>CM072550.1:54351080-55551080 GCA_036898215.1 Platycarya strobilacea
AAAAAGAGGTTCAAGAATCCGCTTATAGATGAATATAAAAGCTGCAACACTAAGGATGTCAAAACTAGACATGCTTGCTGGAGGAACGTGGAAGTCAAAAATGGTGGATTTCATGGCAGCACCTTGTTCCACGAATAGAGATGCCATTTGAGTGAAAACCACTGAATAGAGAATCGTGCATAGCCATATTGGAAGTAGTCTTAAAACGCATTTTAACTCTTCAACTTGTGTCACAGTACAAAGATACCATGGATTATAAGTTTCTTTGTCCATTTGGTGGATGTTCTTTGAAGTGATAACTGCTGCTCTATCTAAGAATCTAATCAAAATATTCAAAGCATTATTAATTCCAAAAATGCTTTCAGTATTAGTAAATACTTATAATGCATAAAAATTAGAGAAATTCTATTTACAGTCCTTAAATGAGAATTGCATGTGCGTATCTATTGATGTATTTCAATTAATAAAAAAAAGTATCATTTTGAGAGGAATATTATTATAATTTTAAAATAATTTAAAGACAAAACTGTCTAAACTTGCATGAATAGTCCTCAAATAGGAACTGTATGTAGACTAACTTTAAAAATTAAGCATATGAACTTACTTGAAACCTTGAGTGTGGATTATCTTTCTATCCCCATTCTTGGAAGGTTGATCATTTCGTTCTAATTCAAACAAATCTTCTTCCCTTGGGATGAGCTCAACCTTCCATTTTCTTGTGGCAGCTACAAGCACTTGGCAACACCTAGAGAGAGGGTTGCCTTTAGGTTTGAAATGCCTGTACCATGGGGTGCCTGACAGAAACAAGACCAACGCCAAAGTAGCAGAGCCAGCTGATGCCCAAAATCCTAATGCCCATATTCCTTTATCCTCAAAATAGCCCAAAACAGTATTTGAAAAGAGAGAACCAAGATTCAAAGCCAAGTAGAAGTAGCTAAAGAAAGCTATTTTGGATCTCCCTTCATTAGGATCCTCTTCATCAAACTGATCTGCCCCAAATGTGGCTATGTTAGGTTGGTAACCTCCATTTCCTAGGGCAATCAAATATATTGAGAGGTAGAACAGATCCATATGGAAGCTTGAATGGGACCCACAAGGATATTTTTCATCACCACAACCACTAGGCTTGAGTAAGAATAAGTATGTTGATAGTGATAGTGAAACAAGCCCCTGTCACATAACGGATAAGAATATTTGAACAACAGTTCAAGATATAAAATTTATGTGCTTTGAGTGTTTGTGTTAATGGGGCAAAAAGTCTTTATCAAACGATGGCAACTTACAAGGACAAAGATGGTTTGGAAGATGACACAAGTCTTGTACCTTCCCAAGTAAGAGTCACTCAGGAAGGCCCCAACAAGAGAGAAAAGGTAAACAGTTCCTGTCCATTTGCTGACATTGTTAGCTGCATTAGCGTTATCTTGACCCAACACCCTTGTCAAAAACAAAACCAAGTTCACTCCTACTCCAAAGAATGCCAATGTAGCCAGCCCTTGATTCACTGAAAGATCATTTAATTCCAATGTAAATAAGTACCGTCATTATAAGAAAATTGCTTAATTGTAACCAGTTTTTTTTTTAAATAACTATTTCCTGTCAAAATGAATATATTTTCATTACAAATAGCCACTATCATGGCAAATAATATGTCATAAAAATTAATTTTTCTTGTATTGCGTTGACAATTAAGAAAGAATTTTGAGCTAGCTGTTTATCTTTCAAGGAAAATTAGATAATTATGATGGTATAACTCTATCATATATATCCATATAGAAATATACATATACCTAGGATCAAACTTCCAGCAACCCAAGTACCAGTTCTCTGTCGTATTGCAGGGCGGCCGTGCCAATCAACAGTTCCATCAAGTGTACAAGCCTCTTGCTCCCGTTTGAGTATTTTTCCATCCTCAACACCCTGAAAGTTCTAGCAGTTCAATGATGTTGAACCTCAAGTAACATTCCAACCAAAAAATAGAACGAGGAATATTGTTATCTCAAATAACCTAGCTAAAAATTAATGAGTTACTTGAATGTATTGAAACGCAAACTGAATGCATGGAGCATTAAATATCATTGCGCGAAAATGGAACAAGGCGATATTTATAAAATACTTAGATCTATATATTAATCTTGAAAGCTTACTCATGATGATCATTATCAAGCAGATCATCATCAGATGGGCTCATGATGACTTTAACCCGTGCAAGGTTCATTCTATATATTAACCAATATATGTTCTTTAATTGACTGATTGAATTGGGATAGTCTAATTTATTATATATATGTATGTAGTCACTAACATTAATTTAAGGCTTTCTTTATAGGATTTTCGAGTAGTCTGAATCCCACCTAAATAATTAATATTATGTTTAGCTGTTTTTGCACTGAATCATCTATATAATTTGGTCTATAAGAAAGTGGATCGATCAAAGAATGACAACTATGTATGAACCTACTAATTATATATGCATTTATTTAATTTGGACGGAGTCTAGCTAGAGATGAAGTCACGACAACAAAGATCATGTTAACCACAAACTCATGCAGTACGTGTCGTCACTGAAAATAACAAGTTCGTAATCACTTGGAGAAATAAATTCAACTCATAAGAGTTGATCGTCTTTACATGCATGCACATGTATGATAAGAAAAGTATTGCTTCTTTATGGTAAGTTATTTTTTATAAAAATTATTAATATTTTTTATCAAATGATTAGTATCTTTTTGTTATAAATAATCAGTTTTTATCACAAATAATTATCACAATTACTTTTTTTTCTACTACTGTAATAGCTAGTGCCTAGCCAATATCATAGACATCAGACGGTTGTCTGATGTGATCGTGTGCCATTAATCCATAGAAAATGGGTTTAACTAATTATTAATCACGTCTATAGAACTTTAAAATTGAATTTAAAAAAAAAAAATTGGAACTATAGTTTTCCACATAATTAATCGCCGATCCGAAGTTATATATCAAGAATAACATGAGAGTTACATATATAATTTTTATCTTTTCTTTTACAAGTTAGATAAAAATATATGATCTGATACTACAAACTCAAACTAAAACTCAAACTCACGAAAGCGTGCACATGACATCATTGATCAGTACAAACTAATAATTGTATTGACTCTATAATATTAGCAATGGGCTTGTTAATTTTTTTTTTAAATATAAATTTGCATACTTTCTAAAAAAAATTGATCATATTTGATTAATAGTGAAGAGAAAAAAATAAAAAGAATAGAATATTTTTTTTTCTTTTTCCAATTTAAATAGTAATTTTTCAAAACTCTCCAAATTTAAAAAATTATGACTATTCACAAATGAAAAAAAAGTAGAATATTTTCGTTTTATTCCCTTACTTTCACTTTCTTCTCTCCACAAATAATTAAATATGACAATTTTTTTTTTAAAATGTATAAATTTTAGTAAGATCATTACCAATGTCCTAATAGGCTGAATCCCGAGTTTGCATAATTATCTTTTGAACTAATTAACGTACTACTAACAACAATAATAATGGCATAATTTTGCACTGTATATATATACATAGTACTGCACTGTATGAAGAGACCATTAATGGGACATATATAATGGCATAATTTTCAACAGTTTGTAGGGAAAAAAAAGTTAAGAAAAAGGAAAGATATGTACAGTATACACACACGATCATTTGGTTTGGCCGTGCTCGAAAGGACAAGGCAAATAATAAAAGATAATAAAAACTGTGCGTTGTTTTTTTCTCTTAGGATCATTGGAAACAAAAACCACTAGTACTTAATAATTAACACTTCAGGATTCATTTTGTGCGTTGGATCATTAACCATAACTCTAGTCAAGAGCTTGTGAATCCAAGATATTAACAAAAGCAGACCAAAAAGACCGGCCGACATTCTTGTTTCTCATGTACATTTTAAATATGGAAAGCATATATATATATATATATATATATGTTCCATGCACTATATATATATATATATATATATCCTCTTGCCAGAAACATTTAATCAAACCCTTGATTAATTAGGGATGCATTTCCATAGATAGTATATATTATACCAGACGTAGTTACACAACACTAACCTTGTTGCAGAGATTTAAGCAAGCTGCCATGATCATCGAACTTTCAGCCGTACTGGAACTATTATATATATAAAATGAAAACCAAGATATATAGCTCAAAAGAAAGAATTGTTGCTGTATATATAGATCAGAGAGAATGAAGAGTACTAGAGAGATCTGACGAAGAGGAATTTAGTAGAAGAAATGAAAAGGCAAGATCAGAGTATGTGAAGAGGAAGAGGGGAGTGGGATACGTATATATAGGGATCAGAATGATTAAACAGACGGCAGAGATTTCTTGTGTCGACAGACCCAGATTCCGAGGAGAGAATGTGCAGGGTAAGGAAAAACGTGACAATGTTTGATACAGTCATGCAAATATCGGCATGACCATGATTAGGAAGTCTTTTTCACTTAATTATATTATAAAAAAAAAAGTAATATTTTTGATGGATTATTTATTATAAAGATAATTATTTATTGTGAAAATAAATTTATTTTAATAAAAAATAATTATTTTAATAAAGATTAATTAATCATAAATAATCAATTTGTGTTATGGTGGCCGTAATTCAGCTGTCTTGATATTGACATGTTTTAAATGTCTTTTTGCTTTGGTGGGCTGCTTTCTGTGTACTTTTTAGTATTATTTTTTATACTTTTTGTGCCATATATTTTTTAATTTTCTTTGTTTGCCATTTAGTTCCCTTTAAGTGGCCTTCCACTCAATGAGTTAAATAACTAATAAATCCCCTATAAAAACAGTCTCCTATAAAATATAATAAAATTTTTAAAAAATATAATAAAAAATATAATAAAATAAAAAACACAATAAAAAATAAAATAAAGAAAACATAATAAAAAATACAATAAAAATATAAAAATGTAATAAAAAATATAATAAAAAAATAAAATAAAGATGATTTTTAAGGAGCGTTCGGCCCTCAGCCCAACGAAACTATCACCGATTACCGGTGGCGTCATCACCTATATCATTGGGACTGTCTTCCTCCAGCTAAACGGATTCATTTCAGGTTTAAGTCTGCCGAGGGAAGGTGGGAGTAGGGGTGTAAATGTTCTTGTCCGATCCGACAAATTTGTGGCTGATTCCATTCGGTCCAAGAATTCTTTCACCCTGGACCGGACCGAGCAGGAGTTCGGTCCATACCGGTCCGGTCCAATTCAATTCAGAGGCGGTCCGGTCCAGTCCAGGGGTGCCCCATATGATTTAATGAGCTAAATTTAATTTAAAATTTTACAATGATCAAATATTTTGTTGGTCCAAATTTAACTACTATAAATTATAATATGTTAATATTATAAGAGTATATATTAAATATGTTAGTATATATTATATATTAAATATGTATATATTATATATTAAATATGTTGTTGCCGCATATTTTTTGTCCTATATGATTTAATAAGCTAAATTTAATATATATTATATATTAAATATGTTAGTAAATTATAACTAATAACACTATTATGTTAGTAAATTATAACTAATAACACTATTATATTACTAATAATAAATTAGTATATTATATATTTATATGTTAGTAAATATTGATAAATTAGTAATAATATATTAAATAATAATAATACACTTATTACTTATAAGTTATTACTAATATTCTATATAGATATATTATAATTTATATTTTTATACTACAACTAGTTAACCAATAAATAATAATATGTTAATATTATAAGAGTATATATTATATATTAATATGTTAATATATATTATATATTAATTTATTAATTTATATTAATATTAATATTATAATTTATATACTATTTATATATATATATATGGGGTTCAGTCCAGTCTGGTCCGATCCATAGGGAGAAATCCTTTGGATCTAGACCAAACCGGAATTAATCAGTTCATGTAAAATTTGGATCGAACCGGACCAAATTTTATTTGATCCGGTCCGGTCTCGGTCTAGGACAATCGGTCCAATTCGGTCTTTTTACAATCCTAGGTGGGAGGTTGCCGGAAGTCTCTGTCGCAGGCATGAGATCGCTAGAGGGAGGCTGTCTCAATAATATAAACGGAGACGCCACCAGTGGCTAGAGCCACCAGCGGTTGTTTTTCAAGGAGGATCAGTCCAGGTTTTCCCATAAATTAAATCAAACATATGTTTTTTTGTTTTCAGTTTCATCTGGGCTCCAAACCTTGTTTACGGAGTTGTACGATATTCAGGCTATTATTATGATTATTGTTATTATATATATGGTATTATTAATATTTACAGATTTAAATTAAAACTTAAGCTTCATCGGCCTCTTCTTAGTTAATGTTGCATATAGTTTATGGTTACGAGTTCTTATATTTATAAATTATTTTCATAAATCGAATTTTATCATATTAATTAGTATTAATTACTGCATAGCGGTGTGCCTTGATCTATTCCGATTTGCTGATATAATAACTTTTCTATGATTATTATTAAATGGCGCTAATTAGCACGTACTAGTATTATCATTTACATGACCTTGATTATTTGTTTATGCTGATCTGCCAAAATGTGTGTGTATATAGTCTCGATCTGGAGCTTATAAATTAATAAGAACTTAGTGCAAGTATCAATCATGAAGAGTTTGATATTACTTTTTATATGCATTGTATCATCAGAACATCCACTATCTCGACGAAAAGATACAAAATGAGAAGATCCATCATGTATTAAATTTTTTATGTTTTCTTGTCCAATATTTTTCGGTGCAAGTGGAGTAGTCGTTGTCTTCATGAGTTTTATATGTAAGCCAAGAGATCAAATTCAATATTATATATATATTTATATATATATATATATTTATATATATATATATTTATATATAGATCAAGTTGTTAACCTCTCACATCATGACCAATATAGCTAGTCGTAATTAAATTATAAGAAATTATAAGCTCCATGGCCAGCTTGAAGTAATTAATTCAAGCCCGCGGCCAACGATTTCTCAAATCATGGCCGCATGCATTTCGTGCACAAATTAAAAAAAAAATCACAGCTTAATGATTCATCATCGATCATGATCAGTTTAATTAGCCAAAATAAGTTAATATTTGATCTAATAATATTAGAGTACCAATGATTATAAGCTGGTTAATTAATTAATACTCTCCCACTATCCATTTACTATCTTTTTGTATTTTTAATTTTTATTTTACTTAATGATTAAGAAAGTGACTATTAATATAATTATATATTTAAAAATTAATAATGTTTAAGGATGTTAAAAAAATACTGAAAATAAAAATTTTAAAAAAAAAAATTTTTAAATTCTAATATAGTAAATGAGTAGTAAGAAGGTATAAGTAACCCTTATATCATGACTACCCATAATATTATTGATCGACATGGTTTTCCGTCTCAAATTAATATATGCTACAAAATGGTGGTCGATCGTTAATTACTTTCGCCACTTATTAAGGAAGACAAACATGCAAACAATAGATGCAAATTATGGGCGCCGCTATCTAGCTAGCTAGTGATCTTAATATACGTACGTGGATATATACACGAGTACTTACCAAAACCAAATTTTTTTTCTCCACAAACAAGCTGCTAGCAGCTAGAACCAAGAGATCATCAAAGCATAATAATGCATCTCAATACATGCATGCATGCAGCCTAGATCAACAAGCAAAATTATAAATCAAGCCCAATGCTACAACACTACAAGGATCCAGGCCTTTACCAGCAGTGGATTTAGATGCTGATAAGCCCCAAAAACGCCAGAGGTTAGTTTCAGCTGCTTTCAAATAGGCGCCGGACGAATGCCGGCATAATCGATCCGCTAGTGTGATTAATCTGCAAATTTGGTAGGAGTGCCGTGTTTATTTGTGGGTATCTACCACACCTCAGATGGAAATATTTCACAAACATTGGAAGAAATTAATTTTTTGGTTGTTATTTCTTGATATTATTGTTTTCAGGCAAATAATGTTGTCCAGAAAAGGAAGAATATAGAAATATTGAAGATTAGGTACAGATGAATCACTTCCAAAAGTGAAGGGTTTGAAGAAAAAAGCTCTAAGCTCCAACATTATATAGGACTAACATTTGATTCCCAAATTTGAGCAATTAAACTATAAAACTATATTGTAAAAAGCAACCACATCTTACATCCGCGAAAAACAGCAAATTAGTCCTCTATAATTGTTGATTTTAACATTAGGTCAATAACTACTTAGGGTGCTACTATAAAAACATGAAGATCAAATCTATGCATGGCAAGCATAATAGAAAAATGTGGCTTTTTTTCAAATGTTTCAGGGCAGCTTTGATGAAAAAAGTTAACATCTCCCAAAACTCATGAACAAAACAAAGTAAGGACAATTGTAAAATTCGTGCAAAAAATTCAAGATAAAATTAGTAACAGAAATTTCAGCCAAAAATTCCAAATTGGAATTTCAACTATAACAATACAGAGACATACTAACAAAAATTTCAAGCAAAGAGAACGAAAATAAAATTTGGATAAAAAATAACTAAGCATGTGAACAAACTGAAAGTGAAGCTAAAATGTAATGTTGTTCAGATTTTAAAATTTGTCCACTCAAGAAGAATATGCTAGAGTAGATGCATGAGTCTTCATCATAACCAGTTGACAAAATACGAGGGAAAATAAAAATAAAAGGGAAATTAGAAAACCATCATTGTAGAAGTAATGAAAATAAGCTGAATGAATGTTCAAACCAGAGATGAATTCACAAATAACTGAGCCTCACTAATCAACTAATTAAGTGCATATAAACCCTAGGATTTGGGGATTTCTGAAATTCCTTACCCGAGTTCAATAGAGCCTTCGAGGAGATCATGTGCCAATTTGTTTGGGTCTAAACAATCTTCAAACAATCTATTAAACCCAAGAGCGAAATCTAAATTTTGGAAAAGGAGGATGATAACTAGTTTAGCGTTGGATAAACGGAAAAAGGTGCGCAGTGGGAAAAACGCACGAAAATAAGTGGGAGAAAGGAAAATAATGAGGCTCTAACAACGCAAAACTTAAAAGCGCCATAATGATATGTTCACTTACGTGAAAAATTTTACACCATAGTAGAGAGTATTTTAATACGACGCATATCTCTTACCGTAATAAACATAAAAATGTCGTTATTTTAAAATTACCGTTAACGGCCCCACCAACTGAACGCTGTTTTCAAAAATTAACGCTGGCGCTTATGTAATAGACGTAAAACCCCCTTGAAGCATCAAAAGCTGTAACGGCTGTACAAAATGAGCCGTGACAAGCCTTAAATCTTGTAGTGCAAGAAATTTACTTATTTGTAACTAGTTAAATATTCTATCGAAATGGTTATTTACAGTCAAAATTGACCATCAATAATCTTTTCGTCGTAATTAATTGACCACAAATTATATTCATGCATATGATGAATATATAGTACGTACGTCACAGCATTATCATGATCAAGCTGCTGCGCGCATGCCCTTGTTCATTTGGGATTTCTTTTGATGATCTCATACATGTATGGTCGATGCCAGAGGCAATTTTCATTTTGGATTCGATCTCGGCCATCAGATATGCACTGATCACGATCATCTGCATGATCTCCATGATCGGTACGTAGGATGTTAATTAATGGAAGTAGATAATTATAGTCGTGTGTCATTCTGGTCAATATATATACACATGATTGATCATGTTTTTTACACTTTATAGAATCATGACCACTAGTTTAAGTTTATGAAATCAATATGAATGTAAATTTAATAGGGTACAAAGTACTGTACATGATAGAGTCAACGTCGTTCGAACTCAGTTATACATTTACATACTAATTTGATACTATATATGTAAAATCACCAATTAATATCATGTAGAAACCCAACTTAATTATCTCGAAAGTTTAAACTGATCATAGAATTAATAAATATGAATGTAATTGTTTATATTATGGTTTTAACACAATTAATTAATAACAAAAAAGACACATGAGACTTATGTAATTTGACAAGTTTTGCATAGTCTTAATTAGGCTGATCATAATTATGACATATGGATCGCAAAATTATGGAGTACTGTCAAACATAAGCAGCAAATTTATTATATATACATAAACATCCAACGCATCCCGTACTACTAGTACTGCAGCTTACACGTCAAGTAATGTTAATGATAGAAAAATTAAGCATGCCACGTCGACAGAATCGTAGTTTCTATCAGCATAAGCAAACGATGCTCATTTTGTGGACGAAGGCAGAGACCACAAACGCTAGCTAGTATATATTAATGTAGCTACAATTTCCTCAATTGTATGCAAATATAATATATATATATATATATATATATATCTTGCGTTGACGTCAAGACTTAGGATTCCAAATTAATTAATAAGAACCTGATGATGAAGTGTGTGGCTATAAACTTGTGAATAAATATAGTCATCATCCTCTTACACTATAAGAAAATTGAACATTTGTGACCAATTATAATAATTTACAACGAAAATAATTATTTATGACAAAAATAAACTCATTTTAATTAGAAATAGTTATTTTCTTTAAAATAATTGGTCTTAAGTAAACTATTTTTTTGTAATGTAATCATTTCATGATGTGGCATTAGATAATAAGCTCATTAGTGAAATATAATAAATAGTTATTAATTATTTATAAATGACATAATGTAATAATAAGAGAATGACGAAAAAGAGAATGATGAATAGTATATTGCTCTTTTGTTTTGTTGCATGCTAATTAATCAACTACGGTTCATTTCATGACTAGTGATCATGTCTATTTATTCCCCAACAATGATAAAACTAAAGACTATAATTTGTAGATCACGTAGGCCAGTATATATATAGGTGTAGCATCAGTTTTTGAAAAATACTTCAGTCACATAATAGCCACATAATAAGTACTATACAAAAGCAAATCTATAATCTAACATGATGATTTGATGTACTATATCAAATTGTAAAATTACTTTTAATATAAAGTACTAGATCTAATAAATTATATGAATTAAGCTAAGTCAATTAATAATTTATAGATTTACTTTTATATAATTTAGTTGTGTCTAGCTATAGCAGTTCTGATTTTTTCTGTGGGCTTAAGTTTTTTAAACAAGTTTTGATTTTATATATATAGTTATGCTTGAGTTTGAACTCTAGCTTTAGAGTACTCCAACCAGCCATTTAATTAAATATTACACGACTTTCATAAATTAGAAGTTCTTTCATCATTTTGATATATAAGGAAAATTATCTGAAAATTGATATAATTTCATATATAAAATTTTGTGAAATTTTTTTATTTCCCACTAGATGATATCTTATTTGCCACAAAAAAAGAATGCTTTAATCGCTACAGTTGTCAAGAGAAAAATATGACCGTTTTTCCCGTGACAACTCAGTGAAAAATAGTCACGATATATTTGTCGAAGTGACTCAAGCCACCCACCCAAAGAACGATCATGGTCAGCAAAAAGACGATATATCTCATAAATAACTCGATTTGAATCATCCAAAGCTGGCCGGCAGCAACCGTCGGCAGCCCCGAAACAAACCGACAGCACGGGGTTGGGATATAAAAGTCTAGATTCCCTGCCGGGAGAAGACAACGTGAGGATAGAGTCAATCAAAAAAATCTGTCTGTAATCTGGACACGACTTTGTTTTACAAAAATATTCCAAGTAATTCCAAACTAGTAGGTATCAAAAGAAAGGGTCATCGTCAATCAGAAAAGCATGCAACAGCTCGTATTCGATTTGCTCACGGCTTATATATAAGTACAGTTTTAGAATATATAAAAAATTTGTCAATTTTTTTAAAAAAGAATAGAATTTATTATTAAAAAATTAAATTTTTTTTTAATGTAAATCTTATATTAAAAAAAGTAGGTAAGATTTTTATAGTCTTAAAAAATATTATTTATTTTTAATTAATTATTTTTAATAAAATAATTATTTCTAACTAGATTGAGAGCTGCAAAAAATCTTTCAATCATAAGTACTGATTCATCATGAAAATTCGATTTTTTTTTATAGTATATATGTATATAGACACACATATAATCGTTCAGGTTTGTGCTTATCACTTGTCTGATCATGCATGATGGCAATTAATAATATTAAAACACTGGTTATCATGATCTGTAACGCACACTCAAATATAGAAATAAGCAGAAAGGGCTATATATCTCCTCCAAAAGTGACCTTGCTTATCCTCGTCTCTTGATCCGGCCGGTGCTGGTCATGATCATGATGTACGTGTCATGAGCAAGTTGCAGAATTTTCAAACGTGGTTCGTGCATGTCCTTTTCTTTCATATATTAAGTTAAGAATCCATATATATGTATGTTTGTTGATGATCTTGATCTGGACTTGGGGCCAGCTTTTCTAACCAAAAATTATTACAATACAGAATGATGAGCTGGCACATGGTTTAATTAACAAACGAAGAAGCCGTGAACTCTTAAAACTCTCCAAAGACCCGATATTCCACAATTCAAAAATATTAAAGGACAAACGCTTTAAATAAATAGTGGATAAATACTAATTAATAATTTGTAGTACACTACAATAAAAAAAACTAATATAATCAATTTAATGTATTCAAAAATTACAAAAATAACCCTTTTTTTTGTAACAGTATTTGATGTTTGTTGTATATTGTGAATTGAGAAATAAAGAAATGGATTCGAAATTAAAAAAAATATAACAAAAATATTAGGGACAAACGTCAAAAATAAATGGTGGATAAATGTCAACTGATAATCTATAGTGTTTAGTGCCTACAGTATGCTATACAATATCTGTAAGTTGAGGAATGAATAAATGGATTCATAATTAAAAAAAATAAAAATAATACATTTTTTTTATCATACCATATCAGTTGGCGTTTGTACGCTATTTGTCTCTGACATTGCTCGAAATAAAAATGATACGTTTTGTTTATTATGCCATATAAGTTGACGTTTATCTGCCGTTTATGTTTGAAATTTATCCATAGCATTGCTCATTGCATTTGCTTCATTAGTTTTTAAAAAATTATTAAATCAATTTATTAAATAAAATTAGAGGATTAATGATATTTGCTACTTGAAGTTGTGTAAATTTTTTTTTTTTTTTAAAGGGAGTAAATTTGAGATTCACATAAAAAAAATATTTGTTTTAAAAAAAATAATCAATTTTTTTAAATAAGTTCTTAGAATTTATATATTTTAAAACTGCATGTAATATTATATATAAATATATATATATAAATTATATGTGATAAGTACATGTTTTTTTAACAAGGAATAAAAACCAGCTTTAGATCTTGAAAAGTAGTGGAAAATTAATAGGGGCTGCTACTACTTCTCACAATGTAATTTAAATAATACAAGTTAATCTATAAATGGAGTATACTGGTTAAGAGAGGTTTTTTTCACTCTTTTTTAAACTAGGAAAGTACTTTTTATCTTTCTTTTCATGCCTACGAGAGAAATCACACTTTCTTTGTGAATTTAAAGGTGGCTAGCTGTGTCAACAAATTTGGCCTGAGGGATTCATGTATATATCCCAAACCTCTAAGAGGATCATGTATATATACTTGAATATTAATCATTATGCCGCCCCTATAAAAATAAACTATTTAATTGAATATGATAGGATCTCGTGACCTAAAGGGAATGTATTTCAGATTTTAATGATCTTGGTAGGTACTGATACAATATCTTTAATTTGTACGTACTCCTTCATGTGTTTTCATTTTTTAATTATGTGAGTCTAGACTATATATTGGCTAAAAATCAAAACATTAAGTCAAAAGAGTTTTGTGCACAACTTGCGATCGTGATGTTACTATTTGGAAGTTGGTCATGATGATCTAGTACTGTTCCATGAAAAGTGGTTTTATTTTTGTCAATGTTAATCTTGCAATAATGAAAACATGGCTAATTCCCAAAACTACCACCAAGCTTATTGAATTTTCATAGCGGTAAAGATCCATAGTAGTAGTTTATGTATGTTTGTAACGATAAGTCAGACTCTTTATTTTCTTATATAATATCATATCAGTGCATGTTGACTTGCTCAAAAAAAAAAACATGGCTAATTATTTCTAAAGATCAAGTAGTCTCTTACTTTTTTTTTGTTTGGTGAGGACTGAGAACTCCCACGCCTCCTTGAAAATCTATATTTTTTTTCACATTAGTCTAATCCGTATACTCATTAATCATAGAATTTAAAAATATATCTAAAAGTTGAACCATAGATAATTTGGGCACATTATGCATACAAGAAAAAAATTATATTCTCAAGTCGGTGTATAAAACAGATATAATAAAATTTTAATTACATGGCATAATCTATTTGAAAAATAAATTTTAAAACTTAAATCTTACAAATAAAGTTTTATTATTTTAATGGTGTTGATAATGTATTCTATATATTGACTTGATAATAGAATAACTCTTATCTTTGTTTAGTATTTTTATATATATATATATAAATTTTTTTTTTTTTTTGAAGAATAAAAAAAAAGTTATTTTTATTTGCTTAATTGTAGACCAACGCAAAGCTTTGTACGGGTTTATTGAGATGGGCCCAACAAATTCTGGGCAAAGGTCTGACTACTGGGCCTAAGGTCTCTTAATTGGACTCTACATACTGGCCCACATGGATTCTGTCTGTGCTGGTCGCATACTGATCATGTACCTGCTTATTCTTCTCTTTCCACACGGGGCCCAGAGCAGTCATGGACCTCGAAACCCAAAAAGGGGAAAGAAAAAAAACCGAAGTTGACTAAATTTGTTTGCAAAGGAGATGAAAGTAAAGGTGAAGGCATTCTAGTGAGTGAGTGAAACATCTTAAAGTTAACTTTAAAATCAAAAGGCAATGTTAGAGAGCCCTGTTCTTGAGTCTCATTTTTTAAGCCCGCTTGATGTGGCAAAGTCATTGTGGCATACCATTTTCACTTTCTCATTTTACTTCCGTGACCATCGTCTTCCCCACTACGCACCCATATCATTTTTCTCAAATCAGTACCTTCCATCCAACTTCAAATTTGGGCAACCAACTTCAAATTCTCAACAACTATGACCCACAAATTCTCAACAACCACAAAACTTCGATTTTGCAGAACGCCCGAAAGAAAATCCCAATGATTTTCTAGGTATCTATTAATAAATGATCAAAAAAACACAAACCTTCGAGGAGATTATCAGGTATGAGAGAAAGCCAAAACCTTTACAACATTTGAAGAATCTGGTTTTGACCGAAAACTTTATCGAGATCACACAAAAATAAAAATAAAAAGTACGTACCGAGTGATGATTTACAATCACCAAGACGAACTGTTAAAATGTAACTTTGGATGATCCGCAAGTACGCAAGGCAAACTAGAATTTTGGATTTTGCTTTGTATTATTTATATTTATTTATGGTTTCTAGTTTCATGAATTTTCCAATGAATTTAAAGGAGGGGGGGTGACTACGAAGAAAAGGCACTGAAAAAAAAAAAGGAAAAAGCATGTGGAAAGTCCACCTCAAGCGAGACTTTAAAACAGGCACCTAGAACAAGCTCGTTAACATTTTTCAAAATAAAAATCTCCCTTTTAGGACAAAAATTAAATTTAGATTTGGATCAAATCTAAAAATTCACATTAATGAATATAGAATCAAGACATTTATAGAACGAAATCTAAATATATATTTATAGAGAAGTTTCAAACCATTCTAAAATATATCCAACTCATTATTAATTGATCAATCTCTTTGTTTAAAACCTAAATCCTAGTCCACCTCTTTTTTTAATCCAAAAACAACCTTAATTAATTTATGTGCTGCAATAAGTTTACAAAGCAATATAAATATCATCATAGTATATATTCTCCTACCATGCATGTAATTGTGTAGATTTCTTCATTATAGATGTGTTACGATTTATAAGAGTGTTCATCCGGATTCCGAATTTAAGAATCTTTCGAATTCGAAATTTTCTTCAACTTTTTAAATAAAAATGTCAAAATTATTTAAAAATAAATACAACTTCAAAATCGGATTGGGTTTTACCCGGCCCCAATGAACATGCCTATTGATTTAGATGCACAGATTTTATCAATATCAAGCTTGAAATTCGAATATTGTAATCAGTCATGCACTGAAAATTAACTAATTAATTATGCAGTTCATGAGATCAATAATTAATAGCAATATTGCAGATTTTGCACGTACATCAATGCGCACATCCATCTAACATGATTGGTTAGAAAATCAAATTTTATGAAGATAATCAATAAGCATGTATTAGTGTACAAATTAGTCTACAAATTTACTTGTAATTGTCGTTTGGTGTTGCTGATGAACTTTTTTATTTTATTTTTAAATTTTTTCTTATTTAGTGATTAAGGAAATGTTTGAACAACGTCAATATCCTTCCTAAAACCAAGCAACACTCCCTCTCTCTCATTATATATATATATATAAGGGAGACGCGAGAAGTGTAGAGAAAGTAGCAACAGCAATGATAGATATATAAGATCAAAATAATTATGGACTTTGCAAGTTGGGATATATGGTTAGTGATGGTGTTCATGATGCGGAGCTTTGGTGGTGTATTGTTAAGGACAATGCTACCCTTGCATTGACTGTTAGCCACAATACATCACAGCAGCAGAATTTGAACTTTCCCACATAACAAACTCAGATGCGCATGCTTCCCTTGCTGCTATTATTTGTTATTGTAAATCTAGAATATTCTCGACTCTTTGTAATTCAACCTCTATAAAAAGGCACTCTTGTAATCACTATTCACTCAATGAACCATTCAAAAATTTTGTGCTACAACATGCTATCCAGAACCTAAAAAGGACTTATCGTCCATGGCTGAATCTGATTCATCTTCTCACTCTCTCTCCCTCCCTCAACCAGCTTTCTCCCACACCATTGCTGTGAAACTTACGCCCGATAATTACCTACTTTGAAAAACTCAACTGGTTCCATATCTTCGTGGTAATCAACTCTACAAATATGTTGATGGTTCCTGACCCGCACCAAAACCTCTGCTTTACAACAAAAAACCAAACCCAGCCTATGACCTCTGGTTTCAGCAAGATCAACAAGTAATGTCTACCCTAATTTATTCTCTATTAGAACCCATAATGGCTCAAGTGGTTGGGTGTCCCTCGGCAAGAGCTGTTTGGCTCTCTCTTGAGTCAACATATGCCTCTGTTTCTCAAGCCCGAGTCATTCAAACCCAACTACAGTTGGCTTCCCTCAAGAAGGGTGCGGATACCATCACAACCTATTTTTGCAAGACCAAGGGTCTTGCCAACATCATGGCAGCGGCAGGTTGTCCTCTTCCTCCGGAGGAATTCATCCCTTATCTTCTTGCTAGACTTGGTCCAGATTATGATGGGCTGGTCACCTTTGTGACAACTAGACTTGTTCCCATCTCTCCTAAAGAATTACTCGGACATCTCCTGGCTCATGAAGCACGATTGCTTCATCATTATGAGATTAGCACTTTCCCAACGGAAGCCTCTGCTAATTTCACTTCAAAATCTTCCTCTAGTTCACATGGACGAGGAAATCATGGAGGACGAAACTCAAATCAAGGATGTAATGGTGGCTGTTCCAATACCAACAGAGGCCGTGGTGCTAGCAACTAGGGAGGTAGTACTGCTCCTAATTCATTTGCTTCTACTGACGAACGTGTGGTATGTCAGGTTTGCAACTGCCAAGACTACATAGCCATCAATTACTTGTACCGCTTTAACCAAGCTTATCCCAGTCCAACGCTTGTAACAGCCAATTTCAACTCTACCAATTACTCTAACGACATCAACTGGTACCCAGATATAGCTGCCACAAACCATATCACCAATGAATTGGGTAACCTTAATCTACATGCACTCGAGTATGGTGGTAATGAATAACTTCGTGTTGGTGATGGCTCCTCAGTTCCTATATCACATTTCAGTTCAGCCTCTTTTCTTTCTTCCTCATCTCAATTTTTATTTAATAAAATTCTATGTGTGCCTTCGTTTAAAAAGAACTTGATCTATGTTCGTCAATTCTGTGTTGATAACAATGTTTTCTTCCAATTCTATACTAACTCCTTTTCTATCCATGATTGCAAGTCAAGGAAGCGTCTTCTTTAAGGGACCACAAATAACGACCTCTACATCATTTCATCTCCGGCTTCACCTTCGTCTGCATGTTCCAGTCAGCTCTCTGTTCCTCTGTGGCACACCAAGCTTGGACATCCTTCCATTAAACTCGTTCGGTCGATCCTCCAACAACATCAACTTCCTTTTGAGCGCACCTTACTTCCTTTTTGTAATGCATGTGCTCAGGCTAAACATCATAGATCACCTGCTTATCATCATATAAATAAATCTACAGCTCCTTTTCAACTTATATTTTCAGATTTATGGGGTCCTTCCCCGTATATGTCTCCTAATGATTACCATTTCTATATTACTGTTGTAGATGATTTCTCCCGCTACACGTGGTTAATACCTCTCAAAGCAAAATTTCAAGCACTAGAAGCTTTTGTCAAATTTAAAACCAATGTTGAACTTCAATTTAACACAAAAAATCATGCAATTCCAATCGATTGGGGGTAAATATCGCCCATTTTCTGATTATTTAAAATCATGTGGCATCACTCACAGACTTACGTGTCCCTATACCCATACCCAAAATGGCATAGTTGAGCGTAAGCACCGTCACATAGTTGATACAGGCTTAGCTCTATCATCTCATTCATTTGTTCCTCTCCATTTTTGGCCTCATGCTTTCCTTCATTCGGTCTATTTGATTTACATTTTACCCTCCCCCATATTACAAAACCATTCACCTCATTATTTACTTTATAAAACCCATCCCAATTACAATTCTCTACGGGTTTTTGGCTCTGAATGCTGGCCTCTAACTACACACTATAATTTCCAAAAATTCAACTTTTGCTCCCTCTCTTGTGTCTTCTTGGGCCTAAGTCCAAATCACCGTGGTTTTATCTGTTACCACATTCTTACTGGCCGAATGTACATCTCCAATGACGTTCGTTTCAATGAGTCCAGCTTCCCTTACTCCTCTCTACCAATGCCCATTCCTCATTCTCAGCCCACTCACACACTCTTTCCTAATTTTCCATCCTGCCCACCAACACATTCCACCTCGTCTTCCTCTCTGTTTGGACCTCCTCCTTGACTTCGACCCTCTCCGTCACCTACACAAAGGACTTCCTCACCACCACCTCCACTGCACACACACACAATAGTTATCTGTTCACAAACCAAATCCCTTCGACCCACCACTTTCCATGATGGCACCACCAAATGCCCCTACCCCGTGCCTTCATCACCTCCCTCAGTGACATTCCTGAAACTCCTGCAACTTACACCATAGCCAACCAGTACCCAGAATGGCATGAAGCCATGGCCAAGGAATTTCATGCCTTACTTGCCAACCAAACCAAGACCCTTGTACCTGCTTCCCAAGTAACCAATACCATCACCTGCAAATGGGTGTTCCGAACCAAACGATTAGCAGATGGTTCGATTGAACGTCGCAAAGCCCAATTAGTTGCAAGAGGATTTCTCCAGCAATCTGGTGTTGATTTTGATGAAACCTTCAATCCTGTTATTAAACCCACCACAGTCCAAATTGTGCTTGCACTTGCTATCTCTTGACAATGGCCTGTTAACCAGTATGATGTGCAGAATGCTTTTCTACATGGGCCCCTAACTGAAACAGTTTTTATGGCACAACCGCCTGGTTTCTCCCATCGTTTGTTTTCCAACTAAATAAAGTAATCTATGTTCTACGGCAGTCACCTCGTGCTTGGTATGCACGCTTAAGCTCTCGGCTTGTTGATCTTGGTTTCACTACTTCCACAGCAAACCCTTCTCTTTTCATATATAATTCGACTCACATCACTTAGTTTGTTTTAGTGTATGTTGATGATCTGTTGGTTACAGGATCTTCCATTCAATATATTTCTGATCTCATTGCAGCTTTACGTCATGATTTTCCCATTACTGACTTGGGTAAATTACACTACTTTCTCGGTGTTGAGGCTTCTTACAATTCCAATGGACTTCTCCTCACGCAGCACAAATATATACAGATCTACTGCACTGCACAAAAATGCATATTGCTAAACCAGTAAAGACACCTATGTCTGCTTCCGAGAAGCTTAGTGCCTTTTCTGGGCATCTCTCTAATGATCATACGCTATATCAAAGTACCGTTGGCTCTTTACAGTATCTATCATTCACCAGGCCTGACCTTGCCTTTGTTGTAGGAAAATTGAGTCAATTTATGCATAGCCCCGAGTGCTTCATTGGCAGGCAGTAAAGCGACTCTTTCGCTATCTTAAGCACAGTTCCACTGTTGGCTTGCAACTCTCCTCATCTTCCACAGCTCAACTTATTGTCTAGTCTGATGCTGATTGGGTCAGGTGTCCAGATGATCGGCGTTCTACAAGTAACTATTGCGTATTTCTTGGGTCTAATCTAGTTTCATGGTCATCAAAGAAACAACAAACCGTTGCAAGATCTTCAACCAAAGCTGAATTCAAGGATGTTGCAAACGCCACTGCCGAAGTCATCTGGCTTCAACATCTCTGTGGTGACCTTGGTGTCCATTTAAATTGTTCACCTCTATTGTATTGTGATAATATGGGCGCTATGTACTTATTCCCTATGGGTTGCTTTCATATCCGAAAAAGACCAGCTCACAGACTTGCTCACTAAGCCTCTTTCATCTTCTTGATTTGCATCACTTTGTTCAAGTCTTCAGCTTCAAACTTTACTACTCAATTTGAGGGGAGATGTTAAGGACAATGCTACCCCTGCATTGAATGTTAACCACAATACATCACAATAGCAGAATTTGAACTTTCCCACATAACAAACTCTGATGCACATGCATCCCTTGCTGCTATTATTTGTTATTGTAAATCTAGAATATTCTCGATTCTTTGTAATTTAGCCTCTATAAAAAGACAATCTTGTAATCACTATTCACTCAATGAAACATTTAATAATTATGTGCTGCAACATGTATTAATGGTGGCAGTAGTGGAATGGGTTCTAAAGAATGCAAACAAGTGGATCCATGAGACCTAGTTGGGGGAGAAACGGTGCCATCTTCCACCTGGTGATTAGGATTGGCCTTTCCTCGGCAACATGCCCTCCTGCCTTTGCTCCTTCAAATCCAACCATCCTGATTCCTTCATCTCCTCCTTTGTTTCCAGGTCTCTCTCTCTCTCTCTTTCTCTACACATGCATATTAAGTTTTAAGTTAGGAGGATATTTTAGTGCATGCATAATGCAGAGCATGAGAGGCATCATCAGCCATGGAAATGCTCCAAATATCACTGTCCCTTGCGGTGCAAAAGGGATATACTTACAACGATAGATTCGTCAGCATTTTTTTTTTTTTTTGGCTTTTGCTCCTTATTAAGTTTCAAATTTTCTTTTGACTTTTGTTTTTACTTAAATACAAAGAAATGAAAACATAATTAGACAGCATGCTCACGTGACACTTCAAATAAACAGATCATGCGGCCACATCATGGTTTGATGTTTGGAAAATATTATAAATATAAAGGGATTTTATAAACTGACGTATTCTACCAATGTGTCACGTCAATTAAGATTTTTTTCCCTTTTATTTCCTCACTTTCCAACTCCTCAGCCTTGATTGAGAGAGAGAGAGGTCGTACCTACAAGTGAGAGGCAATGAAAATAATGTTTCGACGCGCATTAGTGGCAGGGCCAGAAAAATGACTAGATTGTGGTTAGAGGCGACATTGGTGTAGGGCAAGGAAGGTGAGGGACTCCGATGACAACGTCAGTGAAGGGTTAATTAATGTTAATGCTCCAGGATTTGGGAAAAGGATCAAAGCAAGAACTGAGTACGTAGGGGAGAGGCACGAGGAGAAGAGGAAATGAGAGAAAAGAAGGGGAAAAAAAGGCTGACGTAGCACATTAATAATATGTCATATCAATTTATAGAATTATTTTATATCTCTAGCAACTGTATTGATGTTTACTTTGTTTATATAACATTGTATTACATAGTAAACGAGGATAGTGCAAGGGAATAGTTGGGAACTGGTAACCTTTTCTCAATTAAAAAGTTGCCTTTTTAACTTATTTAAAAGGGGTAAAAAATGTTGTAGGCTTTGCTAATTATAGTAACAAGGGAAATGATTAATTTCTACAATCTTACAATATACAAGTTTCACATATTTCTTTTTTAAAAATTAGGTATATTTGCAATACATGACAAAAATATAGATTTAACATTTTTTTTAAAAGAGTACATGGAAATCGGATACTTAAAAATTATCTAGCATTACTCATATAATAGCAAACAGGCCCACATCTTATCACAAACTTGAGCTCAACATTCAAATGTATTTTTAAATGAATGATTATTATAACTATGTTAATACTGTATGTGTTATAATAATCACAGGATATTTTGTTAATCATGTGCTTTCAGGTGGATATAATGTATGTTTGTTCATAGGTTTAGATCCTTGATGATATTGAGTTTTGCATTCGTGCAATTAGGTTTAACAGTCTCTAAATATGTAATTAATAAAGCCATGCACGTTAAGTTTTCTTTCTTAATATACAAATAGTATTATTGCAGATTTGGACGTACCGTAATTTACAAGGCCGCTTCCATGTTTGGGAGCCCCACCGTGATAGTTACAACACCGGAAACATGCAGGAGAGTTTTGACAGATGATGATTGCTTTAAGCCAGCTGGTTGGCCTCAATCCACCGTTCAACTCATCGGAAACAAGTCATTTCTCGGAATTTCCGACGAAGAACATAAGCGTCTCCGGCGGTTAACAGTTGCTCCGGTCAATGGTTACGAGGCATTGTCCATTTATATTAAACATATCGAAGAAAATGTCGTGTCTTCCTTGAATAAATGGACAACAATGGGAGAGTTTGAGTTTTTGACCTAGCTAATTCGGAGGCTTAGTTTAAGGATAATGATGTACATTTTCTTAGCTCTGAGAGTGTGCCTAATTTGATGGAGGCTTTGCAAGGAATACACAACTCTGAACTACGGAGTTCAGCCATGGCAATTAATCTTCCTGGATTTGTTGCTTTTCATAAAGCACTAAGGTGACCAGTAGTTTGATCTTATTTTCTTATAAGTTATATACAGTTATGAAGTACGTAAATGTCGTGCAATTACTTTAAAAAAAAATATTGTTAATTATTAAAAATTAATTTTTTTTATGAGTAGTATTTGTTCACTTTTTTTCAAAACAATTACGCGACATTTGCGAACTCACAACTGCAAGTATCATTTCTTTTTTGCCAGCAAGAGAATTATTTTATATTCAAAAGTAAACTTACAAATTAATATGGCTTGATATAGTACATCAAATTATAAAATTATTTTTATTGAAAAATAGATTTAACAGAACGTATGAAATCACATTAATTTATAAGTTTATTTTTATGTAATGTCTATGTGTATGACTGAAAATTCCTTTTTACCCCTGTATGGCCAAATATATCTAACAATTTTCACAATCAAATTTGTTAGATATCAATCGTGTGAATATTCATAAATATGTGATAAATAAATTATCAAGCATAACACACCGATTGGTTACGAAGGGAAACCTTTTGAAGAACTCTTCAAAAGTAAAACCCTACGGGGCAACCAAACCCAGGAAAGTCATTTTTATTGATTGAAAATCAGTTTACAAGTAAGCTATTCAATTACAAAACCTTTGTTAATTGACTCCCTTACTTGACCGGATAAACGACCCGTTTATCCCTACCGCAGTAGCAGCCAGAACCTCTGACGATCTTCAATCTATGCCTTTTCTACTGGAACCTCCAGTGGTTGATCACGTACACCAATCAACGATCTTCTCAAACCTTGAAGAAGATCACACTCGCAAATGTATAAAAATCACAAGGAAAATTCTCCACTAATTTTCCTCTTAAATGGCTCTCAAGTATATCTAAAATCAGCTCTGGCCGAAATCCCTTCTTAGGGTTACCATATGACTTGATTTAAATAGACAATCCAAAAGTGCTGCTGAAACGCGTCTGCTGACAGGTCATCCTTCATCAGAATCCGTCTGCTGACAGGTTGCTACCAGACTTTCGGATTTACTGTTGCAATTTGAATTTCGAATTTGTCTTCTGATTTTATCCTTCCAGATCTCGAAATTCAACTTCCCAGCCTCTTTAACAGACTCTCTAGACTCCTAAATGAATTCAAAATACAATGGATAAATCCTATAGTTTAAATTACATTCATTCAAAAATCAAACTTATCCTATTTGAATTCAAATTCAACAACTCAAGATTACAGTTTTAGAGATAAGATGTAATCTTATCCTATTTGAATTCAAATACGCCAGCACTAATCCAAGCAATAAAATTTACATTAACAATCTCCCCCTTTGGCTGATTGGTGACAAAACATTTTTTATGAATGTATGTTTCATGTCCTGCTCGGGTTTTCTCCCCCTTCATCAATGATTCTCCCCCTTAGTATGTGCTGCTGCTCCCCCTCAGTCATTACTTTTCTCCCCCTTTTTGTCATCAATTTAGCCAAATTAATGTCATGTGTAAGCTGAACTTGTAGCCTCATTTGAGGAATCGGGTGAGGGAGGATTTTGCTTTTTCCTTAGTTCTCATCTGAGCACTCACAACCAAAATGTTAGGAAAAAAAATAAATGCAAGTTAGCTTTATAGGAGAACTCGAGTATCAAACTTGCATTGAAATGGAAAAATTCCAAAAAAATAACCATATGGTTCAATATCCAGCAAAGTTATCTCAACTTGTCATAGACATATATGCATCGATTAACTCAATCAACCCAACATTCAAGTCCATACCTCTCATCCAATACCAATACAAAAACTGAAACCCATATTTCTTAAGGATAGAATCCGAGCCTTAGAATGGAAAAATCAAGATTAAAGTTAAAGTGACTTACCTGGATGCCGAGAGATGGAAGATACTTCCTGAGAGTAGTCCAAAATCATGCAAAACACTGAGTGAGATTTTATAGAACTTGGGACTTAGGGTAGAATGAGAAGTGGAGCCTTAGAGCACCAAATAGTTTTGCATGCGATATGGGTACTAGAAGGTCTAACGCACTAGGAATGGGCAACTAAGGTTGCCGTGAGTCACTTTGAGTGACCAAACACTTGGTCACGTGTTGTGACCTTGCCGAAACCTTTCTTTGTGTCCCACCGGGACTTAGCCACAAAATATAACAATCAGATCACTCCCATATAAACCTCAAGAAGTCCTAAGCATTGATTCTCAAAGAATGCCTCATATGCACTTGTAAAACCAAAAACTTGACCAAATTTTTGTTTTTTTTTTTTTTTTCATGTTTGTCAGAAAATAAATTGCCAAAAAAAATGTTTATATGCATTTTTTTTTAAATAAAAAACAATGGCAATGAGGCAAGTAGCATAAAGAGATGCATTTAGGTTTAATCAAAATGCTACTCACCAAATAAATTCAAGACCATACATCCTCTTGATTGCAACACCCACAATAGATTTTCACTCCTCGTAAAATCATCAAAGTCAAGGTTCATGTGAGTGTGTGAGTGAGAAACTTATGAAAGGTAGCAACTTTTTCTTGATGATTTTATTTCTTAATTTTTTTTTCATGAATGTTTTTTTTTCATCATTTTTAATAGGAATCTTATTTTAAAAGATGCTCCCAAGAGTTTGTCACTCACTTTAAGGCAAACTTTATGCTAGGGCCTAGATACATAAGTGTCTCCTCCAAACACTTTACTTGCATAGCTCCTTTTTGGTTCATTTTTATTGCTCATCTTTTTCCACAATGATAGGAGCAATGATTTTTTCTATAAGAACTTCCAAGGTTAGATCCGTGTGGGGTGTGAGTCTTTTTCCGCAATGAATTTCACATCGACTTTTTCTATATAGATCAACAAGTGGTGTTTGGCAAGGGGAGACATTTTTCATACTTGTACTAGGTTCAACTAGTATTAGTCAATTTAAAATTTGGACTCTCTCTATGATGAGCATCTCAATATATTTATTCAGCCCCCCTTTTAATCAAACAAAAGTGCATTCACATAAGTTTCTCACAGTGCATTAAAAGTGAACCTTTACTATGATGACCCATAGGGTTAGAATGCACGATGTGGGATGCACAACACAAAGAATAGTGCATGAGTGCAAGGATTTATAAAGTGAGTATCAACATGTTCAATTCCTTCAACACACCATCAAACATGCACCCTACATCATTTGGCCAAAAAAACACAATTTTTTTTTAATAAAAATTAGGAAACCAAAACTTAGAACCAACCAAAAAAAATTCAATTTTTTTCTTTAAATATAAACAAAATGAAACACAATAAAAATGCATGTCCTATACTAACGATATGCAAGAAATACAAGAACATGCATGTGGTCCTATAAACTAATGTGGCACGACATCCTTTTTGACCACCCATTTTGCCTTGAAATTTGGTTTGTCCTTTCCATTATTTTGAATACACAGCTTAACCAATTCACCAAACTCACGACTTACAAAATTAATTTGTTGGTCCATCTCATCAACTTGATTTTGTAGGCTTTTTCCACTCATTTTCAGACTTTTTCCAATTTTGATTTTCTGCCCTTGAGACATATTAAAACAATATGGTCTTATATGCCCAACAATTCCACAATTATGACAAGTAGGAGTAAACTTACCTTCATACCTACCTTTCTTCATCATGGTTGATAGAGAATTTTTGTGCAAATTTCTTGAGTCGCCAGCCTTCGGCATGAGATGATTGTTATGGTTCTTCTTTTGACTTTCCTTTACAAACACATTACTTTTGGAGCTCGACGTAGCGGATAAGGGTATTTGTTTTCCTTTTCCTTTAGAAACCACATATCCTAATCTCATCTTATCACTGTTTGGTTTTTGAAACCTCAACATTTTATTTAATTTTTGGGTTGCTGAATTTTGTTCACACTCTTGAAATTTTTTCAATTTTTGTTCTATTTCAACCTTTTGATTTTTTAGTCTCAACACCTCGACCTCAGAGATTTTTTCAGCCTCAATCAAATTATTTTTCTCATTTTCTATAGCTGTAAGGTTTTTATACAACTTTTTATTAAGTTTTTTCAACTTGACTACCTCTTTACATACTTCATTGTAAGCATCTTGAACACTAAGTTCTTGGTCGGCATCAACTAAAGTAATATCCAAATCACTAGGAGCACAACTACTTTCAAATTTTGTTAGTGAATTTTCAGCCAAATCATTCACAATAGTAGAAAAAGCTATAAAAGATTTTTCATTATCAGAAGATGAGTTTTCACTTTCAGAATCTGAAGTATCACTAGATGACACATTTGATATTTTTCCTTTATTTCTATTGAAGTTAGGACACTCAATTCTAATATGACCATAACTTAAGCATTCATAACATTTTACCTTCTTATTTTTCTCAACTTTTTCTTTATTCCAATTTTCTAATTCATTTTTCTTTGCTGAAAATTCTTTTGCTCTCTTTTGTTTTTCATTAGTCTTTTTCTTAAACATAAACTTTTTGAATTTCCTCGCAATAAGAGATATATCCTCATCATTTAAACTCTCATTACCACTATTATCATCATGCTTTTCTTTCACAATTTTTAAAGCAATAGATTTACCTTTTCTCGTTTGGGGAAGAGATGATTCATACGTTTGTAATGACCCGACGAGCTCTTCAACTTTGATTGTATTCAAGTCTTTACTTTCCTCAATGGCTGTGACTTTTGGTCGAAATCTCTCAGGTAGAGACCTCAAGATTTTCTTCACGACTCTTGAGTCTTCAACCTTCTCTCCAAGATTAAACCTGGAATTCACAAAATCATTTAGTTTAACATAAAAATCATTAAAGCATTCATTTTCAAGCATTTTAATTTCTTCAAATCTAGATGTTAGCAATTATAATTTAGAATTTTTCACAGTCATTGTTCCTTCATGTGTGACTTCCAATATATCCCATGCCTCTTTAGCTATCTCACACATGAAAATCCTTTTGAACTCTTCTTGTGATACCGCCATGAATATGGCGTTCAATCCTTTACTATTAAAATTGTTATTGCTCAATTCATCCTTCGACCAAGCTTCCACACTAGTCTCGGGTCTTTTCCAGCCAGTTTCAACAGTGTGCCATACCCGTTCATCCAATGATTTGAGGAATGCTCGCATGCGTACTTTCCAATATGCATAGTTCTCACCATCAAATTCCGGTGGAATATACAATGATGCCATCTCTACCAGGGGAACGAATCACACTCGGATGAGTGAACCCGCTCTGATACCAATTGAAAATTCCTTTTTACCCCTGTATGGCCAAACATATCTAACAATTTTCACAATCAAATTTGTTAGATATCAATCGTGTGAATATTCATAAATATGTAATAAATAAATTATCAAGCATAACACACCGATTGGTTACGAAGGGAAACCTTTTGAAGAACTCTTCAAAAGTAAAATCCTACGGGGCAACCAAACCCAAGAAAGTCATTTTTATTGATTGAAAATCAGTTTACAAGTAAGCTATTCAATTACAAAACCTTTGTCAATTGACTCCCTTACTTGACCGGATAAACGACCCGTTTATCCCTACCGCAGTAGCAGCCAGAACCTCTGACGATCTTCAATCTATGCCTTTCCTACTGGAACCTCTAGTGGTTGATCACGTACACCAATCAACGATCTTCTCAAACTTTGAAGAAGATCACACTCGCAAGTGTATAAAAATCACAAGGAAAATTTTCCACTAATTTTCCTCTTAAATGGCTCTCAAGTATATCTAAAATCAGCTCTGGCCGAAATCCCTTCCTAGGGTTACCATATGACTTGATTTAAATAGACAATCCAAAAGTGCTGCTGAAACGCGTCTGCTAACAGGTCATCCTTCATCAGAATTCGTCTGCTGACAGGTTGCTACCAGACTTTCGGATTTACTGTTGCAATTTGAATTTCGAATTTGTCTTCTGATTTTATCCTTCCAGATCTCGAAATTCAACTTCCCAGCCTCTTTAACAGACTCCCTAGACTCCTAAATGAATTCAAAATACAATGGATAAATCCTATAGTTTAAATTACATTCATTCAAAAATCAAACTTATCCTATTTGAATTCAAATTCAACAACTCAAGATTACAGTTTTAGAGATAAGATGTAATCTTATCCTATTTGAATTCAAATACGCCAGCACTAATCCAAGCCAATAAAATTTACATTAACAATAACAATTCTATCTTCTCAGCTTTATTTTCATGATTGATTTTGTTTACCAAAATATGTATCGATGTTTCGGGCTCGGAAGAAGCTTGCGGCTATATTTGAATCTGTTGTTGATGAGAGGAGAAATCAAAGGAAGGACTTTGGAAAGAAGAAAGATATACTGGATGCTTTGCTGGATGCTGCAGATGAAAATGGCAGAAAACTATCTGACGAGGAAATCATAGATATCATGTTGATGTACTTGAATGCAAGTCATGAATCTTCAGGACATACGACAATGTGGGCAGCCACTTTGTTGGAACGGCACCCAAAAGGCTAAGGCAGTATAATTTAACCAAGACTGCTATACATCCATAAAGAAAATATACAAAAATAATTCTACAATTTGACGTAATTTTATCTGATTTATTAGATATATTTTATAATATAGCTAATCACATCAAGACATGTCAATTTATAAAATTACTTTTATGTTATCGTTTTGTGGTTAGAAATTTTTTTAATGTAATATATTGTTCATTTAGGCTCTGTTTTGTTTGGATTGAGAAGCGATCTCAATTCATCTCATCTCATTATTATAATTTTTTCAGTTTCTCATCTAAAATATAATAAATACTTCAACTTTTTCAAATACTAAATCAACAATAATATCCAAATTACGGGCCTTGTTTCAACATTTTTGTTGATTATTGGATTGTATTGCAACAAAACTGCAGGCAGAGCAAGAGGAGATCGTGAGGAGGCCAACGGGGCAGAGTGGGTTGAGTATGAAAGAAATTAGTGAAACGGAGTATCTATCCAAGGTACAACATGGTCTATGTGCTAAAATTCATCTTCGCTCGACCTGTGATTGGTCAATTTGGCATGACTCTTTTCTTTTTCTTTTTATTCTCTTAAGTACATCTTATGCTTCTAAACTTATGCACGTAGGTGATCAATGAAACCTTTCGAGTGATAACAATTTCACCAACTGTTTTCAGAGAGGCAAAAACAGATGTCAATATTAATGGTCAATTTATGCTCAAAATTTTCATTCTTCTTAGTTTTCAGTAATGATTAGTCAGTAGATTTATTAGAAGTATTTGCTTCATTTTCAGGTTATACCATTCCCAAAGGTTGGAAACTTGAAAGTCTATGTCTAGTTTAGGAGTGTTCACCTAGATCCTAAAATTTACGAGAATCCAACGAAATTTAATCCTTCCAGATGGGATGTAAGTATTTTTTTTCTTTTTTTATTCTTTTTCTCTTTGCAGATGGGATGTAAGTAAAATGATACAGTCATGAGTTGCGCAAATATTAAATTAAAAAATAGCAAAATTTACTATTAAAATAATACATATTTACTCACTTTTAAAAAAAAAAAATCACGGCAATCATGCACTATAATTGTAAATATCATTTCTTAAAATAATATCTTTCTTTTTTCACATCATCAGTACTTTTGCAGCTTTGCATCAATTGCATATCAATTGCATGATAACAGTTTTATGTGCTATGATTAGAATTATGTTGATTTGCTTTACTTTGTGGCAGAATTATACACCCAAAGCTAGAACCTTCCCTTTGGAGTAGGAAGCAGGTTGTGCCCTGGAAATGATCTTGTCAAGCTGGAAATATCCATTTTCCTTCACCAATTTCTCCTTCATTATCAGTGAGTTTATCTTTCAACCTTTTCTTCTCTTTTTTTTTTTCTCTATTACTTACAGATAGAAAAAATATATACAAGCATTGCCAACTCAACGTTCTCTTCCTCTTAATATTTTTCTTTTCTTTTTTTATCGGTACAGGCTGGAGCGGGTTAACCCGGGATGCCCTGTTATGTACTTGCCACATACCAGGCCCATTGATAATTGCCTGGCAAGACTCAAGAAATGCCCCACTTCATCTGCATAAAGCATCAGAAAGAAAGTCAGGGAAGCAAAAATAAAAGCCAGCACATTCTCACTACTTCAATATTAAAGCTGTTGGCAGTTAGAATGAAAAGAGATCTTGGGGAAAATACGAAACTTCTTAGATTTTCTACAATTAACTCCTGTGGATCTATGAATACCTTCAAACTTGACGTATATACATACACATTCTCCTGTTGCTGAATCATTAAAATTTCATAATAATTATAAATGATGAAAATAGTCCCAAATGCTATCCCCATCAGAAGCTACTTCTGGCAAATAATTAATTACGAAGGAACTGTGCATCCGGGACACAATACAAGTCAGTTCGACATAACAGAAACACAATTATTTTACATATACTTAGAGAGGACACCTAAAGTCGCACATTCTCTAATTGATTTTCTGGCTACCTGTCTGTTAATATTAGCTAGAAAAATCACACTAGGTAGCCTTTGTAGATTCTTCTGGTAAATCATCTTCATCATGGTAGATGTTCTCGGCCATCTGCCAGATTTGAAGTATGTTATCTTCAGCTACACTAGCAACAACCCAGTCTTCACTTGGGTTCCAGGAAAAATCAGATATTTTACTCGTGTGACCGCCATGAATAAAAAGTAACTCCGGTGGTCCATCTTCAGCATCCTCTGGTGTTTGCTCTTCATCAATCCTACAAAAAACCAAAGGCCAAAAAGAATTTATTTCAGGCAAAGGCAATGTGTTTGTTCTTACTCGTAAATATATTGGGTAGCAGAAAAGAGTGCTGGTCAAAATCATCATACAAATTCAGGTGAAATAAACTTTACACCATTAGTATTCCAATTATGTGGCTCTATTCACATTCACAGAGGGGTCATTCTAATCTCTGAAGCTTCAATCCAACCTAGCCATATTAGTATTCCCCTACTTCCCAGTTTCCTTTTTAACCCTTTTCACCCTTGTTTTGGATACCCTGCTCCCGGTTTTTTCCCCGGATTGATAAATTGCAGATATATGACTCAAACGTACAATACATTGTAAAACTATCCCAATTCCCATACTATCATCTCAACCAAATTTAAGCAATCATTAGAGGGGCTATCCCAATTCTATGCCAACTTTAGCCAATCATGAATTAACAGCTAAATTTAAACTTGATTCTCTTAGCATGGCTTGTTTGGTAATACCTTCTCAGAAAACCCACTAAAATAGTCCCAAAACCTTAATGATTCCCAAGCAAAATCATATTTTGTTCTTGAGCCAAATATAGTATAATGAACAATTTAAATCTCATAAATTATATTAGTTCAATTAGATCTGCTATCCCAATGTGGCTTAAATTATTCATTCATAAGCCTTAACAAATAGACGAAATAGTTGGTCCAGCAAATACCTGCTAAGATCCCACACCATGAGTCTCCTACCAAGACAACAAGAAGCTAAGATGGTCTCGTTTTTTGGATTCCAGCCAACCTGGAAAACCTCCTCCCTGTTGTACATCAGGGCAAAAACAAGTTGAGAAATAGCCATCAACAATCAAATACACCTAGATTTTTTTTAAAAGGTGCAAAAGATGCACCTAGACAACTAAGTCCAAAAGATAAATCTATATAGCCTATTAAATCCAGAAGAGAGTTCTTACTTGTGACAATCAAAGGTGTGGAGTGCAGTGCTGATCTTGCGTAGATCAAACAACTTCACGGTTTTATCAGTAGATCCCGTTGCAACAACCCATTCATTAAAGGGATTGAAAGCTAAGCAGTTTACCTGGCATGATGTCGATAAAGATTGGATCATCACTGACCAAGAAAAGGGGGGGAACAACATATTCACCAACTCTAGACTATAGCAAAGATACAGTGTGCACAAATAAATATCACACTTTAAGCATTGAAAGCATTCAGAGTATAGAGGAGGGATTTTGATGGGTTTAAATCATTTATATGGCAATGAGCCATTAATCAGGGTAGGAGCCAATCAAGAAATGGCCAATAGTTGTTGAAAATTCCTTAATTTATATTCACAACTCATATGTACCAATGCATATATTTCCAGTAGAGAAAGAAGTGATTAAATGCATCAAGCCATGTGGACAATACCAACCCACACAGTTTGTACAAGATCAAAAAATGAATTTTAACGTGCAAATGTATTTGAGTCATAATAAATATTAACATGTCTTCCAAAAAAAGGTTTTTTTAGAAGTATCACCATGATATTGAGATCCATAACACAGGATAAGACTAAAAAACTAATAAGGTTTTCTCTTGTTAGCTTGCATTTTAGCCATCCACTCCATATCATCCTCTACAGCATGAAAGACAATGTGGATTGGGCAGAATTTCTATGCACTGGAAAGGGCAATGAAATCAAATAGAAGCAACAAAGAAAGCAAAAATGGTTCGTTCCTAGGTACTACAAATATATGTGAGGTAGGCAGTGGGTCTACGAGGGCATAGTTTTGCCATTGAAGCATCAGAATTGATTTAGGAAACTAAAAATGTTGTAACTTAGAGTCTCTGTAGCAATTTTCCCATATGCGCACGTGCGCACATGTGTGTGTGTGAGAGAGAGAGTATTCTTAACACCAACCTCACTTTGATGGGCAATAACAGAGTGGACAGGCTTGCTAACTGATGGAGTCCGGAGATCCCATATTAGCAGGTGCTGATCATCACCTACTGAACCAAATAAGTATTCATGCCTCAGATGCCATGCTACATCTTCTACAACACCTTCATGAACCTGTCATGGTAAATAGTAATGAATCCAAATCAGAGTCAATATTCAAATCAGATAGGAGCAGCCATTAATTTTTTTATAGAAGAGTTTGATTAATTCAGAAAGAATTAAAAGTAAAGAGATTTTTGCCCATAATAAAATAAAATAAAATGAAAAGATACATATTGCCTGTGTAAGGAGCTATCTGAGTTCAACATACCAAAAACAGGTCTTTTGCAGCCATCACATTCATTCAAGTTTTAAGATGCTTACAAATCTTACAATGAACTTCTTGAAAACATGGAGCAAGTTCAATGACAGCATCAGTTTGACAATGTCAGCCATTTTTAACATGCAAAGCATGCATTGAATATTTCGGTCCTACATGAAGGGTATTTTATCTAAACAAAGACATGGGTCCACGTAGGCTCAGCTAGTAAAAGTCTACCTTAAAAATTTGCATGGCATCAAGGCCCTTGTTCTTTGGAGTTGCAGTAATATCCCACAAGCATATTTGAGCATCATCAGAGCCACTCAGCAAGTGGCCCTGCTTAAACTTACTCCACGATAAACCATATCCTTCAGTGCTGTGGCCCCTCAACCGTAAGTCAGGGCTGCATGCACCATCTAGAGGAGGCTTAGACGGGTGTTTGCTATAATCGAAAACATAAACTTCAGCACTAACTGTCTTAGTGGCAATAATAAACGGGTTTTGAGGCATATAACGAGCACGATTGACCTCTCCATCATGATTTATTTGCTGGATTATTTGCACCTGCGAGGAAATAACCCCAAGTATTAAGGAGCCGATATAAAAATAGACTCTTGATCGTATAAATCGATAATTACGAAGAAAACGCACCAATAGATTGTTCTGATGAAATTGAATATGATAACGTTCATCAAAGACACAAACTAGGCTCTTCATGAGAATAATATGACAACAATTTTCATTTTTGTCATTTGATCTCCACCAACAGGAAAGGGGAAATTTTGATTTTATTTATATCATCTTTGACATGAATTATCGTTTATAGACATTTTCTAGAATCGAACAACAGCATAAACGATAAAAACACTTTCTCAGCCACCAAAGAAACTACAAAGCCAGAGAAAGGGCACGAGAGGTGGGAGGAATTTACGAGCCTTTCCATTGGCGCAGCCGAAGCCACCGACATCGGTGCGGTCGTCGTCGTATTGGCGTGCGTCGTTCTCTGCGTCCTCGAGAGGGAGTTGGACCTGGGCGAGCATGAGGTAATTGGGCTCATTCTCGGAGGTGTGTGTGCCGAGGATCATCTTCTGGACGGAATAGTCCTTTCCGGGGGGCTCCTCCCGGTCCGGCAGCCACTCTACGGTGAGAGAAGGCCACTCAAGGGCGTGGGTGATGACCAGATCGTAGAGGAATGGGGTGTTCTTCTTCCAGATCTTATACTCCTCGTTTATTAGCCTCTCCTCTATCTCCCCTCTCATCTCCTCCTCGTCTTTTCCCATCTTCTTCCTTGCTGCTGCTACTGCTCGGATTGGATTTCCTCTCGCTTTCTCAGGGTTTCTCGGTGGGCACTTGCTCGGATTATCCTTATTAATTTAGTTATTTTCTATTAAGGACGTTCCCGCCAAGATTTGGGGGAGTGAGGGTTATGAAACCCTAAAGCTGAATACACTACAAAGAGTGTGAGGACGGCGGCAACTACTAAGGTCATTTTGGTCCTACTAATGTTAATTTTAATTTCGTAAATATTATTAATAAAATTTCTAAATCTCACTACAAATCCTATGTTGCACATCAATTTTTGAGTTTTTTTTAATAAAAATAAATGGGGATTAAAAAATAATAAAAATATTACATTTTATACAATAATTAAAGTTAAATATAAATGTAGTATCTAGAATTGCTCGTACATTTAGAATCTCAGACTCTACTTTTATTTTGTTATTAATTTCATATCAAATTTATAGATCATGACAAAATTTATCTAAATCTTAGATATTAGGTATTAGATATCGACTTTGTTTTGAATCATTTTCGAGTTCAAATGATATGTAAATCAACGACAGCTCGACTTGTTTCGTTAATTTTCTTTCAAATTTACATATAATAAGTGGTTTTGAAAGGAATAAAAATATAAATTCTTTTTTGGTTTATTACATTAAAAAAGTACTTAAAAGAGCATAAACTCATTTTATTAAAGATGGATTGCTTTTTTTGGAATCTATTGCCTATTACAGTTGTAACTGAGAGATAATAAAGAAGCAAAAAACACAAACAACTATAACTTTCAGTTAGAGGTGTTAAATTATATTAACGAATCGTATTTGTATTGTGTCAAAACATGTATATTATACTATTTAGATCAACCTTAATCTGACTCGTTAAGTTTATTGTATCAAAATCTTAAGTTTTAACACGACTCATTAATATAATGGGTTGTGTCGTGTCAACCTATTTTGACTTATTAGCAAATATTGCAAAATAAGTTAACACGATATAATACGACCTGTTTAAACTTATTAATATAAATGGATTGGATAAATCCAAAATAAACCTATTTGATTAGTTAAATTTTACATAATTTAATATAAATATTAAAATCATAATATTTATAAAATTATAAAACTAATTATAAGTCGAAAATTACAATCCAAATAAGAAAGTTATCAAAGTTAGAATACTAACAATTTTACTTTTAAGTATAATAATATAATTGTAGTTTTAATTTTATTAACGTGTTATAATGGATCAAAAACGGGCTAACCCGTTATCAACCTGTTCAGTGATTGTGTATTAGGTTAAATTTGAATGTTGAGAAGTGTTGAAATGAGTTGTGAATAGAAGTAAAAAGTATGTGAAAAATATTAATAAAATATTAAATAATAGTAAAAAAAGTAATGAATAATAATAAAAGTATATAAATAATAATAATAAAATAATAAATATTAGTAAAGTATTTTGAAAATATTTAAAAATATATTGCACGCTAAACGTAGTCTTAATGGATCAATCCGTTTTGATCTGAACTTATTATAAATAAATCTTAATCCACTTTTATCGTATCATTTTTGTATTTGATTAATAGGTCGTGTAACATATTGTTACATTAATTTTCAGCTGCCAAAGCTTCAAATCTTATTCTTGTAGGCTTTGTTAGATTGGAATTAAAGCGAAAGAAGATGCCACCACATTGCGTAATTTTCACAAGTTCATCATAACATGAATGTTCTAAAAGAAATCATCACCTTAAGCAAGAAACAATGATAGGGCCTAACAACACATCCACTCATTCTATTTGTACAACAAGTAAATGATAGATATGGTGGGCCGGCCCTGCAGCCTTCAGGTATGAAGGTTGGACAAGCCAGCCGGGCCAGAAGGCCCACCCATTGTGCAGTGTGGAAAAGTCATCGAGCCCTAAAATACATTTGGGTTGGGGATGTTCTTCTAATTGGACTCTCGCGACTTTTTGGACTCAATGAATACTTAATACTCCTTAATGTCCAATTATGATCTGTATTTCCATTTAATTAAGACCAGTAAATTAAGATTTTAATGACTTGATCATGTCACACTTGAAATTAAATGGTAAAGTTAAATATATATAAAAACTACGACATCGTCAAACAACTGCAAGCGTCTGGGTGGTGTAGTTGGTTATCACGCTAGTCTCACACACTAGAGGTCCCCGGTTCGAACCCGGGCTCAGACAATTTTTAATTTTTATTTTTTTCACATCCATTAGATGCACCATTTTAGAAGTTCCTTACTTGCGTTTGCTTTCAAATCTCAATAGCAAGAAAACCCTGTGCTAATATACTTTGGAATCTATTACCCACAATAGATAGAGATAGTGTGCAATGTTTTAAGTTTTAATGTTTGCTAATTCAGAGGGTTATTAGTTGATGGAAAAACATATTTTTCCCAAATAAAAAACGTGTTACATTTTGTTAATACGGAGTGCCATTTGTTGGACAATGAAAAATTAACTTTTCCCAAAAAATAAGTAAATAAATAAACAACGGAGACACGTTCCAGCCATGTTTGTGAATTGTGGTTTGTGAGTGTGAAACTAGAGGCCAGACAATTGCTGCGGCTCATGGCATATAAGAGAAAACGTGGATTTCAAGACACATTTACAATTCCATGTCTGTTACCAAAAAGGAAAAAACAAAAAACAAAAAACAAAGACAAAGCATTCCTTGTATACATCATATTTTGCATTGGGGAAATGGAAAGAGATAAATCAAAATTTTTTCTTATTTACACTGACAAAATTTGGAAAAGAAAATCTTATCTGAACTGAGAGCATCTCTTCAGCTCTCCCTTGTAATTGATATCTTTCTTGGACAAACTAAGGATGCCTGATTGCTCATCAACTTTCTCGATCATAAGCTTCAGTAGTGGAACCTTAGATAGGGTTTTGCATGACCCCACCATTATCAACTTTTTCTGTTCAAACATATAAATGAATCAAGAAATTGTATCTACTTGAGAGGCTACCATGGAGGATGTTCCATTTTTTTTACCACTCGATTTCCTACTTAATCAACTCAATAAGCACGAATAGAAGATTTATGATAGCAAGCAAAATCTTTCAAATAAACTAGAAATTTGAAGTCCAGGAGTAATTTTTATACGAGGAAAGAACTTTCGATGCCTACCTTTGCTCGGGTGAGAGCCACATTAATCCTATGCCAGTCACCAAGAAGTGAGCCAGAGCAATCCTTTGGATTTTCACTTGACCTAACAAATGACACCAGTATGCAGTCCTTGTCTCTTCCCTAGACCAAAGGGAAAAAGGGGGGGAAAAAGGTTATAAATCTCTGTGGTATAGCTCAAATTCCAAAACCAAAAAGTGGTCGAGTGATCCTCTTCACCCAAAAAATTGGCTATTATTAGTTAAGCCGTGTATCATAATTCACTCGGACAAAATCAAGCAAAGGACACTAAAATAAAATCTGTTACATCTTTGTTACAAGACCATGTCTGGAAAATAAAGAGAGACAACAGCCATACTTCACCCTAACCTGGTATTTATCAATAGTATGTATCTCCACAGAGGTTATGCATACAGAGCGGCGGATAAGATTTGCCTGAGAATTATAAGGCGTAATGACGCCAATATCCTCCCCTTCAATTCCATTCTCAACCAACTTCTCTGTGATCTATATAATGAACATGATGAGGAATAAATACATAAAGGGCTTGCACCATGAAATGGAATTCAAAATGAAATAAGTTTTTGGTCTTAAGCAACAAGATCGATTTAATCATTTATTTTTATAAGTAACAAGAAATATTTAGTTATACCTTTGCAATTATGTAAGCTTCAATAGGATTATTCAGAGTCTTTTGATCTCTCTCCTCAAAAGCAGGTAAAATATCTGAGTTGTAAAAAATGATATGTAAGAAACCAAACCAAATAACAAATAATTCGTCAAAGGAAATGTCAACAAGAGTACAGATGATTGTTGCTTATTGACCTGTATCAATAAATATAACTGGATTTGTTGGGTTCAAAACCTGCAATCATGAATCATCTAATACATGTATTAAATATATTTTTGATAGGTAATACGGAAATTTAATATGAGGAACTTTAAAACCACAGAAAATTATGAGATTTTCAACTACAGATACACATCAGCAGCTAAAGGCAAGAAGACAATGGATCATAATGGAACAACATCGTGAAAGAATGCTCTGACCTCCTTTAGCCATGATGAACAAGATTTCAAACCAGAAGGCCTAATTCTGGCATTAGCTATTTCAGAGGAACCGCAACGTAATCTGTCACCATATATTAAGGCATTTGATAGCTCCATAATGCCTTGACACATTCGATACTGCACACAGATCAACTTAGTAAGTAGACCTGGTAAAGAAAAAGTAGCAAATGAAATACAACCCTCCATGACCAATTTCTTTGTCCTTTGCATTCCCCCATATGTAACTACTATTTATCAAGAAGAAAAAAAATTCTTAGTATTCAGGTAACCTGGCTCTGTAGAGCTGAAATTGCCTGAGGATGTGCTTCTGATAGCCTGCAAAACAGGCTTACTCCCATCCCATTCTCCCGAGCCTCTGTACTCTAGACATTGATTAGAATACATTTTTAATCAGCTTAAAGAGTTGATACATTAAAAGTAAAGCAAATAAGACCACAAACAGATGAGACATATCACCTGGACAAGAGGAGGTAGTTGATAATGATCACCAACAAGGACAAATGTTGAAGCAAACATTAAGGGTCCCAGTGATACCTGATACAAAAAAACTCATGAATCAATCAGAGAGTTCAACATAATCTCTTCATCAACAATTCTGCTTAAATAACACCACCACACCTAATTAAGTTATAAACACTAAAAACAGTCTCAAATTTGAAGAACAATAAACTAGGTATTTAACAAACAAGTTTTGTTTTCAACAAAAGGCAAGATGGATAACCACCTGCAATGCGTGATATTCATCTCTGAATTCTTCACAATATACATATATATTTTTTCTTGATGAGCAAGTCTTCACAATATATACTCCACCACAGAAAAGCCATATGGGAATAAAATCTAGAAACTATAAAGTGGACATATTAAGTTTTGAAAACAACATCAATTTTATGCACGTGCGCCGAACAGTAAAAACCTAAATGGCAAGAATTGGAGATGACATTAAAAATAGCAGCTTGAACATTATGAAAAATAAAGATAATATCAAATAAATTATTGATTTGATGTAATCTTATCCACTTGAATAAGCGGTTAGGAAAAATATATATGCATATTTGTGAGAGTGCATATTGTGTATGTGCTCGTTAGTAGAGAAGGAGAGATGTCAAGATATGATTTTATAGAGTGACATTATGGTGTAGTTGCATTTTGAGAAGATACAGCGAACTTCAAGCTACAGTAAACACACAAACAGGAAAGACAACATACTGGAAGGCTAGTCTGTCCAGCTTCATCCATGATGCATACATCAAATCTCTTGTTGGAAAGCAAAGGACTAGTAATTCCAAGACAAGTAACTGCAACAACTTTGACTTGGTCTAATCTTATTTTGATATCTTCAACACTGTGTATGTTCATTGCTGCCATAGAAATCTATATTACAAGATGGAGAATAAACTAAACTGATTATGCCACGAGGAATCCACTTAACTCTAATCTGACCTGAAAAACAATTCCCCCGAACTTCTTCATTCACGGCTTCAGGTCTTCCAATACGTACAAAATCAATGCCCTGTTAATTTTAGTTTTCCATGACATGCAAGAAAAACTAATGAGTAAATTAATATGACGATACAAGGTGAACTGATCATCATACAATTATAAATACAATAAGAAGAATGAATTGTGTATGCACTTCCGTTGGTGGTTAAAGACTGAGTAAGATCTGCAGACACTAAGCCTGAAAACTTTTTAATTCCTTCTAACTAAGCATTCTGGCATTCCTAATGTCAGAGGGAACGGCAAAAGAAACATTGACTGATGTGGAAAGACTAAGGGCTGGTTTGATTACGCAATTCAAATGAGATGAGATGAGATATTTGGAATAGTAGTGAGATTTTTTAGTTAATGAGATAAGATGAGATAATTTTACTTTTGGGATTTGATAAAAGAGTGGGCCCCACTAACAATTGAAAATCATTTAATAATTACTGAATAATAGTTATAAATATTTTAATTCCCAATTTTATATGTTAGAAGGGATCTTATACCAAGGCAAGAGAAGGCATACATATGCATTATAATGCATTAACTGTCTGGGTGCCAGAAGGGATGGGGTAGGCGTGAAGGAGATGAGATGGGTGTCAGACAGGGCTTTTCGCATTGTCTGGGGAAATTCTGTACAGTGTAGAGATAAAGTATGATGAGTTAAAAACATGGTTTTTACCGTTTGCATACACAAATAAAAAAGTCGTACAACTCAAAAGAGATTGTTTGTGTTTCATCTGTGTATCCAAACCGGCCCTAAGTTTAATTACCAACAGACGAATAATAAAATCATAATTAGGTCCACAGTTAATGTAGAATAGCAAAGCAAAGTTTATCCATCAGGCATGAAACTGCATTTAAGGCAGTATGGGCATGTTGCTTGAATGTCAGACATCGTGTCACAATCAAACATGTTTACCACTTAACCAAAAAGGGGGAAGAGGGGCCCTTGGCTTTCATTGACTTGGGTTACACATTAAACAGGGCATCAAGTGACACAAGATGAATGAAGAATAGAAAGAACCTGAGCTTTTAATTTCATAAGCAAATTATCAACGGCGGAGTTTGTATAGGATGTCAGCAAGATGGATGTCCCTCTCATCAACAAGGCTTTTACAGCATGCACCATTGTAGAAGTCTTGCCGGTTCCAGGCATTCCTAGTATTAGAGCGTAATCCTTTGCTGTAAGTATCTGAATAATGGATAATAGGTAAAACAGTGCAACCCAAATGTAATTGGTCAGAATAGCTTTGACTAGTAATTGGTCAACAAATTGGAACATGAGCTATCTGTACAGAAAACCTTCAGAATAGCCCGACGCTGATCATCATTCAAATTCCTTTCAGACCAGATATAAGATATTGCTGGATCTTGGCTGAATATACATCCATTGTCAAATTTAGGAGCCTATAAGGATGCACATAGCCAAAACCATGCAAAATGTCATCAACAGATTAGCAAAAACACAGACATCAAGGGGAGAACAAGTTTAGCAAAAAACACTCACCTCAAGATCAACGATCATCTTCCTTAGATGGGTACTTTTTGCACTTTGTAGAAAAAGTTGTACAAGGTTAAACCTTCAAATAATAACATCAAGCATGGATTCAGTGCAGATACATATTACACTATCTATTTCTTTCGCAATCTCTAATGCTACAAGTTTGGGAACTTCATTTTATTTTTATTTTTGGGGAGGAGGAAGGCTTGTTGGTTTGGAGAGCGTATATGTCATAATAGTTTAGAAAAACTAATTACCTCATAACTGCAAATGAAGTCATAATTTCATCCTTATCAACCCGCCAAACCTCTTCAAAAAGATCATGTGCCTCTGAAGAAGGATTGCTCCCAGGAAGGCGAAGACGCTTGGAAAAAGAAACCTAGAATATATAGAAGTCAATTTGAAACAGGTTAAGTAATGAAAACATTGTAGTGCAAGAGCAGAAAGTCAGAAACAACCAAACACGTCCAAGCAAATTTATAAATGATTAGGAATAGCAAATGTAGTACTTACGGAAACATGAAAGCGACTTATCTCTGTAATGACCCCACTAGCAATAGTTATACGACCAGGTTCAGTGCTAACTATCTGAACATAACAAGGGGAGAAAATACAAAACTAAAGATTAGATGAAAAAATAAAGGTAAAATATGCCACATGATATGGATGTTTTTTTTTAAATTCCCATGGTATGGAAGTTATTATGTCCAATTAATATGGAGCTCGTAAATTGTCATTTGTTGGCATAAGAAATTGGTGGAATCATAATTGCCTTAACTCAAAAGGCCACTTTGTAATTTCATATGCTGTATTTGCTTAAAAAAGCAAGCGCAGACTATTTTCTGAAGCATCAATAAGATCAACTTTGACAGGTAAAGAACAAGATAGGCATCCGAATATTAAAAAGTTAAGACAGCTTATGTCAAACACATCATAAAGTCACTTCTATTTTATGTAAACTCAACAAAAACCACATCCTGTACAAATCTAATATGTGAAAATTTTACCACATAGTCTCCACTTCTAAGCATGCTGTCCATATAATTTCTCGGAGAAGAGGCAACACAAAAAGAATCTCCATCAGATGCTTTCATATTGAATGCTGGTAGATCTTGATGCACAAATCGATATATGAACCGCTTGTCTTTAAGAGGCTCATGATGCGGAAGTTCCTGTGAAGCATCAAGAACAAGAGAAGAAAGGAAACTAGTGGACTTATCATGCTTCAAACTACGAGGACACCAGATCTTTTTCTTCGCAAGCTGAGAAGGAAAAAACGCATTTCCAATATTAGGGAGACTATTTTGGAGTTTAGCATAAATAAAATTGTAAAACTGCTTCAGAAATGCACCTCAATCTCTTTAGCTTCCAAGTCAATCAACCAATCCCAATGCTGAAGGAACTTGCAATGAACTACAGTTAGGTGGCTAGTATTTGAATCAAACAGAGCACCTAATCCACTACTTTCAGTGCTTCCACCATGTACCTACATCAATAACACATTATGGCTGCATACACCAACACTGGGAACTAAATAGCATCTGAAGGCCAAATGACAATAAATGGTTTTTGAAGTATCAGATTAGAACCCCCTGGTGGGAATGGATGTCTCACAGTTCATAGCTATGGGATATCAGGGCCATTGTCAATGCAATGATAAAGACTTTACGTGGACCAAATACTGTGAATGAAACTCCCATTACCCCATTGTCATACCCACCAAACAGAAGCAGATTAATTAATTTGCACAACTTTTTACAATCATTCAACCTAGTAAAGATAGAAAGATTACCTTATGATAGATACTACAGACATTAAGATGGCGACAACCACTACACGTGCTCAGACTCTGTAGAAAATTGAGAAAGTTTCAAATGGCAATACAGAAAGGCACTATCTAAAACACACTGCACGTAACAATTCTGCAATAGCCATACCTGTAACATAGGGGGTAATTGTTGCATTGTTGATGCCTTGAGAATATGACTTGCAAGTTCATTACGACACATAACAAGCCCAACCAAGTCAGATCTTCGAACCGCAATTCCCTTTACAGATGGTCAATTCCACAGAAAAAATTAAATATTCTGACAGAAAATGATTGCTCAAAGCTGTATCTGAATTTACCTGTGTCTGATCTGACTGAAGATAGTATAAAAGACCACAATCAATATGCTTCTGGTACCTGAATAAAAGCCAAAACCAAAGTAAATAGAAGTATGCTTTCTCAAATTTTCTCCATAACAGAAATGCGATGTCCCCACCAAAAGACAGAAAGGATGAGTGCACACCTCTCAGACATGAGGAGAGTGTATAAGATTACTTGTGCAGAGTGTTCCATAGATGACTGCAGAAATCACATCAAAAGAAGGGTAACACCGAAAATAAGGTGATTTAAGCATTTCGAACTTTGATTTTTCTATTATTTTTTGGCAAAAAACAAATTTCAGATAGGCTATAGACTTGCCTGGCCATTGGGTACTTTTCCAGTTTTAAACTCTAGAGGCATAATCTTCTCATTAGCTTCATTTTTGTTTGATTTCACACTGACTCTGACAGAAGCATCAATCATCCCTTTCAAACCATATTTAGGGGCCCATGCCATCTCCTCAATATCAATTACCTACATTTACAACAGAAGTTTTGTAAATATAATGTAAACGTTGTTACATTGAAGTGAATAACAAGGAGAAAGCAGGAGCTTTGTATATACCCACAAATTCATGTGTATAGATGAAAATTTTGAAATGAAAATCATGCAAGAAAAAAAAAAGGTGAAAGCTTGCCTCAGATAGGTTAACTTTTTTCAGCCCGTCATTGGATCCAAAATCAACAGGGGCTTTTGAATCCTGCCGACAAAAGAATTATAAACAGCATAAAATGTCTGTCTACAACATTCCAAGCAAACAAACCTCCAAGAAAATGAGAAGTGATGTATCTAAAAAGGCATACTTTTTTTTTAACTCAGGGATAAGATGTCTAATAATGCAAAAAAGTTATATGGGAAGAAAAAAGGATAGATGCCAAATGTATACTGTAGATGATAAAAAATCACCTAAAGATTGAACAACTTTAAGATGGCCGTAGGGCGGGTTCATGCATTCAATTCCCAGTAAGTTGCACAGATGACTAATGTAGATCTATTATGCAATTCTAATTTGGCTTAATGCTAAATTAGATGAGGTTAAACCAGTTGAGATGAGGTTAAAGCTTCAGCAATAATGAACCAAATCCATTCTAGCACGAAAAGATAATCAATAACAGAGTAACAGCAATGTGAGTTCTACACAGGCATACCTGTGGATCTTTGAATGTGATGATCCAATTCAATAATTTTGGTACAGCCTCAATCAAGGTTTTCTGTATATCGTTTTCATTTACTGCAAATCCCACATATTGGAAAGATTAAGACTTTCACACAAGATGATCCATAGTGGTAATTAGTGATTTTCGTTTGGAATTTAAAGTTTAATTCACATTTTAGGAGTAAAATATAAAAAGGCTATGGTCCCCTGAACTGATGCGATTGCTTAAGGTTCTGAGTCCACCAAGCATGAGGGAATATAGAAAAAAAAAATTGATAGGTAATCAAGATGATTTCATTAATAGAAATAGGCTAAGCTCAGGTACACCGGAGGTATACCTGAGAAAACAGGGGGGTATAGAAAATAAGAAATTAGAAATTGTACTTAATTGAAAATTATACAAGTTCCCACCTCCACATGCATATAAGCTTTCCATGTTTTTCTGGAGCACCACTCCAGCATATTCCTCCAAGAATTTTATAGTAGGACTTTCCTTAATAAGTCCAGCCTGAAAAGGGAAGAAATCTCACATATGTATCTCAACTGGGAAAAGATGAATTTTTGTCAAACCATTGTACAAGGTACTAGTGAAAATTCTGAAACCTGAAAAATTTGGTGCAGCAAGGTACCAATTAATGCTGCCGTTGAATACTCATTGCACTTTAGCCTCTCATCTAGAATTGTTCGCCTTGGGCAAGTGAAACTAGCAGCAACCTAAAAGATTTTTCAAGTTATAAGGAATAAAAGGATATAAAGAAATATAATATTCAAAAGCAAGTGATATTTACCCGGGTTCCAGACAGCAATATATCAGGATGAACAATTATAAAATTGCTGTCACGATCTACGTCACACTTTCCTTGCTCATCAAAGTCACCAATGACATTCACTGTATCTCCAGGTGCAACTACACCATAATACCTGACAAGAAACGGAAAAAGACAGTTTGAGAAACACTAAACATAATTTCCCCAACAGCCATTAATTGACCCAATACAATAACTAATTCAGATCGGCAAATATTCTCAATGATATGATTCTCAGTAAAAATCATAGGCAATTTGTGTAACTTCTTAGGGAGGACGCAAACAGACTCCATCCGAGATTCAAATATATCAGTATTAAGTAAGCAAATGGGATAGTGCATACTGAGTTTTTGGAAACAATAAGGCGATTACATACCAATCAGTACAAGAGGAAACTTCAATTGCCAAGAACAACACTGATGGAAAATAACAGGCCATCAAGACAACAAGGTTAATAGCCAAAAGTTATTCATGCTGTAGAAATGTAAATGAAAACAACCCCAATTTCCAAATAGGGTTGTGTTTATATAAATTAAAGTGCAGCTGGACTTGAATTCCCAATCAGATCAAACAACATAGGTTAACCCCATAAATCAAAAGGTTAAAATGGTTGGTAACGCAAGTTAAATTATTCTGTAAGTGTGATTGTACAATGATGATGACTACAGAGACTTGAAGCCATGAAATAATGCTTCTGTCCTGAGTCATCAATAGTACAACAATTCCATCACTAGAACTGTTAACAAGTGGAGAAAGATGTAAAAGGTGCCATGTATCAAGTGATGATCAATCTCCAAATGACATGCACAACATGAAATTTTGCATTAGGGTAAAAAGTTCTTTATGAAATAATGGAGAGGATATGAAATGCTTCAGAAAATATTACAAGTCAACTTACCACTCTTCCCACAAATACACAGCACGCTCTTCTCCACTATGCTCATTCAGTAGACGAAGAACCTATAAAGCAAGTGAACAACTTAGTACAGTTCCCAGCTCAATTGAAGTAATGAAGTAGTTTGGGCATAAGGCTTAGAGAAAACCTTATACGGGCCCTGAGCGCCAGATGAGGCAGCAGGTCTAAGCCTCTCAGACACCTGCAACAGAAATATGTTGCATATATCAATCTTCAAAAGCATACCGCCAACACAACAAGATAAGTTTGGAAAAAGTAGAGCACACCTCTAACACTAGAAAATTACAATGGGAAGAAGCCCCATTGACCTCTGCTGGTAAATTCATTGCCATTCTTTCTACTGCACAATCAAGTTTGACAGATGTTCCATCACCATCTCTGTTATGAACTTTGGTTGAATATGCTTCCATGTCACTAGATAACGAGTCTTCAACAGAAATGACATCTTCAACTTGATCTAGAAGTTCAAGCAATGCCTAAAAAAAGATGCATACAAATAGATGTCATGTTACTTATGACTAGATTAAGAGAAACGTTTTTTACTCCTGCCCAATAAATCATGTAAACTTTCAACTCAGCAATTATAAACTTGCACTTTGTGTTCATAAGAAAATCAAATACTAAAAGATCGACATAAGCAAAATAACATAGTACAATTTTACCTTTTTGTGCTGTCTTACACCATGCAGATCAGACGATCCATTACGTACACCATTAGCTATCTGAAATTCAGTTCCAGCACAAGTCAGAAATAAAAAGTGCAAACTTCAAGTTGACAGATGAGAAGTCAGATAATTCTCAGTCTAGTAATTTTTCTGGTGTTTACTACCAAGAAAACAAAATGAACCAAGATCATGAATATAAATATCAAACTTAGTCATAGGGATTCTATAATTTGGTGTCTTCTCTTGGTACCCAGACATTTCAATGAAATGTTTTTCACTTTGTCCTCCATCTTCACAGAATACAAACAGAACTGAACAATTCATACCTATTCTCAGCCGATTGGACACAAAATTACCTTATCATGGCAATATGATAGAGACGGCGGAGTTCGGAATGGACTCTGCCTACTAGCAGCTCCAGCGCCGGTCAATTCACTTTTATTTCCACATGAACCAGTATGCTGATCCGGGTTAACCCTTTTTAAACCAACCCTGTTAGTGGCTACCAAAGATTTTTCAGCAGCTTTTTGTGTTGGTGATGAAAGCCACTTTTCAACCTGGTCAGCTTTACTAGGAGAAGTCCGAACCACTCCCTAAAAATTACCATACGATCAAAGCCATAACCAATTTGTAAACAGACGCCAAGTTTAACCAATAGACATGCCTTGTTCAGTGAGCATTGCTGAAGGTGTGCAGCATTGAGCCTTGAAGAGTCCGCCAACACTCTCATCATCTCTGGTATGCGCTTTGAAACTGCCTGGAGTCTTTCATTCACCGGAGATATCTTCCATGTCACTTCATCACCTCCATCGTCCTGGCTCTGCTTTATCAACTACCGCCACGACCATGTTTAATATCAATTTCAGGAAGAACATTAATTACCATGATTTTTATACCGGAAGTATTTGCATAAAAAAATTAAAATAACAATCCAATAGCATCCACGCATGCATTAAGTGTTTCCTGGTATAGTATAATTTACAAAATACAATCTAAAATACTACAAACACAATCGGCATAACGCAAGCACCACTCCCTAAGAAAAATCATTAGCATTAAAGGCTACTAACATGGGTTTTCAAGAAAAATTTAAACAAAAAAATTGCCTGACATCTACCATTCCAGGCGAGAACTTGAAGCGCTTATGGGACACAGACTTGAGAATCTCTGGCGACACTTCGGACATGTTCTGGTCTGCATTAACACCCATCGGGACCAAATTATCAGGCGGCGTATTCTGTGACGCATTATTTAGATAACTCGTTCGTGAATCCAACCTGTTTCTAGGTTCCCGAGATGCCAAAACCTCAAGATTGGGATCTACATTTTGCAAATTAGGTACATTTTTACAGTTTGTCAAGGTCAAAACATCATTATTAGGACCAATACGTCCAGAATTAGAATCATTTATCGCGTTCTGAACAGGTAACACCGATTTTTCGAGATCAACCGGCCGCGAACTCGAACCATCCGCGGGGTTTCGGGAGCTCGAAACGGCGATGGGATTGGCATTGGGAGAGGACGAAACGGCGGCGTTGGAAGCGGTGACGTTCTTAGGATTCTGAGAAGCTAGGAGGGAGTTCTGAGTGTGGCGCTCGAAGAAATGCTGGATGCCAAACTTGCAGGGCTGCTGTTGGTTGTTGCTTGGGTTGGACTTCTTGGCCGAAGACGATGATGAAGAAGAATGATTGGGTTTTTTCCTCGGAGGCATTTTTCCGGTACGTGGAAGCTTAGGACTAGGGTTTTTCACTTCATCAGCATTCAATCCCGCAGTCGAGTCGATAGAGAGAGACAGGAGGACTTGAGTTTTTTTTTTTTTTTTTTTAATTTACTATGTGATGGTGCTCTCCCGCCCAAAATTAAGGGAAAGAGATATAACCGAATGGAAATAATTTACAACCCGCCCAAAATTTACAGGAGGACTTCAGTATTACACGAAAGTAAACATCTCTGCATATATTAAATTATAAATTTTTATTCAAAATTAATTTTTACTGTAAGATTATTTTTCTTATAAAATTATTTTTATTGTCTCGAATGAAAGGAACAAAAAAAGTAACGTTAGATTCAGTTACATTATGTGTAAATTTTGCGCAACTTTTTTCAAAGAAATCATGAGATATATTATTAAAGAATTGCTTCTCTATGTTAATTTTAAATTTATCTATTTAAAAAAAAAGAGACGCTGGGACCGGTCCGATTGTCCCTAGCGTCCAAAGTAGCCCAACGTTAGATGAAAAACACATTAAAATAAAATAAAAAATATGATTAAATAAAAAAATAAAGATTAAAAATATAATAAAAAATAAAATGAACAAAACATAATAAAAATATAATAAAAACACAATAAAAAATAAAATGAAGATGAATTTAAGGGAATTCGGCCATGAAAAAAACGGAGCTGCCGCCGGTGGCGGTGGGCGAGTACAGGTTCGAATCGGATTGAAGGCTGCCGGGGGCGCACCGGAACTCGCCGTCGTAGGGGTGAGGTCGCCTAAGTCTGCCGGTCCCGATGGCGTGGGCGGTATCGCCCACCGCCACCGAGGGCGGTGGGGGCTGCTTTGGTGGAGGGGGGCAACCCGTCTGCCCCCCAGGATTTCTCTTAAAAAAAATGGGCAAAATTCATATAGTTTATAAGAGTGATGTTGGGAGGCTATCTCTAACGTCCAAAAAACAAGTTTTTTGGGCTATTTTTGTCATAAACATAATAAAAAAATATTATAAAATATAATAAAAAATATAATAAAATTAAAAAAATATAATAAAAAATTAAAAATATAATAAAAAATACAATAAAAAAATAAAATGAAGAATAATTTATAAGAGTATTCGGCACAGTCCAACCCCTAACGGGCCCATTCCAGGTTTAAGGCTGCGGAGTTTCGTCGGAGGTCTCCATGGGTCGTCGTCATAGAAGTGAGGTAGCTGGAAGTCGTTGAAACCCGTCGGTTCCAATGGTACCGGCGGTATCGCCCACCACCACCAACGGTGGTGGGCTACTTTTGATTGGAGGATCGACCCCCAGCTTTTCTCATGTTATAACTGCAAATATCGTTTCTAAATATATATATATATATATATATATATATACTTATAGTGGACATGGCCTCAACTTGGGCTAAACCGAGTAACCAATCGACTATTTAAGGCTTGATATAATCGTTTATTTTCATAACATATTTTATATCATTTAATTATTATAATTATTTCAAACTCTCATACAAAAAGTAATTCAACTTTCTATCAAAATAATAATATTATTAAAAAATATTTTATAATAATATTTTAATTAATTCTCAACTTTTATTTCAACTTATCTCACTCATCTCATCTACAAAAGCAAACAAGACTTTTGTGTATAATCTCATCTCAATATTATAATTTTTCTAGACTTTCAGATCAAATATAATAAACAATTTAACATTTTTAAATCTCGAAATGTACAATAATAATATTAAAAAATAATAGTTCCAACTTTCAACTTTCATTTTAACAATTAAATCTAAACCAATTATTGATGGCATCTATTATTTTTTCAATTTTTCATGAAAAAAGTTAAACATATCTCAACCTATTTCATATATACAAGCATATATCTCAATATATTTACATTCAAATATATCTCAACGAAACTCATAAAACATTATTACTATTCACAAATTAACTTACATTATCTAATATCATTTCCGCATCCAAATACAATCTAAATTTTGTCTATCCTTCCATCCTTATTATACATCATTGATTCATCATGCTTCATAACTCAAGTAGCTAATTTAATCGATCGCGTAAATAATATGTACTTTTTTTTAAAGGAAAAAATCGTAGTTCATTTTATTAAATGAAATTTATAATTGAGACTGATAAAAATAAGAAGATCCATATTACAAGTCTATCTAATCATTGATCTATAGCATCCTCACACACAAAGTAACAGATTTTATCTTAACTTCTAATATTTTAGATAACAAAACCACATAACTGTTTGGGAGAGTATCGAGATAACTAAACTCCCATCTCTCAAGGAGGGAGGAGATCACCACCTATATTCTTCAAGTTGAGGATATTTTTATAAAATATCATTACACATCTAAATTATTTTATAGAAATGTTTCGTATTTAAAATAGATGACTGTTATATATATAAATGAATTATATAAAAATAATCTCACAATCTAACTTATTTTGATTGATTTGTTATATCTATTCTATAATAAAAATTACTTTATAATTTGATAGAGCACATCAAAACCTACTAGTTCGTGAAATAATTTTTATGAGATAATTTTGTAATTAGAGTATTTTTCTTTTAAAACATGGTTATTGTTGAAGCACATTTTGTAGTCACCAATTGCAACATTGCTCCTATATCTACAATGGTGGAATATTAAAGGGTGGCTAGGTGGTGGCTTTATCCTTTATAATATCCAAATAACTTTAGTGAGAGTAAAAGAAGCAATAAATAATAGATAGAGAGAGAGTGATCAAATGTGTAATATCTTTTTTTGTTATCGATTTCTCTATTTATCTCGCTTATATGACCCTCTTATCATAATAGTGATCACCCTTAAGTTCCAGGTCACATGGCATCCCATTTAATATGGTTACTCATGTCAACTACAAGGGCTCGACTTTAGGGTTGGTCACTTTGGATTGTATTCAATGTAATCGATCTTGCAAAAGACATGATTCCTTCCTATTTATCTCTTATTAATAAGAAAAATAATAAATTCATAACATTTTTTATAATATATATTATAAGTAAGGATATTTTTATAAAGTGATGTTAATTTTAGAAAACACTTTAGAAAAATATTCCTATTTTATAGCATATGTATATATATTATAAAATATATTATTGTTATAAAACTAGAATAAAAACTATCATTGTAAGAGAAAATATCTGAAACTTTTTATTTCTCAATAATTGAATTTTTCCTCTTCATTTCTTTCTTTATTTATCTCCTATTTATTTCTTTCTTTTCTTTTCTTCTTTCTTTTGCTTGTTCGTTGTACAAAACTGAACAAAAATGATCGTATTTATAAGTATAAATTACTATGTACATTTACAAAAGCCACTAGTGGGGGACAATGCTTATATGGGTTTGTTGGGGGGTCATTCATTGCCCCCTGCAGAATTATTGCTCATAATACTCTCCCTTAAATGATCACCTATAAAAAATCTGGCTTGTTAAAACATTGTTAAGAAAAACCCGATCAGAAAAAAAAACTAATGACGAATGAAAAAGAGTACAGTATCCTTATGTACTTCTAAATATTTTAAGATTACCTCATTAAAACCTTGCATAGGAAAACTCAGTGGGACAAAACCTCAGCGAAAAAAAAAATAGTACAATCAGCACAAGTTTTCAAGACATTTACTCCCCCTGAAAAGTGCATGTCGATAGATCTTTGAGTCTCCGCATTCCAATGTTTTGTACAATTTTCTTAAATGTTGCAGTTGGTAATGCCTTTATGAATAAATATTCTAGATTGTCACTTGATCGTATCTGCTTGACATCAATTTCACATTTCTCTTACAGTTCGTGAGTATAAAAGAATTTAGGTGAAATATGTTTAGTTTTGTCACATTTGATATATGCTCATCTGATTTAAGTGATACAAGCAGTATTATTTTCGTATAAAATTGTTAGGCTATCATTGATCATTGGAAGACCACATTTTTCTTGGATATGTTGAATTACTGATTTCAGCTAAATACACGACTTGTTTCATGAATTGCAATAATCTCTGAGTGATTTGAAAATGTAGTAGATAGTGTCTGCTTAACAAATCTCCATGATATGACAGTATTTCCATAAGTAAATAAATATCCAGTTTGAGATCTACTTCTATGTGGATCTGAAAGATAACCTACATCTACATACTAAATCAATTGTGGACTTGATCCATATTGATAAAATAATCTCATATCAACCGTATCATGAAGGTAACGAAGCACATGTTTAATTTCATTCTAATGCCTTCGAGTTGGTGCAGAATTCTATCTTGTAAGCAGATTAACTAAGAATGTAATATTAGGCCGAGTGCAATTTGCAAGATACATCAAAACTCCAATTGCACTGAGATATGGTACTTCAAAACTAAGAATTTCTTCATCATCATCACAAGAACGGAATGGATCATTATTCACATCAAGTATTTGAACAATTATTGAAGTACTCAGGCGATGAGTTTTGTCTATATAAAAATGCTTCAGGATTTTCTCTGTATACATAAACTGATGAATAAAAACTCCATTTGGAAAGTGCTCGAGTTGCAGGCCGAGACAAAATTTTGTTTTGTCAAGATCTTTCATTTCAAGTTTATTTTTTAAATATGTAGCGGTTTTTGAGATCTCTTCAAGAGTTTCCACAATATTTAAATCATCAACATAAACTACAATAATGGCAAATCTGAATTCTAATTTCTTAATAAAAACACATGAGTATATAAGATTATTCTCAAATTTTTCTTTCAATAAATATTCGCTTAGGCGATTATACCAAATACGTCCAGATTGCTTCAACCCATATAAAGATTTTTATAGTCTAATAGAATACATATTTCTAGATGTACTTCTAAATACTTCAGACATTTTATATCTTTCAGGTATTTTCATATATATATATATATATATCATGGTCTAAGGATTCATATAAATATGCAATGATCACATCCATCAACCGCATTTCTAATTCTTTTGTAACAATTAGACTAATCAAAAATCTAAATATAATTACATCCATAACGGGAAAATATGTTTCTTCATAATCAATCCCGAGTTTTTGCAAGAAATCTTATGCGACAAATCGTGCTTTGTACCACACAAGTTCATTTTTCTCATTTCGTTTTCGTACAAATACCCACTTATATCCAACATGCATTATACCCTTTGGTATTTGGACAACAGATTCAAATATTTATCGCTTTGCTAGCAAATTTAATTCAGCTTCAATGGCTGTTTTCCATTTTGGCCAATCATTTCTACGCCAACACTCTTCGACGATTTTTGACTCACTTTCTTTATTATTTATGGTAATGTCAATAACCATTTTATATGAAAATATGTTGTCGACAATAGTTTTATTTCTATCCAAAATTTTTTCAGCACTTATGAAATGTATTGAGATCTCATTATTTTCAGGTACTTGTTCCTATTCAGGGGAAAACATTTCATGTAACACATTTTCAAGAGGTCCATTTTCAAGAGATTTTGGGATATGAGATTTAACCTTTTATGGAATATCAATTATATTTTTAGACTGTATTATGAGTATGAATTTTTTAAGAATACCAAATTCATTTTGTATCTTTTTCCTTTGGGAAACTTTATCTTTTACACTAATAGGTCTTTCACGCTTCAGGCGTATCTTAGAATCACCTATTGCTGTTTTGACAATTTATCATTCAAGGACTTTAATCTTTGGTGAAGCATTAACAGCAGGTGTGACGCCCCCAAATTCCCCATAAAATAACACAGGAATCGAGGCGTCGGGATGATGACAACACGGGTCACACATCCCATCAACCAGTGTCGAACGTGTGTGCACACGTGACTTACATAAAAATATAGGTCGCAGCGGATAATAAATTAATATCTAAGTACCAGAATTTTTAGAAATATTTTACAAACCAAATTTAATAAAAACTCTCCAACAGGAGATTTAATACAGTCAACCAAAAATACAATTTAAACAAATACATAATTATAAAAAGGGGAAAATAAACTTCCCGAGATATCAATTAATAATATCACCTCAATAGCGGAGCCGTCTCCTCAGGCTCGGCCTCTCCAAAGTCTGCATCCAAAATAAACTACGACGCCAAGAGGGCATCGCAGGTAAGTACAACCCAACCAAACCTAAGACAAAAATACATTAATGCCACAACAACAACCAAGAACAATTACCATATGCATGAGGCTCAAAATCATCTTCCTCAAAATCGATGAAATAACCACACTCGTCAAAATCCCAATTTAATCCACAATAAAAATCACCCATCATTTTCCGTAAAATAATATCCTCAAAATCGATCATACCGGGCGTTACGTATCGCCGTCCCCGATATGATTACACACACACCCGAAATCATAATGGGCGTTACGTATCGCCGTCCCCATTACGATCCACACACACTCATTTCATACCGGGCGTTACGTATCGCCGTCCCCGATATGAAATGCACACCCGATGACCATAATGGGCGTTACGTATCGCCGTCCCCATTATGTCACCCACACACTCACACGCTGATCACAACGGGCGTTACGTATCGCCGTCCCCGTTATGACTCAGCCCAAAACCAATAAAATCCATTAAACTCACTTTAAATCCCAGATTCCATCCTCAACACATGAGTAACCAAAATCATGCCAAAATCCACTTTCGCAATATTTTCATGAGCATGCGCGTAAATCCACAATGCAGACAACCATGCAGCAATTATCCAACAATTAAATAATCCAATCAACCAACAAATACCAACATCAACCATCACATATCAGCAATAATCAAATACAACAACTGTTGATGCCAAAAATATATTTAAATCTTAAAGCTTGTTTGGAAAGTACTTACAGCGGTAAAAATGCATTTCCTTGAACAACGCCAATCCGCAGCGTTTGTAGCGGTCACATGTACGTTAGGCAAAAACACTCGGTTTGACACCAAAATTTAGGGAGGTACTCATTGAAGGGTGGGGAATCTCATGGAGGTGGTGGTGTGGCGGCACAACCACCGGAAGGTGGCGGATCGGGGCCAAAAGGGGTGAAAACCCATTTTCGGGTTTGGGGTCGTACCGGGAAGGTGAGGCCGCGGTTGGGGAAACTGAGCTAGGGGGTTGACCGGCTGGGTGAGGGGAGTCGAATGGTGGTGGAGGTGAGACCTACGGTGGCCGGACGGCGGCGCGGCGAAGAACGACCCGTTTAAGGCCCATTTCGGGTGGAGGGGCTAACCGGCGGCGATGGGTGGCTTTGGGCGGTGGGTTATGCTCGCCGGAGGTTGGGGAGTCTAGTGGTGGTGGTCGGAGGCCAAGGGGTGGCCGGCGGTGGCCGGAAAATGGAAGGGAAGCAAAAATACCCATTTCGGGTAGGGGGCCGTGTAGGGGCGGTGGGGTGGCCGGAGGGGACACCACCGGTGCAGGTAGACTCGCCGGCAGGTAAGGGTGCCGGCGGTATGGGCGGTGACGGGCGGTGGGCGGCGGTGGAGGGCTGGGCTGCCTAGGGCCGAACGGCCAAACAGGGGAGGGGGAGGCAGGGGACGCGGGCTGGGGGGGGGGTCTGGGAAGGAAGAAGAGAAAAAGAAAAGAAAAAGAAAAAGGAAAAAAAAAAGAAAAGAAAAGGAAAAGAAAAAGGAGAAAAAGGAAAAAGAAGGGAAAAAGGGTCCAACCAGAAAAACACAACAAATAAAATAAAAGCCAGCCAAGATACTACAATCTAATATCAATAAAATAAAATATTTAAAACCCCAACAATATAAATAAATTAAACTCAAGCACAATATTAAAATAAAACAATAATTAATATAACGAAAGCAGATCAAATAAATTCACATAATAAAATAGAAGAATTTAATTCCACTCATTAAAATAATTAACTCATTAAAATAAATAAGAAAAGCAACGTAACTCGATATTAACTAATTAATAGCTCAAGTAAATATCTTAAATAATTAAAATATGACCGATAATATTATTTAAATAAATTAAAATAATTAACACCGAGCATAAAATAACGTGTAAAAATACACGTAAATCTGGGATCTCACAGCAGGAATATAAGATTTTACTACACCTTTAGTGTTAGTAAATACATCCGGTAATTGATTAGTAACACTTTGTAAATGAATAATCTTTTGAACTTATAGTTTACATTCATTTGTAGGAGGATCAAATTGAAACAGAGTTTTATTATCCCAACTAATTACTTGTCGTACTTCAGGTACCAACTTTTCGTTACCGATTAATAGAAATGTGGATTCGTCAAAGTGATAATTCTTAAAATATGCGTTAAACATATTCACTGTAAAGGGTTCAAGATATCTGATAATAGATGTAGAATCAAAACCAACATATATTCCAAGTCTATATTGAGGGCCCATTTTTGTACGCTGTAGAGGTACAATTGGAACATATATAGCATATCCAAAAATATGAAAATGAGAAATATTTGATTGTTGACTAAATGCAAACTGTAATGGATAATATTTATAATATGCAGATGGTATAATACGAATTAATGATGCTATATGAAATATAGCATGTCCCCAAGCAGAAACATATAGTCTTGATTTCATAAGTAAAGGTCTAGCGATTAGTTAAAATCTTTTAATCAAAGATTCAGCTAAACAGTTTTGAGTGTGTGTATGGGTAACAGGATGTTCAACATCTATTCCTATTGACATGTAATAATCATCAAAAGTTTGAGATGAAAATTCACCTGCATTATCCAATCGATTGGTTTTAAATGGATACTCAGGAAATTGTGCTCGTAATTTGATTATCCGAGCGAATCTAGCAAATGTAATATTTCTAGTAGAAAATAAACAAACATGTAACCATCAATTAGATGCATCAATCAAAACTATAAAGTATCTAAATGGTCCACTTGATGAATGAATAGACCCACATATATCTCCGTGAATCCTTTGTAAAAAAGATGGAGATTTAATAATAACTTTTAAGGGAGATGGTCTGATAATCAACTTACCTTGAGAACATGCAGAGTACGGATATTCATTGGGTAAGATAATCTTTTGATTTTTTAGGGGATGCCCATATTAATTTTCAAAAATTTATCTTATCATTATAGATATTGGATGTCCAAGGCGATCATGCCAAGTCATAAATATTTTAGGATCAATGCATTTATGGTGCACTACCACATATTATTCAATTGTTCTCATCTTTGTATAATACAAGTTATAATATAGAACATACAATTTTTCTAATACGAGTTTCTGATCCGATATTGTCTTAGTAATAAGAAGATATTTTTTACTGCTTTCATTAATTGTTTCAATATGGTAATTATTAAGATGTATATATTTGAAACTCAATAAATTTCTTATAAATTGTGAGGAAAATAAAACATCATTAATACAAAATTTGGTACTATTAGGCAATAGAATATAAACTCTTCCAGAACTCTCAATTAAATTTGATGAACCTGATATAGTATGGATATAGATTTTGTTTAGTGTTAGATTTTGAGAATATTTCTTATTTTTAAAAATTGTGTGAGTTGTAGTATTGTTAGCCAGACATACATTTTTATCATTTAACTCAGAGATAAAAAAAACTCATCAATGTGATCCATGATTTTACAAAATATACAAAACTTTTATTACAAATCATAAAGAAAATACATTAATTGAGTAGAACACTTTCATCTCCAATTAGGTGATCAATTCTACCATCAGGATTTTTAAAGAAATTACAAAAATCAACATGAGTGACATCTACATCTACTGAATTTAATAAATAATCCGATGGTTCAACTAAATCTGTTTTAAGCATTTTATTTTTTCCTTTAATAGATACTTGATATAAATCAGTTAAGTGTCTAGCCATACGACAGGTACGTGATCAATGTCCGGTCATTCCACATTTATGACACACCTCTTCATTTCTCTTTGAAAAATTATTTTGAGAATTTTTACCTATTTTTGAATTGTACCACTTCTGGTAATACAACATCTTATTATTATCCCCTTTACTGTGGTTACTTATGTGACCAATATTTCTATAATTTTTCGTACCTCGTCCACGTTACCAATTTTTTCTAAAGGATGCACAATTCACTTATGAGAATGTTACAAACCTATTACCATTCACTTCAGGGAATGATATTGAGCTAGTAGGGCGTGACTGATGGTTTTTTAATAATAGCTCATTGTTCTACTTAGCTACTAGAAGACATGATATAAGTTTAGAATATTTTTTTGAATTTTCTTTCTCGATACTGCTGTTGCAGGAACACATTCGAGACATGAAAAGTAGAATAAGTCTACTTTAACATATCATCATCGGTGATTTTCTCACCTCATAATTTTAGTATTAAACTTATTTTAAAAAGTGTAGAATTATATTCACTAACACTTTTATAATTTTGTAACTTCAGGTGCAACCATTCACAACTAGTTTTTGGAAGGATGACAGTCTTCTGATGTTCATACATTTCCCTTAAACTGTTTCACAAAATATAAGAATATTTTATTGTAAAATATTCAGTTTTTAATTTTTTGTGAAGATGGTGGTGAAGAAAAATCATTATTTTAGCACGGTCCTGTAGGGACGCTTGATTTCCTTCTTTTAATTATTTCACTCATGTTTATCGCATCAAGATGAATTTTAGCATCAAGTATCCAGGATAAATAATTTTTCCCAGAAATATCAAGAGCAACGAATTCTAATTTTGTAAGATTTGCTATTTTCTACACATATAAATAATGAAATAAATTTGTGTATCTTAGAAATATATTTATAAATTCCCTCAGATTTTGAATAATAATCATCAATAAAATATATCAAAGACTGCAAATAATATATTGAAAAACGTACAGAGAAATAAGACCACTAACTTCAGAATTGGTAGAATCGTCGTGCTGATAATGTGTTATAAAATTAAAAAGAAAACTACTACTATTATAAGAGAAATATAAAAGAAACTCTTAAGAATTCTCAAGAATTTAAACTTTTTTCGTTTTATATATTTTCTTATAAATTTCATAACAATGAAGTCCATATTCATAGGCATTGAAATTAATATATAAGTCACTATGCAATTTACTATATAAGATTTAAACTAATAATAGTAGGATCATTCACATAATTTTAATGATAAAATAGAAGGTGAAAACCATTCCTTAAATCGATTTTCGTTTCATTACAATGTATCATTTCTTTATTATTAGTCCGTTGTAATTGGAGAGATCGTAGGGTATTTTCCCCCTTCTTGGATCCGTCGCACTCTTTCCCTTTGATATTTCCTAATTTACCCTGCTATCAATCTTGGGTTGAGATGAAAGTACCAGCTGAGCCCAACCCAGCTAGTACAAACTCATATTTCTAATGAATGTGTAAAATATTGTGATATGAGTTTGATGTATATCGTTTTCCTTACACAATAACAAATTGAGATCATATGATTCATTTATTTCATTTATTGAAAAATCAGTAGCCATCAATGCCACAGCACCGAAGAGGCAAAGTCAGATATCACCATCGTGATAAGCACCCATGAAATTAAACCTATACTAAAGCAAGCTGGAAATGTTTGTAGGCGGCAGGGATAGCCGTGTAATTGTCATTAATTGTCAATTCATGATAAGCTCATCGTGTGCTTAATTAATGATGTTGGTCGTGAAATTGAACACAATTCATGTTCACATCTTCGCATGAAAAAAAGTCAACGATCTTATAATTATTTGTCTACGGCCAGCATGAACTTTGTTTAATTAGCTTGCTGGTTGCTTCTTTGTTGATCATCTGTGCCAGGTTTAGGTCACAATTAATTAAGTTCTTTTTTTATTATTGAAATCATGAAAACGATAGGCGAGCACGGGATAATTTAAAAAATTAATCACTAAATAATTGATATATTTTTAATTCATTGATTAAACTTACATGCAGTAGCCTAAAGTAGAGATCAGTTCACTTTATGATCTGAAGATCCTACACGGATATACAACAATATTAAAACGAGAAAAGCTATATATACCAGTATGCTATCATTTAGTTTTTATCCCAGTATTATATAAGATATTGCATATTTATTATTATTAATAATCTAATATATATATATATATATATGGTATTGATAAATGTAACACATCTTATATATAATAAAATAAATAATAAAAATGTGGTATATATATATATAACAATTAGAAATACAATGATAAAACTCAATTGTTTGGTTTCCAATTACGAATAGTATATTCATGCATGTTACTAATCATGTTGAAGTAAATATAACAACATATACTATAATCTTGTTAAGCCATTAATTAATTATTGAAAAATGCTTCAATATGATATAATTTCATAAAATTAAATTTACAAATTAACGTAATTTTATAATGTGATATATTAGATTATAAAGACGTTATTTTTTCTCATGTGTAAAGAAGATCTAGCTTATTACATAATCAAGTGTCATCAAATTATAATAAATTTATTTTTATAAAAAAGTTCTTTATAACGATAATATTTATCTAATTTCTTCCATGAATTAGATGTTTTTTTATGCGCGCGCATATATATATATATATATATGAATGGCATTTGAATCTTGACATGACTAATTAAAATTTAAACCTACCTAGCTAGGAAATCTTATTTTCCATCTTACTTTCGTGGGTTGATAAGATGGTACGTACATAAGAAGTGCAATTCGTGCAGGCCGTAGCTCACATGATGATCAATATCTGAGAATTCCGACTTAACAGGAAGTCCTTAAAAAAATATTAAACATAGAACGGCATATTTTTTTTAATAATCATGTTCGTGATCTATTGTTTAAATACTCTTTCTACGAGGAAAGTCTATATGAGTGATGCACTGTCCACATACAAATCAGCTATATATAAAATTATAAATTATCATATTAATTAATTAGTACTATTCCTTTAATTTGACATAATTATATATAGACAGTGGTCGATTCCTTTTACTTTATTTTAGAGCGAGCTGAAAATTGTATTTTATAATACTAATCATGCAGTAATATATATATATATATACACCAAATATTTAACTAAACTAATTAATTAATTTATTTTATTAATGAATGAGGTCATAGCCAGACTTGTGCAAAGCTAGTTTTAATTAATTAAGCAGTTTTTGCTTTAGAGATTGAATATCAATCCCATATGATTAACTATATATGTACTTGAATAATTAGATGATTTTAATTAGACGGCTGGATTTAATCATTAATTTAATTGGATATCTCATAATAATTAATTTATAAGACTCAGTACGTACTCTATTTTAGCCTGATGATTTCGCAATATATATATATTAACATAATCCCGTTAATTATATATATATTGACCCGTATGCGAATCGTATCTCAACGTAATATATATATATATATATATATATACATATATATATATACACACACGAAGGGACGTTTCTATATAAGAACCAGCTGTAATTATAACTATGAAATATTTTTTTCTTGCACCAACCTATGACATGATATGTTTAAAGACAATAGAAACATTTAAATTGATCACACAGTACTACAAGAAAAACTGAAATTGTCACCTTTATAATCATTAATTAATGACAACCAGATGTTTATATATATATATATATATAGTAATTGACATCTACTGTGTATGACATACAACAATGTACATATATATATAAATTCTAGTACTACTCCATGAGCGAGGTGTATATATATATATATATTGTGTTCCTCGTGTAGTGCTACATCATATTCCACAACAAAAGTATATATATTCTATTATTATTCTTGATATTGGCCTTTCATTAATGTGCTTGATTCACAAGTTTGTTTTGGTTTGCTAGATACATAAAAAAATATAAATTAATAAAGATTTTTTTAACGATCAAGTGGACAAAACTGATCTCATTTTATTGATACACTGATAACTTATACTAGTAGAGGAATATCATAGAACAATCAGATAAATTGACTTACAACGACAACCAAAGTTTAAAGTGAGCTATTTAGATATGATCTTTTAAGAAAAGTGAATTTAGATCAAATAATAAAACTAAAACCCTTAAGTCTTAACCATGGACTATAAAGTACACTAAAAAAAAATAGATATATATATAACCAATTAACTATAACTAAAATATATAATCGTTTTTGTTACAAATAGTTTATTTTCGTTATAAATAGTCATTTTAATTGTAATTAATTGATTATATATATCTATTTTTTTTGTAATGGTAGTTATAAAATCATAGTCTGTTACTTACAACATAACATCCATCGGTAACTTATACTGTGATCATCTCAAGTAACATGCAGTGATCATCTCCTAATTCGGGGCCAGTTCAAAATCCGCAATATTCTCCTAATTAGCACCTTCTTAGATAAGAAAATTAGCAACTTGGTTTCTCTCTCCATAAGAATAAATAACTAATAGATTCAGGTCATGTTCGCCCTGACCTCTTTATTAATATAAATAAAGATGTTAATAAAACCTGGTGTACGATCATGTTAAAAAAAGCTGTCATGTTGAGCAATATACTGTGACACATTATCAATATATTTTTTTATATTATTCTTTGTTTTGGTCCATTCAATATTTTTCTGAATTTTTAATTTTAATTTTTGTTTTAGGCAATGTTAATGGTGGATGGCTTGGCCTTGTGCGATGCTAGCTTGTCCTTTGGGGCGTCTTTTGAGCTATATATTTGTTTAATAAAAGTAGATTAACGCAAAGTTACTTTTCTTTATGCGAGCACCTACCTATATCATTAAACCAACCAAATTAAAGCCAAATCTTCGGGCATCAAATCTGAGACTATAATCCAGCTTAATTAATAAACAAATCTTATCGATCAGTACGCTGCTCATGAAATGGGGTCGACCATGCTTGCTTGAATATTCTAATGTTTTTTCTGACGATACCTTTGTGTTAATTAATTAATCATCATCATCAATTAACATTTTTTTTTAAAGATCAGCTCTTGTAACATGATCTATCTCACTAGGAGAAATGATGATTAAGCTAGCTATCTAGCTCGCCAAAGTTTGAAACACATCATGAGGTAGATTAATGTTTAAATTTTAATCAATTTAAAGTTTAGATAATATATATCTAGTTCATATAATATGTACCTTAAATTTATTTTATAATAAAAATAATTTTATATTAATTAAAATACGTTAATATATAAATTTATTTTGCATGCATGTTAATTGTGCCAATGAATTTAGTGAATTATTAACATATCTCTGTTCTATTATAATGATCACTGACACATCTAATTCATTTATTCATTCATTTAATTACTGTTCTAATCAAAACAAAGTAAAATCATCTTTCATCTCAATGCATGCATGTCTTTCAGAACAAATTTATATATAAATATATTATACAGCATGAAACGAGGATAACTGGTCTTCTCTTTCGATCTGTCGACCCTTTTTTCATGGCTAGATAAATAATAAATAAATAAATAATAAATCTTTTTAACTTTCTTTTTTGTTGCATGTTGGGGCTGGATTGATAAAATACCTAGCCTATCCCATATAAGATGATGGATCCAGGGACATGATGGAAATATAATATTATATCATCAAACTTCATCAACCCATGTTATACTTTTTCAAAAGCTTATAATTAGAATACTAAAACCAATTAAAATACAAGTAATCTTTGATTATTCTATACACAAGTTTCCTATATATAATTTTTTATTGGCCACAACCACAAGTTTACTTTTTTGGTTGAGCTGAGAGAATTGCTGCATCTGCCACTTTTGTCTCTTTTCTCCTCCCTTCATCTCCTCTCTTTCTCTGCAATTGATTCCCCATTTTGTTTTCTATTCGTTCTAGGGTTTGGATTATTAGAGTCTTCCATTTCTTTAAAGTATCATAAAATAATGAACCAGTAGCAGTTTCCCAGCTTATTTTACATTATTTTTCCTTTGTTTTCTGTTTTGTGCTTTCTCTGTGTATGGCTGGCTTAGACTTGGGCTCAGCTTCTCGCTTTCTTCAGCAACTTCAACGCCCTGACTTACATCTCCAAGGGCCAGTACCCGAAGAAGATGATCATGGCGGCAACAACCCAAACCACGACGATGACGGGTCTCATGAGCTTGATCTGGCCAACCCTAATCCGGGTCCAGGCGATATCGTGGCTCGCCGGCCAAGGGGTCGGCCGGCGGGTTCAAAGAATAAACCCAAACCGCCGGTGATCATCACCAGGGAAAGCGCCAACACGCTGCGGGCTCATATTTTGGAAGTGAGTAGTGGTACGGACGTGTTTGAGTCTGTCGCCATGTATGCGCGGAAGCGTCAGCGTGGGATCTGTGTGTTGAGCGGCAACGGCACCGTCACCAACGTGACCTTGCGGCAGCCATCAGCGGCCGGCGCTGTCGTCACGCTGCACGGCCGTTTCGAGATATTGTCTCTTTCGGGCTCGTTTCTTCCTCCTCCAGCCCCGCCCGGCGCGACCAGCCTGACCATATTTTTGGCAGGCGGGCAGGGGCAGGTCGTCGGAGGGAACGTCGTCGGAGCTCTGATTGCATCGGGTCCTGTCATCGTCATCGCCTCGTCGTTCACAAACGTGGCGTACGAGAGGTTGCCGTTGGACGAGGAGGAACCATTGCAGATGCAGCAGCCTGTCTCTCACGAGTCTTCGAGTGGTGGGAGTGGAGGCGGCGGCGGCGGCGGTGGAGGATCCAGCAACCCGTTTTCCGACCCGTCGTCGGGTCTTCCTTTCTTTAATCTGCCGTTGAACATGGCGACTGGGCAGTTACCTGTTGATCACGGTTGGCCGGCTGGGAACTCAGGTACGGGCAGGCCGACACCTTATTGATGACCTTTTTGTGGTCGGAAAAGGTTAGGGCATCCTTAGACTTCAACATCTCTGCTCACTTCCTTTGTTGTTCAACGTTTGCTATTGTTGTAAGCTTTGTTCTTCTGAATTCTGATATTCTTCTGAATATTCTTGTGATTTGTATGGAACTCGATCCTTTTCTTTGCTCGTAAGTAGTTTCAGCATAATTCAGCAGCTTTGAAACCTGCAGACATATATTATATATGGAGGGCTACTGTAAATATATATATGTATGTATGTATGTATGCATATATATATAGACAGACACATAAAATGTAAAAATAAACCTAAAACAACACCATATTGTAGTACGTACTAAAGAATTTATAAGGAATCGAGTAGACTACGAATATGTGCAGGTTGGGACGTATATATAATATATATATATATATATATATAGCCTGGGTTGGAATATTATATAGGCTAGCTTAACCTATATATGTATGAAATAATCTCAATTCCTTCAATTCATGGGGTGATGAGGACAAGGAGAGAATTCTATATTCTTTGAAGCATTTATATGATTATATCTAAGGGTCATGGCGGTGATGATCTTGGTGGATGATCATCAACTCATCTTGATCGGTAAAGAGTACTTTAATTGTATAATATATATATATATATATAAGAAATTTGGTTTCCTCTCGATATAAATGTTGTCATGTGATCAATAGCTAATTTGGTGGTCCTTCATATTAATTAGGTTATTGAAATAATATATAAAATGACATAGCCGACAAACTTTAATGATCTTTATTATTCTTAAATCATTCAAGAGCAAATCTAGGCAGGTTATATATTATTAATATATTAATACATATTATATGTATTGCTATCAGCTAATTACTAATAGGAATTTATTTATAAGGCCTTTTTCTGGCAAGAATTTGAGTAGCTAGGGTTTGCTCTTGGATCGTAGTGTTACATATTCTCGTATATCAATCAATACTATATAATTTGAATTCTCTCGACATGCATCATGACTAGCTAGCTTGATGGTTTCTTTAATAAATTAATACTTAAATATAAATTATTATCACTCGGATGGATCTGAGATCAGTTTAATTTCTCTTTTATTCTTGCACAAGAAACAATTAAGAATATATATATATATATATATATAAAAGTGAGAAATTAGTGGCGTACTATATAAGTATATATTATATACTGCAGTTTGGTACATACATGTAGTTTGGTATCTTATATATTATATACGCTGTGCTACTTGATCCCTAGCTATCATCCCCTTGTCCGGATCATCATGACCGGCACTACATGAAAAATGCATATTGAGACCAGTTATTTTTAATAAAATGATAATATTTTTCAATTAAAATAAGTCATAAATAATCTTGTGGTTGTAAATATTTAGTCACAAAAGTCTAGTTTTTTTATAGTGCAGATCGAAGTGTAAATTTTAATTATTTAATTACATTCTGATCTAGTAGTCAATACTTTTTGTTAGAATTAATATTTATATTCTACCATTTTACCAGCTGGTTAATTAATCAATTTGCTCCAGTGCAAGCAGGCTCGCACAGGAGCAAATTTAGGGTAGAAAATGAATTGATGCATGCATGCAGGTGATCATGATCAATATAATTGATTGCTATATGCTTTTGATCATGATCACGTCCATTACATGATCAGGCGCCACATTCATTCCTTGTAATTTACTACAACAAAAGCAAATATTTATAACGAGTTATTTGATATAAAAATGATGATTTGTGACAAGAATAAACTCATTTTAGTAAGAAATAATTATTTTAAAAAAAGTAACGGGCAATAGACAAATATTTTTCTTGTAGTGAATTTTATATACTCATGTGTGCATATATATCCAATACTTCACAATATTCATTGTGACATGCATATGTACGTATATATCCAATACTTAATTCACATTATTCATTGTAACATATATATAATATGTGTGTGTATATATCCAATACTTCACAATGATCACTTAAAAAAAATTCCATCGTAATTAATGGCATATAGCTTGCTAGTACTATTGGCTTGTAGACATTATTCAAATTATATGAAAAATTAGAATGAATGTTGCCCTAATCTAGATGATCAACACAAATTTTGATGTTAGGATTGTAGTACTGAAATTATAATAAAAATAGATTTTTGTGATTAATTAATTACGATAAAAAGACTATTTGTGATTTATTTTGTCTGCAAATAACTATTTTGTTTCAATTAATTGATTACAAATAAATAGTTTTAAGATTCCAATGAGTACAAATTTCAATGATCTCCTATGTTTGACATATATAATATATACTAGATAAAAGTAACGTGCAAAGCACGTTTATCTAGTTTAATTTCTAACAAAAATTAAAATATTATACATAATTATATGGATGATAAATAATTACACGTTTTCATATATTATAAAAAAAAGTATTAATAAAAATAATAAGATAGTCTCATAAATAAACATAATCTATAGTTTTATCAAATTTATTTGAGATAATTTTGATTGAAACTTTAATAAAAGATTCGTTCAAAATATTATATTTTTATAATTATAAAATGATGATCTAATATTTGCATCATTTTGTACAGTCTCAAAAGAGAGGACATTAAAATACCTATGTTTTTAGTCTTTGAGTTTTTCTAGATCTACATAAACTTGAATCATCCATAATTTTTTTAGTTATGTGATTATTTTTAAGAAATAATATAATTATTTTTAAAAATAAATTATGTAGTTTATAATTTATATAAAAGAATGTTATATTATAATTTATACCATGAAATTTTAATCTTAAATATGTAAATTTATTACATCATATATATTTCAATTAAATATCAAACATATATAATATATTAATTATATTTATTTTCTATTATTACCAATTTAATATAATTATAGTTAATTGTATATACTGTATATTTATCATCTCAAAAAATAAATAAATAATACATTCATTTTAGAATTATAAAATAATTTTTAAAGAATGAAATTATTAATCATATAATAGGAATAAATTTTCACGAATAAAATTAAACTTTCTAACGTATAAATTAACATCTCTAAGTGAGGATTACATTGTTATATTGTTATGAATGATTTATTTATATATATTGTTATATATTCTACTATTATTATGTCATTCTATACTATTATTATTATTCTATATTTATTTTACATAAAAAAAAGTTTTAAATGAAAAGTTTATCGTTATAGAAAATTGAAGTGGTGTAATTATATTTAATGTCAAGAACACTATTTTAGTGATTAATGGAATTAATGGATTGTATTTAAAATAATATTTCTTATTAAATACAATATTTATTTTAACAAAACTGGATGGAAAGTGTTAACTTTAACAGAAAAATAAAAAAATCCGTTAAAACAAGGTTTTCCGTTACATAGCCACTTTATATATAGAAAGATATATATATATATATATATATAAGGTTTAAAGATTCCATTATTTAATGGTGGAGGAACAAAAGAACAAATTGATTCTAATTTATGGAACCTGCGATAATATATAATTGTGTTCAAACTTCAAAGCACGAAGACACGTACGAGAGCTAAATAATTAGAACACTTCTAGCAAGCTAAAAGCCAGCTACAGGTGTATATATATACATGTTTATATTATATATATATTATCTCATGATCAGGAACATCCTTAAGATCATCAATATTAGTGATCTAATTATATTTCGTGCTAGCTATATAATTAAGCTGCTAGCTCAACATAAAACAATATATTGTACATGCATGATGCTACGTGTTGTTGATAGTGAACAATTAATTGTACATATATTAATGTATGTATCGATCCTCCTCTCTCTCTCTCTCTCTCTCTATATATATATATATATTAAGCTGCTAGCTGCTCATGATCTATGTAGAGGAAAATAACAAAAAAAATTTAGTTAATCTGGTTCTTTCAAAATAATTGTATGTCCACCCTAGCTTAATTTACTTAAACTTCTAAATATTCTTGATCACCTATAATATTCTATTTAATTATATACTACTGTTCCAATTCGTTGATTAATTTATATGACCATGAAGCATTACTCCCACGACCTTATTGGCCCGACCTATTTGATAAAGCAGGCAAAACTATATATTATATATATAACCTATCTTGCTGATATTTGACTAATTTTGTTTCTGCATGCGCCGGGCGCGGGAGAGGGCACCGTTGTCGTTGTTATCATGCACACTAGACCTCCATTTTTTCCCAAGATTAAATTGGCAGAGCTAGAGCTAGCTTGGATATATATATATATACATGTATTTATATACATACATGATATATCATTCAGGGGAGTCAGATTGTTTTTTTGGGCCAAAATACTTCACTGGCCATGGATTAGGATTTTTGCAATATTGGGGTCCAACCATTTAAAAATAAACCTGCATTTTGATGATATTCATATGGCCGTCTGATCTAGTACCAGCTTGATCATGGCCGTATTAACATAACTCTCACTAAAAATATTATATGCTGTAAATATATAGTAGTTTCATGATTTTCACAGCCTGTAATGTTTGGAATATTGTTCCTAATTTGCATATTGTGCTTATTCCATATTTCATTAATTGCATCTATATATATTAATTATATGATCATCATGATCCATCTACATTACAGAACAAGCATTTGGATTTTCATATGTATGAAGTATGGAGCATTGCCCTTCTCAGATTTAACCTCCACAACCTTTGTCCCTTCAGTAGTACTGGGGGGTTTACCATCAGTACCGGCTTTCTCGGTGGGTTTCTCTTTGGGTTTACCTTCAACTTTCTGATCATCCTTTTCTTTCTTCTCCTCCTTTATGATAATATATATATATATATTATCTCATCAAGAACATCCTTAAGATCATCATTAGTGATCTAATTATATTTCGTGCTAGCTATATAATTAAGCTGCTAACTCTACATAAAACAGTATTACACATCATGATATTGTACATGCATGCATGATGCTACGTGTTGTTGATAGTGAACAATTCAAGATCACTGTTCGAAATTCTTATACTGATCATCATCAGCTGGCCGGATAATCATTAATTATTAATTGTATATATATTCATTACAAGAAAAATAGACTTTTGAAACCAGTTATATGTCACTAACATGACTATTTGAGACGAAAACAGTACGAAAAATAGACTTTTGAAGCCAGTTATATGCCACTAACATGACTATTTGAGACGAAAACAGTACTATTTTCGTCTCAAATAGTCATGTTTGTGACATATAACTAGTCTCAAAAACTTGTTTTTCTTGTAGTGATTATATGTGTCAATCCTCTTTTCTACATGTATATATATATATATATATATATATATTATAAGCTTCTAGCTGCGCATCATGATGTATGTAGAGGAAAATAACAAGTTCTTTTTAGTTGAGCTGGTTCTTAATTTCTAATTGTACGTCCACCCTAGCTTAATTTACTTAAACTTCTAAATATTCTTGATCATCCATTCCCCCGACCTTATTGGCCTCACCTATTTGATAAACAGGCAAGACTATATATTAATATATATAATAATCTTCCTAGCTATATTTTAATTTTTTTGTTTCTGCGCCGGGAGCGCGGGGAGAGGGCGCCGTCGTCGTTGTTATCATGCACAGACCTCCATTTTTTCCAAAGATTAATTTGGGAGATCAGCTAGAGCTAGCTAGGATATATATATATATATATATATATAAACACATAAATACACATACATACATGATATATATCATTCAGGGGAGTCAGATTGTTTTTTTGGGCCAAAATGCTTCACTGGATTAGGATTTTTGCAATATTGGGGTCCAACCATTTAAAAATAAACCTGCATTTTGATCATATTCATATGGTCTGATCTACCAGCTTGATCATCATGGCCGTATTATATATATATATATATATATATAACTCTCTCCTCTAACAATATTACATGTAAATATATATATAGTAGTTTCATCGATCATGATCTTTCACACAGCTTATAATGCTTGGAATATATTGTTCCTAATTTGCATATTGTGCTTGTTCCATATTTCATTAATTGCATCGGAAATTAACTCATATATATATATATATATATATGTCTATGTGTGTGTGTGTATATATATATATATATAATCATCACGATCCATCTACATTACAGAACAAGCATTTGGATTTTCATCACTAAACAATTGAGGAGCGTAGACATAATGTATGAAATATGGAGCATTGCCATCCTTAGGTTTAACCTCCACAACCTTTGTCTCTTCAATAGTACTGGGGGGTTTACCATCACCAGCTTTCTCGGTGGGTTTCTCTTTGGGTTTACCTTCAGCTTTCTGATCATCTTTTTCTTTCTTCTCCTCCTTTTGATCTTTCTTCTCCTCCTTTTGATCTTTCTTCTCATCCTTTTGATCTTTCTTCTCCTCCTTTTTCTCAGCTTCTTTTGAGGATATAATTTCTGCATGTTTGTGCACCTTCTTTTTCAAGTAGGATAGTAGCTTATCAGGCTCAATGGATCCTCCAACTGTCAGAGTTTGTGCTTTCATGTCAGTCTTAACACTGTGAATACCTGCGATTTAATGTGCATTATATATACATGGGTGACAAGGCTCAAAACCCAATATCATGGGATATTATTAATAGATTTTCAATTATTTGATTCATTCATCCTGAGTTGTTACCTTTGTGCCTGAGCAGCCTCTTCTTCAAGTCCTGCTCACATTGGTCGCAGTGCATGTGAACTTTCACAGATATTGTGCGCAGAATTGGCTAGTAATCAAATAAACAGGACCAGATTTTACATCTCGGCCATCAGTATATAAGAACAGAAGATCAAACTTTAAACTGTGTTTTTAATGGATGCATTAGTATCTTTGGATGAGTACAGTAGTGTTATTTTGGCGAAACACAATAAGATGGATCAATGTTTGATGATAAATCACAGATTCCATTACTTTTTCGATCTCCTCCATGTTGATTGGAATAATATATCTATTTTGGTGCTGTATATGAAGTCATGTTGTCTAGATCATATATGTTTGATAATACATGCATGCGAGTTGATTTCGGAAATGAAACTGGCAAATGTACCAAAGCTGGATCGATCATAAGAAAAAGGCCCCAAGGACCACGCTGGTTTTTAGCTAGAATTCCAGTTCTGGTTTCAACCCAATATTGTTCATGGATGCATTTTTTTCAAGAAGAGTTCTCTAGCAAGCTAAAATGAGAATACATCAAAGTAGGCTCACAAATTAACAAATTAACGTAATTTTATATAATTTGGTAGATCTATTTTAAAATAATAATATTTTTATAATATGATAAACTACATTAAACTATATATTATACTAAATTATATAATTATTTTTGTGTAATATTAGAGTATTTTTCTTTTTTTAAAAATACAAGGAAGAAGACGAATTTGCAGTAGTACTTAGAATTAATTAACCATTCAACATGACTCACTTCTTTAGTTTCTTTCACTTTCTTCTCGACTGGAACACTTTCCTTGGGCTTCACTATGGGTGACACCAACACAACATTTTTCTTGCTCAGTTTCTCTATTCGTTTATGCATTTTAACTGGGTCGATCACTCCTTTAACCTTCAATTCACCTTTCTCGAAGTCAGCATCCACAGCTTGAACCCCTAATCACAAGGAAAACACATTGATATTATTGCATGCTTTAGGCCGATCCATGGGCTTCATTCCCAAGCAAAACCAAAAGGAAACTTTAAAACCATGCACATATATATACAATATCAGTCCCAAAATCTCTCTATTTTCCCTCACTTTCTTGGAAGTAGGTCAGCAAAGGTAATGGATTTTATAAGAACTCGAAAACTGAAATCTAATGAGGAAGGAAATTAGGAATGCATACGTGCGGGTTCGTACCTTCTGTGCGCATAAGAGGCTTCTTGATATCGCGTGCACATTGCTGGCAATGAAGGTTAACTCTGTAAACAGCGTTGATCACTTCCTCCACTTTTTCTTTGATGATCTCTTTCTTTCCATCTTTTTCTTTCTCTTTTCCATCTTTTTCTTTCTCTTTTCCATCTTTTTCTTTCTCTTTCTTTTCGTCTTCCGCTGCCATTATTTTAGCTGCAAAATCTCTCTAGTTTATAACTGGGGAACAAAGGATGAGCGAATCTTAATTATATAAACGCGATCAAACTATAAACGATTGGTTTTCATAAGCTTTATAATAAGGCTTAAAGGCTTCGTATTATATACACGTTATTAATATTGGTGGGATTTGTTGAAAGTAGTTCACCAGCATGTAGAAAACTATGATTATATATTTGGAATAAAGGGGATGAATTCTTAGTAGAGATTGGCACATTATTAGATGACTGTCTTTCACCAGCTAGCAAGCAGCTAAACTTGTAGGAATTGCATTAGAGGAAATAGGTGATTTCAGCTTTTAGCGTGGCGTATTACATAATCTCCCTTGCACAAAATCGACCCCCATGCATGCAGTCTACCCAACGTCCATTATGAGGATCTTGCATAATTCTCTTAAATAGATCACCTAAAAATCTTATGGTTGTTGGATTTTAATTTGAGTAAACTTTTAAATCTCATAATTATAATATTTCACTAGCTAGGTTAGATAATTTAAGTCTGACAGTGTATCCGTCGAATTTCTCCGATCCTAGCGAAGGCTCCATCACCTCTCATGATAATTTCTTAATTTGCTTTTTGGCGAACACTTTATTTTCATCTTATTAAAAGATAATATATTTTTTTAAGATATGGGTATTAGAGACAAAGTTTTAGGTCTTAAATAAACTTATTTTTGTTTTATTTTTTTTCATTTTTTCACTATTTTGCACTATTATTTTTTGTTTTAGAGTGGTTATTGTAAAATCTTACCTCCTCCTCATATATTATCTTTTTAATTTAATGTGATCAACTTGTTTAATTAAAAAAAAAAAAGGAGTCCGACCTAAAGCGGTCTTATCTATCGACGTACACTACTCGGTAGCGACCATTTCTTTTTTGATGGTAGTCATAATAATTAATTCCTATCAGAGTACTATATATATGTTTGGTTTTTCAAACCACAGCTTCAACCATAATTAATTAATTAATTAATTTTTAAATGAAATTATTTAAAGTTTGCTGTCAGGACACGCACACCAACACTATTTATAACTTTTAATGTCATGTACTGATGTCCTAAAGTTTGGTTGATATTATCGACCATGGCTGATAGGACCGAGTCGACCAATTACAAGTCCCCTTTTGACAGATTCCATTGCGTTTAAGGGCAATCAACTTGACAGAATCATCACGATGATCAATATCGATGATCAGTTCAAATGTCTTACTTTGAAATTGTTTTTAATTTATTTTCTATTTCTTATCCGCTTCTTCCAAATTCTGTTTCTTTAGTGGGAGATGCTGGATCTATCCGGCCGACCCCTTTACAAAATCGGTTCCGGCCATCGGCTGTCACTGTAGGTGACATTGCCTATATCATTAGGACCAGTAAGAACCGGTGATTTTATCCCTACGACAACGAGCCATGGTGATCTCCTGTGTGCCGGTAGCAACCTTAAACCCAAAATGGACCGTCGCCCATAGTGGTTGCCAGTGATTCCGTCTGGGCTGAGATCGAATCCCTCTCTATCCCTCACATAAAATCATCTTTATTTTATTTTTTAATTGTATTTTTTATTATATTTTTTTATTGTATTTTTTAAATTGTATTTTTTATTATATTTTTTATTATAATTTTATTAGGGCCGTTTTTAAGTGGCGATCGGTCCGATGTTTTCTCTCCTTTAATTTGGTTGGTGGACAAAATCATTGTTGTACAATATTTTTTTTCAAAAAAAAAATAAAAAAAATAAAGAAAGGGAAAATAAAATATAAAAAGTCCAAGTTCAAAACAATTAATATAAACTATTCTATGCTGAAATAGGCAGACTATTTGGATTCGACAACGCTGACTGGGCCAAACAAATCCAAATTATTATCTGTTTCATCACCAACCCGCATATGCGTGTGGGCCAATTCGCCCCCGGCCATGTGCTTTGCCATGCATGAGACGATCGATGATGTGGCAGCAACAACTAAGCATAAGTTCCATCTCACATTAACGTCAGTACTACTTTTAAAATATTGAAGAAGGGAATAATTAGTTTGGTTTATGTTTTTAATAAACAGTTCTAAAATAATTATAATAATGATTATTATAATAAGAAGCACTGAAATTATATTGAGAGAAAAATATTTACTCATGATTAACCTAAATAACTAATTGTAACCAAGAAAAAAAAAAAAACAAAAACAGAGTTAAAACAAAAACAAACCGCTTTTCTTAGGAGGAATTCCATAATGAACCAAGCAATAATCTTAAAAACGTGATTTTCTGATTTTCTTACCTCGGTTTGGTACAAGTACTTATAATAATATTGCAAGATAATTCATATATTTATATATGCTAGGAGGCTTTTTTTTATTAAGAAAAATAGCTTATATATGGTGTTTTAGGGTGTGCACATTATGTAGATTTCGTTGAAAAAAATAGACAAATTTATGACATATTTAGGCCTCGTTTGAATTTCAAGACGAGTTAAGCTCGTCTCAATTTACCTCAAACTTATTATTATATTTTTTAAGTTTTTTATACAAAATACAAAGTTTAATATAGAATTTTCAAATTCTAATATAATTTTTTAAAATTTTAATTCAACTTTTTCAAATATTAAAATAATAATAATAATAATAATATTTAAATTTCAAAACTGATCTCAATTCTAAATTCAAATCCAAATGGAGCCTTAAAACTCACTTTTTTAATAGTGAGCTTAAATTGTTTTCAAAGAAAAATGCACAAGACCTAGTTTTATATTAATTTCTTATTAAAACACACACATCGAGCATAAGTTACAATCAAATATATGAAAGTTTGTGGAAAAAGTCTTTGTTCAATATAAAATAGAATTGACTTTCGATTATGAATAAGAAAAGATAAAAATATTTGACATTAAGTGCAGTGCGGTCAAATTATGTCAGGTTCACGGCGAGATCACAGCAGTAAAAGTTGCCGTTTTGTTCTTTGACATGGAGATATTGACTTCTGGGAGTTGGTCAAATTGCTGTTGCAGAACGCAATACTACAGAGAGAAACCCAGAACTACGGTACAAAGTATAAAATTATAATATTTTATGATCGAGAGATCCGTAGGCAGAGAACTTTGAACTTGAAAATTATGAAATTGGGAATGGTCCGGGTCAGCCAATAAGAATAAAGTCTTATAACCATGCATCCATTCACCAGTCAATATTCTCCACATCTGACCCTTTCTTTTCTTTTATTCCTCATAGTTTTTCAATATAAATACAACCCTAACTATCCTCTCTACCTTCATTCTCAACCTTTCGCCTCCATTTCTAACACAGAACAGAATTAAAGCTCAATCCATTTTAATGGCTTCCCTACAAACTTCAACTCTGCTATTCTCTTCATCTTCTTCCTCTTCAAACAAAATCATTAAAGCTGCTGTTCATGTCCCAAAACTTCCAAGAATTCCTTTCTCAGTTCCAAAAATGCCAACCAGAGATCATCTGGTTGATCAAGAAGTACTGAACGCAAAACCTATCGAGTTGAAATCGCTCAGCTCCAGTAGTAATATTAATACTGTGAGTTCCCAGCTCTATGCTGTTTTAGAGGCCGTATCAGACAGAGTGGAGATGCACACAAATGTTGGGGAGCAACGTGACAATTGGAACACCCTTCTTTTGAACTCCATTAACATGATAATTCTAGCTGCTTCTACCTTGGCCGGTGTTGCAGCGATGGCCGGAGGCGCCGGAGTACCGCTTTTGGCTCTGAAGTTATCGTCGGCGCTCTTATATTCTGCAGCCACCGGGATGTTGCTTATAATGAACAAAATCCAGCCTTCGCAACTTGCTGAAGAACAGCGTAATGCTGCAAGATTGTTCAGGCAGATCCAAACCCAAATCCAAACTATGCTTGCTCTTCAAACTCCTTCTCAGGAAGATGTAAAAATGGTGATGGAAAACGTGTTGGCGCTCGACAAAGCTTACCCACTTCCCATGTTAGGAGCCATGCTTGACAAATTTCCTGCAACGTTCGAACCTGCCGTTTGGTGGCCTGAAAATCAGTGCAGAGAGGAAAACAAATTATCAAATGGCGGCCGGAAACAGCATTATATGACGAAGATGGAGAAGAATGGATGGAGTGAGGAACTGGAAGTAGAAATGAGAGATATTATTCAAGTGGTGAAGACAAAAGACATTGAGGACTATGTAAGGCTAGGCAACTTGGCCTTGAAAATCAACAAGACTTTAGCCATCTCCGGCCCATTACTCACCGGCATTGCTGCCGTTGGCTCTGCTTTTATGGGCAATGGATCGTGGGCGGCCATTGTTGCAGTGACTGCCGGAGCTTTAGCAAGTACGGTTACTAGTTTTGAGCATGGTGCACAAGTTGGGATGGTGTTTGAGATATATAGAAACTGCGCTGGATTCTTCCGCCGATTGGAAGAATCAATCGAAGTCAATCTTGGAGAAGGAGATCTGGAGAAAAGAGAAAACGGGAAGTTGTTTGAGATGAAGGTGGCTTTGCAGCTAGGAAGAAGCTTGTCGCAGCTCAGAGAACTCGCCGGAAAATCAGCTTCTTCCCATAGCCATGGAACTGAAGTAGATGAATTTGCCAGCAAGCTCTTTTGATGGATTTACGCGGGTTTCTAACGAACTCGCGCATTCCTTCGTTTCTTTGATTGTTACGGATCATACTAACTGTAAAAGAAAATGGTTGAACGCCGATTTTTTTTTTTTCTTTTTATGAAAATTCTTTTATGAACATTGAAACATTGAACAGTACGTACTCAGTATTTTTATAATTACTTGCACTTGTTAAAGAGATCACAATCCTGGCGGATACAGTTGACGGGAAAGTTATTCATGAATCATGATCGGGGATTGGCTGAACATGTACGCGGTGCATGGCAGACTGTCCAAAAATTATTATGCTTGCATGGTCCGATCCGATCGAATTGGACGGCTTAGATTATCCGAAATGTTGACTATATATTATATATATATATATTTTCTTCACCAGTTTTTTTTACCCCTAATCAAGCTTGCATTAATAGGAAATAATAAATACAAATAGAAAGTCTAGGGAGGATCCTTTTTATTATCAATATATAGAAAACTAGAAAGAATAATAACTTAAGGAATGCTACCAAACATAAACTAGTGGCTGCTACTCATTGCGCCATCGAATGCCAAATTGATTTTCAGATCATCAATTTTTTTAAAGTACCATCCTTTGTGTGTAAGTAGAGTAGATGCAATAATATCCTCAGTAATTGTAGAGATTCGCCAGTTTGTGAGTACTTCTCCCCCAATAGATGAAATTACCAACCGAGCATGCATCACCTTCCAGAGAGATTAATGGAAACTTTATGTGCTTTGCCAATTTGGTAGCCAAATTGGCTACGAATGAAGAGATGAAATAGAGATTCTTCCTGACCAATATCACAAAGTGGGCATTTGAGAGAGGAGATATTCTTTGCCAGCCTATCAACGATAGAAATCTAGGTATACAAGTCCACGTATTTGTCTTGTATTCTGCAGCTAGCCACATCTTAGAATTTTGCCTCGCGTAATTGTAAATTTATAAAGAATTCAGATGAATCGCAACACGACTATTAAATTAAGTAACTCTTCTTCTTCCTATATATTTTTTTGATAAAAACATAACTTCCATTAATAAAAAGAGATTACAGACATTTATCAAGTTAAATGACTTGAGAAATAAAGTCTGGAATACAATCCACCACATACCAATATCTACCACATGCTTCGCATATCGAGCTAAACTATGGGCTGCCATATTTCCTTTTTTATGAACATAAACAAAATTACATTCTACAAAATTTGAAAAAAATAATTAACATGATCTCTTTATAACATGATCTCTTTATATAACAGCCGCAATATCGTTCCATTCATATAGCATTATGCTGCAGTGCTTCAACTACTAACAAGCAATCAGTTTCAACTTGAATATGTGAGATTCCCATACCTGCACAAGGTTGAAGATCTCGAAATATTGCGGTTAGCTCAACAACTTCAGGATCCTCAAACTTGTTCTCATCTCCCTCTCTCGGTTCTCTTTCTGTTGTACATGTTTCTTCAGTTGCTCCTAGTTTTGGTTATCTGTTGCCCCATAAAACTTTCTTGGTTCACCATTTTTCTGCTGATCTATTCAGCCTCGGCCATGCTCTTAAACCTCTCAATCATACTTTGTGCTTCCAAGGGGGAAGACCAAATCTCAGGTTCTGAATTGGAGGGACTGTAAATAATTGCACATGTTTAGATAGCACAAAGGGTACTCAATTCACTCATTTTCTTCAACAGCCCTTTCTTCCTTTACTTGAAAATGGCCTCCTCACACTATCATTTGTTATGTATGCAAGATTTACTTTTTTTTTGTCATGGCAGCGAGATCTTTGGAAATCATAAGATTTCTCAATGAAAATATTTATGAGGTTAATGTCTAACAAAGTTTTACCCAAAAAAAAATTGGTATATATAGGGTGAAGAAGATGCATGTATTAATATATATGGTAGATGATATATCTGAATAATTAATATACAAATTGGTTGGTGATCAATTTATTGTTTTTTAAGACTTTCATAAATAATTGAACAAGTATTTGAGTTTCTAAATATATTCTGTAGACCAGATAACTATATCTTTGTATTATTTTGGATTTCATGGATGAAGTCAAAATTTGGAGGCTTTGAAGAACTGATCCTATACAAACCTCAATTTAAAGTTGTCTTTCTGCAATATAGAATGAGATGATGCAAAAGTTTTATCCCAGTACGGAGCATTGGAATCCTCACGATAACACGGTTCTAATTTTTATGGAAGAGACTGTTGTGTATGGCTTGAATTTACGCCTGCCCTGCACTCTCGCTCGAGTGAAGTTGATCCCGCTCGAGCGAGAGTCCAACCTGTGAGTTTGCTCGACCTTCGCTCGACATCCAGTTCGAACGAAGTTCAACTCGAGAGTTGGCTTGACCCTCGCTCGAGATCCCGCTCGAGCGAGATTTAGGTGGAGACTACGCTCGACCTCTTGCTCGACGTTTAACTCGAGTGAGATTGACCTAACATTATTCGTTCGAGTGAGTTTAAGTTTCGCTCGAGCGAGATCACATAAATATAAATATCGCGATCTCTTTTTTGCGTTCGTCCAAGACGAACCCCGAGCCCCTTGTTTCGCCGACGAAGAACAAAGCCCCATTCCAGCTTCATTTATTCTCCATTTTTTGAGTGGTTGAGTGTAAACACGTGATGATTGAATGTATACACGTGAGGTGAATGATTTCTATTGTAAGAATCCTTTGATTCTCTCTCTATAATCTCCATTTGATTATAGTGAAGTTTTGAGACCAACCCCTAGTGGATGTAAGCTCAGTTGAGTTGAACCATTCAAATCTCTGTGTTCTGTATTGTCTTTATTGTTTTACTTCTCTTAGTTGCTACCGCTGCATTTGATTTCATATCTGTGTTGTTTGTTATCTGTTTTATTCCCAATAAACTGGTATCAGAGCTATGTAGCTCTGTGAAGGACAGAAGGGATGGTCACAGCCAGATTTGAAGTAGAGAAATTTGATGGATAGAACAGTTTCAGCCTGTGGCGCTTGAAAATGAAAGCTTTGTTGCGCCAGCAGAAGTTATTCAAAGTTCTTGAAAAGAGGTCTGCTGATTCTCTTGTATCGTTTAAGAACAATGAAGAGAAGGTACATAACACTATTTTATTATCTTTATCTGATGGAGTGTTAAAAGAGGTTGCTGAGGAAGAGACTGCGGAGAGTCTCTAGAACAAGCTTGAGAGCTTGTACATTAAGAAATCACTTACTAACCGGTTGTATTTGAAACAATGATTATATACTCTCAAGATGAATGAGGGTTCGTTAGTTTCTGAACACTTAGATGAGTTCAAAAAAAATTGTTATGGATTTTAGAAATGTTGACATCAAGTTTGATGATGAATATCAAGTTTTAATTGTATTGTGTTCATTACTTGCATCATTTGAGAATTTTGTAAATTCTACGCTATATGGCCAATATACCATTTCCTTAGCTGATGCGAAGTCAGCTTTGAACTCGAAAGAGTTGAGGAACATGTATAATGATAAGGGTGGTGAAACTCAAACCAGTGGATTGATTGTCAAAGATTTATCAAGCAGAGGACGGTCCTAGTAATAAGGGTTTAAAGAAGGGCAGAGGTAAGTCTCGGGGGAAATCCAAGTCCAAGAAGAAAAATATCAAGTGTTATTACTGCGAGAAGTTTGGACATTACAAGAGTGAGTGTACTAAGCTGAAGAAGAAGGAGGAATCCACGAGTTTCTCTAATGCCGTCGGTGTAGCTGATGATTCTGATGACTCAGATTTGGTCCTTGCAATTAGTGATTCAACCAGTCGGTTTAGTGACAAGTGGGTCATGGACTCAGCTTGCACTTTTCACATGTGTCCCAAAATGGACTATTTATAACTTATGAACTAGTCAACAGTAGTTCTGTTTTGTTGGGGAACGACACAACTTGCAAGATTGCGGAACTGGGTTCAGTGAAGATCAAGATGTTTGATGGGATAGTTAGGACATTGACCAATGTCCGGCACATTCTAGATCTGAAAAAGAATCTTATATCTAAGGGAGCCCTTGATTTTTTGGGGTTGAAGTACATGGGATAAGGTGGAATACTTAAAGTCAGCAAAGACTCCATGATTATTATGAAAGGAGATCAGAAAGATGGTCTCTATTTCCTCTAGGGCAGTACTGTTAGCGGTGAAATTGCAGCTTCAATATCTAATGAGGCAGAGTTAGATAACACTCGTCTATGGCACATGAGATTGGGTCATATGAGTGAGAAGGAGATGTCTATCTTCTGTAAGCAAGGGTTGTTAGGGAATCAAAATTTAGGCAAACTAGACTTGTGTGAGTACTACGTGTTTGGAAAACAGAGCAGGGTCTAGTTTACAATAGGGGTCCACAGCACTAAAGGTACAGTGGACTACATTCATTCCGACTTTTGGGATCCATCCTCAGTTCCATCGAAGGGTGGAGCAAATTACTTGCTTACTTTGATTGATGATTACTTACGGAAGGTGTGAGTTTATTTTCTGAAGTAGAAAAATGATGTCTTCAAGAATTTCAAGCAGTGAAAAGTTCTGATAGAGAACCAGACTGGCAAGAAGGTTAAACGGCTTCGAACTGACAACAGAATGAAATTTTGTAACAGTGACTTTGATGAGTTCTGCAAGAATGAAGGGATTGTCAGGCACCGTACAGTTAGGCACACTCCACAACAAAATGGGGTAGCTGAACGGATGAATCGTACCCTTTTAGAACGAGCACGCAGTATACTCTCCAATACCGGGTTGACTAAGGACTTCTAGTTGAAAACAGTCAATATAGCCTGCTTTCTGATGAACCTCTCTTCAGCCACAACTAATGGTTTGAAGACACCTAATCAGGTATGGTCTGATGCACCTACTGATTCTTTGAATTTGAAAATTTTTGGTTGTCCTGCTTATTTTCATGTTAATGATGGTAAGCTAAAACCTAGGGCAAATAAATGCATATTTATGGGATATGCTACTGGGATAAAGAGATATAGGTTGTGGTGTACTGATCCCAAGTCACCCAAGTTCGTGATTAGCAGAGATGTTATTTTTGATAAAAAAATCTACGCTTAATTCGAGAAAGGAGATTCCTGTGTCTACAGGGAAGAAGGTGGAGCTACAACAGGCTCTACAGAGGACACCACATATTGCTCAGGATCATGCTATAGCTGATGAGCATGATTCTGAGTCTGAGACTGAAGTACCGATTAAGGAGTAGTACAATATAGCTACTGGTAGACAGAGGAGGCAGATCAGACCACCTCAGAGATATGCTCAGGCAAACATGGTTATGTATGCACTCGCTATAGCAGAAGAAGTTATTGGGTAGGAGCCCTCCAGTTATTCAGAGGCTATGAAGAGTACCGAATCTGCTCAATGGTGCTCAGCTATGACTGAAGAGATTGAATCTCTTCACAAGAATCAAACCTGAGATTTGGTTAAATTACCAGCAAAGACTAAGGTTGTGGGCTGCAAATGGGTCTTCAAGAAAAAAGAGGAAATCTAGTGTGAGACAGATGCAAGATACAAAACACGCCTAGTTGCTAAAGGTTTCAGCCAGAGGGAGGGGATCGACTTCAATGAAGTATTCTCTCTAGTTGTAAAACACAGTTCAATCAGAGTTTTACTAGCCATTACAGCTTTATTTGATCTGGAGCTTCAGCAACTTGATGTGAAGACAACGTTTCTACATGGCGAGCTTGAATAGACTATCTATATGTGTTAGCCAGAGGGGTTCATTACTAAAGGTAAGGAGGACCGAGTTTGCAGACTGAATAACTCTTTGTATGGTTTGAAGCAGTTGCTTAGACAATAGTATAAATGTTTTGACTTGTTTATGATTGATCATGGCTATTTGAGAAGTAGTTATGATTGTTGTATGTATCATAAACAATTGCCTAATAAGTCTTTCATTCACTTATTGTTTTATGTTGATGATATGCTTATAGCTGCTAAAAGTATGGTTGATGTTGATTTGATGAAAACTCAACTTAGAAATGAGTTTGAGATGAAAGACTTAGGTGCTGCTAGAAAGATTTTGGGAATGAAAATTCATAGGGATAGAAAAGTTGGGAAGTTGTACTTGTTCCATAGAAAGTACATTGAGAAGGTTCTTGACAGGTTTGAAATGTCTAACTCCAAACTTGTAAGTATGCCGCTGGCGATGCATTTTAGACTTTCAACTTTCCTATCTCCCCAGACAGATGAGGAGGAACAGTCCATGACAAGAGTTCCTTACTCTAATGCAGTTGGCAGCATTATGTATACCATGGTTTGTACCCGTCCAGATATTTCACAGGCAGTGAGCGTGGTTAGCAGGTATATGGCTAAGCCTGGTAGAGTTCACTGGCAGGCAGTGAAATGGATGCTGAGGTACTTGAGGGGAATCTCGCATGTTGGCTTGTTATTTGATAGAGATGTTAATCTCAGTTATGATGTTGTTAGTTTTGTTGATTCTGACTATGCTGGAGATTTAGACAAGAGAAGGTCATTGACAAGCTATATTTTCACAATGTGTGATTCTGCAATCAGTTAGAAAACAACACTTCAATCAACTGTTGTTTTATTAAATATGGAGGCAGAATACATGGCAACAGCTGAGGCTGTCAAGGAGGCCATTTGGGTGAAGGGGCTGATCAGTGATTTGAGTCTTTAGCAAGAAGGGATGATAGTGTTTTGTGATAGCCAGAGTGCTATACATTTGACTAAAAATCAAATGTATCATGAGAGGACGAAGCACATCGATGTCAGATATCATTTTCTCAGATAAGTAGTTGCAGATGGTACAGTGAGTATTCAGAAGATAGCTACTTCAGGGAATCTAGCAGACATGATGACGAAGCCAGTTGTAGTACACAAGTTCAAACTTTGTTTGGACTTGATTGGTATTCAAGGTTTCTAGATCCCTTAGAGGATTTTGATGGGGTTGGTTTCTTTTGTAGATTATGGGTTTCAGTGAGGCTTATGGGTATTTAAGCCAATGTGGAGATTTATTAAGTATGGCTTGAATACACGCCTTCCTTGCACTCTCGCTCGAGCGAAGTTGATCCCGCTCGAGCGAGAGTCCAACCCGTGAGTTCGCTCGACCTTCGCTCGACATCCAGCTCGAGCGAAATTCAATCCGAGAGTTCGCTCGACCCTCGTTTAAGGTCCCACTCGAGCTAGATTCAAGCAAAGACTATGCTCGACCCCTCGCTCGACGTTCAGCTCGAGCGAGATTGACCTCGCAGTATTCGCTCGAGCGAGTTTAAGTTTTGCTCGAGCGAGATCGCATAAATATAAATATTGCGATCTCTTTTCTGCGTTCGTCTCAGATGAACCCCAAGCCCCCTATTTCGTCGACGAAGAATAGAGCCCTTTTCTAGCTTCATTTCTTTTCCATTTATTGAGTGGTTGAGTGTAAACACGTGAGAATTGAGTGTATACACGTGAGGTGAGTGATTTCTACTATAAGAATCCTTTAATTTTCTCTCTGTAATCTTCATTTGATCATAGTGAAGTTTTGAGACCAATCTCCAATGGATATAAACTCAGTTGAGCTGAACCACTTAAATTTCTATGTTCTGTATTGTCTTTATTGTTTTACTTCTCTTTGTTACTACCGCTGCATTTGATTTCATATTTATGTTGTTTGTTATCGGTTTATTCCCAACAAAGACAAATTAAGGCACAATGCGCAGCCATCTATTCATCATGTTAAGTTGCCGAGTTTATGAGAATTGAATATAGAGAGAGAGAGAGAGAGAGAGAGAGAGAGAGAGAGAGAGAGAGAGAGAGAGAGAGAGAGAGAGATCCATACGAACTGTTATATTTATATTAGTCAAATATACCGCGCCTATACATTGCGTCTATCAGCTTCTTCTGAAATCTTTATCTAAAATCTCATTTTAGTATTAATTATAAATTAAGTGACATACTAATTAAAAACTGAAGAAAATTAATCAATGGTACTCTAGTAAAGGCCGCTGTATATTTGGCGAAAACTGTGTACGTGCTAATTGTAAAGTCATTTATTCTGAAATTGTAATAAACCTTCTTTAAAAATCAATCTGGAAAATCTAAACTCATTAATTATTTACTTTATTATAATTTTGTCATAAATAAGAAATATGAGTAAAATGCTAGCTAGCCATACTAGCTGAGACTAACTTGGCGTCGTCAGACGATTAATTATACTAAACAAGTTGAGGAAAATTAACTAATTATTCAAGTTCATGTCATTAACTAATGTAGGACAACTCATTAATGAAGTACATTATTATTTTGTCATATATGTATAAGGAATAAGAATGAAAATACTGGCTGAGATTGACTTGGCTTTGACACAACTAATTATACGAATAAGTTGAGAAATACATAAAGTCGTATATAGGAAAATTAATATAATAAATGATGGAATAAAATTCGGGCAAAAATATTAGTTAGAGAGGTGCCAATTTGTATTTGAAAACTGCTACACACACAAATAGATTATATAAAGAGAAGTCCACAAATAATTTTATAATATTCGTTAAATTTATTTTATAATAAAAATAATTTTATAAACGGATAATATCACATTAAATCATATCAGTTTGTAAATTTAATTTTATGTAATTTTCTTTTGTAATTAAAACATTTTCTGTTGTACTTCCATGATTACATTCATGATTAACTTGTTCTATTTCACATATATATATATATATATATATTATGTGTCGGATTAAGATCAGACGTTGTTAATTAAAAATTTTTCTTCAAATTTTAAAATCTAAAATGAAATAAATAAATAAATTGAGTCTTGTAATATTTTTAGAGTATTTATTACAGTTGTAAAACTCAGTACTTTAATATCCCAATTAATGTTCAGATTTCGTGCAGATTTCTTTTATAAAAAAGTAGATCCTATCTACCATATATAAAAAAGTGTAATTTATTAACGAGATAATTTGTCCGCAACATTATTCGGCTAAGAAAAATAGAGATAATCTTCTCTGCCTTTTCTATTGAAAAACATAGTGTTATATATATATATATATATATATAATATGCGATGATCAAGGTTGAAATTAACGTCCAAATATTACTTTCAATGATATTGCACGTCAAAAAATCAGAACTCACGAGGTGAAAAACCTGCTTAATTGGAGGAATATTTAAGAGTTTTAAAAGTATATATGGAAAATATATATATATTTTTCATTATATACTTTGACGTTATTCGATCTCCGCTGTTGATTAGGTTGGATCATGTCTAGAATTTTGTCTCACATTACTGTAAATTTAAGAATTCGCATGAATCACAACGAGATTATTAAAGCATTTTTTTTCAAAATGAGGTTTGACAGTACTCTAATTAAGGAGACCATTCAAGTTCAAGTTTAATTAATGTGGAATTAACGAGCTTGTAGCATTTCACGGTACTTTAATTAGAAAAAAAAAGTGGCCCATAGGAAGTCCTAAATCCTGTGATCCACTAATAAAATTGAATTTTTATAATTAATCATATACGATTATTACGATTTATTTTAATTAAAAATAATTATTTCACCGAAAATAACGAATTGCAAATAAACCGTTTAAGGAAAAGGCATACGCGTTTGACTCAATATTCCAGTTGTAGATTTGCTGCAAGTATTAGTACTTGAGTTGCCTTGTAATTCTTTAATTTATGAGCATTGTTATATGTCCACGGGTTTGGATACTTTTGGGAGAATTACAGTGCATTTGAGATATATTAAAAATAAAAATAAAAAACATAAAAATTCAAGTAGTCATTTCAGTTTTTGAGGTACGGGTACGCGGAGGTTATCCCACGCCATATACAAATAGATTTACTCTTAATTTATTCAAATTATCTGCCCATGTACAATGAGGCAGAATAATGTGCATTTCTTCATGACTATTTAGGGGAAAGGCCACAAACTGTTACTATTACCATTAAATGCAAAAGGCATGTCTTCATTCTTTCCATGACCGCCAATGTTCTGATCATTCGAGCTCAGCAACTCCATTAACCATTCAGGATTATGAGATATTGCCATATCTTCATTCCTCAACCCAAAACCCGTTTTCTGATCTATTGACCATTGTTGTTTGGGCGTATAAGCATCCATCTCCGTCTCAGCCCTGTTCATTGTGGCCTTAGTACCAAATTTCTCCTTACCGGTACGATTAACACCCTGTTCATTGTTGCTCGTCCCTATAGTCACAACTTGAGGAGGCGGCATTGTTTGTTCTTGAAGCGACTTGATTCGCTCGTCAATCTCCTCTACACTTTTGTCGACGAGCCATTCCAAGTCGTTTAAGTCCACAACACCCATATTCTGCAGTCCTTGATCGCCAACCAAGCTCCTGTACATGATTTGGGTCATCTCCCTCTCTCGGTTCTCTATCTTTTGCTTCTTCAGTTGCTCCTCAGATTTGGTTATTCTTTGTCCTAGGAAACTTTCTTGGTTCACCATTTTTCTGCTTTGTTCCGCCTCAGGCATGCTCTTAAACCTCGCAATCACACTTTGTGCCCCCAAGTGGGAAGGCCAAACCTCTGGTTCTGGGTCATAGGGACTATAAATAACTGCACATGTTTGAACTGCACAGAGGGTACTCAGCTCACTCATCTTCTTCAACAGGCCCTTCTTCCTTTTCTTGAAAGTGGCCTTCCTTGCACTATCATTTGCTATATATGCAAGATTTATTTTCTTTCTCGTCATGGCTATAAGATCTATAGGAAAATGATTTCTCAAGGAAAATATGTATGGGGTTAATGTTTGACAATGTTTTCCCCCAAAAAAGCATGGTATATATAGAGTGAAAAAGGTGCCTATATTAATGTGGTGGATTGTATATTTGAATAGGAGAAGATACGAATTGGTTGGGCAATTTATTGCTTTTCAAGATTCTCATAAATAGTTGGACAAGTATTTCGGTTTCTGAATATGTTATCCAAACATTATACTACATCTTTGTATTATTTCAAACTTCATGCAGGATAAAGTCGAGTTTTGAGGATATGAAATTTGAACTCTTATAAAAACCTCAATATAAAATTTTCTTGATGCATTGTAGGATATGATCATGGGTAAATTTTATCCTGGCTCGAAACATCTGGTTCCTTGCAATACCATCATTCTAATTTTTATAAAAGAGACAAAGACATAATGTGCGACAATCTAATGATATATGTTAAGTTGTAGTCTATGGACATTTAATTATATATAGGAATTTATACGAACTGTTGTCTATTTGTCTACATGATGTCTGTCTTCTTTTAAAGTTTTTGTTTAAAATTTCATTTATAGTATTAATTATAAGGATTAATTATACTTTGTCCCTTCTAACTTTCACCTAATTCATAACGTGTCTCTTGAACAAAAAATTTTAACAATTAATCTCGTGTATTTTTAATTTTTCACAATGTATATTTTCGTCTATTAGCCACGTCTAAACAGACGAAATTCTGCACATGATGAAACTACAGTTGGAAACACAGGTGGTAACTGGAAACGTCATCGATTTCAGGCTCAGCGCTTTCTCGAAGCACTTGAAACAAGATGGGCTCCTTACACACCACCTGCAGTACGCTGGCATATGTCGCGCTGGAGGTGATTGTGAAGAAAGGCTATGACGATGCCAAAGTCGACATCTGATCCTGTGGTGTCATTCTCTATGTCCTCCTATCCGGATTCCAGCCATTCTAGGACGACAATATCGTAGCCATGTACCGGAAAATTTATCGGGGAGACTTCAAATGCCCGCCATGGTTCTCCTCCAAAGCTTGTAGACTGGTCATGAAGCTTCTTGACCCAAACCCCAATACTCAAATTACAATCTCAAAGATCATGGATAGTTCCTGGTTCAATAAATTGGTCCCCAAAAGCATGAAAATGAATAACAAGGAGGACTTGCCAAAATTCGAGGACACCATTTGTAACGCCCCAAACCCAACTATAAACATATAGAGTTCCATCTATACTTTTAAAACTGTCTCCCTGTTTACAAAGCACATAATATACAAAATCTCCAAAGTATTCAAAAACAAAAATACAATGATCCTCAAAACCAACTCACAAATTCAACTAGAGTCACACTATTCTAAATAATTACAGATTCTGAAATATCAACTAAAACTGTACAAATCCTAAAACATAACCATAAGAAAATCTTCTATACAATCAAAATCTTCTCCAAGCAACGAACCAAAAGTCTCCAAAACTTTCAACCTCTAGTGACTAAACCAAGTCCTCTAAGAAATCTTTGGTTCAAACAATCACCTAAAAAAAAAGAACTTCTATAACACTGAAAAATATGAGAGATAAAGTGGTGAGCTTCCACATGCTCAGTAAATAGTAATTTAATGGAGGTGTGGGAGTTGGCAACTTTCTTAATTTTAAGAGAAGGTGAATTCTCAATAAAATAATGTGAGCAATACACTTTAATCTCAACCAACACATTTAGTAAGAAAAAAAACTATATTCAAGACCACATGATAATAGAGAAATCACCAATATACCACGAAAATATCATGCCATGAAGAAATCATGCTACAAGGGCATCAATATACCACACATATATCATGCCATGAAGACATCACGCTGCGAGGAGTGTCAAATATGTCACAAAGACATTTATATCATGGGCTCAAGAATAAATAGTATGCTCACATTTAACTTTCAAGTTTAGCAATCACATGACATTTCTCAAACATTCCAACTATCACAAACATTTGCACAAATCCCACAAGCAAAACCAAAACAGCATTAGAATGTGCACAAATTCTCAATTTACACAAGTTTAAAATGTAATATCCAAGTGCACCATTCCAAGCCAAACCAACAATTCTTTTAATAAAAATCCATTAAAAAGCCACTTACCTCAATTTAGTCAAAAAGTCAAGATAATATTATTTTGCCCACGGTCACTTGAAACCTATTTCAAGTCATTATAATCCATCAAATTCTCACTCTAAAATCAGTTTACTAAAATTCTATATAAATCTTAATAACATGACTTTAGACTTGTTCTAAGAAACTTCTCCCCCAAAATAGATAAATACCAAATTTCCAAGCTCTATGTAAACTGCCAAATAGTACCTATATAGCTTTTACCCTTTATAAATTACAACCCAATAATATCTATACTCAGCCCTATAAATATAACACAAATACAACTAAAATTTTAACCAATACCCACCAAAATTTATAAAATTTAATTGCTTTAATACACCTAAACAACACAATTAATTAGCTAGGTATATTCTCAAAACTCACTAATCCAAATCTTAATAAACTCTAAACAAAATAAATAAAATACTATTTAAAAGAGATGAGAAATTTACCTACATTATTGTTGATGGTGATCCCAAAACAGGGTTGTGGGTAGAAGTTTACACACATGAAGAGGGAGCAAATATAGGTACATGATTCAGAACGAAAGAAAGGGAGAGGAACTCAAATTAAAGTGTAGAGAAAGAAAAAGAAATAACATAAATAGGTATATCTGTGTGTGCATAATGGGTTGGGTGTGATATTGTGAGTGAGAGATGGAGAGAGGCGTGAGGTATGGGGGAAAGGGAAGTGTGTGTGCATGCAAAAATCAAAGTGGTATGTGGTGAGGGAGAGTGTTTGTATGAGAGAGGGAGAGATATAAAGAGAGAGAGAGAGAGAGTGAGAGAGAGAGAATCGGTGGGGGGGGATTGTCGATAGAAGCAGGAAGGGGGTGTTTCTGGAATGTGAGGGTAAGTTACGGAATAGGGGCTGGGGGGAGAAAGGAAAAGAAAAAGAAAAAGGGAGTGGGTTTAATGGGCCAAATGATGAGGCTGGGCCCGTGGGCTATTACAATCTTCCCTCCTTCAAGAAATTTCATCTCTGGAATTTAAAATATCATCCACAGAAAATAATTGAGAGTATTTCGCTCGCATTTCATCTTCATGGTCCTATGTGTCCTCTTGTAAAGTTTGATTTCTCCAAAAAACTTTTACAAATCTAATTATTTTAGAGCGCAACACTAGCTCTTTGGAGTCCACAATTTGAATTGGAATCTCTTCATATGACAAATTTTCTTGTATCTGCAATGGCACGTATCTCAATATATGTGAAGGATTGGACACATACTTTCGAAGCATGGAGACATAAAAAACGTTGTGTATCCTAGAAAGTGCAGGAAGTAATACAACTTGATATGCAACTGGACCAATTTTTTCCAAAATCTCAAATGGTCCTACATAGTGGTGACTCAACTTTCCTTGCTTAACAAACCTCATAATACTCTTCATTGGCACAACTCGTAGAAATACTTCCTTTCCGACCTTAAATTCCAACATTTTCCTACGTCTGTCCGCATAACTCTTTTACCTACTTTGAGCTGTTTGCAACTTGTTCCGAATCAAATTTATCTTCTCACAAGTCCGTTCTACAATCTCAGGCCCCAAAACTTTCCTCTCACCAACCTCATTCCAACACAAAAGAGATCTACACTTCCTTCCATAAAGAGCCCCATAAGGTGTCATACCAATACTCGCCTGGTAACTATTATTATAAGCAAATTTCACCAAAGGTAAATAATCAATCCAACTCCCTTTAAAATCAATCACACAAGCTCTCAACGTATCTTCTAATATTTGGATCGTTCTCTCAGACTGTCCATTTGTTTGTGGGTGGAATGCTGTACTAAAAGTTAATTTCGTATCCAAGGCTCGTTGCAATTTGCTCCAAAATTGTGAGGTAAAATGTGGATCTCTGTCTGAAACAATGGTAACTGGTACACTGTGCAACCTTATAATCTCTCCTATGTAAATCTGAGCAAGCTTGTCAAGAGGATAGTTCACCTTAACTGGAAAAAAATGTGCTAATTTCGTCAATCTATCTACAATTAACCGAATTGCATCTTGTCCTTTATTCGATCTTGGTAAACTTGATACAAAATCTATAGTTATATACTTCCACTTCCATTCTGGAATAGGAAGGGGTTACAATAAATCTGAAGGTCGTTGATGCTCCACTTTCAGTTGTTGACACGTCAAACATTGCTCTACAAATTTGGCTATTTCTCGCATTATGTTATTCCACTAATACGTGCCTCGAATATCTTTGTACATCTTTGTACTCCCTGGATGTATGGTATAATGAGAATTATGGGCCTCCTCTAAAATATGTCCTTTTACTTTTGGATCATTTGGCACACATAGTCTATCTCCAAACCTCAAGTTACCATCATCTGACATGCTGAATTCAGACTTCTTTCCACTTCGCACTTCTTCCATGATCTTTAACAATTTTGCATAATTTCCTTGTCTCTCTTTAATCTTCTCAATCAAAGTGGGTTGCACACTTAAATCAACTAGGTAAGCTCGAGAATTCTCCACTAAAACTTCAATCTCATACCTCTCTAAATCCAATATGATTTGCTTCTGAGTAGTCATCAAAGCAGCTGTAGCACCAAAAGATTTTCTACTAAGTGCATTTGCCACTACATTTACCTTACCCAAGTGGTAGTTGATCGTACAATCATAATCTTTAATTAACTCTAACCATAGTCATTGCCTCATATTTAATTCCTTTTGAGTAAACAGATATTTTAGACTTTTGTAATCGCTATAAATTTCGCACTTCTCACCATATAAATAATGCCTCCAAATCTTTAATGCAAAAGCTACAACAGCTAGCTCTAAATCATGAGTAGGATAATTTAATTCATAGCCCTTTAACTATTGGGAGATATACGCGATCACTTTTCCTTATTGCATCAACACACAACCTAATCCTTTATGCGAGACATCACTATAAATGACAAAATTACCAGAATCAGAGGGTATGGTCAACACTGGGGCAGTAACCAACTTATGCTTAAGCTCTTGGAAACTACTTTCACATTCATCTGTCCATTCGAACTTAGAATCTTCCTTTTTAGCTGAGTCAATGGCACTGCTATACGAGAAAACCCCTCAACAGACCTCCTATAATACCCTGCCAAACATAAGAAATTACGAGTTCACTCATATTGGTAGGCCTAGTCCACGTAGTCATAGCTTCAATCTTACTAGGGTCTACCATAATTCCATCCTTGGATACCACATGTCCTAAGAAAGCGATTTGATTAAGCCAAAATTCACACTTCTTTAATTTGGCATACAATTGTTTTTCCTTCAAAATTTGCAGTACTAACCTCAAATGCCCTTCATGCTCTTCCCGACTCTTGGAATAGACCAAAATATCATCAATAAATACAATCACAAATTGATCTAGATATTTTCAAAAAACTCTGTTCATTAAATCCATGAAAGCAGTTGGGGCATTGATCAATCTAAATGGCATGACTAAAAATTCATTGTGCCCATATCTAGTCCTGAAAGTTGTCTTTGGCACATCTTCCTTTTTTACCTTCAATTGATGATAGTCAGAACGAAGGTCAATCTTAGAAAACACTTGAGCTCCTTGTAGTTGATCAAATAAGTCATCAATTTGAGGGAGAGGGTATTTATTCCTTAAAGTGACCTTATTCAACTCACGGTAGTCTATGCATAATCTCATAATCCCATAATTCTTCTTCGCGAATAATACTGGAGCTCCCCAAGGTGATACACTCGGATGAATGAAACCCTTATCTAATAACCACAAGGGCATCAATATACCATACAGATATCATGCCACGAAGACATCACACTGTGAGGGGCGTAAAAAATGTCACAAAGACATTTATATCATGGGTGTGATATTGTGAGTGAGAGACGGAGAGAGATGTGAGGTATGGGGGAAAGGGAAGTGTGTGTGCATGCAAAAATCAAAGTGGTATGTGGCGAGGGAGAGTGTTTGTAAGAGAGAGAGACAGAGAGAGAGAGAGAAATAATTGGTGGGGAGGATTGTCGATAGAAGCAGGAGGGGGGGGGGAAAGAAAAAGAAAAAGAAAAAGAAAAAGAAAAAGAAAAGGGTTGTGAGTGTAATGGGCCAAATGATCAGGTTGGGCCTGTGTGCTATTACACCATTTGTGAGAAATCAGGCAAAGAAACCAAGTCCTTGAACGTGTTCCACATCATATCTTTATCAGAGGGTTCGATTTGTTGCCACTGTTCGAGGAGAAGAAGAGGGAGGAGAAGGAAGAACTTAGGCTCGCGATGACGAGGTTGGCGAGCAGTGTGATATCGAAGCTTGAAGAGGTGGCAGTGACGGAAGGGAAGTCCAGTGGAAAGAAGAGTGAGTCCAGGGTTAGGTTGCAAGGCCACGAGAGTGGGCATAATGGGGAAGCTGGCCATAGCGGCAAAGATCTTCGCTATCATGCCGTCATTTTTTGTCGTGGAGGCGAAGAAGGACGATGACGATACCCTGGAGTACAACTAGTTCTGTAGCAAGGAACTTCGGCCAGCGCTTAAGGACATCGTCTGGACCTCTACTGCAAAAAACTCCCTAGTTTCATCTTTCTTCGCAGATTCATGACGTGTGCTGTACGTGTAATCAATTTCTATCTGTTTTGACGCGATTAATAAACAAAAGGGATACATTATGAAAAATTAGAAGTATGTGGGGTCAATTGTTAAAATTTTTTGTTTGTGGGATAAATTATGAATTTGATGAAAGTTAAAGGGGACACAATATAATTAACCGTAATTATAAATTAAGTGCATAATAAAAACTAAAGAAAAATGAAGTGTTTTGTAGGTCATGTTAATTAACATGTAAAGGCCTAATTATAAAGTAATTATTGCTGGAATTGTAATATACCTTCCATAACTATTAATCTAGATAACATAAACTCTTTAATTATTTACTTTATTATTTTGTCTTAAATAAGAAATATGAGTGAAAACACTATCTAGCTAGATTGACTTGGCGCCGAGATAATTAATTGTGCTAAATAAATTGAGGATTATTAATATATATTTATATATATGTTGTCATTAATTAAAAGTCACCATGCATATTATATTTGGCCAGCTACAATGGCACTGATCTTGCGCCTTCACTTCTCTAACATGTATATTCTATATATATGGAAGAGACAACTATATGTATAAAGGATAAATGCTAAATGTTTAGAAGATTTCTCTAGATGATTTCTCCCAATACAATTTTTTTTTTAAATTTTTTTACTTAGTGATTGAAGATTTATTTTTTAATGATGTAATTTTTTTAAAAATATATTTAAGAATATGGAAAAAATAGATGAAAAAAACCAAAAGAAAATATAAAAAAACTATTCTTGTTGGGAGAAATTCATGCTTCTATATAAAGCTATTGTGAGAGCTATTGATCTATGAAAAAGTAACTTTTTTTGCAGTCCCAAAATTAACTTCAAGGAGCAAAATCAATGGCTGGTGCTATATATATAAAGCTTGTACATTAGAATATATGGCTGCTTCACGATAAATCAACTTCATTTTCTATTCTCTTTGTCTTCTTCCTCCTCTTAATTAAAGGAAAATCAATGCTGCTATTCATCATGTCCCAAAACTCCAAGAATTTCCTTTCTTAATTCCAAAAATACCAACGATAAACGTTGCAGTGACTACTGCTTTTGAGCATGGTGGGCAAAATTGGGATCGTGTTTGGATGTATATGAAGTATAAACTACGCTCGATTCTTCTGCCGATTGAAAGAATCAATTGAAGTCACGCCTGAAGAAAAAAATTGGAGAAAAGAGAAAACAGAAAGTTGTTTGAGATGAGTTAAGGTGACTTTAGATCTAGTAACAAGCTTTTTGTAGATTAGAGAGCTTGCTAGAAAATCATCTTCTTCCTGACAACATGCAACACTCGATCAACACTATAGCTGATATGGAAACAACAACTATGGGAGGAAGTATGCCAATGATAGAAGCCGAAAGTTTAGCAGAAGAATTGCAATCTGATTTATCTCAATCTCAGAAAAAGTCACAGGACAATTTATTTAGCTGATCTCACTCCTGGTAAATTGATAATTGTTACCTTATAGAGAAAATACATTTATTAATTTCCTTGTATTACACAAAATAGTTGTATACAGATTCAATATATATACAATATATGCTCCCACTGTTGAATGTGTGGTGAGATTTCTTAATATCGTCTACTCTTTTTTTTATTCTTGGTATTAGAGAAATAAACATTGTGAGGAAGACTATCTTCTCCCCCTTTTTTTTTTTTGCAAACAGATTTTTAGTTTTTTTGAATATGGCCAACTTTGTCACACTAAGACTCAAGTCTTAAAACTACCGTCTCTAACGTGAGCACGTCCTTGCTTGTAGCTTACCGTACGAGAAAGGTCATTGTCCTGAAGCTGTACTTTCATTTCAAGAGGGTTTGAATCCTATTGGTAATCCAAAATTTGTGAAATGGTGAATTGCTGATCATTTATTGAGGGGTTAGGTCATTGATACTCTATCTGAGGAGGCTCTTGGTGTTGTCATTGGATTGGACACCTCGTCATAGGTGTGGACTACTCTTAAAGAAGCTTATGCTCAATCCTCTTAAGAGCGCCAATTCTAACTCACACAATAGCTTAACTACATGAAGAAAGACCTTGAATTGTTCCTCAATGACTATATACGAAAGTCCAAAGGTGTGTGATAGTCTTTTTGCTATTGGCTTTCCTGTTGATGACAAAATAAAATCTTTTTCTTTGTTGAATGGCTTAGGAGCAAGGTATGAGCCCTTTACTACATCCATGCTCAAACCTCCCATGCCAAGTTATACTAAGCAGTGCCACTATTGCAAAGCTATGAGACTTATATCAGTCTTCATTTTCCTGACTCTGCATCACACACTGCCTTCTAGGGCCAGAAGAATAGCTAGAAGTTCAACAATAAAGGACTTCACCAATCAAGTAATTTTTCTTCAAAGGTTAAAGGTTTTTCTCCTGCTAACCAAACTACTTTCAAGCAGAACACTCAAGGGTCATCACTTGTGTCCAACAACTTCACTGTCATAAGCCTAAAAATGACTTCTTACGTCAAATTTGTGACAAAATACGTCACACTATTATTCGTTGTTGGCATAAGTTCAACCACTCAATTCAACTTGACAACTTGATTCAGTGATTCAGTAAAGGCTTTGCTGCTTTCAACATTATTTCAGTGAACAATAACGTGGAATGAGTTTTTAATATAGGATCCTTAGCTCACATAACTTCTCATGAAAGTATTTTGCAAAACTTGAAACCTTATGTTGGTTCAGATCATGTTTTGATTGGAAATGTAGATTTTCTATGTATTACTCACATTAAGGATGCAACTATTGGATCAGGTTCTTCAAGAATAACACTTAAGAATGTTCTTTTAGTTCCTGACTTAGAGAAAAACTTGCTATCTATTAGCCAATTGACTACTAATTACCAGTAAATTGTGAGTTTTCTTATGACCATTTGGTGATAAAGGATTGAGTGACACAAAGGATTCTAATGAAGGGAATCAAGCAGGATAATCTCTACATAATTTGGGCCTCACCAGCTGCCTTCTTTTCAACAAGATTTCGAGCAGTCACAATGGACTTATTGCATCAAAGGCTCGGGCATCCTCAAGCAACCGTTGAAGCTAATATTCAAAGCAATTGTTTTATTCAAATTGTGTCCAATAAGGTTGAGAATAAAGTGTGTGAAAGTTGTCAGTTAGGGAAGATGTCTAAGCTCCCTTTTTAGTTTTAGCTTATAATACCTTTGCTCCATTTTAAAAACTTCATATCGATTTATGTGGGCCTGTTCCTATTGCTTCAATGAAGAAATTTCTTTATTATGCTATAATCGTGGATGACTTTTACCAAATTCATTTGGCTTATCCCCTTAAAATAAAAATCTGAACTCTTTAATCAATTCATATTATTTGAAAAGTATGTCTTAAGGCAGTTTGAGAGTAATATAAAAGTGGTGCAAACAGATGGAGGGGGTGAGATTATGAACCATTCCTTCATTAATCAGTTGCAAAAGTCTAAAATTTTATACCAAGTTCCATGCCCATACACACTTGAGTAAAATAGATTTGTTGAGAGGAGGCATCAAAATATTAGAGAATTGGGTTTAACCATGATGATGCATGCCAATGTCCTAAAATATTTTTGGGTAGAAGCATTTACAATAGCTATGTTTCTAATCAATTGGGAGTCACTTTTTTATATGCTTTGCCACAAAAAATCCGATTATGGTTCACTTTGGATTTTTGGTTCAAGGTGTTATCCAAATGTTTGGGATTGGAAGATAAATAAATCTGACCCTAAGTCACTTTCCTGTGTGTTCATAGTGATCGACATAAAGGGTACATATGCTATTATCCACCTACAAGAAGAACACTCATTTTATGGCATGTAGCATTTGATGAAGAAAAACTGTATTTCAAGAATCAGTCTCTCAACAAGTCCATTTCAAATTGCATGGTGACTACTTTCACAGAATGGGACCCTTTAACATCATTTATATATTCATAATTTGCTTCATCAACATCTTAAGAGAACCCAACTCCTAATGCTCATTTGTCTTAGCCAAAAGACCAGGAAGGAATTGAAGTGACTAATCAGTTTATGCTCATTCATGATCAATCGAGCTCAATGTTGTTTGCACCTTCCCATACCATTAGACAAGATCAAGATCATGTATTCATAAGCTTAATCCAAAGTATGATTTAATTCATCATTATGATGATATACCAAAACTACCAAGAACGATAAAACCTGTTGTTCAACACCTAGGATGGAAGAAGGCTATGGAAGAGGAACTATAAGCTTTGCTACAAAATGAGACCTAGTCTCTTGTTCCCAGACATACCACAATGAATGTGGTTGGCTCACTTTGAGTTCTAACACCCAAAATCAATCCTGATGGATCACTACAACGCCTAAAAGCAAGATTAGTAGCAAAAAACTACCATCAAGTGGATGGCATTAACTTCACAGAAACCTACTATCCATTAGTAAAACCAGCTACTATTCGACTTATTTTGTCCATAACAGTGGTTCAAAAGTGGGGCATTCGTCAACTAGATGTGAAGAATGCGTTTCTTCATGTAATCTTGTTAGAAAAGATTTTCATAGAACGACCTCCTAGCTTTGTGAGCACTGAAAAACCTGATTATGTGTGCCTCTTTCATAAGATAATATATGGATTAAAACAAGCCCCAAGGGCTTAATTTGATAGGTTTAGTTCCTTCCTCCTTGAAACTGGATTCTTCTGTAACACAGCTAATCCTAGCATTTTTATTAATCATTTGGTTCATGGTACCTTGGTGTTGTTTCTATATGTGGATGATATAGTCCTCACGGGTTCTTTGAATCAATTAATTTATGAGTTTGTTGCTAGGTTGCACACTGAATTTGTCATGAAGGACCTCGAGAAACTTCACTATTTTTTGGGGATTGAAGTCAATCATGTCTTAGATGGACTTGGTTGCTAGGTTGCACACTGAATTTGCCATGAAGGACCTCGAGAAACTTCACTATTGTTTGGGGATCGAAGTCAATCATGTGTTAGATGGACTTGGTTGCTAGGTTGCACACTAAATTTGCCATGAAGGACCTCGAGAAACTTCACTATTTTTTGATGATCGAAGTCAATCATGTCTTTGATGGACTTGTGCTAAATCAATCAAAGTATGCTATTGATGTTCATGAATGTGATTTGATGAACGATTTTAAACCAATTCAGACCTCAATGACCAATAAGTTTAAAATAGCCATGGACTCAACAGTCCTTTGTGATCCTCACACATATAGATCTCTTGTTGGTGCATTGCAGTATTTAACATTGACATGGCTTGATATTTCATTTAGTGTCATTTATGCCTCTTAGATCATGCATGTCCCAACCCAAGATCATCTTACAATGGTGAGGAGGATTCTAAGATATGTGAAAGGGACAGTCCACCATGATTTGCATATTCAGAACTCAAGTACAATGGATGTTTATGCATTTTAGGATGCCAATTGGGCTGGATGCCCACACACAATGTGATCAACAATTGGTTACTATACCTACCTTGGCAGTAATATCATTTTGTGGACTACAAAAAAAAAACTCATAATTTCTCGCTTAAGCTCAGAAGCGAAATACAATGTAGAATCAGAAGGTGTATTTTTTTCAAGTAGACCACAAAGTGTTATTATAACTATTGTAAGAGAAAGGGATCATGTCTTCGTTCCTCTCAAGACCAATGTTCTCATTCGATCTCAGCATCTCCACTAGACATTGAGGATTCTCATAATGTGATATTGCCATCTCTTCATTCCTTAATCCAAAACCAACATTCTGATGATCATTAGGTTTGAAAACCATTAGCAACTGCTGATTCTTACCATATATCTCCTGACCAATACGATTAACATGGCTACTTCTCGTCTCTTTAATCACAACTTCTTGAGGAGGCATTGCATGTTTTTGAAGAGACTTGATTCTTTCGTTTATCTCCTCTACAGTTTCTTTATGAGTCAATCTCCCCAACTAAGCTCCTATACATGACTTGGGTCATCACCAACTCTCTGCTCTCTCTTTGTTACTTCTTCAGTTGGTCCTCAAATTTGGTTATGCTTTGCTTCAGAAAACTTTCTTGGTTCATCATTTTTCTACTTTGTTTCGCCTTAGGCATGCTCTTAAACCTTGTAATCATACTTTGTGCTATCAAGGGTGAAGGCCAAACCTCAGGCTCTTGGTCATAGGGACTGTAAATAATTTTATATGCTTGGATAGCACAAAGGGCACTCAATTCACTCTTTTTCTGCAACAACCCCTTCTTCCTTTTTTTGAAAGTGGCTTTTCTCACACTATCATTTGTTATGTATGCAATATTTACTTTCTTTCTTGTTATGACTAGATTTCTAGAGAGATGATTTCTCAAGGAATATATGTATGGGGTTAATGTCTTACAATTTTTCTCCCAAAAAAGTGTCTTGTTTCATCATTTTCTATTTTGTTCCACCTTAGGCATGCTTTTAAACCTCGTAGTCATACTTTGTGCCATCAAAGGAAGGCCAAACCTCAGACTTTGGGTCATAGGGACTGTAAATATCTGCACATGTTTAGATAGCACAAAGGGCACTCAATTCACTCATTTTCTTCAACATCCCCTTCTTCCTTTCCTTGAAAGTGGCATTCCTCACATTATCATTTGTTATATACGCAAGATTTATTTTCTTTCTTGTCTTGGCTAGATCTCTAGAGAGATGATTTCTCAAGAAATATATGTATGTGGTTAATGCCTTATAATTTTTCTTGCAAAAAAGTATGGTATATATAGAGTAAGAAGGTGTCAATATTAATGTGGTAGATTGTATAACAATAGAAGATGTAAATTAATTTGACAATTTAATGTATTTTAAGATTCTCATAAATAATGAATGGAGTATTTGGATTTCGATGAAGTGAAAATATATTCTCTAAACATTATGATGGTATCTTTATATTATTTCAGATTTCATGGATGAAGCCAGAATTTGGAGGCTTTGAAGTTTGAATCCTTATGAAGTTGTGTTCATGCAATGTAGGACGCGAGATCATAGGTAGATTTTATCTTGGCTTTGAAGTGGCGGGATCCTCGCAATATTATCGTTCTAATTTTTATCAAAGAGACAAAGACACACACTGTGCAACCATCTAATGATGTTAAGTTGCTGTGTCTGAGCATTGAATTATATATAGAAATTCATATGAACTATTACATATATATATATATATATATTAGTCAAATATATATATATAGCGTCTACACGTTTCGTCTATCTTCTTTTGAAGTTTTTTTTTTCTAGAATTCATTTATAGTAATAAGTATAATTAAGTGACATACTAAAATCTGAAAAATGAAGTGTCTTTCAAATGTTAATTAATGTAAACACTGAAAATGTGGCGAAATATCAAAGACCTATTTCTAAAGTAATTAATGCTTGGATTATGATAATCCAGCTTCCTTAAAAAGCAACCTAGAAAATCAGAATTGATCATTAATTGTTTACTTTATTATTTTGTCCCAGATAAGAAATATGAGTGAAGATAGTAGTTGAGACTGACTTGGCACTGACATAATTAATTATGTTAACATTACAAGAAAATTACTTATTTGTGGTCATTTAATTGCGACTAAATAATTATTTACAGTCAATTGTCACCATGAAAGTTTACAAAAACTTATTTTTCTAGTAGTGTATAAATAAGTTGAAGATTATATATTACATGTTGTCATTAATTAAAAGTCTTCATATTATATCTGGTAGGCTGCAATGTCACTAATCAAAAGTTTCGTATCGATTTTATAGTGGTCGCTAACTTTTGACGCAAATTGTACCAACTTATCACGGTATAATTTTAAGTTTTTGCTTTTAAATCAGAACGACGATAAAAAAAAAAAAGAATTTCTGAGTCTAAATTTTAGTGATGGAAGAAAAGTAAACTTATTGCGGCGCAAATTAAAGTTTTTTAACCTAAATTTGAGCGATGCCAAAAAAAAAAAAAAACTATGTTCTATTATCATTACCGCGAGGGACCCCAACTTCTCTCCCATTTTTTTTTTCGGTTCTAAAAACCGAACTCTGAAACCCTCCCAATTGATCTCTCGAGTTTCCTTCTACCCCAGCCCCAAGAGAAAGGCATTGGCCAAAGCTCCGAAAATGAAGATCAAGGTGATGAAAATAATCATGCGGGGACTACAAAGGCAAAGGTGTTTGGACGATTTCAGTACTCCAAAACCGCTTCTTGCAAGCTGCAAAGTTTTGAATATCATATTGGTGAGTGTATCGATTAAGGCACTGGAACGAAATATTTCAATTTCAATAGTACTGTTTCGTATACCATTTTGAGATAGTTTATATAAAAAAATTATATATATAAATATATATAAATTATATTTTAAAATAATAATCAATATATGAATAATTATATATAAATATATAAATGTAATTAGTTTATTATGAATTTAAGTAAAAAATAGCCAAAAAAAAAAGAATGGCCGAAATCGGAAATTCGATACGGCTGGTACCGACCGAAACAGTGACCGATACCAGATGAAATATTGACCGGTACAGTCGGTATAGTATGGTACGGCCGATATTTTGGTTGAAATGGTACACCCTTATAATCGGTATTGGAAAATTGGCCGATACGATATATTTTGACTGTATCGATTAGTATGATACGAAATTTTAAACTTTGCTTGCAAGACATAATAAGATAAATTGGCTTGGAAAGTACGTAATCAAGCCATCCTAGCTTAGTAGCTAATTGATTCCAGGTTTTTCCTTATTTGTTTTGAAAAATTATCAAGCATTCTTAAAGTACTTGCGATTTTGAATAATATACATATATTGGTAAAAACATTGTTAATTTTCCTAATTATATTGTTTCTTTAAGAGGCTATCCGAGAGAGTATTCTTCAGTTCATCAATGTTCTGACATAACTAGAGAAAAAGTACTAGCAAGTCATTTATAGTTACGTATTTCTTATAATAAAATGTGATGACAATTACTAATAAGAAAAAATTTGAGGATTTGAGGTTTGGTCTGATTGAACCCCATATTAAATGCAACCTCCATCGTCGTCGGCCACCGGTGGTGACACCGCTCATGCTATTGGGACCGTCTCCCTTAGGACTCATTTCAGATTTAAGGTTGTTGGGAGAAGGTGGGAGGTTGCCGGGGGTCGCCGTTGCAGTGGTGAGGTCGTTGGAGGGAGGCGGTCCCAATGGTATGGGCGGTGTTGACCACAGCAGCTAATGACGACGGTGGTTGAGCTGAGGTCGAATGTCTCTCTACCAAATCATCTTTATTTTATTTTTTTATTGTGTTTTTTATTATGCTTTCTTTATTATATTTTTTATTGTATTTTTTATTGTGTTTTCTAAATTTAATTTTTTTATTATATTTTTTATTGTATTTTTTAAGATTTTTTGTTGTGTTTTTAGGGTGGGTTGTATTTATTATGGGGTTCGGTCAGACTGAACCCCAGCGTCATCCTATTAATAAATTGATGTTTTCCTAATTTTTGGCAAATGCCCATCGATAATTTAGATTGAAGTCTTAAATTCTTATTTCTCGAGTTTTCCTAATTAACAATTTTGTGTACGTCCCTTTAGAGAGAATATTGGCTTGCCTTCACTCAATTTAGATTTCTTTTAAACATTTATAAATTTCAATATATATTAGAAGTTTTGCTACTCGTGTGTGTGGATTTAAACAACATAAGCAAACCTAATCAAAATTTGTATAAAGCATAGACAAACCTATGGGCATACAAATTTTGTAAACAAGAATAGTGCAAATTAAAATTGTTATCATTAAAGATGTCTAGTAGCTATTTAACTATTTAGGATTTGGTATGTTTGGTATTTATTGATTTTATTTGACTTGTGACATAGTTTGTATTTATCATTGTGTGATGCCAAATAAAATTCTTACAAAATAGTCACTGTGAAAACTAACGGATAGTCATTTTGAAGGCCATGGAGATTCTATTTTCTTTCATGTAGTAGTTATGATTTTTTTTTTCTCTCTCTTTGGATGAGCCCCACATAAGTAATAGTTAACTATTTTCTTGTAATGGTTATAATTTATTCTACATAAGTAATGATTTATATAATTTGGATGTGAAAAATTCTGATTGTTAAATTGGTGGTACTTCATCTTTTAATGATTTCCTAGCATTTGTGATTATATTCTAGGCACTACAAAAAAATGAGTATTAGTGACGGATTATTTGTGATCAAGATGAATATTTGTGACAAAAATATATTTATTTTAATAGAAAATAAATGATTACAAATAAGTAGTTTTCTTGTAATGGGATCTCGAGGAGTTATTTATTAATGGTTATGTAATGGTTTTTCCATCGACGTCAACCTCCTTATTTATTTTATTGATGTTCTTGCTTTGGAAGAGTTCTTAAATTTTAGCTTGACGTATTTAATTAGAACAGTTTTTTTTTCATCTAAACACTAAATAGGCATCTCTAATTTTATTAGTTTTTTGCGCTATTCTTGTTTTCAAATCTTTATGTCCAGGTTTGTCTATGGTTTACACAAATTTATTGATTATGTTCACTTATGTTTTTTAAATATACACACGAGTAACAAAACTTTCAAAATATCTCGAAAATTTATAGATGTTTAAGAAAAATTTAAACTTAGTGAAGGCAAACCAATATTCTCTCTAAAGGGACGCACACAATATTGTTAATTAGGAGAACATGAGGGATAAGAATTAAAATTAGGAAAAAATCAATTTGTTAGTGATTGTCGTCACATTTCATTTATAGGAAATACGTACGTACATGTAATGACTTACTAGTTTTTTTTCCAGTTTTGTCATGAGGACGTTGATGAACAGGAGAACACTTTTGGGACAACCTCTTAAATTATTAGAATCAAAACTAAAAAAAATTAACAATGTTGTTTCCAATATATGTGTATTATTCAAAATCGTAAGTACTTCAAGAGTACTTTATAATTTTTCAAAATAAAGAAAGAAAAATTTGGAATCAATTAGCTAGAATATAGCTTGATAACGTACTTTTTAAGCCAATGTGTCTAATGGCTTGCAACACGCGGTTATGGAGTGAAGTCGTCCAAACCACCTTTGACTTTTTAGTCTCCTTCAGCCCTTGCTCCAAGAGAAAGACATTGGCCAAAAGCTGCGACAAGGAACATCACGGTAATGCCAAATGTAATTAAGTTTTATTTTTTTACATTGCTCAAATTTAGAAGCGAAAATTTAAATTTGCTCCACAATAAGTTTACATTTTTTGCATCGCTCTAATTTAGACGCAAAAAATTCTAAGTGCAATGCATGTAACTTTTGTTTTTTGTTTTTTTGCATCGTTCTAATTTAGATGCAAAGACTTAAATTATGCCATGATAATTGGCACCCTTTGTATAAAAAAATAGCAACCACTTTAAAAATGATGCAAATGTTTCTTTTTGCGTAGATTTTCATAAAGACGAAAATGTTTTGGATGCAGAAAGGATGAATTAAGCTTTTTTGTTTTTGTTTTTTGTTTTCCTTTGCTCAAATTTATCCACAAAAACCATAAATTGAACCGCATTTAGTTCTCTTTCTTTGCGTTTCTCAAAATGAGATGTAAAAAATTGATGTAATAAATATTCTTTGTTGCTTCGCTCTAATTTAGATGCAAAAACTTGATTATGCCGCAAAAGTTGTAATAACTATTCGAATAACCATTTGATACCAATTACGTAAAAAAATTAGCTACCACTTTTGAAAGTGTTGGGGGAATCCGGCCGACCGACGGACAGTAAACTCGGAGCCGCGCAGCGGACGCAACACAGAGAAATAAAACTAAAGACAGAGAACAGAAATGGACACCAGATATGAAGTGGTTCAGCTCAAACTGAGCCTACATCCACTGTTGGGTCGGTCTGAATCACTATAATAACAAAGATGGAGTACACTTCTCGAAGGTTACAAAGTTCTCTCTCTCACAAGGCTCTCAAACCCTTTACAAGTAGGTTCTCACTGATATACAAAATCAAACAAGGAGAAAATGGGAGACGGACGCCTGTGTTCGTAATCTCGCTCGAGCGAAATCGCCTTCACTCCACAGCTCTCTGCTTCCGCTTTCTTGCGCAAATGGCCCTCGATCCTTATATAGGCTGTATCTCGCTCGAGCGGAACACTATTCCAGACGGCGCTAACCCTAGTTCCTGGAAGCGATGCAACCCTAGGATTGATTCTCGCTCGAGCAGGAGGTCGAGCGAGAGTCGAGCGAAGTCTCTGCCTGGATCCAAAACTCTCCGTTTGATGTCTCGCTCGAGCGACTGTCGAGCGAGAGTCGAGCGAAGTTACGGATTGAAAACTCCAAGTGCAATCTGATGTGCTTCATTCAAGCCACATCTCAACAAATCTCCACCTTGGCTTGAATAAGCCCCACAAAGTGATTCTGAACAAAAGACCCACAAATCCTTCAACCACAGAAGGAATATCCAACACGAAATACGAAGTTTACCTTTGAAGAACTTACTTTCCACACAAAAGCCTTCAACAACATAGACAACATCTGAAGATTCACTATCTTCACACAAACGGCAATGCACCACAATACAAACTGCTTACTTGAACAAAAAGCTTTTGAATACAAATGAAGACAACCAAATATTTTTCAGCCAAAGTAAGAACCAACAAAAGCCTGTATGAGCATACACAAAAGGTGACCAACTATCCCCTTTATCTACCAGCTGTAGACCTGCTCTCACTGTGCACCAATGCCAATAAACTATGAAACTCTCTGCAACTCCACCTTCTTGCTATAACTCTTTCTCCTTTCTGTGGAAACAAAAGAAAAGAAAATTCACCAAACAGAAAGATGCGTTGTCCGCTTCACTGACGATCTGTAGACAAGCCTAGCAAACCAAAAGCAAACTGTAGACTCTGTCACTCAAAGCCCACCTCATTCCATTCAGTTACTCCGTAGAGTGAAACAAAACTGTATGGTCTGAGTAACACTCTACCTTCTTGTCTGTAGATCACTGTCTTCTCCAAAAGTGTTTGAACACCAAACACATCACAAAGAAACAGATAGACAAAACCAAACTTCCAATGATCATAAAACAAATATGAGTTTAATACAAAACAAAACTTTATACAAGATGTATCCTGATCAGAAATACTGCAGGAACCCTGATTCTACACTGCTTCCTAAGAATACAAATGCAAACAAAAAATCAAGATTACTGTCTTCTGATCACACCAAGCAAAAGCTGCTGACTCATAAATGACCATCCTGTCTGGCGGATCCGCACGTTACACATGCGAATGAATATCTGAATTTGGAGCATGTCAGGACACTCCACCTGTCACCACACTGCCCTTAAGGAAGTAAAGACTAACTGTCATCTTCTTCGCTGTCATCACTACTAGAGGAACTTTCCTCTTCCTCCACATTTTTCAATTGAGGACACTCACTTCTGTAATGATCCAAATTATGGCAGTGGTAACACTTCACTTTTCTCTTGTTAGATCTGGAGCTACTGGAACTGGAACTACCTCTATTCTTCCCTGAACATCCTTCTCCGGATTTATCACCAGAGGAACATTTCACAAACAAGCCCTCGGCTTGATTGTTCATGCCTAAACCCCCAAATTTTGTTTTCAATTCCTTATAATTCAAAGCAGACTTAACATCCACTAAGGAGATTGTATCTCTACCATACAACATTGAGTTTACAAAATTATCAAACGAAATAGGCAATAAACACAAAACAATTAAGGCTTGATCTTCCTCATCAATCTTAATGTCTATGTTCCTCAGATCCATAATAATCTTATTAAATTCATCTAGATGTGCAGAAATAGAAGTACCTTCCTCCATTTTGAGAGTGTATAACCGTTGTTTCAAAAACAACCGGTTAGTGAGAGATTTCTTCAAGTACAAGCTCTCCAGCGTGTTCCACAGACCAACCGCGGTCTCCTCCTCTGCAACTTCCCTCAAAATTTCATCTGATAGTGATAGTAGAATGGTACTGTGAGCCAATTCCTCATTCCTTGACGATGCAGAAGACTCACCAGTCACTCATTCTACAACCTTGAATAGACCCTGCTGACGCAACAAAGCCTTCATCCTCAAGCGCCATAAACTGAAACTATTCTGACCATCAAATTTCTCTACTCCAAAATTTACTGAGGCCATCCCTTAACTCTCTGATACCAGTTTGTTGGGGGAATTCGGCCGACCGACGGACAGTAAACTCGGAGCCGCGCAGTGGACGCAACACAGAGAAATAAAACTAAAGATGGAGAACAGAAATGGACACCAGATATGAAGTTGTTCAGCTCAAACTGAGCTTACATCCACTATTGGGTCGGTCTGAATCACTATAATAACAAAGATGGAGTATACTTTTCGGAGGTTACAAAGTTCTCTCTCTCACAAGTCTCTCAAACCCTTTACAAGTAGGCTCTTACTGATCTACAAAATCAAACAAGGAGAAAATGGGAGACGGACGTCTGTGTTTGTAATCTCGCTCGAGCGAGCACTTTTCGCTTGAGCGAAATCGCCTTCACTCCACAGATCTCTGCTTCCACTCTCTCGCGCAAATGGCCCTCGATCCTAGTTCCTGGAAGCGATGCAACCCTAGGATTGATTCTCGCTCGAGCGGGAGGTCGAGCGAGAGTCGAGCGAAGTCTCTGCCTGGATCCAAAACTCTCCGTTTGATGTCTCGCTCGAGCGACTGTCGAGCGAGGGTCGAGCGAAGTTACGGGTTAAAAACTCCAAGTGCAATCTGATGTGCTTCATTCAAGCCACATCTCAACAGAAAGTGACACAGATGTTTTATTTTTAGGTGCAAAAAGTCGTTTTTCTTTTAATGGAAGGAAAATAATAAGATAAGATCATGCATCATCTTCTTCATCATCTATTTTCAAGCAGAGTCATGTAATATTGATATATCAAGGTTGAAATTAACGTCCAAATATTACTCACTTTTCAATGATATTGCATGTCAAATATTAGAACCGATCACGAGAAGAATAGATAAAAGAATAATGTTAGTATGTCCATCATTTTGACTACTCATATATTTTTCTTCTTACAGACTAAGGAAGTGATTATAATATATTTATATTTTTTTTTTAATATTTAAAATGTTTAAATAATATTTTAAAAAAATTTATAATTTGCGCCCAAGTAAACAAATTGAGGTAGCAACCCTTCTCGGTTATTCTGGTTGATATGTCATATTCCGGTCTGCAACAATATTTTTGCAACCAAAATAATAGTTTGGGGACGCGATTTATATATGAAGTCATTAAATAATTGATTAGAGATGAAAAAATTCAAAATGAAATATAACATTACTTAAAAAAAAAGTTTATCATTATATAAGACAAGCCGTGGAAACTTATTCAAATTATATATAATTAATGAATTATATATATCTAGTTAATGGCTATCAATTAATATAGATTATTGTTTTAATAAAGTTATATTTAAGTAAAACACTTATAAACTGAGTTAATGGGAATATTAAAATAATATATTCTTGGAAACGATATTAAGTAAAACACTTATTAACCGTATTGTATAATAGTTTCTGTTGTTTAGATGAGTTAATTCCCGGGCATCTTTAAATTATTAATAATGTTATAAAATTAGACTAAAAACTATTATTCTATGAGAAAATATTAGGAATTTTTTATTTCTTAAGAACTGAAATTTTCCACTACTTTTCTTTCTTTCTTTTTCTCTTTTTTTTTTTTTTTTTCTACTTGTACAAAACTGAACGAAAACATTGGTATTTATAAGCATAAATTACTATGTAAGTTATTGTGTAAATTGAGAAAAAACAACGGTGTGGAGGAATGATCACATGGGTGTTGGGAGGGGGGTCATTCATTGCTCCCCCCACTACATTATTACAATACTTACTCTTGAATTACCACCCATAAATAATCTACCTCGTTAAAACCTTACCAAGAAAAAATCAGTGGGAAGAAAAATCAATGGCGAAAGAAAAATAGTACATAATTCTCATGTACTTTCAAGTATTTTAAGATTGACTCATTAAAACCTTGCAAAAGAAAATCCAGTGGGATAAAATCTCAACGAAGGAAAAAGAGTACAATTAGTACAAGCCTTCAGGACATTTACTCTCCCTGAAAAGTGCATGTCAATAGATTTTTGAATTTTTGCATTCCAATGTTCTGCACAATCTTCTTGAATGTCGCAGTTAATAATGCCTTTGTGAATAAATCTGCCAGATTATCACTAGATCCTATCTGCTTGACATCAATTTCACATTTGTCTTGAAATTCATGAGTATAAAAGAATTTAGGTGAATTATGTTTGGTTCTGTCATCTTTGATATATCCTTCTCTGATTTGAGTGATACAAGCAGTATTATTTTCATATAAAATTGTTGGGCTTTCATTGATCATGGGAAGACCACACTTTTCTTGGATACGTTGGATTATTGATCTCAGTTAAATACACTCTCGACTTACTTCATGGATCGCAATGATTTCTGAGTGATTTAAAAATGTAGCAGATGGTGTCTACTTAACCTATCTCCATGATATGACAATATCTCTATAAGTAAATAAATATCCAGTTTGAGATTTACCTCTATGTGGATCTGAAAGATAACCTGCATCTGCATACTCAATCAATTGTGGACTTGATCCAAATTGATAAAATAATCTCATATCAACCATAGCATGAAAGTAACGAAAGACATTCTTAATGTCATTCCAATGCTTTCGAGTTGGTGCAGAACTATATCTTACAAGTAGATTAATTGAGAATGTAATATCAAGTCGAATGCAATTTGCAAGATATATCAAAACTCCAATTGCACTGAGATATGGTACTTCAGGATCAAGAATTCTTTATCGTCATCACTAGGACAGAATGGATCATTCTTCACATCAAGCGTTCGAACAATCATTAGAGTACTCAAGAGATGAGCTTTGTTCATATAAAAATGTTTCAGGATTTTCTCTGTATACATGGACTGATGAATAAAAATTCTATTTCGCAAGTGTTCGAGCTGCAGGCCGAGTCAAATTTTTTTTTTGTCAAGATCTTCCATTTCAAATTCATTATTTAAATATGTAGTAGTTCTTGAGATCTTTTCAGGAGTTCCCACAATATTTAAATCATCAACATAAACTGCAATAATGGCAAATCCGAATTCTAATTTTTTAATAAAAACATGTGGGCATATAGGATTATTCTCAAATCCTTCTTTCAATAGATATTCGCTTAGGCGATTATACCACATGCGTCAGGATTGCTTCAACTCATATAAAAATTTTTGTAGTCTGATAGAGTACATATTTTTAAATGTACTTGTAGATGTTTCAAGTATTTTATATTCTTCAAGAATTTTCATATATATGTCATGGTCTAAGAATCTATATAAATATGTAGTGACCACATTCATCAATTGCATTTCTAATCCTTTTGTAACAACCAGACTAATTAAAAATTTAAATGTGATTACATCCATAACGGGAGAATATGTTTTTTCATAATCAATGTCGTGCGACAAGTCGTGCTTTGTACCGCACAATTTCATTTTTCTCATTGCGTTTTCGTACAAATACCCACTTATATCTAACAAGCATTACACTCTTTGGTATTTGGACAACAGATCCAAATACTTCTCGCTTTGCTAGCGAATTTAATTCAGTTTCAATAACTGCTTTCTATTTTGGCTAATAATTTCTACGTCAACATTCTTCGACGATTTTTGACTCACTTTCTTCTTTACTTCTGGTAATGTCAATGGCCATTTTATATGAAAATATGTTGTCGACAACAGTTTTATTTCTATCCAGAATTTCTCCAGTACTCAAGAAATGTATTGAGATCTCATTATTTTCAGGTACATGTTCTTCTTTAGGGGAAAAAATTTCATGAAACATCTTTTTAGGAAGTTTCTTTTCAAGAGATTTTGGGATAGGAGATTTAACATCTTCTAGAGCATCAATTATATTTTTAGCCTATATTGTGGGTTTAAGTTCTTCAAGAACACTAAATTCATTTTGTATCTTTTTCCTTCGAAGAATTTTATCTTTTGCACTAATAGATCTTCCATACTTAAGGCGTATTTTAGACTCACCTATTGCTATTTTGATAATTTGTTCTTTAAGGATTTCAATCCTTACTGGAGCATTAACAACAAGAATATAAGATTTTACTATATCTTTAGTATCAGTAAATACATCTGGTAATTAATATGCAACACTTTATAAATGAATAATTTTCTTAACTTCCAGTTTACATTCATTTGTAGGAGAATCAAATTTGAGACAGAGTTTTATTATCCCAACTAATTACTTGTCGTGCTTCAGGTACCGACTTTTCATTATCCATTAATGAAAAAGTGGATTCGTCAAAATGACAATTCTCAAAATATGTTTTAAACATATTTCCTGTAAGAAGCTTAATATATCTGATAATATATGAAGAATCAAAACTAATATATATCCTAAGTCTACGTTGATGACCCATTTTTGTACGCTGTGGAGGTGCAATTGGAACATATACAACACATCCAAAAGTACGAAGATGAGAAATTTTTGGTTGTTGATCAAATGTAAGCTGTAATGGAGAATATTTATGATATGTAGATGGCCTAATTCGAATTAATGATATTGCATAAAGTATAACATGTCCTTAAGCAGAAACAGGTAGTCTTGATTTCATAAGTAAAGATCTACCGATTAGCTGAAACTTTTTTTTATCAAAAATTCAGCTAAATCGTTATGAGTGTGTGTTTGGGTAGCAAGATGTTTAACATATATTCCTATTGACATGCAATAATTATCAAAATTTTGAGATAAAAATTCACCTGCATTATCCAATCGAATGATTTTAATTGGATACTCTGAAAATTGTACTCGTAATTTGATTATCTAAGCAAGAAATATAGCAAATGCAACATTCTAGTAGAAAGCAGACAAATATGTGACCATCGACTAGATGCATCAATCAAAACCATAAAGTATCTAAATGGTCCGCTTGATGGATGAATAGGCCCACATATATCTTTGTGAATCCTTTGTAAAAATGATGGAGATTCAACAATAACTTTTAAGAGAGATGGTTTGATAATCAACTTATATTGGGAACATGCAGAGCACGGATATTAATTAGGTAAGATAATCTTTTGATTCTTTAAGGGATGCCCATGTGAATTTTCAATAATTCGTTTCATCATTATATATCCCAGATGTTCAAGGCGATCATGCCAAGTCATAAATATTTTGAGGTCAGTGCACTTCTAGTACATTACCACATATGATTCAATTGTTCATCCTTGTATAATATAATCCAGAAGATAAAGCAGACAGTTTTTGTAATACGAGTTTCTGGCCCGATGTTATTTTAGTTATAAGAATATGCTTTTTACTGCCTTCATTGGTCGTTTCAATATAGTAATAATTTTAACGTATATTTTTGAAACTTAATAAATTTCTTATAGATTGTGAAGAAAATAGAGTATCATCAATACAAAATTTGGTGCCATTAGGCAACACAATATATTATATAAGCTTTTCCAGAACCCTCAATTAAATCTGATGAATCTGATATGAAATGGATATAGACTTTGCTTAGTATTAGATTTTGAAAATATTTCTTATCTTTAAGAATTGTGTGAGTTGTAGCACTGTTAGTAGGGCTGTAAAAAGATTGGATCGGACCGGTGGACCGGATCGGACCGAACTTCACATATATATATATATATTTATATATGTATATATAAAAATAGTATATAAATTATAATATTAATATTAATATAAATTAATATATTAATATATAATATATATTAACATATAATATATATTAACATATTAAAATATAATATATACTCTTATAATATTAATATATTATTACTTATTGGTTGACTAATTGTAGTATAAAAATATAAATTATAATATATCTATATAGAATATTAGTAATAACTTATAAGTAATAAGTGTATTATTATTATTTAATATATTATTACTAATTTATCACTATTTACTAACATATAAATATATAATATACTAATGTAATAGTATTATTAGTTATAATTTATTAACATACTTAATATATAATATATATTAACATATTAATATATAATATATACTCTTATAATATCAACATATAATAATTTATAGTAGTTAAATTTGGATCAAAAAAATATTTGATCATTATAAAATTTTAGATTAAATTTAGCACATTAAATCATATGGGGCACCCTTGGACCGGACCGGACCGCCCCTGGACCGAACTAGACTAGACCGGTATGGATCGAACTCCTGTTCGGTCCGGTCCAGTGTGAGAGAATTCTTGTACTGAATGGAATTGGTTAACAAATTTTTCGGATCGGATCGGACCATTTACACCCCTAACTGTTAGCCAAATATACATTTTTATCATTCAACTAAGAGATAAAAAAACTCATTAATGTGATCCATGATTCTACAAAATATACAAAACTTTTAATACAAATAATAAAGAAAATACACTAATTGAGTGGAACACTTCCATCTCCAATTAGGTGATCAATTCTAACATCAGGATCTTTAAAGAAATCACAAACATAAAGATGAGTGACATCTACATCTACTGAATTTAATAAATCATCTAATGATTCTATTAAATTTGTTTCAAATATTTTATTCTTTCCTTTAATAGATGCTTGATATAAATCAACTAAGTGTCTGGCCGTACGACAGGTACGTGACTAATGTTCGGTCACTTCACATCTATGATACACCTCTTCACTTCTCTTTGAGAATTATTCTAGGGATTTTTATCAATTTCTAAGTTGTACCACTTCTGGTGATACGGTATAATATTATTATCCTTTTTACTGTGGTCACTTCTGAGATCAACTTTTATATAATTTTTCCTACCACGTCTACGCCATCGATTTCTTCTAAAGGATGCACCATTCGCTTATGGGAATGATGCAAACTTATTACCATTCACTTCAGGGAATGATATGGAGCCAGTAGGGCGTGACTGGTGATTTTTTTTAATAAGAGCTCATTATTTTGCTTAGCTACTAGAAGATATGATATAAGTTTAGAATATTTCTTGAACTTTCTCTCTCAATACTGCTGCTGCAAGAGCACATTCGAGACATGAAATGTAATATAAGTCTTCTATAACATATTATCATCGGTGATTTTCTCACCGCATAATTTTAGTATTGAACTTATTATAAAAAGTGCGGAATTATACTCACTAACACTTTTATAATCTTGCAACCTCAGGTGCAACCATTCATAACGAACTCTTGGGAGGATGACAGTTTTTTGGTGTTCATACCTCTCCCTTAAACTATTCCACAAATTATAAGAATCTTTTATTGTAAAATATTCAGTTTTTAATTCTTCGTGAAGATGGTGATGAAGGAAAATCATTATTTTAGCACGATCCTGTAGGGACGTTTGATTTTCTTTTTTAATTGTTTCACACAGATTCATCGCATCAAAATGGATTTCAGCATCAAAAATCCATAATGAATAATTTTTCTCAGAAATATCAAAAGCAACGAATTCCAATTTTGTAAGATTTGTCATTTTCTACACATATAAATAATGAAATAAATATGTGTATCTCAGAAATATATTTATAAAATCACACAGATTTTAAATAATAATTATCAATAAAATATATCAAATACTGCAAATAATATATTGAAAAACTTACTGAGGAATAAGATCACTAGTTTCAGAATTGGTAGAACCGTCGTGTTGACAACGTGTTATAAAACTAAAATAAAAATTATTATTGCAAGAGAAAATATTTAGATTTCTTTATTTCTCAAGAACTGAATTTTTCCTCTTCCTTTCTTTCTTTCTTTTATTTTCTTCTTTCTTTTGCTTGTACAAAATTAAACGAAAATGTTTGTATTTATAAGTATAAATTATTATACAAATTATTGTACAAATTGAAAAAAAAAAGGGTGTTGAGAGGGGAATCATCGCCCCCCCCCCCCCGCGCGGCGCGCCCAAAAAAAAAAAATTATTGCAACAAAAAGCTTTGTTTGTTTATTACTTTTCTACTCATGCATGTAAGTCTTAATTATTTATTTTTTTATTTTTTTATTTTTTTAAAAGAACGTCGATCACGATCTAGGCATATGCATGGTGCGCTTGGGCAGAGTAATTGCATGTGCGTTCATGTTGCGATTATTATTAGTAGTAGTAGGCAATTGGAAATTGTGAGAATTAATAAACCAATCAATTTTGTCATGAATTTTATTACAAAATATATATTTGGAATTTCTAGAACATTAATCTTGCAAATTGAATTCGTGCCACAAATGGAAATCGTGATTTGCTATGAAGAAGGTTAAACCCTCCTAGTCGTCATGATTGTTTATGTGGTATATCAAATATTTTTAATCTCCTTAAGCAACAATTTATTGAATATTAAAAAAAAAAAGATTACATCAAAAAAGAAATCCAAGAGGAATTCAAGAAACGCAACAAATTAAGGGGAGTACTTCAAGTTATATACTAATACAAATTGTGTTTATTGTCACAAAAAATAAGGATATGCAATTTGGGCATAAAGGATGATCAGATCATTCATATGAATATAAAAAAGTAATGGAACTGTTCTAATAAGAAATGAAATCTTTTGGCGTTTCAAACTTTAGAAATAAGATAAAAATAAGAAAAAGAAAGAAAGACCCACATAATTCATTATATATACATCCTATATATATATATATACATATATATATTGGAAACCCTTCGAAGGAAAAAAGGCCATGAGGCATACACGTTATTCACAGATTCACTCAATACTTGAATGCAATATTGCCTCGTTTTTTGTTCAGATTATCTGTGTAAATGAAATTTAAGAAGATGCAATATTTTTTCACTATTTAGGGAAAATTAAAACTAGACCACAAACTGCTACTCATGTTACTATTGAATGCATACGGCAGCATGTCTTCGTTCCTGTCAAGACCAACGTTCTCATTCGATCTCAGCATCTCCATTAGCCATCGAGGATTCTCATCATGTGATGTTGCCATCTCTTCCTTCCTCAATTCAAAGCCCGTATTTTGATGATCATTCGCTACAAGAAAAATAAGCATTTGTTATTAATTATTTGCGATAAAAACAACCTCATTTTAATTGAAAATAATCATTTTGTTACAAATAACTAATCATAAAATAAACTGTTTTCTTATAGTGATTGGATTTGAATTCCATTAGCAATTGCTGATTCTCACCATGTATCTTCTGATCGGTACGATTAATGTCATGGTTGCTACTCGTCCCTGCAGTTAGGACTTGGGGAGGAGGCATTATTTGTTCTCGAAGGGACTTGATTCTCTCTTCAATCTCCTCTATAGTTTTCTCTACTAGCCATCCCAAGTCGTTCAAGTCTACAACACCCAAATTTTGCAGCCTTTGATCTCCAACCAAGCTCCTATACATGACTTGGGTTATCTCCAACTCTCTACTCTCTCTTTGCTGCTTCTTCAATTGGTCATCCGCTTTGGTTATCCTTTGCCTCAGGAAACTCTCTTGGTTTACCATTTTTCTACTTTGTTCCACCTCAGGCATGCTCTTGAATCTCGCAATCACGCTTTGTGCCCCCAAGGGGGAAGGCCAAATCTCAGGTTCGGGATCATATGGACCGTAAATAATTGCACATGTTTGGATTGCACACAAGGTACTCAGCTCACTCATTTTCTTCAACAAACCCTTCCTCCTTTTCTTGAAAGTGGCCTTCCTCGCACTATCATTTGCTATGTATGCCAGATTGACTTTCTTTCTTGTCATGGTTAGTTCTATGAGGAAATGATTTCTCAAGGAAAATATGTATGGGTTAATGTATGGCAATTTTTTCCCCAAAAAAGCATGGTATATATAGAGGGAAGAAGGGGCCTGTATTAATGTGGTAGATTGTTTATTTGATAATAGAAGATAAGAATTGGTTGGGCAATTTATTGTTTTTTAAGATTCTCATAAATATTTAGATAGGTATTTGGATTTCTGAATAATATATATTATGTATATTCTCTAGACATTATAACTATATTTTTGTATTATTTTGGATTTCATGGATGAAGTCAAAATTAATGGGAGGCCTTGAAGGTTGAACTCTTATACAAACCTCAATATAAAGTTGTTTGGATGCAATGTAGAATATGATCATGGATATATAAATCCTATCCTGGCTCGAAGCATCGGTATCCTCGTGATATCATCATTGTTCTAATTTTTATGAATGAGACAAAGACGTGCAACGTGATGTTAATTAGACTAGTTTGTTTTCAAAACTCATCTCATCTCATCTCGTACTTTCAACTCATTTCAATCACTCATTTCAAATTTCAATTCATCTCAACTACTAATTTTATTACTATTCATAACTTATCTCATTTCAAAATTTAAACGAAACTAAGTTGCCAAGTTTATGAGCATTGTATCATATATAGGGATTTATACGAAGTACTATTATATAATACATATTAGTAAGGTATATGCGTCTACATATGCATGTTGCGCCATTACAAGAAAAATAGGTTTATATGAACAATTAATTACTATAAAAAGACTATTGATTAATTTTAGTTCTAAATAATCATTTTGTTAAAATTAACTGATTGTAAATAAGCAGTTTTCTTGTATTACGCGATCTATCTTCTTTCAAAATCTTTCTTTAAAATTTTATTTATATTGTTAATTATAAATTAAGGTGACATATTACTAAAAACTGAAGATAAATAAATGATCTTGCAAGGCTGTCATGTCAATTAATGCTGAATATTTGGCGAAATCTAAATGGCCTTATTAAATGAATTAATGCTGGGATTATAATAAACATGCCATAAAAGTCAATCTAGAAAATCTAAACTCATTAACTATTTATTTTATTATTTTCTCCTAGATAAGAAACGTGCATGAGTGAAAATATAACAGCTTGGCGCTGGACAATTAATTTTACTAAATAAATTGAGGAATATTAAATGTTGTCATATTAATTAATGTAGGACAACTCATCCAAACTCATTAATTAAGTACGTTATTATTTTGTCATTATATATAAGGAATGAGAATGAAGATACTAGCTACGTCGTACTTGGTGTTGACGCAACTAATCATATTATATAAATAATTAATAAAGGAATACATGTTGTGATCACTAATGTAGGGAAATTCATATATATTAAATGATGGAATAGTCATTGCTTTCTATCATCATCATCATAGTCATCATTATAATTATTATTAATATATAAGTATACAATTAATGTAGACAATGTCGGCATGGAATTATGCACGGATTGCATATATAGATTAAATGAAAAAACATTAATCAATAAGCTGAGTCAAGAACAAACATTCAACGTGTCTGAATTAAGGTTTAGGCCTGATATACTTTCAAAACACACCCAATCTAATTTCATTTTATGTAAGTTAATCATTACATATTTTTTAAAATTCAATATAAAATAATATAAATTACTTAACCTTTTCAAACATCAATACAAAAATCATATTAAAAAAATATATTATAACAATATTTTATTTAACTTTTCACTTTAATCTAAATTTATATCATCTGATTTTAATCTCATCCTTAAAAATAAACAAAGTCTTAATTTACTACTTGCTAAGGCCTACTGACTAAACGGTACAAGACTCATTTTTTTCAAAATAGAGAGAACTTGAGTTCGATCCCCCTCTTATAATAAAAAAAAAAAAGTTTAATTAATACTTCATATATAATTAATCGGGTTATATATGTTTGGATGGTACAAAATATGACCAATTTTTGTCGATAAATAAGTTTTAATAATAATTAGATTAACCAGTACTACTATATACATAGCTCATATATATAATTAAAACATTAAATTAGCTAATCCATGGGTCTTATTAGAGCACTCTCAATGAATTAGTTAATTAAAATATATATAATTAAGTTTTCATGTTCTTAAACCTTGCAATCACACTTTGTGCCTTCATGGGGAAGGCCAAACCTCAGGTACTTTTAGGTCGTTATTACAAGAAAAAATATAGGTTTTTGTTACTCTTTAATTGAGGCGAAAAGACTATTTGTAACCAATTTTTATTATAAATAATCATTTCGTTAAAATTAATTAGATGCAAATAAACAATTTTTTTATAGTGCGTAAGCACTATAAATAATTGCACATGTTTGAATTGCACAAAGGATACTAAGCTCACTCATGTTCTTCAACAACCCTTTTATCCTTTTCTTGAAAGCGGCCTTCCTCACACTATCATTTGTTATGTATGCAAAATTTACTTTCTTTCTTGTCATGGCTAAATCTATCGAAAGATGATTTTTCACAGAAAATATGTAGGGGTTTAAATCATGGCAATTGTTTTCTCCCAATAAGCATGCATGGTATATATAGAGTGAAGAAAGTGCCTGTATTAATGTGGTAGATTATATATTTAAATAATAGAAGATTCAAATAATTGGTTGGACAATTTATAATTTTTTAATTAGATTCTCATAAATCATCGAACAAGTGTTAGGTTTCTGATAATTCATATTAATCTCTAGACATTATAACTATAATATCTTTATATTATTTCAGAATTCATGGATGAGTTCATTTTTTGGAGGCTTTGAATTTGAACTAATCTAATCTACAAACCTCAATATAAAGTTGTCTTGATGCAATGTAAGACGAGATCATGGGTGAATTCTATCCCGGCTTGAAGCGTCGGTATCCTCGCGATATCTTCGCTCTAATTTTTATGAAAGAGACAAAAGTGCATAATGAGTGGCCATCTAACGAATAATTTACAGAATTTATGAGCATTGAATTACATATAGAGATTCATATGAACTATTATATATATATTAGTCAATATTATTATACGGTGTCTATATGTGGGACAATTCATCCAAACTCATATATTAATTACATTATTATTTTGTCATATACAAAGAATAAGAATGAAAATACAACGAATTATACTAAATAAATTGGGGAATACGTGTAGGACAATTCATATATAAAACGATGGAATAAGATCAGTCAGGTGCAAATATATATACATATATGTATATATGTGCGTGGGTGTATGTCAAGATTCCTTTAAATTTTTCTTCAAGTTTTAAGATTTAGAATTATAAAATAAATAAATAAATTCATTCTCGTACGTAGTACTTTTGAAATATCTATTATTGTTGAAAACTCACTTTATATATTAAAAATACTATTTATACATAGTTTGTGTACCTTTTGCATACATGTCATATATAAATGCTATTTTTACACACTTACAATTTAACTATTTGTATTTTTATTTGTGTTCCCCTCTCATAATGTTTTTATTTTTTTTAATATTTCGTCTGAGATGACATTATTGTTACGTCATCAATTATGCAAAAGATATGCGAGACTATGTATATGTAGCATTGCTCCTTTACGCATTATTTATCCGGCCACTCTAAATTCTGGAGGAAAAACTTTAAGAAATCTAAATCCTAAAATATGGAGCAAAATTGTGGATTGACAACGATGTGCATATTCAGTTAGCAAATTAATTGCACACATAAATTGATTCCATAATATTCCAAAAAAATCAGTTTCTCGAATGATTATAAGAGTGAGACCATCCCAAAGAATGTCTCCCTATCTTGAAGACCTTTAGGAATCAATAAATCGGAATCATCATGTGACTAATGAAAGGTCATGGCCTGCCTTTAAAAAAAAAAAATCAATAAAGAATCAAGAATAAATTACATTCACCTTTCACATGACCATGTCTAAAGTTGGTTTAATACATATCTTAATTTATAATTAATCGGGTGATGTTTGGATGGTACAAAATATGAACGATTTTTGTATGTAAGTTTTAACAGTAATTAAATTAATCTTTCTTTTTGTAGTAAATTAAAGATACCATCCATTTTAAGTGAACTAAAATATATATATATATACACACACTTATCCGCCAGTGTGAGAGGGCTCACAAGCTCCATCAATAGGGCAACTATTTCCAAATGCCATAGCACCCTTGTCCGTCGCGCCGATACTGCCACCAGCATTTGGATTATTGGTGGCATGCTTGGCTACCTCCCTCTCCGCCTTCTCCCCAGCCCTGGCTACATGCAGCTCCATCGCGGCTTCCGCCTCTCTCGCCAGTCTTACCTCATGTGCAACCTCCATTCTAGCCTTTGCTAAATCCTTTTCAGCCTACATGCATGATTTCAGTTTGATTAATTATTATATCTCATAAGTTTAAATTGACCAAAACTTGAACTTGGAGTTGTTTAGAAAGAAGAGTACTACACTCACAAAAAAAATTACATAAAAGTAATCTAAGAAACTGACGTAAGTTCATGTGAACTGTTAAATCTGTATTATAATAAAAGTAATTTTACAATCGACTAACTACTTCAAGATACATTAATTTATAGGATTAGTTTTATATAATCACTTTGTAGTTACAGTATTTCTCATTTAGAAATGATGTGCTTATCACATTATAATGGGGTTCCTCTCTCGAATCAAGAACATTTTTTACAACCTACAATCTTAGCATTAATGTAAGAGGAAATCCACAAAGATATTATACAAAAGTAATCTTATAAATTGATATGATTTTATCTGATACATTAAATCTATTTTACAATAAAAATAATTTTATAATTTGACAAATCATATAAACCACATCAGTTTATGAAATTATATTTGTGTAATCTTTTTGTGATTAGATTATTTCACTATTTCCCATCATGTAAGAGAGTATTCACCTTGAATCTATATATTTCCTAATTGTATAAAATGTTTAATTCAGAAAACTCAAAATCGTAGATCTCTTATCCTTATTTCTTACCTTCTCTTCTTGCTTTGCTTCCGCCTTGGCCTTGCGCATAACGTTCATGTCTTGCAGCTTTTCCTTCACAGCCTGCATTTTTCCTCTCCTAATGATCTTTGTTCACAACCTTCGAAAACACGGAGAAGTAATCTTAATCTTTCAAAGCAAACACAATGCCAAGATAGCAACATACAGACACCCACATATATAGAAATTCACCAGTTTCTCTGCTTTCTCACACTTTGTCATGTTATGGCCACAGACACGACAAGTGTCGCACATCTTGAAGACGTTTAAAGACAAGTTGGGGAGACTAATCCTGCATCCAATTTCAGACCCGAAATTAACGAATTATTAATGAGATCCGATTCTTTAGATATATTCATGAAGTATGGCTCATCAGTTGCCCGAATCTCCTGTAACAAATCCCAATTTTACAATTGAATTTAGCGGTTCAAAAGTGCTGTACCTCACTTCATACACATATACCTATCTTGATCGGGATCCTCTGTAATATTCTCTAAAATTTTGGTTTTGAGAAAGCAACTATTGTGTAATAGAATTTCAAAAAGATAAGTACTTTGACGATCGAAAATGAAAATTACACAAACCCAGATTTCAGAAAAAAGATCAGATGAACGAGCAAGCAATGCAGGTCGTCTTTTTTTTTTTTCCCATAAGAGAAACCAATGATACGTTGATCAAATGCAATATTATATTGATTTAATCAAATGATTTTAAGCTTCTCGCCCTCTACATGTTGAATTTATCGATCATTGAGTCATTCCATCTTATTCTTGTAAAGTTTTAAGAGAGAGTTCAAATTATGTAGTTTATATTAAGATTAGTTAATAATACAATTAAAATTCTATTGAACTGTTATAAATAGTAAGAAATTCTCCTATTTAAATAATGTAGGATTTCATACATCACATACACTCATTCTTATCAAATGAGATATCACAATCTACTTTCCTTAAAGATCTGATATTTTCGTCAGGCCTGTTTATTGTAGATGATATGACTCAAATCTTAAATTTCTAGTTACGATAAATTGATACGATTTGTAATGCTCTAATAAAAGACTCAAATTACATAACTTATTTTTTTAAAAATTAATCAATGATACTATTAGAACTTAATTAAAATTTTATAAAAAATAAAAAATTCTTATTTTGAAGTAATATAATATCGCATACATCACTCACCCATACAAGATATCACAATTCTTCCTTCGCATTTTCAAAAACGAAAACCCAGACACATTTCAATGCCGAATTTCTATTACAATCTAATCTTCATGTCATGACTCATGGGTGACCTTATGATGCTCAGTATTCATATATACTAAACTTCCTTCACCCAAACAATAATAAAGCAAGCGTATTTAGACCGAAGTTTTTTATGATGAACTCAACTGGAGCGAAGAAGGGGTGGAATCACCGGCATCAACTTCAACCTTGTTGAACCTTTGTGTTTCCAAAGTCCTAATAAATAGCTCAATTCCAATGCTTTTCTTCTCTCTCCCTCTCTCCAACCCCCTCTTTCTGTCTGTTTACGTGAGAAAGAGGAGTGAGAGTCTAGAGAACTCAGCGGGTGCTGTTGAGGTTATCTTCTTTGGGAAATGGGATTTTTGTATGTATAGCGAGTTTTATCGAGGCGACTATTGCCGCCGTAAAAAATGCTTTGCCGATATTACGAAAAAATCCTCTATGTTATGGCAGCGCGAGTTTCACCCCAGTGGTAAAAGCTACCGAGCTCATCAGGAATCAGCATAATTATTTCGTTGATTTCTAGTATCACACATTACACAGCACTTCACGGCAAATCTCCATGGCTTCGCTCACTTCAAGCAAACCCGACGAGGACCAGGTCTGTTCTGTTTCTCCATTTTTTCGGTTTTTTTTTTCTTGTTTAAATTCTCAATCCCATCCTATCTTATTGAACTAAATTCATTTTCATCCTCTGTTTGGTGGCTGAGAAAACCGAGGAGAAGAAAACTTTTGTTTTTCCCCTTCTCGATCAAGCTTAATAATACGCTTGGGTATTGAATTTTATGTACGAAGCAAGAATAACATCTTCAAGCTTTTTTTTTTTTTTTTTTAATTTTACTTTTGGGACTTTCTCTAGCCAACCAAACAGAGAATTTGCGTTTCATGTCCTGTTAATACTGAAGGAAACTCCCTTCGTAAATCAAGTAACGCACACGGATTATCGAACTAACAGTGTAAATCAAGTAGTTTGGAAATTACAAGATATCTATTACTCGGATGATATAACCAAGCGCATGATTGAATGAATTACATTTGAATTTTGCGATGCACTTCCTCGTATATACCATGATTACTTGCATGTTTCAGTTACTTGATATTTCTTACCGTGTTTGAAAGGTTCTGGTTGAAGAGAGGTCTTCTGCAAGAATATTGACATTGAATAGACCTAGGCAATTGAACGCCCTTTCATCTCAAATGGTATGTGTTTTCTTTAATCATCCTTTATATTGTATTACCACGTTATTGCTTTTAAATGCCTATTTGTATTTTGAAACGTTTAAGCTTTTAAGCATCTAAGACTTTTTGATGGGAGAGAGAGAGAGAGAGAGAGAGAGAGAGAGAGAATTTTACTTCATGCTTCCATCCGTAGAATATAATCTCTAGGGTATGGGTGGTTTGCTATTTGTAGCCCCTTTTGGTGGATCAACCTTCTTCAGTTTCTTTATTATTATTTTTAAACGTATATGTCCCTTTCCTGCACTGTCTTTTACATCGACCACAATTGATACTGGGAAGTATTGCACATTTGTTCTTGTTACATAGTTTGTATCATTACCATTCTTGGCCATGAATTCTGCTCTGTTGAATATAATGCTACATATGCCTATTTCAAATTCATAAATACATGTACATGTATTGGATAGTGGAAATGAAGTAATACATTTACTTGTACTGGGCTAAGCCTATTCTTTGATCAATAAAACTTCTTTACTTATAAAAAAAATTAATACATTTGCTTTACTTGAAATCTAGAACTATAATTTTATTTTCTTACTTTTTTTCAAATTTTAGGTTTCTCGGTTATTGGAACTTTTCATTGCCTACGAGGAAGATTCAAATGTCAAGTTGGTAATTGTCAAGGTACTCTTCTTCTGACATACAGTCTACAAGACTCATCTTTAAATGGTGGATATCATTTTTCTAGAGTTGATGCTTTATGCGTTATACTGTATCATCGATTCAACTTTTCAAGTGATCTTTGTTGCTTGGTTACCTGGTATTACTCATGTATTGTTGTAATGGTTGTTTAATTATGCGTTTCTGCCAATTCTTTCAATAATTATGTTGAAAAGTTAGCCCCTAGATATTTCAATTGGTTCGAAAATACAAGCTTGACTTTTTGGTGGGTCCAGGAGTGTTGTTGTATACTGGTTAAAGAAAATTGATTGTAACTTTTGTCCTGTTCACAACTTGTTTGAAAAAGCAACCTTCTTAAGGTTGTTAACTTGTAGGGATTAAAGATCTTAATATTCATCTAGTTTGGTTCAGTTCCTTGGTATGGACAGGAAAGGTTGTTAATTTGTAGGATTTTTAAGGAAGTTTCTCATGTATATGGATAAGAATCGTGTTTTAATTTGTTCAATGACTGCTTGTCATGAAGTTCAAAGTTGAATGTGTAACCTATTATTTCAACCTTTTAGAGAATGCTGTCTGTATGACTAACCTATCCGTTCTATAGGGAAAGGGTAGAGCATTTTGTGCTGGTGGTGATGTTGCAGCCGTGGTTCGTGATTGTACTAAAGGTATAGGTTCTCTTCATTTCTTAATGTGCCACCCTCTCTGATCCTTAAATCAGTAAGATTGACGACCTTCAACCTCGGATAAGGTTCAGCCTCAGTTGAGATGGAAGCATCTTCTTCTTCTAGCTTGAATATCTTGTGCCGTTCTTTTCCCTTTTATGGTCAAACTTGACTGAAGGGAGGGGGAATTCTTTAGAAGATGCTTGGTCTATGCAAATGTCGTGAATTTATTTTTGTACGAATAAAGGACATTAACGCAAAGCATATTATAACTTATCCCATATTTTCCTTTTTAGTTGACTGGAGATTAGGTGCAAATTATTTTCGGCAGGAATTCCTCTTAAATTATATTATGGCAACCTATTGTAAACCCCAGGTAAGTCGGTTTTCCTTAAGTGTAAATTTTACATACTTGGACTTCAGAGTTTGAGGTATTCTTGGTCAAGGGGATCCATCATATTCATGTATATATATCCTATCTTACCTTTGCATGTAAACAATGTTGAAGGTTTCAATTCTTAATGGAATTGTGATGGGAGGTGGTGCCGGCGCTTCAATTCACGGTAGATTCCGGGTTGCAACAGAGAATTCGGTATTTTTATCATCTTTTTCCTTGGTTTAAAGTTGTGTAGAATTCAACTTTAGCTTGTAGAGGTGAACATAGTTATGAATCACATATTTTCCTGAATCTTTAGATATTAATAATGTCTTTTTCATTGTCATAGCTCACTCTATTGATAATTTCCAGTTGCTAATGCATTAACGATACAAAAAGTTATCTGATAAAAATTCCAGTTCACAAAAAGCGTTGTTTTTAAAAAAGAATTTATTTGGGTATTTTGAATAGTCTCATTGCTTCCTTTCATCTTTTCGTGATTTCTTGAATTATTGTGGCAGAGTGTAGAAGTTTGAGGGGGTAGAGGTTTGTAATATGTAAAAGATTTCAATTTGAACATCCAGTGTTCTTGTAATAGATTTTCTTTTCGTATATGGATACTCTCCATTCTTTTGATGATGGAGGATAAACATTTAACTAAATAATATTGCAGAGGAATGATAAATTTTGAATATATTTTGAGGATTATTGTTTTAGGTTTAGCACCTTTTGTATTTTGGTTAACATGTATTCTGACAGTGTAATTGGTGCAGGTCTTTGCAATGCCAGAAACAGGTTTGGGACTCTTCCCAGATGTAGGTGCCTCTTATTTCTTGTCCAGACTCCAAGGATTCTTTGGTATTGCCACTCATATCCTCAGTCTAAATACTTTTGATGAGTAATTGACATAGACATTAACTCTTATTCTTTAAAAAAGAAGGTGAAGCTCTATTTCATCTGTACTGCTGCAGGATTATGCTGTAATACTTTCACAATGTTATAGTTATAATGCTGTTTTTGCTTGAATATTCATTATAGTGCTGAATCTTTGACAGGAGAATATGTGGGTCTTACCGGCACTAGGTTGGATGGTGCTGAAATGTTTGCATGTGGCCTTGCAACTCACTTTGTCCCCTTCGCGGTAGTACTTCATTTTAGTTTAATTCATTAATTTTAGATAGATTGAAGTTCTCGCTTATCAAAAAAGGATATCCTGAAGTTATAATGAAGACTATATACCACCTTGATTTGTTGAGGAATAATGCTAATTACAAAAGTAACATGCATTGGCATTGTTTTGTTGACATGTAGTGACATTACGTACACATTGTGATTGATTGTAGTTATTTCTCTAAACAGACTTTACAAGCACATTATGAAATGCAATTAATCCTTCTAAAATCAGTTAGTTTATGGGAAAAAATTCATATTTACTGCAGTGGATAATGACTGTTTCAACTCAGGGGTACTTAGAATCCATACTCAGAAATCCTCTACAAGTCATTATCTTGAAATGCTATGCATATAGTCCTCACCTCTGTTTCTCTTCCTATTATTATCAAAGCTTTTATCTTCTAATCTGGAAAGTCCTACAATTTGAATGCCTTCTTATCTTTTTTCTTTTAATTATTGGACAGAGATTGTCTCTGTTGGAAGAGGCACTGCACAAGTTAGATTCAAGTGATCCAGCCATTGTTTCTGCAACCATTGAAAAATACACACAGCAACCTTATTTGAAAGAGCAAAGTGCATACCACAGGTTGATTGGCATTTTAATTATTAATATTATTTTGTAGTTCATATTAAATGGTTTAATCAATTGTTATATGCTACTCTATTTCATGTATGCCAAGGATTTTTAATAAATAACCCCCCTCATTCATCTTATGCTTTACTCATTTTTTTAAATCAGCAATTATCTCTATTCATGTCTTTGCATGCATGTCAATGCGTTTTTATGCTAGAACTCCTGCATGAATAGAGACAATTTCATCATTGTGCGACTTATATAAATCCCCCTATATACTTGCCATTTAAAAGTGTTTTGGTGTGATTGGCAAGATGTGAGGTACTTTGGGATGAATACATAATGCATATTACTCTTTCAGAAAAAGAATTGTCCGATGCTTGCTTGAAATGCAACCAATAGCATAATTAATGGCTTTTATTATCCTTGGACATTGAGTCAGGTGGTGAAGGTGGCATCAGATAGAGTTGGGGTGCATATCAAAATAAATCCTTCGATAATATATATATATATATATATATATAAAAGAATTGTTTAATAAGGACTATCAGAATATCTTTGGGACTTGAAAAAGGACACTATAAATGTCATAGAGTTGCCATCTCAAGTCTTAAACATCTAATTTGCAACGCCTCAGATGAAAAAAGTCTATTTATATGACCTGTTGCTTGTATCATCTTAGTATATGGTTATTATCATTTCTATGTGGACAAAGGAACCACATCTCAAAGATTAAATGCGGGAAATCTTTATTAGAACCATATTTGTTTCAAAAACTAATATTTAATTTTCTGAAACAAGGCTGCCTATTGTGTTGCCATCTCCAAGATCCTTGAATTTCTAAATCCTTTTTCTTGATAAACTCGAGATCTTTTTTCTTGATTGCATTGGAAACAGATTGGATCTAATTGATAGGTGCTTCTCTCGAAGAACAGTTGAAGATATTTTATCTGCCCTTGTAAGTTTATGATATAGATATTTGTTTTTGGTGCTAGAGTGAATTTGATGTCCCATTTATTATTTTAGAAAGTTTGTCAGTGTTCCAAGTTGTATTCTTTTTGGTTTCACACATAAAAAGAGAACTTTTACCACTTAACCGATCATGATATTATGCTTGCTGTTGTAGGGGAGAGAGGCATTGAATAAGAATGATGATTGGATATCTGCGACAATTAAGTCACTGAAGGAAGCATCTCCAATGAGCCTTAAGATTACTCTAAGATCGGTAAGGGAGCAGAAAGACTTTGGTTTGCTGTCCCAAATAATCTCATCTCATCTCATCATTTCTACTTTCATAAATTCCTATACAAAATAAAATAAACAATTCAATTTTTTCGAATCTCAAAACAAGTTTTTTTAAATCCTAAAACAAAATTAATATTAAAAAAATATATTATAACAATATTTTATTCAATTTTTAACTTTTATTTTACTTTATTTCATCTTATCTATAAAAACAAACCAGGCCAATTACCCCATGTTATTAAAACTAAAGTGGTAAAGACTTCTTTGGTTGCGTTTAAGATATTTGTTGTGCAATACCCCACATTACTATCATTCTTATCAAAGAACCCTACCTGGTTATCTTCATAATTTTGTTAGCATCAGGTAAAAGTGTGTAATGATGTGAAGGTTTTGGTGATTTCACCTTCGTACATGGATTCATTACTCATTTGACGTGTAAGCAGTTTTTTGGTTAGACTCTGTCATGATCAAAATACTTGGAGAAAGCGTCCAGGAATCTTTGGAGAATCCAAGTTGGATCCTCTGCAAACATAAATGGGTCATTTATTTGGGGGTAGTTCCTCCTTTTTCTAAAGGCCAATGTACTTTTTTTATGAGAAGGAAAAGACTGACCTTCATGGTACAGAAAAAAAAAAAAAAAAAAGTCTCCACTATGTGCATGAAATTCGCTGTTCTAGTTTTACCACCATAAATGAAATATGAAACCCGCTCAATCTAGACAAATATACAGCCCTGTCAAACATAGCCAAGGGAACACTTGCACATAGTATGGAAAAAAGGCATCTGTTGCATACCCATACGATTTAAGATAAGAAATTGAATTCATGTAGCACCTTTATTAATGATACAAAACTAAGTAATTATCTGATGTTGTCTAGATCATGTTAAAACTTTGTTTCTTTTTGCAAACAGATTAGACAAGGAAGGCTCCAGGGTGTTGGTCAATGCCTTGTTCGCGAGTATAGAATGGTTTGTCACATCCTACAAGGGAATGTCAGCCGGGATTTCTTTGAGGTTATCTGCTTAAAGTATTTTTTCAGCTCTTAGTTTCTTCTTTTGTGGACGATTTTAACACCTCACCTTCTAATATAGGGCTGTAGAGCTATACTGTTGGAAAAGGATAAGAACCCAAAGGTAAACTGAGAATTGTTCTGTATATTCGTGTTTCGATTATCCCGTCATGTTCATAAATCTTGATTTATTTGGCAAATTCCATTTCTGGTTTCCTTATTTTTTGGTTTTCCTTTCAGTGGGAGCCCTCAAAGTTGGAGCTTGTTAGTGAGGATATGGTCGACTCATACTTCTCTAAGTTGGATGATGAAGATTGGGAAGATTTGAAGTTCCCTGCAAGATCCAATTTGCCTGTATCTGCCATTGCAAAGCTTTAATGCATCAAGATGGAAAAAAGGGAAATTGTTATAATCTTCTCTTTTCCTGCTAGTTTTTGCTATTTCAAAAAGGATTCAGGGGCCTGTAATTGAAGGAAAGTTGCAGAATAAGCGATGCTCCCAACCCAACGCGATCCAGATTGTTTGCTTACTCCAAACTGGATTTGGGTAGTGGAAATACCTCAGATTACTCTATTACAGTATTTTATCTTTACTTTTTATTTACTTTTCAATATTATTCAGTACAAATTCACTACTATTTAATTTTCTATCATTAGTTTTTCATTTCTACTGACACAATATCTGAGATTGTTTCGTACCCAAACGCAACCTTAATTCCTTGAGTTGTCGAATTAATATTGTAGATGTTTGAGATCTTAACTTGCGGAGATATGCATAGCTTAATTTTCAAACTACCAACTTCTTTAATAAAAGTCAATTTTCAACATTAAACATATTTATTTGAACTCTATATAAAAATATATATATATACATATATATCAGCAAGGACTGCGAGGGTTCACATAATTTACATATTATACACTAATCTACTTGATAACCTCCATCTATTGGCTGTTGATCTTCCTTGCTGACACTCTCTCTCCACGTGGGGCTCACATGATCATTTGAAAAACCCAATCCTAAGACGATCTGATATTTTAGTTGAATTGATATTGACAAAAATTACATATAGAATGACGCAGGTGATAGCATTTAAATGATTGCAAATATAAAGACTAGAAGAAGTTTAGGAGAAGCAAGGGAGAATGAGAGAGAGGAGAGAAGAAGCCAAAGAAGCTGGAAAAAGAAGCTTGAGCCATGGCTTCCCTGGGCTCTGCCATGGCCAATGAGGACAAATTCTGTTCTGTTTTTCCATTTTCAATCCCATGTCCTGATCTCAAATACCATTCATTTTCATGCTCTTTTTGGATGCTGAGAAAACAGGGTGACAAAAAGAGGTGTGTGGGATACTTAAAAGAATTATTCTTTCTTGAATCCTCGGTTAGAAATTAAAAATTCCCAGAACTTGTTCCTTGGTGCAGAAGGATGTACTTTATCTTATTTTACTTTTGGCTACAAGTTATTCACTCTCGAGTCCATTTCAGGTGCAAATCAGTCTTTTACTGCATTAAAAAAAAAACCATTCTCTTATTTTTGTGTCCAACTGCTGTTATGATCACACCATAATTGGGAAAGCTTTGCTAAATGCTAATACAACTACAAGTCTACAACAGCAAAATTCTCAACAGTTACAAAATACAGACCATGGAAAAGTCTTTCAGGATGATAGTCATGGCCATTCCATGTACAATGGATTTATACTTCACGAACTAGTGAATTTCACCATTCGGAAAGAGCACACTTACAAAAGAACCCTAATTCAGGAGAAGGGGCAAAAGCAATTGCCGACAGCAAATATCTAAGCCCACAGCAGAAACTCTTAACTAGCTAAGCTGGATCGTGGTTATGGAAAATGTATGGCCATTAAACATGAACTTTTGCCTTGACTGACTCCCAACAGGCCTGTTATTTACCCTGATTGGTGTAGCTGTTACACAATAAAAGCCCAAGCATATACATTAGAGAAGTGATGTAAGGCATTATGATATAATTTTCAAGAATTAGCTATATGAGTACCATCTTCACTTCTCATTTTCTGATTCTGCTTTTTGAGCAAAGATAAGGATTGTACTTTTTTTGTTCTTTTTTTTTTGGTTGGGGGGGGGGGGGGGGGGGGGGACGGAAAAGGTTGAAATGGAGAAACATGAAAGATCAAGATTCAGCGGGTAAAACAATAAATAACTGTTAAGACTTTGATAGACTAGCACAGTTCCCTTGTTGTAACGGCAATCTACAATCAAAACCATAACAGAATCACATTTCAATTCAGTAATTTTCTTTTACTGAGCGTATTTTAGTTCAATTGTTCATCAAACTCAAGCAATTATTTGCTTGTCAACCTAATAATAATAGCATTCCTTCATGGTAAAGTACTCAATATTACTAAGACCACCTTGAGGATATACATTAAAAAAGAATGTTGACCAACGTCAAGACTATAAACCCAACCAATTTTTGTTTTGTTTTGATAAGTACTATAAACCCAAGCATTAAGACGAAAACTAAGCAAACTAGGGATTCATAAATCCTTCAATTTGAGGTTCAGCAGTTGTTAACTTCTTTTTCCTATCGTTCCCATGTAATTTCTAAGCTCAGAATAAAACCATCAAGACAAAGGAAAGTAAGATATGCTAACATGTCATCACCTACCGAAATAATATGATGATCAGCTTAAACCTTACAAACATTTTCCAGCAATGAAGATAAGATGTAAATACAAGGGAGATTTCAAACCTTATAGCCAGGATCCTGTTTGCCAGCGCCATGTGTTTCTGCTGGTATGCATCTAACCAAAATAACCATGGCAGTTTGATGAACCACATAAGCATTTCTTTTTCCGATTGAGTGCACTGATGCCCTCAGCCTCATCGGAGCAAGCAATCCCATAATCATAAGTCAACTCTGTCAGAGGGGGGATATGTCTAATTGCGAAAAAGGCAATATGAAGAAAGGATTGATTATTGTGTTCATACAAAACCGGCTGCCAAAATACATTTGGGGAGCAACTATGGTTCATAAATCGTGCTACATTTCCCATATTCTTAGCACTTATGACTAGGGGAGATGGAATTTTGTACTCCTCTTCAGAGTCATTAGAACTTTCCTCCTCCAATAGCCCAGGTTCATAATTCCACTTGAATGAGTTATAAACACGGCTTGTATCAAAAACATACTCATTGTTTTCAACTTCCTCCCCACCCCGCTTTCCCTTGACTTTGTCAATAACTTCACCTGCATACTCGCATATAAAACTACCAGTGCGAATAGGATCCCATGACCGTAGGCCCCAGCCTCTATCTGTTGTTTTGAAAACTTCCAAGTGAACTTTCAAACCACTCTGGGAAACTCGGTTTTTGCAGTTAGGAAAGCAAGGGCATGTGGGACCACATTCATGTATCAAAGCCTTTCGGCCCACAAGAACCCCGTTTGAAGTATATGGAAAATCACCTTCATTTTTCCTAATGCAAGAGCAGTCGGGATCACCTGGTTGGCATGCATTACGGCAGTTGCATCCAAAAGATGGCTGTGTTAAGTCAAATGATCTCGAATACTTAAGAGAGGGAAAATAAGTGAAATGAGCAGGGCCTTTCTCTCCATCAACATCATTTACAAGTGAAACAGGTATATTCTCAGCCCCTGATGTGAGGTCGGGAAGAATAAGTCCAACCCTTGAAGAGAATCCTTCCTTCCACTTCTGAATTGATTTCCAAGTAGCAAACGCAACAGGCTGCCCCGGCATCCTCACAAGTTTGTACTTGAATATGTTGCAACCAGATTTCCTCTCAGTCCACGACTCTTGAATTTTATAAAGCCCATCGTAGACATAGATCTTTGATGATGGATTAACAACATCTTTGATACCCCGGACAACTCTAATTTCATTGCCCCGCCGAAAGCTTCTCTCCAAAGCGAGATTACCCCTTACAAGCTTCTGATCAGTTGCTTGTTTGTCTTTCTTACCAAAATTCCCACTCTGACCACTATAAATAAGAATATCCCCATCCTCCACATCACCATATTCTGCAGACGAAACAATGCTCACAGCCACTGGCTCTTGATCCAATGCACCCCTGACAATAAGATAGTCAATACCAGCCATAGACGGCGCATGTAATCCCACCACACACAATTCTATACGAAAAAAGAAGATGTCCCCAATCTCAACTCCAGACACAGCTCCAATCTTCCTCCTCATGTTTGTGCGGATCCCTTTGCTCATCGAAAGATTTCCAGCTTTTAAATCTGCTCGCTTGGTAACCCCATTGTTCAGTTCCTTGGATTCTTCCATTTGGCTGAGCCTTCTCCGAAGTGCATCGAATCTCATAAGCACACGATTAACCACTTCTCTGTTACCGTCATCCCTATCAGCTTGACTAATATCACCAACAAAAACTGTATCTTTCCTGGGAGCATAGGAGAGGGAAGATTTAGTTTCCCGTTTCTTCCGTGTCTTCTTCTGCGAAGAGCTGGATCCATGCAAGGCATTCCCGTCCATTTCCCTATATGTCTCCATTGACAGCCCATCGTCCCCATCAAATGCTCTCGAAGGTTCTGGTGATTGGGTGCTTCGAAACGCTCGCAGAGGAGTCGGTGTAGGATCCATTGGCGTCTGCATTGGAGATCCTTGTGGGACACTAAATGGGTAAAACGGCGTAAATCCAGAAGGGAAAGGGCCATTAGGTGGGCCGCATACAAAGGGAGGAGTTTCAGATGCACTTGGGAAAACTGGTTTTAAACTGCGCAGGGGCTTCACATCCAAGACTTTAGACTTATCAAAAGATGTTGAAGGAGGAACAGAGGTGTAACCTGACCCTGCTTCCATTACAACAAGCCCTTCCAACCAAAAATACAAAAACCAGAGTCTCCCGATAGTTATCCTCCAACCTGAAAGACATCCACTTCTCAAAAATTTAAGTTATATCCAATTCGATTCAATATAAGTATGGAGATTTATAGACCTAAAAGCCTAACTTCTGTAACAAGAAAGTACCAACAGGGTTACACATTTCTGAAAAGGAATCACACTTTGAGCAGAAATTAAGCAAAATAAAAGTCATAAGGAAAACTTTTCCTATAGATGAACAAATTTTTTTCTTTAAGAAAAATGGTGGACATGGACATGCAGGTTCATCAGTTAAAAGGGAAGAAAACGAGCACAATTACCGAACCGGAAGTTTAAGCAAAAGTTTTTCTAAATATCAGACAAAGTCGAAGAGTAGAAGATCGTTACCTTTTGGAAATCCCGGACTGAGAAATTCTTAGGGATTTTGTTGAGAGAGTGTGAGAGTGAGAGAAAAAGGCAGTGAAAGGTTCATCGCGAAAAAGGCAGCTTTGTCTCTGAATTTTCACTGTGACTTTCTCCTCTCAGTATTTACTACATTTTTCAGTCCGGTTTGAATTTAGAAGTCCTTTTATTTATCCTTTTAACTCATTTTCATTTTAACATTAAAAACTATTAGAGAATATCTCGTTCAGATACAGTCCCTCATATAAATAATACATAATACTATTCATACACTATTCAATGAAATAATTATCTTAAATATAACTATTTTCTATCATTTTTTTTTATCATTATATTTTTATAAATTTTTATATAAAATATAATTCTTATACGTATTTTTTAAATTCTAATATATATTTTTTAAATTTTAATATATAATTTTCAAATCTTAAAATAATATTTTTATGAGATCCACATTATTATAAAAAATTTATACATTTGAAATTGATCTCTAGCCTTGCTCTTTATTTAGTAATTTAGTAAGGGTGGTGGTACTCTGTGCGTGCATAGCCATAGTTCAAATTGTATTTTTTTTCTTAAATATTTAAAAAAAAATATTAATAATAACTTTTTTAGATATTAAAAACATTAAAAATATAAAATTAAATATACAAATGGTCAAATTGAGAAAACAAATCCAGGCAGTATCATCTTTTTCATTTAGTGAGAAATATTTTAGTTACAATTTTCTTTTATAAAAATAAATTTATAAATAAATTAAATATTAAAACTATTTTATTATAAAATAAGTAAATTTCTTTTCTAAAATATTTATTTATAATTGTAATACTTTTTATATTTAATATATAATATTAAAGAGTTTACCCGACTTCCAATCAAGCGTGATGAAATATCACATTTAAATATATTTTTATTAATCATTTAAATAATCAAATCTACTTGAAATATGTTACGTTACGTCACGTCACGAAAATGTACCATGTAATAATTTATAATGAGATAGACACGTGAAGAAATAGAGGTTTATAGTATTTATTCAATATTGATACTTGAAGAATTTGCGTACTACATAATTTGTTTGATTTTCTTCAAGCTTTAATTCGGACAAACCGTAAGCATATTCTAACATCAATATTAAGATCCATTCTTTATGCGTATAATATTTAATACACAATATTAAAGAGTTTATGTGATATCCCAATCACGCATGATGATGCATCCCATTTAGATTATTAATTCTACTAATCACTTAAATGAAATCTACAATAAACCTGCCACGTCACCAATAAATGTATCATTTAATATTTAAAAATAAGAGATAAATATATGAAGAAAAATGTATAGTATTTATTTATTTAATATTGCTTGAAGAATTCTCTTTAATAGTTAATAATACCTAATTTATTTATCTCTCTTCTACTTTAGATTTAAAAATGCCTAATACTTTGACATGAAATGTTTTTCCTTTTTCCTTTCCTGAAATTGTGTTAACATAATCTTTGCTTCTTTGAAAAGAAAACAGTATGCCTAAGCTATTAGTTTGACATTTGATACTCATAAGATGTGCTTTCCATATGGTACAGCACTTCCAAATTCGAAAAAAGACAATATATACATCTTGTTTAAGTTTATTAGAACGAACTGAATACAAAAGCTTACAACCCACCCACTTATAGCCTCATAGGAAAGAACTCCATGCACCAAAGAAATGAAAAGGATGTAAATTGTCATTTGCCGAGTCCTCGAGGTCCCGAGTACCCAGAGACGAGGGAGCGAAGACCGGCAGGAACAACTTCAGTGGCAATAAGGAATGGATGAAGAAACAAACCACTTTACTCAGAGCACAGGCGTTTCCAATGCAGATTATAACAATAATTGGAAATAGTAGTATCTGGTAAAAAGGATGCAGCATCACCTTCCACTTTACGCTCTACCAAATCGAGCTTATTTAGTACAAACATTCCTGTATAGGCTTTTTTTTTTTTAAGGGGACATCCAGCCTCAGAGAGTTGTCTCAAGTTGTTTCTCTGCAACTTGCTTTTTAAGGAACTCAAGCACTGAAAGGCGCTGCAAGTGGAAACAAACCGTATGTTAGAGTAACTTTTTCAGGATCCGGACCGCATATCACTCGGTCGAAACAGGGGACCCTTACCCGTTGCTCAAGACCAGCATCATCAGATTTCAATTTCAAAGTTTCCAACAACGTTATGGCTTCTTGAAATCCTTCAACCGCCACCTCCTCATTCCCTACACTCCTATCCACATCTGCAACTTTTGCGAGAGAAACAGCAACATCTAGAATCTGTAGTTTTACAAACAATTTACAAAATTGCATAAATCAAAGTCAGAAACTGCAATGTTTTAACTAAAGACAATACTTTCAACAGTGGGCTATCACTAGAAAAATTGTACCCATTGGTATGTGCATGCATATATCTTAAAAAGGTTTATATAACCCAAGGAAAATGAAATTAACAAACTATCAAATCTGCGAAGTTGAGGTCACAACATACAATGGAAAAAGTTCAGTCTTTTATTGGTGATAGTTTTCTAGATTTGTGTAATCTATTCCTTTACCGTTCATCAAACAAGATTGTTTTTATATTAATTTTTTGGGTCGTTCCTCAGAAGTGTAGAACCTTATATTTTTCAAAATCAAATCAAAATCTATTAAGATGGCAACGATTGAAGCATCTTCTGTTCCATTAACAATCTCCAAATCCAATCTGAACGTCTGAGGAGCAAACCATCCTGCTCCTGCAACCTAGGGAAGTTTATATGAGGTAAGTTATATCCTCCTTTTTTTCATGGACAGTAAGTTATATACACCTTGTAGACTGATAATATTGGATGCATCGTGCAATAGTAGGTAAACAATTATATGCTGTGGGAAATTAACCATATATGGATACATTTCAAATCTGACACTTATGATCTGATGAACCTACTGATCCAGATCAAATAGATCGATGACCAGTAACCCCAAACCGAAATAGGTGAATTGATGTTCCTGACCTGGGATGGAACGTCTGAATGATGCTTGATGGCATCACGACGAACATTTAAAGACCGGTAATAATAAGACCGTGCAGCTTGTAGGTTTCCATCATAATATTTCAGATCTCCAACTTTATTAAGTGAAACAGAAAGTGTATGCGTAATCTGTGGAGAGAAGAATTACAGAAAAGTTCAACAGCAGTTGATGCAAGCATGGTAAAATGAAAAACAATGCTGTGATATTGCACAATTAAGCTCTTGATCCTATAACCTCCAGATCATCCATGGGCAATTTTGAAAGAAATTCAACACTCTCTTCAAAATAAGCCACTGCAGAACCAGCATCTCCCAGTGCTCGACTGCAATAAATATGATGGGTTCAAACAGATATGGCACTTGCACATATAGAACAAAAGGAAATAATAAAATGGGGGTCCCCAAGCAAGAATTGATTCAGATATATGTATATATATTTTTGATAAGTAAACAGTTGTATTAATAGAATAGGCAAAGCCCAAGTACACAAAATGCTATACATGAGACATGACCTATCTAGATCGTAAGTGGAAAGTGAGATACAAGGAAATCGATTCAGATATATATAAAAATAAAAATAATAATAATAATAATAATAAAGTAGAGAGAGAGAGACTTAAAAATCAAGGATCTGAAAAACAACTTGGTTCCAATTTATTAAAAACCAAAAGCTAGCTCAAGCTATGAGGAAGTGCATCAACAATAAGACAGCTTCACAAAGGTGCATATCAAATTTGGTTTCAGTTCTGAACATAGGACGGAGGGGAACTTTCCAATCCCCAGCCAGGCAGGAGAGGATAATGGTTTACCACATCTGAGGTATGTATGTCAGTTCCTAAGCTACTTGCCCGCCTGTAAGGGAATTATTGAAAATATCACCCTGGTCATACACACCTCATAATCATCTTGGCAACCACTTTAACAAGCTGCAGGCACAAGGGTTATGTGCTGACAAACACCACCTTGAATGGCTATGTAAATGCATACCAGCAAAAAGAACACATGTAAAATTAAAAACAAGCAGATATGGCACGAGGACAAACCAGCAGTCACCAAGCATACCCAGAACTGCTCCAAGCTGTGAACAGAGCTCTGGTGTGTTGCCCATTCTTTCTAACTGTTCTCGGATGTCATCTGCACACAGACTGAGTCTTGATTTGGCACTTTCTACATTCTGGGCTCGAAATGCCTACAAAAGGAAAGCCATCAGCTTATTGTAACACAAGTGACGCGGGAAGAGGCAAGAGAACAAATAGAACATAGCCGAGCAGAAGGAAAAATATTAATTTTGTAGCAAAAATTGTTAAGTCATCTATCCCCTGCTATTATGTGATTTAGTGATATGCACTTGAATTTAGAATTAAATTAATTATTAGAAAGAGAAAGAACCCACTTCAAATATGGCTGAAGGAAGAAAGAAATCATGTAATCACAGCTCACAAACTTATAACTGACTGTCACGTTACCTCACACTTGAGCCCTTGTTCATGGATTCAGACCAAACTTCAGAGACCATTGACTCGGGTGCAGAAAATATTAAAAAGAAAGAAGAAGTTTCCAAGTACTGTTCCCTCTTTGATTGAATGAAATGATAACACCACCACAAGTAATGAGTATTCTAGCTAGGTGTTTTTCATGTATACTACTTGTGTATAGGGGTTGCATCACTGGTCCATTGCATTTATTAATAAAATCTTCTTACTTAAAAAAAAAATAAAGGGAAACTCAATAACAGAAATTAAGCAAAACGCACCCTCATGGCTTGTTGCACCAAGAAAGCCCCTCTCTCTAAAGACACATCTTCATATATGACTGGTTTTTTCTCACCCACTACTTCTTCTTTGTCTGTATCAGCATGAGACCTTTTGATCCTGGCATGACCTTCAATGAATCGGTCAACCATACCCTGAAGAGTTGAATCCGCTTCTATTTTCTCAATATCAGCTCCACAAAGTGGACAGTCCTTAAAGCGTGATATACATGCTCTGATTTCAAGTAAAGTATTACACATATCAGAGCGAAAAAAGAAAAGAAAATTGACATTAAAAAAAAAATCAATAGCGAGAAAGAAACCTAAACCAGGAACTACCATGTTTAGCTTACTTGCAATAAACATGTGAACAAGGCACACACTTGCTACTTTCAAAAAGAAGTGCTTGGCAAATCATACAGCTGAAGGGGCCTAGCTTAAACGTTTGGGAATCATATCCAAATGGGCACTTTGGAGAAACTGTGGCAGAGTCACTGGAATCCTTCTTTGCCTTGCTTTCATTTGTTTGTGAATCATATCCAAAGGGGCACTTTGGAGAAGCATTGGCAGTGTCACTGGAATCCTTCTTTGCCTTGCTTTCATTCGTTTGAGAATCATATCCAAAGGGGCACTTTGGAGAAGCAGTGGCAGAGTGACTGGAATCCTTCTTTGTCTTGCTCTCACTCTCAGGCTGATGTTTATTTGTATTTTCTCCCAGCTTTTTTGTACTGATCTCGTCGGGACGAGCAGCTTTGACAAAAGGGCAAACAGGTGTCATCCTGGTTGATACCCTGTATCAGAAACATAATGCATTACACACACATATACATCTTTAGATAATATTTTTCCTAAGCGAAAACATACTTATCACAGCACAAGGATCCATAGTGAGCCTCAAAAGGGTTCTTTTACATATACATACAACAAAAACCAACTTACAGCTTAATACATCATATTACACATTGCATCTTGTTACTATCCCCAGCAGATTACCTCTATTCCACCCAGTAAAGATATGCAATTAGTTCACACCCACTTATACCAAAGCAATGTAGGGTATTGATTGAAATTTGCTCAATTGCAACTAATCCAATATCGAAGCATCAATTCCAACTTCTTTAATTTGATCAAAATAATTCATTCACTCGTAACGTCCAGTCTTACCACGACAATCTAAGCTCAAGATTGAAAATTTCTAAATTGAAACCAACGCAACATCAACATCAAAATACTCGATTCCATATCCCTTTTTCCTGATTGGAAAGTTATGCATACACCGAACAGTCCCGAACAGAGATATTCCATTCCCGTTCGGGCTCACCCAAAGCCAAAAATGAAGCACCCGCATTAATATTCTAGTGTCATGCCATCAAATTTATTCAGAACATGGAGAAACCCTCAGTAACAAGACACGGCTTCCGTTCTCTTCCATGTTAATTTAAAATTCAATTATAAAAATAATAGCAATTAGGCAAATGCAACCCTTAAAAAGAAGTGTCTTTCGTTTATTCTCAATAAATCTACCCCTATCCATAGAAGCATACAATTTACTTTCTACTACAGCTTCTTTTGGGGAGGAGAGCTTAGGAGAAGGAATTTAGGAAGGAAAAACAAAAGTTGGGAAACGATGCAGAGAGAGAGACCCGTGCTTTGTACCTGAAGCTCTAGCAATCGATGCCCTAAACGGCGTCGCGGTTCTCTTCTTCTTTGGTCTTCTCCTTTATTTTCCTTTCTTTCTGCGCAAAATATCCAGATTGATCGCCTTGGATATAGAAGATTTATGGTCGGTTGGTGCGCCACTTCACGTACGTTCTGAAGTGATATTTCCCACGAATCCTTGAACTTTTCTTATATTTAAATATGCCCCCCAACATCTTCTTTTTATTTTCTCTTTCTATCATTTGGGACAATGTGGGTTGGACTTGGTCTCTTTTCTAGAGCTCATTAGTCTTGAATGGGCTAGCTTATGTTAAATGTAACGCCTAACATAGACTTTCAAGCAAGCCCATTAAAGTTTTTCGTCCTAAAATTTTTCCTGCTGAGAAAAATATAAAGGGATATGGTTTATACATGAAAATTCCAACGAGGTGGAGAGAAAGAGGAAAGTGCATTTGCACGTGAATTGCCAATGAACATCTTTTTTAATCAGGGGGACGAGATTTTGAATTTTACTAATCCCTTTTTCTTTTTGAAGAGATTAAGAACATTAACTAATCATTAGATTTATCAAATACAAATTTGATAATTTTATCTAAAATAATCTTGTATTAAATTTAACAAAATTTAATAATTCAAATTTTAAGTTACAGTACTTGAACATCATTTTTTTTTTTATATTTGAAGGATTAATATTCACCTATCAAAATATTTTTTTTATTACCTTTTAATATATTTGTTGGATGAATAAATTATAAATGTATTTGTTAATTTCATAAATTATATATGATATTATTTTGATTAATCCAATATGAAATTATAAATGTAGAAGTATTGACTTTCTATCAAACTTGTATTTTCTATTTTTTCAAAATTTGATATAACCAATATCAATCACAGTTTTAAATACCGTGCCGTACCGGCCGGTCGGCCGGTACAAAAAATATTACTTTTCGTTTCGGCCAATTTTTCGTTTCGGCCGGTATGGCCGTTAACCGGCCGTACCGGATTTCGGCCTTCCCAGTTTTTTTTTTTTTTTTTTTTTTAATTTTTTACTATGTTTTAACTTCAATTTAGACTAAATTAATTACATACATATATTTATCTATATAATTTATTTATATATTAACTATTATTTTGAAATATAATTTATAATTGTATTTATATATATAATTTATTTATGTATAAATTATTCCGAAACGGTACACGAAACGGTACCGGTACCGAAATATTTCGTTTCAGTGACTTGACCGGTACCGGTACCGGTACGGTATTCAAAACATTGATATCAATACTTTAAACCTCCGTTTGAATATGAATTTATTTTATTTCACCTTATCTTATTTGATCATTATAATTTGTTTAAAATTATATAATAAATAATTCAATATTTTTAAATTTTAAAATAATAATAATATTAAAAAATAATATTTTAATAATATTTCACTTTTCAATCCTCACATAGGGACTATAAATAGTTTTTTCTCTTTATTTAATTATCAACTTTCTTTTAAAATTATTTCATTTCTTCTCACTAGCATAGGTTATGATTAGGTCCATGTACCATCCAGCCTAATATGGCGTACTGATACAGGAAACAGTAGGTTTTTTTATGGTGAAAAGTTATAATGCCTTGACAAATGGGCTCGTAGTTGATGTATCTTTCCTTGTAAGATATAAAACATTTTTTGCGTTCATGTGAACTCATTAATCAGCAAAATCCCCACCTTGAAGACGGACAAATATAGAGAAACATCACTCAATGCATTTCTCTGTTCATTACTAGTACAACAGAAAGAACAAAGAAAAATAGAAATTCAGTAATACTGAAAAAAAAAAGGAAAAAAAGATCCACCTTCATAAAGCTCACATGATCAAGAAACCACATAAGAACCGCTAATTTATGAAACATAAAACCATATTAAAAGCTTCTCTTAGTTGGTAAGGTCCATGATGGCTGTAACTATGTCCCCATCGGCAGCCTTCAATGCTTTCACAGCCTTTGGCCTAGAGACTCCTGCTTGTGTCATCACCAGCTCGATGTCCTTTGGTTCAACCCCAGTGTCATCTACTTCTTCATCATCTTGAGCCACAGTGGAAGACTCGGGTTTGGAAATCACATGGCTGAGATCAGGAGCCTTGAACTGCTCTGCAGCCTGACTCTGCAGTTGAGAGCTCAAGTCCTCGATCTTCGCCTCCCCAAAGATTACATACGTGTCTGAAGTGGGACTCTTGAAAACATCTGGTTTTGAGATGACAAACAATATCTGATTCAAGTGGCAGTCTATGTTAGACCAAAAACACAATATAGACAATAAATGGAAATCATAGGCGAAGAGGCACCAACGTTCTTGCTCTTTTTGACGGTAACCCGGCTAACACCCGGGATAGGTTTCATGCCAAGTTTCAACATTGCTTTCCTGCTTTTCTTTTCACTTCGGCTTTGCTTTGACCTACCACTGCCATCTCCGTCATGGTGTCCTGATAATATAAAAAAGAATGAAAAAAATAACCGATATAATATATAATTAAATAAATGAAGTTAAGATCATCTTTTGTTTAAATCATTATTGCACATTTAGTATATTTTGTACAAACTTAAATTTGGATGGAAATGCATAACTTCATACATTCATTCACTCTTTATGAAACAAAGTTTCTTTCATTTCATTTCATCAGGACAGTTTTTTGTTAACAGATGAGGAAACTCAAACAAAACATCATTCAAAATGAACTTACCTTCAGCTTCATCATCATCCTTGTCATCGTCATCTTCATCATCTTCGTCGTCATCATCTTCATCTTCAACTATAGGCTCATCAGGCTACCCAAATAGAAAGAATAATTAAAATCTACAGCTAGTAGTTTGTATTGGTAACCAAACAGTGACAAAAGAATGAATGACACATTTAAAATACAGCAGTACTAGCAATTAGTTTCAAAGCATCTAAAATCACTCGTGCAAATATGATGGACATTTAGTTTGTTGTTTTGTTGAGTTCCTAATAGCTGTGCCATTAAAAGACAAACTACTCTTCTTCACTATGGCTTCACTAAAGTAAACAGAAAATATATATATACATATATATATATATATATGCAAAGGCATGTTCATGTGTGGGGATAAATGATAATAAAGAAGAATGCAATAATAACCAGTAAAATACGATTGACCTTTGAAAATTTCATCAACTAGTACCATTTTCCTATACAACTTCAATCAATAGGTTGCCAATTGCGTAATAGCAGATTTTGGGTCTGTCTATTCTAAAGAATATTCCAAGAGATCCCCATTTGCACTACCAAAACTCTTCCGAATAATGAAAGAAAAACTTGTAATCCAATCAACTAGAGATCTTTCTTCCATAAATCCTTGCATATTCCCGGAACACCCACCCCTATAAACATTAGCATATTGCCATATATACTTCTTTTGATGAGTGCATATATACCTCTTTGTCCTTCGCACACCATTATGACTATCGTTTTTATATTACACTCTTGAACTATATTCCGCATACAACTCCTATTTGATAACCATCTATTTAGCAGAACCAGTATCACATTACAACCATCGAATGGCCATCACTGTAACTTCTCAAGTCATCAATTCAGTCTTACATACTAAAACTCACTTGCGTCTACTTCTCACTCAATGCCTGAATATGATAAATTCAATTCAATTTCCCGACCGAAGTTCAATCAGATTCTGGGAAAGCAAACAGTTGGGTCAGAAGTTATTACGATCCGACGCACGTATAGCTGTCTAAAAACACCAAAAAGAATCTCGCAGTTAAAGAAAAATCATTTCTAGTGTCCCAAATGATGCAGAATTATAAAACTAAAGGGATCTAGCGTATTACTTATATATATATATATATATATATACACACACACACGTATAGAGAGAGGGCGAGAGATACATCGATCTTTTGCTGTTCGAGATGGGCAGCGAGGAGCTCTTCCTGGGTTTGAGCAGTCATGGCTGGCTTTGGGAAACAACAGAGAAAAGTTGGGATTTTATGCAAAAACCCTAAAACCCCAAAACTAGATGTCCAAAGTGGCTGGAGAAGAGGGTCTCAACGAGAAAATGGGACTTTATAGTCACGGCTACGATGACGATATATTACGAGACTACCATTGCCCATTTTCCACTCATAATGGTTTATAGTCGAAAAAATATTATTTGTACATGATTTATATATTATTTATATACATATAGTATAAAAATATTATTTTTCTGTATTTTTTGAATTAAACTATTCATTTTTTATTTCTCTCTTATTATGTTTTATTTTATTCTTTTAATATTTAAGCTAACGTGACATTTTTGGCACGTTATTAATTATACAAAAGGTATACGGAGTCGTGTACTCCTAGCATCGTATTTTTTTCTGTATATTTTAAATTTTTGAAAGAAAGAGTTTGGTGTGCATTTTGAATGCCCTCGCGAAACTTCTCCTCCTCACCCAGCGCCACTGGCAACACTGAACGACCCTCCTCCATCTGCCTAGAGTCACCACTACCCAATAATCGTTCATAGTAAACTAGAGGCAACGGAGCAAACCCACTATGAAGGAGTATAAACTTGGGCCGCAGCCCTCAAAAGCATTAAAATGCAAATGAGTATAGGGGCATAAAGAATAAGGATGCAAGAATACGGGCATAGGGATAAGAGGTAACTAACAAAAAGGAAAAGAAAGAAGTGTTGCAGTGAGGAAATGAACTGACACACACAACCAAAGTCCTCTAGATGCCCAAAACCGGAATCTTCTTTTGGTTGGCTCTCCTTTGACCTCTTTTTCTTCTTTTTGAGATGCGGTGATTTCTTCTTATAGAGGGATTTTCTCCTAAAAAAAATGACACATACTTGTTTTTATATTGTGGGATATAAGGGACAATGAGAGATTGTAAAATATTTAATATAGTAGATTCTCCTCCTCAAATGCTCATGGATGTAGGTATTATGCCGAATCACCCGAATTACGTGTATTTCTATTTATTTTATCTGTTATAAACGTACACGATGTCACCACACAGCTGCATCGGAACATCGTCAGAGGCTCCAAATGACACCGACTAAGGCCCAGATAGCCTTAGTTGGTCCGGAATAACTTTTTCTCTCCCTCCAACGTATTGAACGATTTTTACCACGTCAAAAATGACGTCGTCTATGAGATCTTAATATTTTCTAAATTGGAGATGGGAAAATGACGATTTTTTGGCACACTGGATAAATCGTTGGAAAAGTCGACTTCACCTTACCAAATTGAGTATTCTCAATCGTTTAACTCTTGCATCTGTGAAGAAATCTCGGCGACAGACAAAAAAAATAATTTTCCTCTCCCATAAGAGGGACTTACCGAGCACCCCATTCCTGCGCAAGAGTCATATTATCATATTTTTTCACTTGGACACTCATTCTTTAGAACACACTACTCGAACTTTTTCACTCCCGAACAGGTAAATATTGTGCTTGCACAAAAATGTATCAATTAATCGCAAGGCACGCGTGGGCACTGTGCATTTAACTGCACAGTGCCACACATGCACGTACCGTGCATGCACAATGTTGCTCAAGGGCACAGCGTGGTGCACCCAAGACTCACAACGTCCAGTTGACCGAACGACTAGGGGTGTAAATGGTCCAGTCCGGTCTAGGAAATTTGTGAACCGGTTCCATTTGGTCCAAGAATTCTCTCACCTTGAACTGGACCGAACTCCATTCGATCCATATCGGTCAAGTCCAATTCGGTCCAAAAGCGGTCCTGTTCGATCCGATCTAGGGAAGCCTCATATGGTTTAATAGGTTAAATTCAATCTAAAATTTTACAATAATCAAATATTTTTTTAGCCCAAATTTAATTATTTTCAACCAAATTTACATCTTTATCACAACTTTAAGCTAAAAAATATTAAAAAAACTTACTATTAAAAAAAATGACAAAAGAAATATAATCTAAATAAAAAAAAAAGAAAAAAAATATTACTAATAACACTATTATATTAGTATATTATATATTTATATGTTAGTAAATAATAATAAATTAGTAATAATATATTAAATAATAATAATACACTTATTACTTATAATTTATTACTAATACTCTATATAGATATACTATAATTTATATTTTTATATTATAATTAGTTAACTACTATAAATTATAATATATTAATATTATAAGAGTTTATATTATATATTAATATGTTAATATATATTATATATTAATATGTTATTATAAATATTAATATTAATATTTATATACTATTATTTATATATACATATATAAAAATAAATATAAATAAAAATACTTTAGAAGTTCGGTCCGGTCCAAAGGGAGGAATCCCATGGACTGGGACCGGACCGGAACTATTTGGTCCATGTATAATTTGGATCGGATTGGACCGAACTCCAATCGGTCCAGTCCGGTCCGGTCCGGTCCGGTTTAGTTTATTTACAGCCCTACCAACGACGATCACTATTTGAGTTGCCGACAAATTTAGTCTCCAACCAGAAGTTGACGACCAGCCATTCCATCGGGAATAACTCCGCCACACCCACACCCCTCAAACAGCGAGAACACACAACCCAACCATTTCGTTACACGACTGGGCTACTTGCCACCACTGGAGAGTCATCGGCAATGTCCACCACCCTAACAATGGTCGTCAACCTCCTAGTCGATGGGTGGTGACAATTAGTCATTTGTACCAAGTGTACCATGGCAAAAATTCCTTCACCATGTACTCAGGGCACTAAAGCCACAGTCTAATCATGATGGCAATTGGAATGGTGCTGGCGGGGAACCTCTTGTCTGTCAGCGTCATTTGGCCGCATCAAGGGTGCCTCTAACACCTACGGCTAGCACGTAGTTGCAAGCTGTTGTCCACGTTGTTGTGCGCACAGCAAGGAGCATGTGGCGTCCAACCTCGAGCGTCATCGCTTTGATGGCGATCACCCATGAACTGCCAGTAACCTCCACTTCGACCCCAGTCTGCGAAGGTCGTTGACCACCCACCTTGAATACACCTAGCTGTAAGCCCGTGATTACCACGTCAACGGGAAGTGCCCAACCACTTAAGACTCCTTCCCAGTTGCCATGCATTGACTTGGGACACCTTCTCAATCCCTATATACTCAGAACTCCCTCTAAGTCGCCATGCACTGACTCGGGACTCCTTCCTAGTCGCCATACATAGTTTCGGACTCACTCCCAAGCTAGAGTCGCAGCTTAGAACACACCTACACCGACATGGTCTCAAGACTCGACAATGGCACCTACATGGACTAGAGCACGACACCTCACCTTCATGGGCTCAGATAAGACACAACACCTCACCCTTGCACTGGGCTGGGATCGAACACAGTACCACACTTCCATGAGCTCTAATCGGACCCCACCAGCTCGACACTTCAACTCGGACCAGGCACTAGCTCGGATGGACTTGGAAAATGCCTATGCATTTCCATGGGTCGGATCGGACTTCACCGATCAGAATTCCCTTCCCAAGCACTGGACTTGACAAACAACATGCGCACAATTTTTCAATCAAGGAAAAAATCGACTACGATGGCTCCAACTCTCCAGCTTGTGTTTTTCACAGTGTGTGAATTCGTTTTCCACTAACAAAATTATTTTTTTTAGTGCAAAATGCTGGCCACATGGCCTTTTTCCTCAAAAAAGCAACATGACATGGACAAACATCTCCATCAACAAAGCCGCGATACCAACTTTCGCGAGGTCTAGGACGGGCATAGTCTCGAGCCCTTGGTAAACCATCACCACACTGGAGCACTGCAGCGTCTAGGACGGGCACAATCCTGAGCCTTTAGTAAATCCTCACCACACTAGAGAGTCGCGGGGTCTAGGACGGGCACAGTCTTGAGCTTTTGGTAAACCCTTGCCACACTTGAGCACTACAGGATTTAGGATGAGCACAGTCCTGAGCCCTCAAAAAACCCTCGTCACACTGGAGCGCTGGGCACTATTTTTCGCACCCTCGATAAGCCCCTGTAATCAATGAAGTTGGGTCCCTTGACACGTTGCGGGGTAAGACCAAGTCCATAGACTCACTGATCTCCCATTCAACAAAGTCGAGTTCCTAGACTCGCAATACTTTGAGTTCCTCCCATGCGTTAAAATTGAAAACAAAGACACCGAATGAGTATAAAGTTTTTAATAACAGCAGGCATGTGAATTGGTAAATGGAAACGCCTACCATACTTGAGCTCTGCGCTAACCATATGTGGTTGAGCCTATCTTCCGCTGCGCTTAAGCTCCGTGCTCACCATATGCAGTCGATCACATCTCTCACTATGCTTAAACTCTGTGTTCGCACTCTACGCAATCGAAAGTTCTTGAATACCAACACATTATTGTATACATACTTTTAAGATTCTCAAAATCTTTGATTAAAACAGGTGGCCTTAAGAATCGTGGAGTAGTGTGAGAAGGTAAAAACCTAGGCCCAAGCCCTTAAAAGCACTAAAAGAAAAATGAGTATAGGGTGGGAGCAAGAATAGGGATGCAGGAATAGGGGCACAGGGACACGGGGGAGGTGAGAGAAAGTAAAAGGAGGGGCTGCTGTAGTGAGAAAAATGGATTGACATACGCAACCAAAAGCCTCCAAATGACCAGAACCAGGATCTTCTTCTGGCTGGCTCTCCTTCGACCTCTTCTTCTTCTTCTTGAGACGTGGCGACTTCTCCTTACAAAGGGATTTTCTCTTTAAAGAAAATGACCCATACTTTTTCTTGTATTGTGAGATATAAGAGGTAATGAGAGATTGCAAAATATTTATTGTAGTGGATTCAAACTGCAAATGATTTGATTTTTGAGAGTTGAGATGGTTAACGATTAAATCTCACTTCCCACACTCCCAGTTTTGATGGATTGCTTGTGGTTTGTGTTATGATTTCATGTCTCGTCTTCTTTGTGTTATGCGTTCCTGCTTCAGCTTATTAAAATATCAAGCATTAACCTGTATAATTTATAATACATAAGAGTTTTACATAAGTACAAAATACAACTTAAATGTATTCATTTTAACTAAGGCAGGGCGTGAGCATAGCTGTTCCACAACATTTGGCTCCTTTGCATAATGTTGTGTTACGTGTACTGTCCGGTCTTGGTAGAAAATTATAGTTGTCATAACCACATAAAATGCGACATTTTCTCCAAATACACTTCATATAATAAAAAATTTGTCTTTGCAGTTTATTGTGGTCTCGCTGAAACAAGGCATTTTCAATAATGCTAATGTTCTTTTTCGGAAAAGATTTGTGGATGGCATTTCCACACTTCAGAGGACTATTGCAGACAAGCAGAGCAAGTGATTGTTGTTGTATTGCTGTCGTATTGTTTGTGAGGTCCAAATTCACATACAGCTCACACGGTTGGCCCTGAGAGACATGAATCACGTAAGTAATTGAGTGATCATTTTTCATCTTTTCTTTATTCACCCAAATCATATTAGTTTGTTTGACATACTTTGCACTTCTAACACAAATTGACACTCATGAAACCATTATTCACCAAGAAATAGATATATTGTTGTATTCTTTTTATTATTTAAGGTCATGGCATTCTAGAAGAAAAACTTGATTTTCAATTTTGAGTTGGATGCAGGTCATACAGAGAATTTAGTTTTTTTTTTAAATTGAAATATGTATTATGTAAGGTTTATTAGTTAGGGTACTACAAAGTACAGAATCTTGATAGTTTGATAATGCAAAGTGTGTTTTTTCTTCTTTTTTTTCATACCTTAAGTTGAGAAACCGGAAATAAAACTTGCAATGTACAAAACCTACTTAATTATTAGCAACAATAGTTCCTTTTAAGTTGAGAAATCTGGGGAAAAAAAACGTGATTTTGCTTAAGTCATAATAGAAATCTGAGCTCTTGAGAAACTTCAAGTTGAATCTTCTCGAGTGTTTAAGCTTCTGTAATAGTTCCTGCTTTATGCTTGGTTAATAATTGGGTTCTTGCCTATTATTATAATCAATGAAATTTTATTTATTGAAAAAAAGATTGCCTTGCCAATTGTACATTTCTTTCAATTTGTTGGTTAGTTAATTTGTTTTTGATGAATATTCAATTCAATGCAAGGTATGCATGCATACATTTATGTGCACCACTATGGAGGTGAGTGGGGCTATTCTTCTTTTAGAATATTATATCAGTTGAGAAAAATTATAGAGAAAGAGAATGAAGCTAAATTGTTATATTTTAAAAAATAGTTTTTAAAGCAGGCTTGTTGGTGTGTTAGATCTTAAAGCATTCCAATTAAATTCTGCAGATTTTGATCAAGCTTCCCAATTTTTTTGAACATGATCTTTGACAAGAAATGAGAATTGAAGATGGAATTCTAAGATTGTAGTTGAAGACATTTTGTTGCAAAAGTATAGTTCGTACTAAAATTGCAAGATTCAAACTTTATTAATGTTAGATGGATTGATGAAACAGTTGTTTGGATGCAATTTTAAAGACATTGGCATCTGGGTTGTTGATTTTACTATTTATTTTATTAGAGCGTTCTCCTTTAAAGTAGGAAGCCTAGGCTCTCAAGAAGACTTTTGCCCGTGAATCTCTTCTGATGCTTGTGAATAAGAAGTCAATTATGTATGTAACATATACAAGCTCAATTTGGAACCTTTTTTCTTGGACTCTTTTGTGGGTATTGTTTAGTTTGAGCCGATCTTCAATGCTGGAATTGGTGGCTTATAATTTGGGTTTTGGTGCAGTCTGCCCAGCCTTTGGATGTAATTTTTCTTGTACATGTTTTGGATTACTTCTATATATTTGATGAATGTAATTTTTCTTGTAATTTTCATGTAATGCATTTGCTTATGCTAGGTAATTAAAGTGATTGAATACTTATGGACATTTGAGATTATATTATATCTTGCAAGGCAAAAATTAGAGAATATGCAAATACATATATTGTCTCAACTCACACCTCTCCCCCTTCCTACTGCTTCCTCTTCAATCTCTCTTAAATTAGAGAATATGCAATACATATATTGTCACTATTTAATTCTCTTTTTATGAGGGGCTAGACTCCAATACTTATAAAGTTAAAACCACAAGTGCCTTGTGATTTTATTTGGTTTAGTGGAGTTGTTAATTCATCTCCCAATTCAGGATAAGTTCCACTTTTTGGTCAAATGAGATTTATTGGTTCACATGACCACCTGGCCTGTCACCAAGTACACATGGTAAGCTTTACGACAAGTACTCACAGTTCCTAATTTCGAATCAAATATAAATGATTAATTAAACAAGTACTCCTAATTCCTGATTTTGAATCAAAATCTAAACATCTCCATTTTTTTTTTGTCTCTACAATCCAAAATACACAAAATTCATAGACAACTAGATACAAAACCATCCATACACATACACCCAAACATAATCTACAACATTTATATACATGAATGGTATGCACAGCTGGCCACAAAACAACATACCCAATTTAACCATGTTTATCCACACAAGCTGCTAATATTTGCTCACAAAAAATTATGCACAATATTTTTGGAAAGCGGCATGTCACAAGCTCCCAAAAATAATTTTCGAGTTAAAAAATGAGTCCCTTTGTATCAGGAGGTGTTGTTGCTCCGAACTAAGACATTTTCCTCTCGCGCTTGTAAGATTATATCTTTTCAACATCTACAGGAGTGTTAATGCCATGAGCTTCTTGGTCTACTTTTATCACCTGCAAAAATAGTGAATCTTTTGAGTTGATATTTCAGCAGGAAAATTGAATGAATCTCAGAGTTCACCTTCTTGTTATGTAGTATTGAAAAGACCCTTCTCCCAAGCTTCAGCAATGAGTGAATCTTGTTTTCTCTTGCATTTCCTTCTCATCATCAAGCTTCAGCAGAAGAAACTGTACTTTCTACACCTCCATATATTCATCATTAAAGGAGTTGAGTTGATTGTTGTAAATGGATTGTAACATTTAAAAGGCAACATTGGTATTAAAAATTCTACCCGATGAGAATATAGCTAGAAAAAAATAATTACACTTCCAAATTGGCTAATAATCTGACAAAATTCAAGAGACCTCATCAAAAAAGAATTATATATGATTCAACAAGTAAAGAGCAGTCAAATGATTGAATGCATATATTATAATAGCACAACAGAGTAGTAACAATTTTTTATGCACTACTTTTATGTATACAAACCTTTCGGTCTAGATTTGTGAAGGCCTAGCAGTCAACACTAAGTTGATACATATGCTTTATCTGTCTCTTACACCATCTATTTATTTGCCTTTATTGAACTGGAATTGGTTTTAAATGTTTATACTTGCCTCAAGTTCTACTTGTCGTGAATTTGACAATATAAAACAAGTCTTGCGATAATTAAAAGTGTTAAAATATATATATAAGAAAAAACAACAAAAATAGAAAACACCAAATATGCTTAACGGTGGCTCCCAACAGTGGCTGGGAGCAATGTATGTATCACCGAATATGTCTAATATCATGATTGATGAGCCTTGTGATGAATTTACACAATATAAAATTTGGAACTGCTAATTAAATTTACACAATGCCTATATAAATAAATCTACCAAATAAAAGAAATCTAAAAAGAAACTATCTAAAAAGAGGGGTTCGTTGAGAGGTAAAGAGGAAAATGAATAAGAAGAATAAGATGGCACAAAAAGTACTCGACAGAATGCCTCAACGAGGGCAGAGTATCAGTCATTCATTGAAGGTTTTCAGAATATTTTCGTACACAATACACGCTGGTATACGTATGTACTTATAATACAAAATCCTAACAAACTCATTCCTAAGATTAAATCCTCACTGTACAGCTCACACATTCTGTTATTCACAATATTCTTCTAGAGGGTTCTCCACTATTCCACTATACTGCATTTGCACAGGGTCATACATTAGCTCTTGGATGGTGATTTGTTGTGCTTTGTTTAGGACAAAACACACACCCCAACGATGACAAATAAAAGTGAAAGCAAACAATCAATCACACGAAACAAGAATATACGTGGTTCAGCAAATCGCCTACGTCTATTGAGCTGCAGAAATCTTATTAATTAGAGGAGATTACAATCATTCAATCTCAACTCACTCCCTCTAGGGTCTTTTTGCCATCTCACACAATATGCACTTACTAGACAATTGTTTTCTTTCATAATACACTGAAAATCGTGTTTAAGCAATCAAATGACACATTTATAGCAAAACGGCACTAGAAAACCCTAATTCCGAAATTACTGCGAATCTTGCTTGAGCGGGATGTCGAGCGAGGTCTCTACCTAAGTCTCGCTCGAGCGACTTGTCAAGTGAGTGTCGAGCGAAATCTTTGTCTGAATCTCGCTCGAGCGAGATCTCTGACACGCGATTTTCAAATCTCAGACCAGTTTCCAGACGCAACCTAACAATCTCCCACTTGGAGATTGGGTCTCCACATGCCATCCATTGTTTCCAGCCAAGCCCTACCGTTTCTGCAGCTCACAACTCCCGTCTTCCAGCCAGAAAACGAACTGAGGTCGAGTCCGACTTTAGTCTTCCACACACATCGCCCTTAGTCAGCACATCCACTGGGCGATTCACAACTCCCACTGCACTAGGAGTATCCGATCTCGAACTGTTCTTGGTAATTTCAGCCAACTTTCCCAGGCTTACATGGGGAACAAAAAAGTTGACTCCCTTTGGCTTCCTCACAGGTTTCACGCGATCAAGTCTGCCCTTTTGCACTCTTGTATTTCTCAGCACATCACTGAAACCCAATGTCAAATACAAAGAGTTAGATCTCTTACCATGCGCCAAAATCAGCGCACCCTTGATAATCTTCCAAGCTCCTGCAAAGAACGTTACTACACAACCACTGTCATCAAGCTGTCCCACAGAGGAACGACAAAGCTAACTCCCTTTAGCTTCCTCACAGGTTTCGCGCGATCAAGCTTGCCCTTTCGTACTCTTGTATTTCTCAGCACATCACTGGAACTCGATGTCAAATACAAAGAGTTAGATCTCTTACCATGTGCTAAAACCAGCGCACCCTTGGTAATCTTCCAAGCTCTTACAGAGAACGCTACTGCACAACCGCTATCATCAGGTTTTTCTTCAGATCTGGAACGTGTCTGACTTGCTGTAAAATCCACACTCCTATTTGGAAGTGTGATGCACACATCACTCACTCCCACTACATCTAATGCCTCTCCATCAGCCGCGTACATCTTTCCAAAATCACCAGAAACATAATTCTGCATGATCTCTCGATGTGAGGTGTTATGGAATGACGCTCCTGAATCCAACACCCAATTATCAATCGGACTGTGCTTTGCAAGAAGTAGTGCATCATGAATTTCTTCTGCTACTACATTCGCATCATCGTCCTCATCACTTTCTTGATTCCTGTAATTTCTTTTGATGTGGCCCAGCTTGCCACAACCTCAGCACTTGATCTGCTGCCCAAATCTCGTCTTGCTCTTCCCTCTGCTCTTGGAGCCTGACCTATCATGTCCTCTGCCCCGACTGTCAACATTCATGTCCGATCTCAAACTTGAGAACTCACTGGAGTCTCTCCTACGTACCTCTTCAACAAGTACCATGTCACGTATGTCATCGTATTTCAACTTCATCTTGCTGGCTGAACTACTCACAGCCATCCTCATGGCCTCCTAACTATTTGGCAGCAATGCCAACGGAATCAATGCTCTGATCTCATCATCAAATTCAATCTCCACAGAAGACAATTGATTTGTGATCGTGTTGAATTCATTCAGGTGTTGGGCCATAGACATACCTTCCGACATCTTTAGATTGAACAATTTCTTCATTAGGTGCACTTTGTTGTTCGCTGAAGACTTTTCATACATACTTGACAAAGTTTTCATGAGACCCTCCGTGGTCTTCTTCTTACTGACATTGTGTGCCATTGTTCTAGACAAACTCAGTCGAACAATCCCCAGAATCTGTCGATCTAACAGGTTCCACTCATCATGTTTCATGCTCTTTGGCTTCGTCCCCAACAGTGGAAGATGGAGCCTCTTACTGTAGAGATAATCCTCGATCTGCATCTTCCAATATCCAAAATCAGTGCCGTCAAACTTCTCGATCCCAGGTGCGTTCACTTGATTTCCAACCATCGTTGTCCTTCAGATCCAACCTTGGCTCTTGATACCAGATGTTGTGCTTTGTTGAGGACAAAATGCATACCCCAACGATGACAAATAAAAGTGAAAGCAAACAATCAATCACACGACACAAAAATATACGTGGTTCGGTAAATCTCCTACGTAGCTGCAGAAATCTTATTAATCAGAGGAGATTACAATCACTCAATCTCAACTCACTTCCTCTATGGCCTTTTTGCTCTATCACACAATATGCACTCACTAGACAATTGTTCTCTCTCAGAATACACTGAACACTGTGTTTAAGCAGTCAAATGACACATATTTATAGCAAAACGGCGCTGGAAAATCCTAATTCCGAAATTACTGCGAATCTCGCTCGAGCGGGATGTCGAACGATTGTCGAGTGAGATCTGTGCCTAAGTCTCGCTCGAGTAACGTGTCGAGTGAGTGTTGATCGAAGTTTTTGTTTGAATCTCGTTCGAGCGAGGGTCGAGCGAGATCTCTGACACGCGATTTTCAACTCCCAGACCAGTCTCCACACGCAACCTAACATGATTCACTTGCCACATCATCAGGTAATTCAGCAGCCTTAATAAGAGGTAATTGTTTTAAGTGGTCAGCGGCCAGTGGAGGAGAAGATGATATTGACTGTGCCAGATGGAGCTAAAAATTGGCCGACAGTGTCAAAGTTTCTATATACTGGCTTATATTTTAGGGAAGAGAGATAAGAATAAAGGGGAGAGAGTTATATCAAAAGAAAATTATAAATATAAGCAACATTAAGCATCCATATGTGCACCAGTATTGAGGTGAAAAAATAAATTTAATGAAATACTTAAATTTAAAATAAAAAAATATGAAAGTAACCAATGAAAATGTACATATAGAAGTGCGCACATTAGTGCTCAATGTTATTTGTATAGCATTACTCTATGTCAAATCGCTTGAGGGAGGAAAGATAAAGTGAGAAGGCATTCTTTAGATTTGATTAAAATCGTAGGAGAAATGGCATAAACATCCCTTTCATGCGCCCGCAAGCCCCCAATGGAGACTACACGAAGCACGGCTCATGGAAAGGTCTCATATCTAGCAGCTCCCAATTTTCCCAAACCATTCTTCATGAAAAACCATACATATGACAAGAAAAACTATAAACAAATTAAACTTACCATCATGAATCTGTCTCAACTAGCCATGCCAGGATTCACTTTTGAAGTCCCATCAATGTAATTGAATTAGCAACCAAACCATTTAGCCGGAAGTTGTGCAACAGAAGCAAAGGTGGTCTGACATCCACAGATCGGAAAACATGATTGATGAAATGCATATAGAAATTGAAGGCAATTAGGTTTAAGTAAATATCTTTGATCACTTCTCATGATCAATCAAATCAACTTTACCCTAAATAAAAACAATTCAACTATCAATTCATGAGATTCAAGAATTACTCCAATCACTAATTGGTAACATCAATTAAGTAAGTCATAAACATAGTGAGGTTTTAGTTCTTTATGATGTAAATTGTCAATTTTAATAGTTTATGGTGTAACTTTAAAGAAAATAGTAGTACCTTGCAGACAAATATTTTAGCGCAAGTTTTGAGAATTCTTACAACATAGATCACGAATATTAACATTTATGGATTCTATGATAACATCAAATAATATTAATTCTTTATTTCTCAAGAATTAAAAAATAATAATAATAATAATCATAGTCGAATATCAAAATATTCACTAGATTGCAAAAAAAGCAACGAAATGAGTGTCCCCATTTTTCCAATATCAAGAAAAGTCATATATTGCATTTATTTTTGAAAAATAAAAGTAATTCATTACTGTGAATTTAGGTAAAGATTATTGAAGAGACCCTATTTACAAAAAGTTGTAGTACCCAGAATTACTTGTTAATAGTGCTCCTCCTCCACATTCCGATAATGGTCATGATCATTACTCGTAGGAGAGTTGTTCGAACTTTAAATCATCATATTCATACCGACCTTTCAAAGCTGTCGATCAAGAAATGAGAAAGTTAGAAAACAAAGAAAGAGAATTAATTAGACTACATGGCGAAAATGGTAGAAAAGTTTGTATGTATGGAAAATAAATGCGAGGGATGGAGGCCTTATTACTATTATATTATATCAAAAACAGAAATTCGATCGGCAATCAAAAAAGACATTTATTCTATATGGATACAATTCAAAGTGCTCACATGAACTTGCACATTATAATGCCAAATTGTATTCATTTACTTTTACTTATATTAATGTTTAAGAAAATAGTTGATTTTATAATTTAATTAAATGCTTTGAGGTTGCAAGGGGCTCTCACCTGGCCAGTCATCACCTCCTTGAATTTGGTCGCCACCAATCTTTATGTTGGGGACGTGAGCCACCTTGAGCCATTCTTTTTCTGTTTTACTTTCCAATTCTTTCTCCAGCACAGGACATAACCATATATTTAAAAAACGAAGGGAGGCAGGGAAGCCCTCTTCTGGCATGTACTTAAGCTCTGGACACTTAGAGATTTCCAATTGTACAAGGGAGGTGAGGTGTTGAAACCCCTCCTTGTCCAATGATTCCAATTTTTCAAATGATGTGATCCAAAGATAGGTCAGAGTGGTTGGCAGCAACAACTCCCCAGGAAAGGATTTCACAGAATCTTCTGATTTGTTGATGTCGTCGATTTCCAAAGATTCAAGAAAATGGAGTGTTTGCAAACCCCATCCCTCCTGGTTTTCAATGAGTTTCTTAGAGTTACTAATCACAATTTTCTTCAGATTGAAAGGCAAACCACCTTCTAGAAACGACTCAACTTCTGGACAATTTGCTAACTCTAAATAACGAAGAGACGGAAGGAATAATTGCATCTTATGGGGCATTGACCTCAAACTCTAATAATTTTTTAGGGAAAACATTGCAAGATTAGGGGCACGCAATCCTCCTTTTGGAAAAGATATAAAATTAGGACATCTCCATATTCTTATTTTTGATATCACTAAATCATCTCCATATTGTTCCAAAGATTGCAAATTCCTAAACCCAATAATTACAAGATTCTTCAAATTTGGGAATAGGTCTAATGGAAAGGACGTTAGGGAATCACAACAATCATCCAAGAACAATACTTCAAGGGATGAAAATTGTTGGTGCATGGGGAGCTCACACTTCTTACAATTATCGATATGAAGCATTTTCGATTTTGAGAGTAAACCACCATGTTCATTTTGTTTTGCAAGTACAAGAAATTCCAAATTGTTTTGCAAGTGCGGCTCACCGAGATGTTGACAATCTATAATCTCAATTTTGGCTAACGAATGAAGATGTATTGGCAACCTTCCTCTCAGCTTGGGGCAGTTCATAATATGCAACTTTTCAAGTTGAGAAAAAAGTTTCAACTTTATTTTTTGCACCCAAATGAAACCAATTTTCCCAATTCGACATATTCTTCAACCACAGAAATCTCAATCTTCCGAGTGGCTTCATTGAAGAATTACTACCATTTCCATAAAACTCTGGACTCATAGTAACAACTCCATCCAACCTAAGGCTGTTCATCCGGGCCGGATATTTTTCCGGCCCGGTCTAGAAACCGGATATCCGGAAATCCGGTTCCGGACTCTACCCGGATTAAATCAAATCCGGAATCCGGATTTTAAAAATCCGGATCAATAGATCCGGATCCGGATATATAAATCCGGATACCGGATTTTACATCCGAAACTGGGTATATTTATTAGAAAGTTAGAAACCTAGCCGCTTCCTACAAACGACCCATCTCTCGTTGCATCCATGTCCACCCCCTCTCCTGCTCTCTCTCACACGGGCGAAACGAAACCCTAACCAGCCATCGAGTTGATCATGCTCAACAACCGCGGGGTATATGATCTATCGCCGTCGCCGAGTCGTCGTTTTCTTTGCTTCTACGGTACTCTCTCTCTCTCTCTCTGTGCGATGCCATAGCCTCTCATCTCCTCGGTTTTCTCTCATCTGCTCTCTCTCTCTCTCTCTGCTCTGCGATGCTCTATGGGTTAGGTTTGGGTAAAAGTTACATATTATGTTCAACGGTTGGATTCTGTTTTGTTCTTTGTTGCCTCAAGGATGTTGCTGCTGATTTGACCATTTGAGGTTTTGGCACGGTTTTGTGTATCTGCATAAGGGTTTTGATATCTGCATTTAGCATCTATACTACTCATTACAAGGGCTTATATAAATATATATATATATATATATAGATATTGACATCGAAACAGGGGCTTATGTATAGTGTATTTTGACTACGTATATTAAACACTATATCTTTTAAGTTTGGTTTAAACAGGGGCCCTTGTTTGTTTAAATTAGTTTCTTGTTTAAGTGGTTCATGGGGATATGGATATTTCATTGTTTATAATATTGGTTTAAGAAAGTGGTATCATTACCATGTTGAGAGAATTTATTATCTAAATAGTGTCAGATTTGTGCCAGTATATGTGCTAGCATATTTTTTGGATGGAATTTTTTTGTGGGTTAGATTTGTGCTAGCATATTTTTTGGATGGATTTTTTTTTTTTGGTATAGCTTGTAATGTTAATTGAAAGGACCATGTCTACATATTGTGTATACTAGTACCCTACTCTCCTCTCTCTCTCTCTCTCTCTCTCTCTCTCTCTTTGTGACTGCAGCTCTCAATCACTCTCTCCATCGCAGCTTCATTCTCTCCCTCACAGCACTCTCACAGTCGCATCTGAACGAATTTTAAATGAATACTGAATGATTTAGTTGGATTCATTTCCATTTTGGATTGATTTTTCTTTATTGAAAAAAGTAGGGAAAATAGCAGGAAATTTATTGAAAATGAACAAATCATTTGTACTGCCATTTTGAATTGTGTTGCCTACTATCTGGTTGCTGTAAATGTGTTTATAACTAAACTATGTTCATTCGATTTAGGATTTTTCTAAACGCACGCCCTCAATTTCATAATTTTTTGGGCCGTTGTCAATTTTGAGTGTAGACCTTGAAGTCATTTACATTTAATTTGACTTTGGTTCAGGATGGATATACATGGATGATGAACAGTTCCAATATCTATCTGGTATAATGATGCATCAACCCAAAGCAACTATTAAGGGACCAAACTATACAAAATCCCCTTTGGCAAGCAACAAAGTGCATATGGATGAGGATGCTGCGATAATGGAGTCCAAAATCAATCAGATAAAGAATCTCTTCCCAGACTTTGGTAAAGGGTTTCTTGCTACCTGTCTTTGAAGTCTATCACCAGAATCCAGAAAAGGTGATTCAGAGAATTCTGGAGGGAACTCTTTATGAAGACCTGCTCCCCTTAGACACTTCATTAGATACAATTGGGAGTCCGGCGTGAACGCACACTTCTTCATATTTATTGGAAGTTATCCATATTAATTTTATTGTATTTGATAAGATCACAGTAATAAGGTTGTGTTATTCCACATAGACATTGCATAATTGATAGTTTAGTTTATGCATATCGACAACGTGACACATTACAATTATATTGATTTAATGGTGCCAATGTGAGACTGAGGTATTTGGAACAGATTAATGCTGATCAACACAAACTCATTTCTTGGTTATAAAAGTTTGAATTATTGGAAGAAGAATATTTCACTCCACATAATATTTCTGGATAAACAAGAAATGAATGTAGTGTTGAAAAAAAATTTCTACAACAAATTTCTCCCAAAGTATTTTTGGTAAATATTTACAACAAATTTTTCTACAAAAAAGTTGAAAAAAAAAACCGGTTTAAATCCGGTTTCCGGATTTCCGGTTTTTTAAAAACCGGATTGATCCGGATTCAAACTGGATTTCAACCCGGATAAAACTGGGTTGGACTCCAACCCGGGTTTGAACACCCGGTTCCGGTCCGGATTGACCCGGAATTCCGGTTTGGGCACCGGATGAACAGCTCTAATCCAACCCATAAATGTAGAGATCATTAAGAAAAGGTAGGTGCCCAAGGGGTGGTAAGGCACTACAATATTTGCAATCAATTAATTTTAACTGAAGTAAGCCCTCCTATCCAATTTGGAAAATCTTTCCCACGATAGTAGTCGAGGGAGAGACTTTTCAAGTTTTGATGGGGCTGCAGATTTTCAAGTACACATTTTTGACTTTCCGAAATACCAAATTGATCTTCTTGAAAATTCCATTCTAGCACCAACTTCTCGTGGTAACCTTTGTCCTTCAACTCTACATTCAAAGCATCCTTAGCTGACCTAACATTTTGGAGCTCCTCAATTAAAAGCTTTCCCCGTAGATTTTTTAGTTTCCCCAATTCTCCAATGCCCAACCCACTGCCACTATGTTTGCTGACGATGAATTTGGACAATGACCGGAGACAATTTAAACTACCCATTTGTATCGGCATCTCCTTTAATTTCCAAGTTTCATCAATTTCAAGATGACGTAAATTCATGAGTTTCCACATAGCTCTTGGAAATCTCTCCAAATAATGACATCTTGATAACTTCAATGTTTGCAAATTGCACAAATTACATATGGAATCGGGCGACCTGTCAAACTTTGCTCCAGAAACATCCAAATAACGTAAATATTTCATCTTGCCAATTGAATCAGGCAACTCCATTACTCCACTGCCTGGTAGAATCATGCCTAGGGAGAGAACTCTTAAGCACAATATTGTCCTTGGCATTGTCATGATTGCCCCAAAATACATTGTTGAAAATTTTATTCCAAAGAAAGTGCGCAATTGTTTGGCCTTTAAAAGATGAAGTTCAATATCTTCACATCCACACCAATGTTCACTAGAATACGATACATAACGAGTCATCTGCACAATTTTCTTAAAACTATCAGTGCCAAATTGCCCAGTCACAAAATTTTCCAAGTCGTTGAGAAGATCATGCATTACAAAATCTGACACATAAGTTTCATGATTAATTGATTGTTGAAAGAATGATCTTGATACAAGAGCATCGAAGTAACGATTGCCAACTTCTTCCATTGTTTCTTGTTTGGAGTCGTGCAAGAAACCTTCCGCCATCCATAATAAAACTAATTGATCTTTTTCAAAAATATAATCTTTTGGAAATATTGAACAATAAGCAAAGCATCGTTTTAAATATGAGGGGAGATACTTATAACTAAACCTCAAAGCTAGAAGAATAATGTTTGCCCCCTCCCCCACCATGGGAAGATCCCATACATCGCTCTTCAATATTTTTGTCCATCTCTCAACATCTGGCCGTTCAGACCACAGTAGATCGCCAATGACTTTGATTGCTAAAGGTAGACCTTTGCACTTGTCCACAATTTGTCTGCCGATATCTTTTATCTTTGGATCTGAGTTGGAGCTACCATCCCGAAATGCATGTTTTTCAAAAAGGGACCAGCAATCATCCTTTAGTAATAGCTTTGGATGATGAGTTGCAATTGCCTTCATTGCCAATGCAACGCTTTGATTCCTTGTGGTGACAAGGATCTTACTTCCTCGAGTCCCATAGTGCAAGAGTTGGCTTAGGAACTCCTGATGAATGGGTTTCTCACTCCAAATATCATCCAAAACAAGCAAAAATTTCTTCCCGTTCAAATTCTTCTGTACTGTATCTCGAAGCTTCTCTAGATCCTTAGTGTCACATGCTGACGAAGTTGTTGGACTTTTTTTGCTCCTTGAATCCCACATGGGAAAGGAGTGAGAGAGGGGCAATGCCAAGGGGGTTATAAAATGAGGCCTAGCCTCCTTGGTTTAAACACACCAGTCAGAAACTTATCTAGTAACTTTTGACTTTAGTAAAATTCCTCTATTGTCCTTTTTGTATGTAAAAGGAAGAGAGGTGAAAATTAGAGTTTTACTAGTGGGAGAATTTTTTGTGGGTGTCGTTGGGGTGAGGAGAAAAATTGTGTGATTGTAACAATTTTTCACATAGTGTATTTTCTTCTCTGGGTCTGGTGGTTTTTCTCCTGTTTTGGAGTTTTCCACGTAAATTCTTGTGTTGTGTTTATTTCATTATTTTTTCTTGTTATTCTGTTAAAAGTAGATCCTGGTGGGGGGAATTTGGAAGCCCAGATTCCCAACAGTGGTATCAGAGCCACTAGGTTCTTTTTGCAGGGTGGAGTTTTGGTGTGGTAGCGTGAATACGTATGGTCTAAGGAGGTTCTGTCTAGGAGATTGGAAATTTTAAGTGTGTCCGTTGTGACCCTCCAATCTTTCCTGGGAATCTTGAAGTTCTGTCTAGGAAAGATCAGTCTTTCCTGGGAACTTACTTAGTGGATACTATTCATTTCTACGGTAAAATTCATCGAAGCAATGTCAAGAATGGAGGTAGAGAACGTTGATGGGAGAATCAATTTTGACTTGTGGCAAGTACAAGTCACGGATATTTTGATTCCATCAATTACACAAGAGCAGACCAACCCATGAAGTCAGCAATTTGCTGGAGGTGTGGACAACCTGGGCATGTCAAGAAAAGTTGTCAAGAAGAAGTGGAGCCGGTTCGGCAAGTGGTTCCAAGTCAGTAAATGGAGATATTGGTATGAAGCTAACATTGTGTCTCTCTCCATAGAAAAAGAGACATGTATATCCTTATGGCATGCCGCTAATCCCAAAGTTGCCATGATAGAGGATGTGTTAATGTTAGTTGTTCCACAAGTTTACACATGGGCATTGGTTTGGCATTGATGCAAGGTGTGTGGTGGAAATTCATATCGATGGCTGATGAACTTCCAGGAAAGCCAAACGTGGGAGTTGCACCATAATTTTTCAGCAAAGTTATTTTCGACATGGGCCGAAGTGAAATACTTGGAATTGGTTTATTCTGAGTGGTTATGCTTTTATGGTGGAGCATGATAGCGAAAGCTATGAATCTTCATTGCGGTGGAGCGTGGCTGTGGGATCAGTCAAAGTCGCAAGGTGGAGATTGTTGAACTTTTTTTGCTCCTTGAATCCCACATGGGAAAGGAGTGAGAGAGGGGCAATGCCAAGGGGGTTATAAAATGAGGCCTAGCCTCCTTGGTTTAAACACACCAGTCAGAAACTTATCTAGTAACTTTTGACTTTAGTAAAATTCCTCTATTGTCCTTTTTGTATGTAAAAGGAAGAGAGGTGAAAGTTAGAGTTTTACTAGTGGGAGAAGTTTTTGTGGGTGTCGTTGGGGTGAGGAGAAAAATTGTGTGATTGTAACAATTTTTCACATAGTGTATTTTCTTCTCTGGGTCTGGTGGTTTTTCTCCTGTTTTGGAGTTTTCCACGTAAATTCTTGTGTTGTGTTTATTTCATTATTTTTTCTTGTTATTCTGTTAAAAGTAGATCCTGGTGGGGGAAATTTGGAAGCCCAGATTCCCAACAGAAGTTGCAGCCTGATCTATAATTGATTTCATTACATTGGGCAAAACAAACTCTTCTGAAACACAAAACCATATTCGAAGGTCAAAATGTTGTTTCACACTACTTTCATTGTATACCAGTTGAGCAAGGGTAGTCTTGCCGATTCCGCCCATGCCAACGATGGCAATAACACATGACATTTCATTGTCCCCGGCATCAAATAGGATCAATAAGTCGATTACTTTTTTCTTGTCCTCATCCCTACCAAATGTGTCGGACTCAAAGACGTAAAAAGTGGTCAGCCTTTCAGGATATTGTTCTCCTCCAACTCCTACTTGTAGACCCATAAAATTCTTTTGTTCTGCTAGATCTTTAAGTCTATCAAGTACCTCTTCAATTTTTTCATCTACCTTTTCGAAAAAAGGCTCAAGAAGAGCAGAGAAGGAGTCTCGTATATTGTCTACCAAGGTAGGAAATTCAGCGTCGACCTGCAGCTTGCTTTGCAAGGCTTCAGTAGCAATCTCTTCTAAGATGTCCTCCGCATCGTAGAGAACATCCTTCAACTCATCAACCCAGAGTTTCACGGAAGGATCCGAAGTTGATTTTCCTCTGCATCTTCAAGCACAGCCGACACAGATGGCATTGCATTCTTCAATTTCCTTAAGAGCACTTCGGTTCGTTTTCTTCCCCGCATGAAGTGAATCACCTCACAAGATGTCATTCTCTCAAATAACATGCCGAGTGAAGCAGAGAGAAATGCCAAGCCCATCTCAGCCATGTTTTTCTTCTTCGGATTGAAAGAAATTAAAGGGAAATGAAAGAAGCTTTTTTGTGCAAATAGCAAAGCCAGACAAGGTTGCAAGCTATATGCTTTTTTTATTTGAGAAATGTTATGTAAAATCAGTTTTGCCGTTTTGCGTATATTTTGTGTTCTATTCATATAGGTTTATCATTTTTTTTAATAGTAAATATATGGGCCCCGGTGTTGGGGTCTTTGCGCCTCCATAAAAATTTTTAAATAAAAAAATAACATATTTTTTTCTCTACATATTTTTTTATTATTTTTATATATAAAAAAATGAAATATAAAAAAGTGTAAAAAATATTTATATTACGGGAACGTAAAGAAAACCGAATATCGGGTCTTATAGCATTGCCTTTTTTTAATATGCAATTAATCATATTAATAAAATATAAAAATATATATATAAATGACCACACAGTAACACATTTTTTTAGAGGCGTGTTGAGGCACACTCCTCATAGCAACAGGAATTTTTTTTTTAATTTTCACTTTTGCCAATATTTTTTCATATTTTTAATAGCTTGAAAATGAAACGAGATCATCTTACCATAATAAAATTAAATGGGAGAAATGGCTGACGCTGTTTAATTAATTAGGTGGTCGTGAGTGATATTGTGAAGATAAATCCTCTCTGTTCAGTGCTTCCTTCCATTTACCTTTTCAAACCTGGCTGTTCTGACCGAAGAAAACATTATCCGAATGGTAGTCAAAGACCGGATCGAAAATATCTCGTAATTAGTGCCAACAATATCTAATAACAACACTATAAAAATAAATCTTATATTCCAAAATAGGAATAAATATATTTTATTTATATAATTTTTTTAATATCTTAAAATATTTTTTAAAAATAAAAAAAATCTAATATTATTTAAAAATATTTATATAAAAATCATTTAAAAGATTAAAAATCAAAATTGAGACAAATAAAGATCCCAAAATTAAATAGAATCTTCCTACAAACACACACAAAAATCATACAAACTGACGTGGTGAATGCCACGTCATTTTTATTTTTTGGCTGAACCGATCATTTGGATTGTTTTCTTGTCCCGTCCTTTCCGCTTCAATCTCCCAAATCCAACATCGGCATCGGTTGCGTTTATCTTCCCGTTCATTGTGTTATTTCACTTTAAAATCTTTTTTAGTCTCATATATTGCAGAGTTTCATCTTGCCCACTTATCACAATTTCATATACTGCAAAGTTTGGGCTACAAATACTCCCACTGCCCACTTAAAAAGAGTTGCATATATTGCAGAGTTTCCTCTTCTCCTTCACAGAGTTTTCTGGGAAAATAACGAACGGTATGATTCCGCTTTTGAGATCTTTTTAAAGTGAAAATAATTTGAAAAGTATTTGGAAGCATTATGTATTCTCAGTGAGAGAGAGAGACCCATAAATTTATTGAAAGTGCAGATTTATTGAAAAACATCTGAGACCAATAAACTTTCTTCTGTTAATGGAGTTTTGCAGACTTGCAGTGGTGAGGGCTTTGGAAGGAAAGAGAAGGGAAGGGAAAGTAGAAGGGAGGCATACGTCTTAGCATTGCTCTTCTCAATTAAATAACGCTTCTTAGCATTTTTCTTTCTTTATTGATGCATGCATGCATGGCCCCTTATTAAATGAGAAATACTATTATCATTGAATTCAGAAGATAAATTCATCTCTCGAATTTATCTTCTGAATTCATTTTTTTATTTAATGATTTATATGGTTTATTTAAAAATATATATTTAAAATCACCAAAAAAATATTGAAAATAAATCTTAAAAAAAAAATACTTATCCGATACACGTTCGGACTACATCCCTGAAAAAAATGTAGCACCGCTCTTATTAAATATCTCATAAAAAGATTCATCCCTTGTGGTGCCAATTGAAGAGTAAAGAGTAAAAACACGTTGCTAAATTGAAGAGTAAACTACATGAGGTGTAGAAGATGGACGCATAAATAAAAACAAAAAATTGTAAATCAGATAACGACTACTCGACCTGTGTGGTCGACATTGGCAAATAATAGTCAAGAAATTAGCTTAATTTGGATTCCTTTCGGGACAATTGATCAATGTGGTCATTAGAGGTGGGTTGCATTGAAGACGACCTTTGAATAATAAACTGAAACACTTTCAATAAACTTGGACAGGGCCATTATATATGTGTGGGGCTACCAGCTTTTCGGGAAAAAAAAAAAGGCCAAAACATTTTCAAACACTCTCTTTGATCAGTATTTATGGAGGGGAGAAAATAATCCCTTAATTCTGTCTTTTATTATTTTATTTTCCACTTCCACCCCAGCCATGTTTTCTTCTTTGGAATGAAAGAAGGAAGAAGCAAAGCAAAACAGAGTATTTTGCTTCTCGTGTACCCAAAGATTAGGCCATGTTTGATAACCATAAATGGATGAAGTTTATTATTTAAAACACGAGAAGTAAAATACTCGTGTTGATTCATTTATGGCGAACTTTGGATTCCAATTGTTGATTGAAGAGGTCTGCATGTATCATGTTGGGATCGGCGGAAGCTCACAAATAATATGGAGACCAAAATATAACGTGGTTCGGCCAATTTAGCCTACGTCCACACACACAAAGAGGAGAATTTGTATTAAACAACAAACCAATTATTTACAATGGTTTCTCTTTTCTTCACTGCGCGTGCGTGTGGCGCGTGGGTCCCGTGGCCGGCGCGTGGCCTTCGCCGAGTCGGCGCGTGTAGAGCGTGTAGTTTCGTCCGGTGTCCGTTTGAGACGAAATTTTCACCAAAATTTTCGTCTTGACCTGAGGAATCTGTTGCTATCCTCCAAACTTGATTTCGATCAAGTTTAAAAATGGGTCTCTCACGAAAATTCACAAATCCGACCTCCTACCGGCTCTGATACCACTTGTTGGGATCGGCGGAAGCTCACAAATAATATGGAGACCAGAATATAACGTGGTTCGGCCAATTTAGCCTACGTCCACACACACAAAGAGGAGAATTTGTATTAAACAACAAACCAATTATTTACAATGGTTTCTCTCTTCTTCACTGCGCGCGCGTGTGGCGCGTGGGTCCCGTGGCCGGCGCGTGGCCGTCGCCAAGTCGGCGCGTGTGGAGTGTGTAGCTTCGTCCGGTGTCCGTTTGAGACGAAATTTTCACCAAAATTTTCGTCTTGACCTGAGGAATCTGTTGGTATCCTCCAAACTTGATTTCGATCAAGTTTAAAAATGGGTCTCTCACGAAAATTCACAAATCCGACCTCCTACCGGCTCTGATACCACTTGTTGGGATCGGCGGAAACTCACAAATAATATGGAGACCAGAATATAATGTGGTTCGGCCAATTTAGCCTACGTCCACACACACAAAGAGGAGAATTTGTATTAAACAACAAACCAATTATTTACAATGGTTTCTCTCTTCTAATCTCTCCAACGGACCTCACCTCTGACTCTCCTTCTCATTACAATCTTATATGTATTTATAGGAGAAAGAAATAGTGTGAACGTGTAAAAGACGGTGGAACTCCGGCGGCCGACTTTCTTGAAATTTCCGGCGGCGCCTACCTTCCAGCTGCTACTGACGGTGCCGTCTTCCAAAAGCCTCCAGCTTCTTCAATTTGCGTGTGTTGATTTCTAACATATCATACATTTCATCCCATTGTGGGAAATGAAGGAAACACCGCCTCATTCATCATATATTTCAGAAAAAATTATCACTACTTCAGGTTGACAGCGGTTATTAACAAGGCCCACTTTTTTACTAAAAAACAACTATACGAAATTTGTAAAGGAAAACTTCGCGTCCATAAGAAAAGGAAACTTAATAAGGCCCACTTTTTTATTATTTTTATGATTTAATAAAATTATATTAATCTCATCTTAGGTTAGTCTCCTTTCTAAAAAATTGTCTTCGTCCCTCCTCTACAGTATTATTTTGATATTAAAGATTAATTACTTACAAGTTCGATTAAAAAATAAATAAAGAGAAATAGTTAAAATTTTTGATTTTGATTCAACATTTAATAATTTTGTTTTTTTAAAAGAACGTAATTAAAATTTTAGACACTTTATTTATTTATTTCTAATATATTTGTATAAGTGTGTTTATGTTATTTTAATAATATATAATTCTTGACATATCATATATTTTTTTAATAGTCATTGCGATATTCATTTATTTTTTTCAATGATATTTGGGCTAACAAATTTTCTTCCGCAAGATGTCAATTACCTCGTGAGATGCCATATATATCAAACAGCGCTCCAAGGAAAGAAAGAATGGTCAAGAAAGCTTAGAAAATAATCCCTTATTTCTTGTCTTTTATTATTATATCTGAATAGATGCATATCATAATGTTTCACTGAAGGAAAGATTCATCAATAATGTTTATGAAATATTGATAATTTAAAAAAATAATAATAATTCTTTGGAGATTGACAGCTGTTCATGTAAGACGTTAATTTCAATTCGACCCTGTCTTGACGAGTGATATGGGGCGTTGGCGTTGGGTCCTTTGCTCTCTCATACTGTAAAATATTTTTATATTTTTTTACAATTTATTTATTTTTTAATAAAAATAATAAAAAAAATGTATGTAGATAAAATATTTTTAATTTTTTTCTACTTAAAAAGTCCCATGGGGCGCAAAGGGGCCCCAACATTGGGGCCCCAAAACATTTCTCTTATCATTGAATTCAGAAGATAAATTCATCTCAATTCATTTTTTTTATTTAATAATTTATGTGATTTTTTATTAAAAATTATTTAAAACTATAAAAAAAATATTGAAAATAAATCTAAAAAAAATACTTATTCGACACACACTCGGACCACATCCCTCAAATAAATTGTAGCATCGCTCTTATTAAATATCTCATAAAAGAATTCAGCCCTTGTGGCACCAATTGAAGAGTGAAGAGTAAAAACACGATGCTAAATTGAAGAGTAAACTACATGAGGTGTAGAAGATGGACGCATAAATAAAAACAAAAAATTGTTAATCAGATAGCGACTACTCGACCTATGTGGTAGACATTGGCAAATAATAGTCAAGAAATTAGCTTAATTTGGATTCCTTTCGGGACAATTGATCAATGTGGTCATTAGAGGTGGGTTGCATTGAAGATGACCTTTGAATGATAAACTGAAACATTTTCAATAAACTTGGAAAGGGGCATTATGGGCAGGGCTATCGGTTCTTTGAAAAAAAAAATAAAAAAATCAAACACTCTCTGTCAGTATTTAGTGGGGGGAGAATATAATCCTTGTTATGAATTATATGCCGACGGCAGCCGTCTCTGTCCCACCACTAAAATTATGTGAATGATCCCACCACTATTATTTTAAAATCTGCATAGTGATTACATAGTAACTTGCATAGTAATTTCAACGCCTATAAATATGGGCTTCAGTTGTAATGAAATTCATAAGAAAATATAGAGAAGGAAGAAAGTTTCAGAGAGTTTCTTTTATATTTCTCTTGTAATAATAGTAGTTTTCTTTTTAGTTTTATAACAATCCTTTAATTCTGTCTTTTATTATTTTATTTTCCACTTCCACCTTAGCCATGTTTTCTTCTTTAGAATGAAAGAAATCAGAGCAAAAAGCAGGAAGAAGCAAAGCAAAACAGAGTATTTTGCTTCTCGTGTACCCAAAATACTCGTTTGAAAAAACACGAGAACCAAACATGGATGAAGTTTATTATTCAAAAACACGAGAAGCAAAATACTCGTTTTCATTCATTTGTGGCGAACTTTGGGTTCTAATTGTTGATTGAAGGTCTGCATATATCATACATTTCATTCCATTGTACTGGGAAATGAAGGAAACACCCCCTCATTCATCATATATTTCAGAAAAAATTATCACTACTTCAAGTTGACAGCTGTTCATATTCTAAAACTTCTAAATTCTACGGTCTTGTCCCTTTATCAATCGCTGCAGAGCAGCCAGCCAGAAATTGCAATTATCCTATTCATACTTGCTTTTTCAAAATATATACCTGTCCTGATCAGATGGCATACCCCCAAGAAGGGAAATTATTTATACAAGTCTCAAGACAAGCTTTATATAAATCTTTGTAAAAAAGTATACCACAATTTTAAAATAAATAAATGAAAGTGTAAAAACTATCCTTATTAATAATAAGGCCCACTTATATATATATATATATATTAATTTTATATATATTAAGTTTGAAAAGATATATATTATTATTTTTATAATTTAATAAGATTATATTAATCTCATATTATTGTGTTAGTCTCCCTTCTAAAAAATTATTTTCGTCCCTCCTCTACAGTATTATTTTGATCTTATAGATTAATTACTTACGAGTTCAATTAAAAAAAATAAAGAAAAATAGTTAATAATTTTGATTTAGATTCAATATTTGATAATTTTGTTTTATTTTTTAAAATGTAATTACAATTTTAGACGCTGTATTTATTTATTTTTAATATATTTGTATAAGTGTTTTTATGTTATTTTAATAATATATTGTTCTTGATATATCATATATTTTTTTAATACATATATTTTAAATGTATTTTGTTATTATTTTATATCTTACTATCAGATTATTCTATACTACAGAAAGAATTGTTTAGTAATAGAACAAAAAATATTTTGTTTTAGTTTTAACTTTGTCCGACCTCCTAAAACAAATTCCTAGTTTCGCCATTGATCTCGTGGGCATTGCCTTGAAAATGTTGTGGGTTGCCAAAGTTGAGAGTTGTTTAGAAATGGTTTATTTACACGTAAATTTTATGATTTGTTTGTGTTGGGAATAAACTAGTTAACAAATAGCTAAATAGAAGTAATGCAGTAGAAATAAACAAGAAAAAATACGACAATCACACATAACATTAAGATTTAAGTGGTTTGACTCAATGTAAACCTACATCTACTATTGGAGTCGGTCTCAAAGAATTCACCGTCAACAAAGATGAATTACAATAAATCAATTACAGAAATTCTCACAATCCCAAGGCTCCAATACACCTAATATACTCTCAATATTGTTAACAAAAAGATTATATTTCTTTCTCACAAGGTGTGGCTATCTCTCACGTTCTCAACTCTCTCTAAAACAAAAATAGAGTTTTTCTCCACACACATTACAAATGAACGACGTTCTCCTTTTATAGAGTGAGACTGTGTACGAAATGGCACCCCTAGTCCATAGAATATTAGCTCAAGCCAACGTTAAGCGAAGTGTCTAGGGTTGCATCTCACTTGAGCAGATTGTCGAACGAGGTCGAGCAAAGTTTCTATCTGAAATCTCACTCGAGTTGGATATCAAGCGAGTGTTGAGTGAACTTATGGATTGAGTCTCGTTCAAATTGGATGTCAAGCGAAAGTCGAACAAGATCACAGGTGAGACGCTTTTTTAACATAACATACATTTCCAGACCTGAGTAGGATGGAATGCTTGGGGCATCTTAAGGTACACGGAACTCCTATAACACAAATATCATTTGTCAATCTATTCCCCAAGAGCATATAAACCGTTGCTCTCAACGGACGAAAGAGGATGCCACTTAAATCAAGAGATCATTTGGACATCTTCATTAATGCCACTTAAATTCACCATAGCATTTTGCAGTGTATATATATATATATATATATATATATATATATTTGAATTTTCAAGGAGGCTTGGGCTAACAAATTTTCTTACTTGCAAGAAGTGAATGACCTCGTGAGATGCCATTTTGTCAAATAACGCTCCAATTAATTAAGAGAGGCAAAGAGCAATGCGACTCCAACCTCGGCCATATCATGCTTTCTTGGACGAAAGAACGATCCTGAGCAACTACAATATTGAGGAGACGATAATAAGAGGTGGGCTACACTTCACACTCTTGAAATAATGTGCATCCAAACAACTTCATAGTGAAGACGGCCTACGAATAAATAAATAAGAAAAAATATATTCATTATTTATTTATAAGTTTATAAATAAGTTTATAAATGAAATATAATAAATAATCTCTAATCATCTAATGTTACTGATAAAGGTATGATGAGTAGCAAATTATTGAAATATTATTTTTTAATATTATTATTTTAAAATCTGAAAATATTAAATTGAGATTTTAAAATTTTAAAATTGTTTATTCTTTTTATATAAAAATTTAAAAAATTATAATAATAAAATTGAGATCAGCTGCATCTTCAAATCCAAAGGAGTGAATATTTGCATGGACACGTCAAATATGATTCAAAGAAATTTTGTGTACTACACGAATTCGAGGAAAGCAAGCCTTGTTTGCGTGTCTCAGACTCGCTTTATTCTCCTCAGCCTCATTGTTTTATTTTATTTTTTATTTTTTTATTTTTACTTTTATTGTCATTGAATATTTCGTGGAGTTAATGTTGCAGATATTTCAACCACTCTTTTTTCTTGTCGGTGGAGTTGAAATGGAGTTGAAACGAGGTAAAATTTAAAAATTAAATAAAATATTATTAAAATATTTTTTAAAATATTATTTTTATATAAAATTTAAAAAATAAATTATTTATTATATATTATTTAAAATTCAAGTTATAATAAATAAATAAGACGAAATAAAATGAATTAAAATAATTTTTTAATCCAAACAAGCACTTATTGATTGGTCGTGAACTTTAACTATAAATTTTGAATCTCTGCATGCATATAACACATTTCATCGAAGAAAAAACCCATCGATAATGTTTATGCAATGTTTATACCAAATCTCATTTTATTTTTACTTAATGATTAAGAATTTGTTTTTAAATGAATTGTGGTTTTTTTTAAGAGAGACGCTGGGGACCGGTCCGGCTGTCCCCCGCGTCTAAAGCAGCCCAACTAACGTTGGGCTGCTTGATGATGAAAAATACATGAAAATTAAATTAAAAAATTAAATTAAATAAATAAAATGAAAATTAAAAATATATTAAAAAAATAAAATGAATAAAACATAATAAAAAACACAATAAAAAAATAAAAATATAATAAAAAACATAATAAAAAAATGAAATGAAGATGAATTTAAAATGGAGATTTGGCCATAGAGCAAACGGTGCAGCCGCCCGTGGCGGTGGGCTACACCGCCCACACCATCGGGACCGGCGGACTTAGGCGACTTCACCCCTACGACGGCGAGCTCCGGCCAGCTTCGGTGTGCCCCCGGCAGCCTTCAATCCGTTTCGGACCCGTACCACCGCCACCGGGGACGGCGAGACTGTTTTGGTGGAGGGGGGCAGCCCGTCTGCCCCCCGGGAATTCCCTTTTTTTAAATATTTAAATAATTGAAAAAAAAAGTTTTTTAAAAAAAATTGGCTGATCGGTGAGGATTCTAGGTGAATCCATTGTGGATGTAGCATGACCCTTCCAGAAAAATGCGTTAAATATATCATAAAGGAAATCGCCCCTTGTGTTGCCAAGTGAACCACAAGGTCGGGAGGGAACAAAGAGTCATCAGAGATGGTCGGGAGGGATTTCGCCCCTTGACTTAGGTTCATGTGTTTGGATGTTTGTCATCAGAGATGGTCTACCACCAAAAGCAAGGGAAACTTCGTGGACATTGCCTTTGAAACCTCCACAAAATTTTTATCTCAACCCATTCTTTCACAAGTTACAACATTAAACATTATCGACCCCAACGGGCCCCCCCTTTGTTCCCTATCAGTATAAAAATTAGTAACTACATTTTACTTTAACAAGATTAATTATCCAGAAAATAAATTTCAAAAAACTGATTACAAATTGAAATGATGCGCAGTGTGCCAATGTGGTATATGAAATTGTAATTTATTTATTTTTTATAGATAGATTTAATCATGCAATATCAAATTTTGGCTTTTTTTTTTCTTTCAAAAACTTCACATGCAATATTTCTATATACGTTTAAGCAAAATTACATGGACTTGCATGAATAGTCTTCATTTAAAAATTGTATATAGACTAACACTAATTCAAAATGCTTATCCTGATGAGAATGGCCAACCACCAAAGGAAAAGGAAACTTCATGGACATTGCTTTTAGTGAATTAGAGATGGCAATCCATAAAAATATCTAATTACCACAATTCACCATGTGATGCATCCTTTTTATTAATTTGTATTGCTCATATGGGCAATGGTTAACTGAGCGTACGTCAAATTGTCAGGTTTTAGTTGCATATCATGTATATTGCCAATTTTAATAGCATAGCTTGGCTGATGCTTTCATGAAATAACACAGGAGCCGAGGGGTCTAAATTAGATGGCCCCTGCTGATACTGGGTTTATATGAAGTGTACGTAATATTGTTTCTCCCACATAAGCACTTCTTAAGTCCCGGGACTTCAACCTACTCCCCATCCAGTCAAGCCCATGAATGACTACCAATCAACTACGCTAGTCTAAGAGTCAATCCTGTTGGGAATCTGGGCTTCCAAATTCCCCCCACCATAATCTACTTTTAACAGAATAACAAGAAAAATAGAGAAATAAACACAACACAAGAATTTACGTGGAAAACTCCAAAACAGGAGAAAAACCACCAGACCCAGAGAAGAAAATACACTATGTGAAAAATTGTTACAATCACACAATTTTTCTCCTCACCCCAACGACACCCACAAAAACTTCTCCCATTAGTAAAACTCTAACTTTCACCTCTCTTCCTTTTACATACAAAAAGGACAATAGAGGAATTTTACTAAAGTCAAAAATTACTAGATAAGTTTTTGACTGGTATGTTTAAACCAAGGAGCCCAAGCCTTATTTTATAAGGCTTGGGGCTGCCTCCTCTCCCACTCCTTTCCCATGTGGGATTAAGGAGCAAAACCCAACAATCTCCACCTTGCGACTTTGACTGATCCCACAGCCATGCTCCACCGCAATGAGGATCTTCATAGCTTCCGCTATCATGCTCCACCATAAAAGCATAACCACTCAGAATAAACCAATTCCAAGCATTTCACTTCGGCCCATGTCGAAAATAACCTTGCTGAAAAATTATGGTGCAACTCCCACGTTTGGCTTTCCTGGAAGTTCATCAGCCATCGACATGAATTTCTACCACACACCTTGCATCAATGCCAAACCAATGCCCGTGTGCAAACTTGTGGAACAACTAACATTAACACATAATCTATCATGGCAACTTTGGGATTAGCGACATGCCATGAGGATGTACATGTCTCCTTTTAACAGAAGTCATCTTCTGTAGAGAGAGACACGATGTTAGTTTCATTGTCAGTATCTCCATTTACTGACTTGGAGCCTCTTGCCGAACCTACTCCACCTCTTGGACAATTTCTTTTGACTTGCCCAGGTTGTCCACACACCCAGCAGACTACTTTCTTCTTCATAGAGTTCTTTCTCTTCCAATCACCAGCTGTCACCATTGCTAAGTTCTCAAGTAAACCATTACTTCCACTACTTAGCCTTTTTTCTTCAGAAAAAAGTTTACTGGTAACCTCTGAAAAAATTATTTTCTCCTTCCCATATATCAAAATAGGCTTCATATGCTCATAGAAAGATGGAAGAGACCAGATCAGCCTCAAGGCTTGATTCTCATCGTCAATTTTAACTCCAATAGATTCCAGCTCAAAGACAATGCCATTGAGAACACTTAAATGATCTGAAATAGTCGTACCTTCACTCATCCGCAGTATATGAAACTGCTCCTTCAGGTACACTCGATTCGAGACACCCTTCGTCTGATACAACTCTTCGAGTTTTTCCCAGAGTCCCTTTGCCGTGAATATTCCATGCACATTTGCAAGAATATTCTTGGCTAGGCACAGACGAATTGCACTTGCCGCTCTTAAATCCAAATCCTCCCAATCTTCATCGCTCATTCCAAATCTGCTTTTTGTTTCACCAGTAGTGCTTGAACCACTACTGACTTCAGGGACTGGTCTACCTTTCAACGCCTTGTGTAATCCTGATTGAATCAAGATATCCTTGACTTGTACTTGCCACAAGCCAAAATTGATTCTCCCATCAAATTTCTCCACATCAAATCTGATAGGATTTGAAGCTCTACCTCCTGACATAACTTCGATGAATTTTACCATAGAAATGAATAGTACCCACTAAGTAAGTTCCCAGGAAAGACTAATCTTTCCTAGACAAAATTTCAAGGTTCCCAGGAAAGATTGGAGGGTCACAACGGACACACTTAAAATTTCCAATCTCCTAGACAGAACCTCCTTAGACCATACGTATTCATACTACCACACCAAAGCTCCACCCTGCAAAAAGAACCTAGTGGTTCTGATACCACTTGTTGGGAATCTGGGCTTCCAAATTCCCCCCACCAGGATCTACTTTTAACAGAATAACAAGAAAAATAGAGAAATAAACACAACACAAGAATTTACGTGGAAAACTCCAAAACAGGAGAAAAACCACCAGACCCAGAGAAGAAAATATACTATGTAAAAAATTGTTACAATCACACAATTTTTCTCCTCACCCCAACGACACCCACAAAAACTTCTCCCACTAGTAAAACTCTAACTTTCACCTATCTTCTTTTTACATACAAAAAGGACAATAGAGGAATTTTACTAAAGTCAAAAATTACTAGATAAGTTTCTGACTGGTGTGTTTAAACCAAGGAGCCCAAGCCTTATTTTATAAGGCTTGGGGCTGTCTCATCTCCCACTTCTTTCCCATGTGGGATTAAGGAGTAAAATCCAACAAATCCTCCCCTAAGGCCATAGAAAGGCATCCGGAAAGTTTTTTCAAGACCCAACTGATTCCCAGAGCTAGATGTTCCCCTCCCAGCATGAGTGTAGCTGGATTCAATTTCAAGCATCGAAGGAACATAATTCGTGCATATATATTTTTTTTCTTGCGAATGAATGAGTTTACCACCCATCCACGCCCGCTCAAAGTGGTAGCAATTAAGCCACCGCCTAAGCCCTCCAAATTGAGTAGGCCCCATAAAGAAAAAAAATATTGGTTAGAATAAAGATGAAAAATATATTGCACAAAATAAAATCAATATTAAATGAGAAATTTTGGTTTAAAAAAACAAATAGATATAAATTTTTGAGTAATTCTACATGGAGTTGATTTTAAAAAATCAAGAAAGAGTTGACTTTGATTTAAAAAATTCTCCTTATTTTCAACTTTTATATAAAAAATTTTGAATCAAAACTGACTCCCTCTCAACCCTCTAAAACCGATTTCATGTAAAATTACTCTAAAAGTTTCTCAAAAAGATTTTACTTAAAATGTTCAAAATTTTCAAACAATAGTGAAATTAGAATAAAAGTAGCAAAATGATGTATATTTTGATGTTGATGGCCTTATTTATTTTTAAAATTAAGTATTAAAATAAGTATATATTACTTAAAACAAAAGTAAGTACTTAAGTTATAAAGAAGTATACTCTATTTATAGAAAAATAGATTCTCTTTTAAATTGTTATATTACTTATAGATATTATTAATATAAAAAAATATTAATATGTGCTTTGCATCTCAAAATTTTCAATAAAATTTTATTATTTAATATTTAAATATTAGTATTATTTTTAAATTAAAAGTTTTGTACTCAATGGTCGCCATAGACTACAAAATATATTGAGCTGCAGTTGGTGCGAGCACAACCTAAATAGGATGTACAATGATACGATTAAGTTATTAACCTCTCAAAACCTGTGGACAAGGTCACAACTATCGCTCGCCTACTCGCTCTGACATCTGCCATTTGCCACAATATCCTGCCATATACTCCAACACCTATCATCTCGCAGCACCAATCCCACACCAGATCTCGCAGCACCATGTGTATTTAGCTTCATAGTACCGGATATAGGAGGCTCCCATTTGCAAGTCTTCTTAGTAATGGTCCTGTGTCCTTCATTAACAGATTGAAACTCCTCTGCAATTGAATATGCATTATTGACAGCTTCTTCTGGAGTCATTTGCTGGTTTTCAAAATAGAACAGATTCCTCCGCTACCAAAGACCCCAAGCACAGACAATCAGTTTCCGGAAAACATCAATCTGTTGCCTTTGAATTAGAGTTGCAGCAATTTGAAAAAAATCCTGTTGTTGGTCTGCTGTAATGAAAGTAAATTGAGTCTGCAGAAAAGGAAAAATATTAGGACAGTACAAGAGGGCATGATTAATATCCTCATCACCCAAGTTGCACCATCGACAAGTTGCCTCATCCAAGACTCTTTTGGCTTGAAGATTCTTCAAAGCAGGTAAGCCATTTTTAAGCATTCTCCAGGCAAAAATCTTAACTTTAGCAGGGACTTTTAACTTCCACAAATGCTTCCAAACTTGACTGTTCCCCTCTATTTAAATTCTCAGCTTTCTGTTGATCATCCCTCAGAGACATAAACAACCAGTAGGCAATTTTCACTGTAAAATTACCACTTTGCTCACCTTCCCAAACAATGCTATCTTCTCTGTTATTAGCAAAAAGCATCATATTAAGGACCTCAGCAGCTTCCATAGGTGGTACCAGACTTCTGACCTTATCAACATTCCAGCTCCATGCTTGTTCATCGATAAGCTCGGCAACCTTCATATCCTGCTGTGAAGGAGAAATAGAATCTGGTTTTGGAACTAATTTATGGTTTGGCAACCAAAAATCAGTCCAAACATTTATACATTGACCATCCCCTACCCTCCAACGACAGCCTTTAAAAAGCTAACTCTTTGCCTCCCAAATACTGTTGGGTTTGCTACTTTTGAAGTCCCACATCGGTGGGATTTAATGAAGGGGCAAGCCCATGTGGTTATAAAAGGAGGTCTAGCCTCCTTAGTTAATTACACCAGTCAGAAACTTATCTAGTAACTTTTGACTTTAGTAAAATTCCTCTATTGTCCTTTTTTGTATGTAAAAGGAAGAGAGGTGAAAGTTAGAGTTTTACTAGTGGGAGAAGTTTTTGTGGGTGTCGTTGGGGTGAGGAGAAAAATTGTGTGATTGTAACAATTTTTCACATAGTGTATTTTTCTTCTCTGGGTCTAGTGGTTTTTTCTCCTGTTTTGGAGTTTTCCACGTAAATTTTTGTGTTATGTTTATTGCTCTATTTTTCTTATTATTCTGTTAAAAGTAGATCCTGGTGGGGAGAATTTGGAAGTCCAGATTCCCAACAAATACCTCTCCAAATATAGGATGGTGCATTCCCAAGCTTGGCTTTCTGAAAATCAGTTTGGGAAAATATTAAGCCTTGAAAATCTGATGAAGCAATGATTGATCTTCTTTGAGAATCCTCCACCCCTGCTTAGCAAGCAATGCCATGTTAAACATCCGCAAATCTCGAAAACCGTACCCCCTTTACATTTAGGCTCACACATTCTTCGCCAACTTATCCACCTTATTTTGCTCTCCTCTTTTCTTTGCCCCCACCAAAATTTAGCCATAATATTCTCCAACTCAGCACACAAAGTATTTGGAAGCTTGAAACAAGACATAGTATAAGTTGGGATCGAGGTCTCTAGCTCAACATGGTTTTGTCATTAATACATATGAAGTAATTTCAGTTTGTGAACTTATTTTTATGTGATTTCTTTTATAGCCGTTTTCGAAATAAAATAATCCTTCTTTATGTATCTTGTTAGTTTACTTCCAGTCCCACCTTAGCCACATGCTCTGGTCATTTGATCATTTATTGATTGGTCGTGAGCTTTGGATTCTTTTGTGGATTGAATCTCTGCACATCATCATACATTTAGTTGAAGGAAACACCCTTCAGTAATGTTTATGAACAGTTGATAATTTCAGAGAAAAAAGGATCATTGCTTGAAGATGATAGTTGTTCATGTAAAAAGGTTTCAATTCTACCCTGTCTTGATCAATAGGTACTGAGTAGCCAGTCAAAAGTTGCAATTATCCTAGTCATAGTTGCTTTTTCAAAATGTAATAAAAATTACAACAACATTAATTCTCAAACGACATCAGTTTAGCTGAAGTATGGAAATCTCACTCTTTTTAATGAGATTCAAGCCCTCTATGACTTACAAAATTTCAAATTAACCGGTAACCGGTGCCGCAGGAAACTTTCACTACCTTTTTCCTAAGATCTTTAGGCAAGGACAGCAAAAAACAAAGGTAGGTAGCAAATATGAGAGATGTCAAATGGTCGGAAGGCAATAGTGGGTGACTGTGGTGGTGCGTGAGGGACAAGCGCTACACTAAGAGTGAGTCTATCAATCGAATCTTAAAGCGTGTGTGTATCTCACACGCTCTAAGATCTGTGTGACTACGTGCCACTCTCATCGGCAAAATTTTTCAACTATATAAAAGATTGACGGCTAAGGACTCTAGTAGTGGGGTGTGTGTTGATCGTTGAGCTTCGGTAGGCAACAAATCAATTCCCTCCTTGTTATGGAAGGAAAATGCAGGAAAACACTTAAAATGAAAAGCTTTACAGGATTTGGATTGTCCAGATAGGAGGATGGAGGGAGGAGTCAAAGCTCCGCCCCCCATCTAGGAAGGAAAAATTGGGTCAGGGAGGGAGGTTGCCTTCGCCACTAGAGAGAAAAGAGAAAAACCACCATTCACCATCTAAGGCATGCACCCCGTATTATTTTTGTTTAATTATCGAAAAAGTAAAGTAAATAACCACATTGCCATCCAGTTCTCAATAAAAGAATATGCTTAATCACCTTAATGTTCAAGTTGATGGGTCTACTAACATTTTTATTTGTGATATTCCACCTATTGATTTAGCAAAGAATCCAATCACTCGTGAAAAAAGCAAGCACTTAGATACATGATTCCACTTTATTAGAGACCTCAACCTTTTTATTCAAGATAGAAGAACTCGCTATTGGCAACATTGCAATTAAGAGAATGATGGGAAGGCAAAAATAACTGCATCTTAGGGGCTGGTTGATGTTAATCCGGTTCTTCTTAAAATGTTGAGATTTAGTTCAACTTGCTCTACACCGTCCTAGAAGTCGAATGTCAACTTTATCAAATATGGTATCAAATCTACTTGGGAATGGTCTTGTTTTTTAATATTTTATACAGGATTAGTTTATTGTGGCTCTATTTAAATTCATCTTTAAGTGGTCAAGTTTTTCTTATCTCTCATGCCATCTAATATTAGTCCTATAAGAACTTGATTGATCTGTAGTACCATATATAGATATTAAGGTTATGAAGCACTATCAGTGTGTACAACAACAATCAATAAAATTTCAGTTTTCCACCTTCTTTTGCAACTGTTATTAGTGTATATACCATACTGACAGTTGAGACTGACCCTAGAGATTTCTAGACATCAGTCCATTCAACCTAATTAGATCTTTTGTCTGCTATTCAACTCCCCTAAAATTGTTCCCTGCTTCATCTCTATCATATCATTTTACACTACTTCTAACCATATTTTTCTTTCTTTTAGGAATATGAAAGGAAATGCTAAAATAATGAAGAAAAAATATTGGGTTGTGTTCTACTACTACAGACACGGTTGGAGAAGAAATCCACTGCAATTTAAAGCAAACACCTCGTTTATTTATGTTATGGCTTGAAGAATTATGTAACAATGGAATGTAAATTTTGTAGGCACTTCAAGGGGCCGGACCTCCACAATGTACTCTCACTACTCTAGAAACTGGAATACCTCTTTCATTAATAACTGACTGATTTTTTGAAAAGTTAAAAATTTATATATGCATCATAAAGTAATAGGCGTAGCGTAGCCCATGTAGCAGGAAGTATAAAAAAGAGACACTAGTTATATTCCAAAGCTAAGAAAGTGAAGACAAAAACTCATTTACTGCCCCCACCATTAAGAACAATAGCAGCAAACCAGCTACGCAAAGTACTGGTAAAAAACTTCAGAGACTTCACCTCTAATTTATTTTCAACCAAATGCACCACATAACACAAATGAATCATCTTCCATGCAGCAGCCACTTGGCAAGTAGAAAGGCTGGTACTCCAGCTTGCTAATAAGTCATCCACTGCTTTTAGCATAACCCAACTCAGACCAACTCTACTAAGCACTCAATTCCACAACCCTTTGGCCAGTACCTCACAATGAGGAGAAGATGGCTCACGAATTTCGCTTCTTTCTTGCACATAAAACACCAATTCATGACAATCATTGCACGCTTTTTCAAATTATTTATAGTCTGAATATTCCCTATTGCTACTGTCCATATAAAGAAAGCCACCTTAGACGGAACCCGAGCCTTCCAAGTTCGCTTCCAAGGAAAACAAATATGTTGCTGGTTTATCAACACCTTATCATAAGATCGAAAAAATCTGAAAAAATCTGTCACCTCCTCTACTTCCCAGTCTTGAACAGATTTGGAAATGCTCACGTCCCACAGCACCACACCATTAGAATTGCCCATAAATTCTGAAACTGAACCTTGCTGACACTAATGGCCAATCTGAAATAGAGAATACAAATACTTAGTCAAACCATATACAACTGACGGAGTCCACCAACAAAGACCCACGAACATTTAATTGACCCATTAAGTGAACTGACTCGTTACTGGAAAAGAACTAATTAACTGAGTCAAACGTGGCCCATGAAATACACAACCTGGAGCCAATGGAAACAAAGACTCAACGGCAGGTGCATGCTAGCAACCCTTGATCATATGGGCAATATATATATATATATATATATGTTAAGTACTGAGTACAAATTGCCAGGTTTAATAAATTTTTTATATAATGTAAATTGCCAATTTTAATAGTATATGGTGCGATTTAAAGAAAAATAGTAGTACAAATTATCAAATGCTTTGGTGAAAGTTTTGAGAAGTAATGACAACACAAATATTAGCATTTATATATAGACTTGTGATAACATCAGATAACATTTCTGCATTCCTAAAAAATTAAAGAAACAAAAAATCAAGAGAGTCTAATACCAATATCACTAGATTCCATTTCCACTTGGCCACATGCTAATGTTTTACTTAAATATTAAATGTTTTAGTAAGATACAAATTAAATGTTTTAGCGAAAATTTTGAGAACTTTTGACAATGTAGACAACTATTAATATTTATGGACTCCAATATGATAACAAAATCATATAATATTAATTCTATATTTTCAAGAAATAAAATAAATAAATAAATAATAGACAGAGTCCAATATCAATATGATCAGTAGATTGCAAAAAAAGCAACCAAATTAGTGTCACGATTTTTCCAAGACGAAGAATAGTCATATCTTACATCATACATGATATGTTTTTGAAAAATAGAAGAAATTCATTATTTGTACCCAGAGGGCCAGAAGTACTTGTCAATAGTGATCCTCCGCATTCTGAAATCTGTCAATGATCCGCAGGTTCATACTGACTTCTCCAATCTGTCAATGAAAACAAAGCGACAGTTACAAAACAAAAAAAGAGAATTAATTTGACAACTCCGAGAAAACAGCAGTTTTTGAAGTAAGTTTTCCATTGTTTTACAAACAGAAAATCGATCGGCAATAAAAAAAAAAAAAGGCACTGATTATATATGGATACAAAAGAAAGAATTAACATACAGTTAAATCATGATCAGCAAAACAATTTCCAATACTCACATCAACTTCACATTATAATGCCAAATCATATTTCATTTACTTTTTACTTTTATTAATGTTTCAGAAATTTTGATTTTATAACTTCATTAAGCGTTGAGCTCGCTCGGGGCTCTCACCTGGGCGTCCATCATCTCCTTGAAAGCTTTGAGTAGTAACTATGTTAGGGACGGAAGCCACCTTGAGCCATTCTTCTCCTTCTTTAATTTTCAACTCTTCCTCCAACCTAGGACATATGGATTGCATCCACAAAAGACGAAGGGTGGCAGGGAAGCCCTCTTCTGGCATGTATCTGAGCTCTGGACACTCATGGATCATCAGTTGTACAAGGGAGGTGAGGTGTTGAAACCCCTCCTTGTCCAATGATTTCAATTTTCCAAATGAATAGATGTGAAGATGGGTCAAAGTGGTGGGCAGCAACAACTCCTCAGGAAAGGACTCCACATAATCTTCTGATTCACCGCCTCTAATTTCCAGCCATTCAAGAGAGGGGAGTGTTTGAAAACCCCATCCCTTCCGGTTTTCGATGAGTTTCTTACAGTTTTCGATCGCAATATGCTTCAGATTGGAAGGCAGTCCCCCTTCAGGAAACGACTCAACTTCTGGACAATCTCTTAATGCCAAATAACAAAGAGACGGAAGGAATCCTCTTTTTGGAAAATCTACAAACTTAGGACATTTCCGGATTGCTATACTTGATATCACTAAATGATCAGTACCATGTTGTTTTAGAGAATTCAAATTGTTGCACCCGTCGATTCGAATATACTTCAAATTTGGGAATAAGTCTAATGAAATAGACGTAAGAGAATCACAGCAATTTGTCAACAACAATACTTCAAGGGATGAACATTTGCGGTGCATGGGGAGCTCCAACTTCTTACAATCACTGATTCGTAGCTCTTGAAGACAATAATTGAAGTATGTTATTCCATCATTTATTTGTTGTTCTGGAAGTGCAAGTAATCCCAAAGTATCCTCAAGATGTTGACAATTTCTAATCTCAAGTTTTGCTAACGAATGAAGATTTACAGGCAACTTTCCTCTCAGCTTGGGGCAGAACACAATATATAACTCTTCAAGTTGAGAAAAAGTTTCAACTACTTCATTTTCTGCACCCAAATGAAACCAGTTTTTCCAATTCGACATATTCTCCAACCTCAGAAATTTCAAACTTCCAAATGGCTTCATTGAAGAATTACTACTATTTCCATAAAAATTTGGACCCACAGTATCAACTCCATGCAACCCTTCAATGTAGAGTGTATTAAGATAAGGTAGGTGCCCAAGGGGTGGCAAAGCCATACAATATTTGCAATCAATTAATTTCAACTCAGACAATGAAATAAGCCCTCCCAACCATTTTGGAAAACCATTCCCGTCATAGCACTTGATGAAGAGACTCTTCAAGTTTTCATGGGGCCGTAGATTTTCAAGTACTTCATGGGGCTGTAGATTTTCAAGTACATCTCGTTGACTTTCCAAAATATCATTCCATTGTAACACCAACTTCTCGAGGTAATCCTTATCTTTCAAGCTTGCATTGGAAGCATCCTTGGCTGATTTAACAATTTGTAGCTCCTCAATTAAAAGCTCTCCCCGAAGATTTATCAGTTTTCCCAATTCTCCAATGCTCGACTCACTGTCATCAATTAAAAGCTCTCCCCGAAGATTTATCAGTTTTCCCAATTCTCCAATGCTCGACCCACTGTCATCATGTTTGCTGACGATGAATTTCGACAACGTCTGGAGACAATTTAAACTACCCATTTTCATCGGCATCTCCTTTAATCTGTTAGTTTGATCAATTTTAAGATGACGTAAATTAATGAGTTTCCACATATCTCTTGGCAATCTCTTCAAATAATGACATCTCGATAACTTCAACGTTTGCAAATTGCACAAATCACATATGGAATCGGGCAAGCTGTCAAACTTTGCTCCAGAAACATCCAAATAACGTAGATATTTCATCTCGACAACTGAATCAGGCAACTTCAACATTACCGCACTGCCTTGTGGGATCATGTCTAGGGAGAGAACTCTTAAGCACAATATTGTCCTTAGAATTCTCTTGATTTTCCCAAAATTCATTGGCGACAAACCTATTGGAAGAAAAGTGCGCAAATGTTTGGCCTTCAAAAGATCATTTTCAAAATATTCAAATTCACGCCAGTGTTCACTAGAATACGATACATAACGAGTCATCTTCACAATTTTTTTAAAACTATCAGTGCCAAATTGCCCAGTCACGAAATTTGCCAAGTCGTTGACAAGATCATGCATTACAAAACCTGAGTTATAAGTTTCACAAATAATTGATTGTTGAAAGAATGATCTTGATACAAGAGCATCGAAGTAACGATTGCCAACTTCTTCCATTGTTTCTTGTTTGGATTCGCGCAAGAAACCTTCTGCCATCCATAATAAAACTAATTGATCTTTCTCAAAACTATAATCTTTTGGGAATATTGAACAATAAGCAAAGCATGGTTTTAAATATGAGGGGAGATACTTATAACTTAACCTCAAAGCTGGAAGAATAATGTTTGCCCCCTCCCCCTCCATGGGAAGATCCCATACATTGCTCTTCAATATTTTTGTCCATCTCTCAACATCTGGCCGTTCAGACCACAGCAGATCGCCAATGGCTTTGATTGCTAAAGGTAGACCTTTGCACTTGTCCACAATTTGTCTGCCGATATCTTTTATCTTTGGATCTGCGTTAGAACTACCATCCCGAAATGCATGTTTTTCGAAAAGTGACCAACAATCATCCTTTGGTAATAGCTTTGGATGATGAGTTGCAATTGCCTTCATTGCCAATGCAACGCTATCATGCCTTGTGGTGACAAGGATCTTACTTCCTCGAGACCCATAGTGCAAGAGTTGCCCTAGAAACTCCCGATGAATGGGTTTCTCACTCCAAACATCATCTAAAACAAGCAGAAATTTCTTCCCGTTCAATTTCTTCTTCAGTGTAACTTGCAGCTGCTCTGGATTCTCAAAGTTAGGACAAGGTAACAAATCTGCTGCCTCTATAATAGATTTCTCTAACTTGGGCATATCAAATTCTTCTGAAACACAAAACCAAATTTTAAGGACGTTGAAATGTCGTTCAACCTTACTGTCATTGTATACCAGTTGAGCAAGGGTAGTCTTGCCGATTCCGCCCATGCCAACGATGGCAATAACACATGACATTTCATTGTCCCCAGCATCAGATGGGATCAATATGTCAATTACTTTTTTCTTGTCCTCGTCCCGACCAAAAGTTTCGGACTCTGAGACGTAAGAAGTGGTCTGCCTAATTTCAGGATCAGCTTGTTTTTCTCCAACTCCTACTTGTAGACCCATAAAATCCTTTTGTTCTACTAGATCTTTTAGTCTATCAAGTACGTCTTCAATTTTTTTATCTACCTTATCGAAAATAAGCTGAAGGCGAGCAGAGATGGAGTTTAGTAAATTTTCTCCCATGGTAGGAGGTTCAGCATCCTGTAGGCTGCTTTGCAAGGCTTCAGTAGCAATCTCATCCAAGATGTCCTCCGCGTCGTAGAGAGCATCCTTCAACTCATCAACCCATTCTTTCACAGAAGAATCCGTAAGTTGCTTTTCCTCCGCGTCTTCAAGCACAACCTTCCCAGAAAGCATTGCATTCTTCAATTTCCTTAAGAGCACTTGGGTTGGTTTTCTTCCCTGCATGAAGTGAAGCACCTCACGAGATACTATTCTCTCAAACAACACATTGAGTGAAGCAGAGAGAAATGCCAAGCCCACCCCAGCCATCTTCTTCTTCTTCGGATTGAAAGAAATCAAAGGGAAATGAAGGAAGCTTTTTTGTGCAAATAGCTAAGCAAGATAAGGTTGCAAGTTATATAAAATCAGTTTTGCCGTCTTGCGTATATTTTGTGTTCTATTCATATAATTGGTTTCATCATGTTTTCAATATGCAATTAATCGTATTAATAGAATATAAATATATATATATATAAATAACTACTATAATAAAATTAAATGGGAAAAAATGGCTGACGTGGTTTAATTAATTAGGTGGTGGTGAGTGATATTGTGAAGATAAATCCTCTGTTCAGTGCTTCCTTCTATTTACCTTTTCAAACCTGGCTGCTCTGACCAAAGAAAGAATTATCTGAATGGTAGTCAAGACCGCCATTTTAGATCAAACAAAGAAAGAACTGAAATCGAAAAATTTCGTAATTAGTGCCAACAATATCTCATAACAACACTACAAAAATAAATCTTATATTCGAAAACAGGAATACCAGCTTTTCAGAAAAAAAAAAAAAAAAAAAAAAAAGAAGGTTGAAACATTTTCAAACACACCCTTTCAGTATGTATGGAGGGGAGAAAATAATCCCTTTAATTCTGTCTTTTGTTATTTTATTATCCACTTCCACCTCAGGCATGTTTTCTTCTTTAGAATGAAAGAAATCAGAGCATAAAGCAGAAAGAAGCAGAGCAAAACGAGTATTTTGCTTCTCGTGTATGTGCCCAAAGATTAGGCCATGTTTGATAACCAAACATGGATGAAGTTTATTATATATATAAAAACACGTCATGAAGAGAGATCATCTTTTATCTGCCGGTTGGCAGTACATGCTCTTGATAATTGATTCATTTGTGGCGAACTTTGGACTCTAATTGTTGATTGAATGTCTGCATATATCATACATTTCAACCCATTGTGGAAAATGAAGGAAACACCCCCTCATTTATCATATATTTCAGAAAAAATTATCACTGCTTCAAGATGACAGTTGTTCATATTTTAAAACTTCTAAATTCTATTCATACTTGATCAATCGCTGCAGAGCGAAGTTGCAATTATCCTATTCATACTTGCTTTTTCAAAATATATACTTGTCCTGATCAGATTGACCGAAATTATTATACAAGTGTCAAGACAAGCTTTATATAAATCTTCGTAAAAATGTAGACCACAATTTAAAAAGAAAAATTGTAAAAACTATCCTTTATTAGTAACGCCAAATTTTTATAAATAAATAAAAAAATAATAATACAAAATTTGCGAAGGAAAACTTCTTGTCCCGTGCGTTGACGGAACTATATATGGGCAGGGGTCATGATTTTGAATATTTTTATGATTTAATAAGATGATATTAATCTCATTTTGTTTTAGTCTCCTCTCTAAAAAAGTATCTTGGTCCCTCCTGTATAGTATTATTTTGATCTTATAGATTAATTATTTTTAAGTCCAATTAAAAAAATTAAAGAAAAATAGTTAAGAATTTTGATTTAGATTCAATAATTGATAATTTTATTTTTTTAAAAGAATGTAATTACAATTTTAGATGCTCTATTTTTCTTTTATTTGATATATTTGTATGAGTGTTTTTATGTTATTCTAATAATATATTGTTCTTAATATATCATATACTTTTTTAATACATATATTTTAAACGTATTTTGTTTTTATTTTATATCTTACTACCAGATTGTTCTATAATGTAAGAAAATTTGTATAGTGATAGAACATAAAAAATATTTTGTTATAGTTTTAACTTTGTTCGGCCCTCGTAAAACAAATTCCTAGTTTTGCTACTAATCCAGGGACATTGCCTTGAAAATGTTGTGGGTTACCAAAGTTGAGAGTTGTTTAGAAATGTTTTATTTACACGTAAATTTTATGGTTTGTTTGTGTTGGGAATAAACCAATTAACAAACAACTAAATTGAAGTAATGCAAGTAATGCAGTAGAAATAAACAAGAGAAAACACGACAATCACATATAACATCAAGATTTAAGTGGTTCGACTTAGTGTAAGCCTACATCCACTGTTGGGGTCGGTCTAAAAAAATTCACTATCAGCAAAGATAGAATACAAGAGATCAAGTATAGAAATCCTCACAATCCCAAGGTCCCAATACATCCAATGTACTTCCAGGATTGTTAACAAAAAGATTCTATCTTTCTCTCACAAGGTGTGGCTATCTCTCACGTTCTCAACTCTCTCTAAAACAAAAGCAAAGTTTTTCTCCACGCACATTACAAATGAACGATGTTCTCCTTCTATAGAGGGTGCGATAGTCTTGCTCGAGCGAACCTGAATTCAAAATGACGCAAACTCTTGTTCGTAGAACATTAGCTCGGGCGAATGTTGAGCAAATATCTAGAATTGCATCTCACTCAAGCGGGCTGCCGAGCAAGGTCGAGCAAAATCTCTATTTGGAATCTTGCTCAAGCTGGATGTCGAGCGAGAGTTGAGCGAACTTACAGTTGAGTCTCGCTCGAGTTGGATGTCGAGCGAGATCAAGGGTGAGTCGCTTTTTTAACATAATTCAAGTCACATTTCAACAAATCTCTACCTTAGCTTGAATTCTCACAAGTCTCACATAATCTATTCTTCACAAAAGAATGACAAAACCCTCAACCAAATCACAAAAGGGAACCACCAACCCGAACACAACATCTATCCTTGAAGAACTCAATTCCACACAAAGTCTTCAATACCATAGACGACTTGACCAAATTACAATCTTGGTCCTAATGAAAAATCAGCATCTTTACACAAACAACAATACATCAGTATACAAACTGTTTATTTGAACAAAGACTTTGGAATACAGATGAAGACTACCAATAAATATTTACTGCCAAAGTAAGAACACCACAAAACCTGTATGAGCATATCTCAAAAGTAGACAAACTACCTCCTCTATCTACCAGATGAAAATGTAGACTTGTTCTCACTGTGCGCCAATATTAAAATCAAAATCAAAATTAAAATCATGATTGCTCTCAATATCATGATCTAGAGTACCACATGCACTTTATTGAGAAGCTCTCCCAGCAATTCCATATTCTTGCTATAACTTTTCTCTTATTTCTTATGGAAACAATAGTTGAAAAACAAATTGTCAAATGAGAAAGTTCATCCAATAGTAAGTTGTGTTGACTGCTTCATCCAAATCTGTAGACAAGTCTAGCAAACCCAAAGCATACTACAGGCTCTCACACACAAGTATGTTCCATTCCATTCAGTTACTCCATATCTGTGGAGTGGATTCAATTGTATGGTCTAAACAACGCTCTACCTTCTTATATGTAGATCACTAATTTTCTCAAATATTTGAAAGCATCAAACACATAACAAAACAGATAAACAAATTCCAAACTCTTTTTCAAATAATCATCAATAAATATGAATATAAACAGAGCACGACATCACACAAGATGTACTCCAAAATCATAAATATATAACTGCAGGAAACTTGATTATGCACTACTTCTCAAGAACACAATACAAACAAAAAATCAAGTTTTTTTGTCTTCTGATCACACAAAGAAAAATATGCTTACTCATAAATGACTACACCCGTTTGACATAATCACAAATGTCACAAGCAAGTAATACCTGAATCTGAAATATTTGAAAATGTTCCATCAATCACTGTACTATCCTGAAGAAAATAAAGACCATCTATCTTCTTTCTTGTCATTACCACCAAATAGTCCTTGTAGACTCAAAAAACTCCACCTGCAGTTGAATACTGGTAACCTAAGAAATCAAGAATGCCCACAAAATGTCCACAAAATCCATATAGAATTATATATAGCGAAGAAAGAAATTTGGATATGTATAAGCTAATAAAACTCGAGATCAAAAGAAATATAAAATTTGTAAAATAACATGCAATCGAGCAGGACAAAAACAACCAACTCTATAGAATCGCATACCTCCATTTTATGAGACGACTGTAAATATAAAAAAAAAATTACAAAAGATTGTTTCTTTTAGCATGTTTCTGAAAAAAACAGATCTTAGGTTAAATTGGTTTTTTTTTTTTTTTTCTGTAAGCAATCAATATTATAGATATCTAATAGTTATGAGATACAACAATTAACAAGATGGGAGGCCGTAACATTCATTCCAAACCAATAAATATAATACAAGATGAAAAAAAAAAGATTATGACATCAATAACTTGATCCACGCTCCTTTTTTAATGGAGGGAATTGCTCAAAAGCGATTAATGTCTAATGTTCTTTTTGTTTTAAAGTCTCGATTAAATTTAGAGATAAAATGAGATTATTTGAAATGACTTCTAAAAGTTGAATAAAATATTATTGGAATATTATTTTTTAATATTATTATTGTTTTAAAATTTGAAATTGCAAACCTTTGGATGGGCAAAGAATTAGAATAGTGATGGAATTAGCTTAATTTGGATTCCTTTTGGAACAACTGAGACATGTGGTTATTAGAAGTGGGCTGCATTACTTCACACTCGTGAAATAATGTGCATGGATTAACAGCAATTACAGTGAAATAATGTGTTGGTTTTTACAGTGAAATAATGTGCATGGATGGTGTTACATTATTTAGTTAAGATGATACTTATTTTTCCATGTGGCTACTATTTTGTAATGGTGTTATGCATTTTAGAAAGTTTATGAGCTTAGAAGGCTTTAATTTTTAGGATTTATGTAATCTCTATTTATTATCATTTATATAGGGTGTTCCTCTTTGCAAGTAAAGAATATCGATCGGTAAAATTTCTTTTATAATATCTAATATTGTAGTACTTAATCTACACTACAAGAGCGAAGCAATGCGTCCTATTATGATTTTAAATGTACATTTTACCACCATTCACCATTTATGACTTTGTGGACATTACCTTTGAAAATTTGGCATATTGTTGAAACATTTGCACTCATGAAAAGGGTTGAGAAAACAGTTTGATGGCCAAAATTCACCATAGCATTTGCAGTGTGTGTATATACATACATACATATATATATATATATATATATATATGTGTGTGTATATGTCATAATTCACTTATTGCAAGAAAGAAAATATTGAGGAGACAATAATTAGGGAAAATATTGGAACCATGATGAGCTGTAGCTGATGGACGCATAAATAATAAAATAAATTGTTAATTAATAAAATTGGCGAAGAGCAAAGCATGATCAGGTTGCAAGCTATATGTTGGTTTTTATATACGTCGAAGATGAAAAAGAGATGATCATCTTACTATAATAAAATTAAATGGGAGAAATGGCTAACGCATTTTAAATTAATTAGGTAGTCTCGAGAAAAACCTCTGCTCAGTGCTCGTTTACCTTTTCTAACTTACTTTTTGTTTAAATATATATAGATATATATTTTGCGTGGACAGATCAAACAAAATACCGTGATTTTATTAAGACCTTCTTAGATTTGAAAATTAGATAAATTGAAATAAGTTTAATTTATTTTTAATATTATTATTATTTTAAAATTTGAAAAAAATGTATAAAAATTTATGTTTTATATAAAAAATTATAAAAATATAATAATAAAATAAAAATGAGTTGAATTGAATTGCAAATACAAATTATACCTAAGTCGACAAAATGTATATACAGTATAGTAAAGAAGCAACACTTTAACTAAGGTGCACGTGCATATAGATGATAAAATTAAAAAAAATTTTATAAACTAATATGAACTTTGAATTCATTCTGATTGTGGATTGAATATATGCATATAATAACTTTTCAAAGAAGGAATCATTTCTTGGAGATCATTTCTTGGAGATGACAGCTGTTGAGAAGTTTTAAATTCTACCCTGTGTTGATGCTTAGTAGTTGGGGCGAAGTTGCAAAATACACGAAGAGTGCATAAATATTAATAATAATAATAATTGTTAATTAACAGACAACTACTAACTCGATCTGGATCTTCGGGACAACTTATCCATGTGGTCATAAGGGGTGGGCTGCACTTCACACTCATGAAATAATTATAATGTGCATCCAATCAAATTCATGGTGAAGACAACCTTTGAATAAATAAATAAATAGATAAAACTTGACACCTTTTTTAAATACTTTCTTTAAGTAGTTGTGGATAAAATAATCCTTTGGGCCTTGTTTCTCGGTTTTTTTCGTTTTTTTTTTTTAATTTTACCTGCTTTTCTACTTTTGTCTTTTTGCTTTTGTCATTTTGTCTGTTAGTTGGCACATGCTCTATTCGTTCATTGGAGATGACAACTATTCATGTGATGTCAAACGTTTTCAACTCTCCCTGTCTTGATGCAGAGTAGCCAGCCAGAAGTTGCAATTATCTTAATATAGCCTCGAGAATAACCTCTGTTCAGTGCTTCCTTCAATATACCTTTTCTAACTTTACCTTTTGTTTAAATATTTGCGTGGACAGATCAAACAATATTCAAAGAAATTTTGTGTACTCTGACAAAATCGAGGAAAGCATGCCTTGTTTGTTACTCTCCTTCTCCTCTCCTCTCCTCTCATTGTCTTGTTTTATTTTATTTTAGTTTTTACTTTGATTTTTATTGAATATCCTGCTGTCGATGGAGTGAACTTTGACCAATATTTCAAACAGTCTTTCAGTATTTATAGAGGGGTACATAGAAAATAATACCTTTGTTTCTTGGTGTTTTATTATTTTGGCTGTCAGTTGGCACATGCTCTGTGGTTATTGATTGGTGTGAACTTTGAATTCATTCTGATTGGAGTGAATACATGCATATATTAATATTGAGGGACGCTGGGGCTGGTCCGGCAGCCCTAAGCATCAAAAGCAACTCTCACCCTATAACTCTTATATTTTTTATTTAAATATATAATAAAAAATTTTAAAAATATATAATAAAAAATACAATAAAAAAATAAATTTAGAAAATATAATAAAAAATACAATAAAAAATATAAATTTAGAAAATATAATAAAAAATAAAATAAAAAAATAAAATGAAAATGAATTTATAAAAGGTATTCAGCTCAGTCCAGCCCCCGCCACCGTCGGTGGTCGACACTACCCGTGCCATTAGGATCACGGACCCATTTTGAGTTTAAAACTGCCGGGAGAAGGTGGAAAGTTGTCGGGAGTCGTCATCGTAAGAGTAAGATCGCCGGAGGAAGTTAGTCCTAATGACATGAACGATGTCGACCACTGTCATCGAAAACGACATGCTGCTTTTTAGGGAGGGTCCGCCCGACCGACCCCAGCTTTTCTCATTAAGATTTCTTTGAAGGAAAGAGTCAAAAACCCATCACTAATATTGTTTATGCAATATATATGATTTCGAAGAAGGAATCATTTCTTGAAGATGATAGTTGTTGAGAAGTTTTAAATAGAGGTGTTAAATCGTGTCAACGGGTCGTGTTCGTGTCGTGTCAAGACATGTATATTATACTATATAGGTCAACTCTAACTCGACATGTTAAGTTTATTGTGTCAAAATCTCAAATCCTAATACGCCCCATTAACATAACATGTCGTGTCCTGTCAACCCGTTATGACTCATTAGTGAATATTACGAAATAAATTAATACGACAAAATATTATACATTTCAACATGTTTATATAAATGTGTTGAATATGCCCGAAATTAATCCATTTGACTTAATTAAATTTAGCAAAATTTTATATAAATGTTAAAATTGTAATATCTATAAAAATTATAATACTAACTACAATTATGAATTATAATATAAACAATAAAAATATTGAAATTAAGATTCTAACAATTTTACTTTTAAATATAAGGATAAACTTGTCATTTTACCTTTCTTAACGTGTCATAACGTGTCATAGCGAGTCAAAACAGGTTAACCCGCTATCAACCCTTTAAGCAATTATGTCATAACATGTCAACCCGTTTTGACCCAAAATCCTTTAAAACTAAACATTAACCCGCTATTATCGTGTGGTGTTCGTGTTGGGTTAACGAATCGTATAGTATATTGTCACCTCTAATTTTAAATTCTACCGTGTTGATGCTGAGTAATTGGCAAGAAGTTACAAAATACATTTAGAATTCATAAATAATAATAATAATAAAAATAAAATTGTTAATTAATAGACAATTAGTAACTCGATCTGGATCTTCGGGAAAATTGATCCATGTGGTTGGGCTGCACTTACACTTATGAAATAATATGCATCCAATCAAATTCATAGTGAAGACAATCTTTGAATAAATAAATAAATAGATAAAGCTGACACCTTTTTAAATACTTTCTGTTATAAACGAACGTCGGCAGTCGCTCTCCCTGTCCCACCACTAAAAATTATGTGAATGACCCTACCATTATTATTTTAAATCTGTATAGTGACTTGCATAGTGACTTGCATAGTAACTTACATAGTAATTTTAACGCCTATAAATATGGGCTTCAGTTGTAATGAAATTCATAAGAAAATATAGAGAAGGAAGAAAGTTTCAGAGAGTTTCTTTTATATTTCTCTTGCAATAGTAGTAGTTTTCTTTTTAGTTTTATAACACGTTATCAGCACGAAGTTCTACCGATACTGAAGCTAGTGGTCTTCTACTTCAAGTAAGTTTTTCAATATATTATTTGCAGTCCTTGAGATAAATATTAAAAGTAATATTTCTGAATATTACTTGATAAAATTTTATTTTTATTCTCATGATAATGTGAATATATTTCTTAAATTCACAGATTTATTTTTGTAATATAATGTCAAATATTGAGATTTATTACTATTAACATTTCTGAAAAATGTTATTTATCTAGATCCTTGATGAGATCTATTTGGATATGATGATGAACTTGAAAGATACAATCATAGAAGAAAACCATGTGTCCCTGAAGGATCGTGCTGTGTATCTCATGATGAAAAATCATTTTACTGTGTGAAATAAATTAAGAGAGTGATATAAACACCAGAAGATGTAATCCTCTCAAAAGATCATTATGATTTATTGCACCTGAAGTTGCAAGATTTTAAGAGTGGTATTGAATATTCTGCACTCTTTAAAATCAGCTCAATATTAAAATTATACAGTGAAAATGTCACTGATGATGATATATAAAAGAAGACATTATTTTTCATACCTCGAATGTGCTCCTGCAGTAGTAATATCGAGAGTGAAAGTTCAACAAATATTCTGAACTTTTGTTTTGTCTTCCAGTGATTGAGCTAAATAATGAGTTTTTGTTACACCAGTTACGTCCTATTAATAATATCGAATTTACACAATTCCCAGAAGTGAACGGGAACTAAAGGCGTAGACGTGGTAGAAAAATTATAGAAGTGTTGGTCCCAAAAGCGACAACACTAAAGATGATAAAAATATATCGTATCACCAGAAGTGATCAAACTCAGAGAAAGATAAAGGCCCTCAGAATAATTCTTCATAAAAAGATGAAGATGTTTGTCATAGATGTAATATGACTAAACAGTAGTCACGTACCTGTTGTACGGCCAAGCACTTGATTTATTTATACTAAGTTTTTATATATAAGGTTATTAATATTTCATCATGTTTTGAAATAATGAAATATCGGTGCCTGAAGCACGACAAGAAATTACTTGGGATAATAAAGTCCTATTTAAATTTGATCCTCTTACAAATAAATGTGAACGAGAAGTTCAGAGGATTATTTATCTGCAAAGTGTTGCAAATCAATTACATGATGTATTTACTGACACTAAAGGTGTTGTAAAATCATATATTACTGCTGTTAATGCTTAAGCAAGAATTGAAGTCCCTGAAGGACGAGTTGTTAAAACAGCAATAAATGAGTCTAAGATACACCTGAAGCGTTGAAGACCTATTGGTGCACAAGAAAAATAAAAATCGGTGCTCATGAAGAGACCGTATTTTCTGTATAAAATATAATCCTCCTGAAGAGGTAACTCCTGAAGAGTGTAACTCCTGAAGAGTATAACTCCTGAAGAGAAAACTCCTGAAGAGTATAAACCTCCTGAAGAGGAACCTCCTGTAGAGGTGTTTCATGAAATGTTTTCCCCTGAAGAGGAACAATGAGATCTCAATACCTTTCATGAGTACTGGAAAATTTATGGATAGAAGTAAAACTGTTGTCGACAATATATATGATAACACTTGATATTACCAGAAGTAATAAAAAAAAGTGAGCCAAAAATCGTCGAAGAATGTCGACGTAGAAATGATTGGCCAAAATGGAAAGCAGTTATTAAAACTGAATTAAACTCGCTAGTGAAGCGAGATGCATTTGGACCTGTTGTCCAAACACCAAAGGGTGTAATATTTGTCAGATATAAGTGAGTATTTATACGAAAGCGTAATGCGAAATGAAATTATGCGGTATAATTTGTCGCACAAGGTTTCCAGTAGAAACCCGAGCAATTATGAGGAAACATATTTCCTTAGTATGAATGCAATCACATTCATATTTTTAATTGATTTGGTTATTACAAAAGGATTAGATATGCAGTTAATGAATGTGGTCACTGCATATTTATAAGCATCATTAGATTATTACGATACTTGAAGCATCTAATCCAAGTACATTTAGGAGTATGTACTTTATAAAGTTTCAAAGATCTTTATATGGGTTAAAGCAATCCAGACGCATGTGGTATAATTGAATCAACAAGTATCTATTGAAAGAAGGATTTAAGAATAATCCTATATGTCCATGTGTTTTATCAAAATCCGGATTCTTCATTATTGCAGTTTACGTTGATGATTTACCTTGTTAGAACTCTTGAAAAGATTACAAGGGTTGCTATAAATTCAAGGAATGCATTTGAAAAGGAAAGATCTTATTATTCAATTCATAGATGAGTTACAAGAATTTGAGACTTCTAGCCTCATCTCTCAAATGCATTTGCTCTTCATAAAGCAACATACCATCCTTATCTAAAGGATTAGGCAGTCGAAATGAAGAGGCAAGTAAGGATTTTAAATCCTTATTCTCCTGTTTTAAGTCTGCAATTTTTTTGTCAAACTCTTGAACGAGTCGTTGAAGTACAGAAACCTTCTCGTTAAGCTCCTCAATCTCACGATTTTTAGATTGTAATCGGTTGGAAAATCCAACAATAGAGGAGGAGTATCGGGTGCCGAGAGTCACCAGCTCATAAACAGCTTCACGATCTGACTTATTAGCCAGATCATTTGCTTGCTGCAACACGGCACCTGCGGAAGATGCAGAATCAACTTGTAATTGAGGTGAAGGATACCTCATATGTTGATTGTAAGAAATAGTAAAAGGAAATTGATGAGCCATTGGAAATTTTTAGAACAAGAATACAAATACAGATGAATTATAGATATGAGAAGAAGATTTGATGCGTACTAAATGAAACTAAAGACGGTTCTTATAGAAATGGAAAAAAAACAAGACAAACCATCATCTCTTCAAATCTCACTTTACAAGATATGCTGGATGCATAATTTCAAAAGCCAGCGAGATTAATTACAGCTATCCCTATTTTCTTGTAAACGTTGAACCTCTGCCGTTAGCTGCTATTGTTGACTTTATATCTGAGCTCTCTCTCGTTCCAGCTCTTCTACTCGTATTTTCAGGTCACGAGAATACCAGTCTACAAGTTTCTTCAGCTCCTTGTTTTCTTGTTTTAAATCTTTATTTTTTCTATCTTTAGTTGCAAGCGTTTGATGCAACTCAGATATTTGAGTTTTAAGATTATCAACCTCACTCGTTCTCGCCAGTAGCCTCTGAGACATGGTTGTAAGAGAAGCAGCATATTGAGCACTGAGGGTTCTTGATGCTGCAACAATTTCAAAATCAGATTTACTAGAAAGATATATCTCTGCTCCTATCAAGGTGTTTACAGCCTCAGGAGAAAATATAAGTGATTGAGGTATAAAAGGTTCATGGTTTAAATCTGGGACATTAGAATTTCTATCAGACATAATATCGTTCTGGATGAACAACAACTGAATCTATGAGGAATGCGAAATCTTTTTGCTGGAGTAAACTAATGGTAAAATTGGTTATATTTAAACAACAACCCGAAGCCTTCAAATCTCTTCAAGATCTCGTTTGTCCACAATGTCAAGCGGATTTGATTTTCCGCCGAATAGATAATATTAAATCTCAAAACTTTTATAGCTTTTATCATACATAGATGGTTTCCAATGTTATTTCTGCCGTATATAAACAAGTTCTCCCTAATAACGCCGAATGAGGGGGAGAAAATTTTAGATGAAAATATTATCATACTCTCTCTAATGCATTATTTAGTTGGAGATCGTATTTGAATTCTTAACTTGTTATATATACTGAAATCATATTTGCTTATTACTTGAAACACTAACGCATATTATCAGGGGGAGTTTAAGTATTACTGCAGGTATCAGATTTCTATTAAGTCTGTCAATCAGATATTATTTTTCATCTTCAAATCACTCAAAAATTATTACAATTCATGAAACAAGTCGAAAGTATATTTGGCTGAGATCAATGACTCAACAATTTTATACGAAGATAATGCTGCTTGTATCATTCAAATCAAAGGAGGATATATCAAATATACGATCAAGTGATAATCTGGCAGATTTGTTCACGAAGACATCACCAACTGCGACATTCAAGAAAATTGTGCAGAATATTAAAATGTGAAGACTCAAAAACTATTGTCATGCACTTTCCAGGGGGAGTAAAAGTCCTGAAGACTTGTACTGATTGTACTCTTTTTCCTTTGCTAAGGTTTTATCCCATTGGGTTTTCCTTTGCAAGGTTTTAATGAGACAATCTTAAAGCACTTGTGGATACATAAAGAGACTGTACTCTTTTTCCTTCACCATTATTTTTTCTTCCCACTGGGTTTTTCCTTGACAAGGTTTTAACGAGGCAGATTCTTTATGGGTGGTCATTCAAGGGGGAGTGTTATAAACGAACGTTGGCAGCCGCCCCCCTGTCCCACCACTAAAAATTATGTGAATGACCCCACCACTATTATTTTAAATCTGCATAGTGACTTACATAGTGACTTGTATAGTAACTTGTATAGTAATTTTAACGCCTATAAATATGGGCTTCAGTTGTAATGAAATTCATAAGAAAATATAGAGAAGGAAGAAAGTTTCAGAGAGTTTCTTTTATATTTCTCTTGCAATAATAGTAGTTTTCTTTTTAGTTTTATAACACTTTCTTTCAGTAGTTGTAGAGGATATAAAATAATCCCTTGGGCCTTGTTATTCTCGGTTTCTTTCACCAATGCTTTCTTCTTTAGAGCAAAAAAAATCAAAGAAAAAAAGAAGGAATGAAGTTAATAATTTGTAGTTCTTTGATAATTTGTAGCAAACCAACTTGTTCCCTACTTTTCTACTTTTGTCTTTTTCTTGTCTTTTTGTCTGTTAGTTGGGACATGCTCTACTCATTATTTATTTATTTTTATTTTTTTAACACCGTCGGGGGATCGAACTTGGCTTCTCCATTTTGAAAAAGCCTTCATGTACCATTAGGCCAAGCGGCTAGGTGGGCGTTCACCCTTGGTGGCATAGCCATCTCATAGGAATCCAAGAAACAAACGTACATAACTCACACAATAATGAAGTCTGAATTAATGATTTCAGGAATTGCTGGAAAATAAGCTGAATGGTTAAGAAACCTCCTAATAGATTTGTCTATGTGGCCAAGTTCAATACCTCCTATTTCCTTATATTGTGATAGTCAAGTTACATTATCAAGAGTGTATAGTAAGTCATACAATAGAAAATCAAGACATAAGTTTTCAACATAATATTGTGAGACAATTATTGGAAGAAGACATAATCATAGTAGACTATATAAAATCAAGTACGAACTTGGCAGATTTTCTAACAAAAGGCCTAAATGAGGATCTGATTCATAAAACATCGCTTGAGATGAATCTAAAACCTATGGAATAGATCACTAAAAGATAGCAACCCAACCTAGATTTAGAATTCTAAATTCTAGGTTCAATGGGAAAAACAAAGTTTTATTAGTGATGATAATAGCACTGAATTAGACCGTCATTTATAATATATATATTATGAATTAGTGCTAATCTTGCAGTGAAAAAGGAAAGGTTAGCATGACTCTTAGTGAGTTCGTATAAAAGGTGTTTATACAAGAGCACCTAGAAAAACTCTACCTATGTGAGTGTAAAGTCAGACCGCTTTTGTTGAAGTTCGCCTATAGCACTCATGAAGTCGGGATAACGCGCATGGCCTTTAATGCACGGCTATTAAAAACGATGAAAATATGTGTTAACATGCATTGATTTTCCGGTTTTATCACACGATATGATAGCTCAAATTTGATTTTGAAATACTCTATCCAAAATTTTAAATTTTTTTTTTTTGAAAATTTCTCTAATGTATTTTTTTAATCCCACATTGGTTAGGCAATGAAATATTTAATGTTTTATAAGTGAATGTATTTCACTATACATAAAATAAATAAAATGGTAGACACTCTAGAAGTGTCACCCGGTGCGAAGCACTGATTGCACGACGCATAGAAGCATTGACACTTTAAACGCACTTAGCACTTTCCACGTACGCATCGTTGCAAGTAACAGAATTCTTTTGCTAAGCAAAATGATGTGTCTAATTACTATTTTGACAGTTGTGATTAATTATCAATTACAGTTATTTTTGTAACTCTTGAGACAATAATTATCACATTTTTTTTAACTGAAATGTTATGTCTGCTACTATTACATCTTTTCGTTCAAAAGGTTAGTGTTCAGAATTTGCAATCTGCACACTATTATATAAACAGTGTTGTATCCTAAAGACATAATTGTTCATGATTCCTTTTTACAGAATTATATATGAGTGAGAGGTAATATTTATTTAAAAAACAGATTAACAATCACCTCACTGTTTTTTTTTTCAATCTATAGTAATTTCTAACAAGAAGTGGTCAGCCTTGCAAGATCAGCTTGTTTTTCTTCAACTCTAACTTGTAGACCAATACGATCCTTTTGCTTTATTAGATCTTCAAGTCTATCAAATACCTCTTCAATTTTTTCATATACGGCCTTTCGAGAAAAAGGCTCAAGGGCTAGGGCAGAGACGGAGTTTAGTAAATCTCCTACCCAGGTAGGAGATTCAGCGTCGTCCTGCAGCTGGCCTTGCAGGGCTTCAGTAGCAATCTCATCCAAGATGTCCTCCGCGTCGTAGAGAACATCCTTCAACTCATCAACCCAGAGTTTCACAGAAGGATGCGTAAGTTGCTTTTCCTCTGCATCTTCAAGCACAGCCAACACAGACGGCATTGCATACTTCAATTTCTTTAAGAGCACTTCGGTTGTTTTTCTTCCCTGCCTGAAATGAAGCACCTCACGAGATGTCATTCTCTCAAACAACACGCCTGAAGCAGAGAGAAATGCCAAGCCCACCTCTGCAGCCATGTTTTTCTTCTTCGGATTGAAAGAAATCAAAGGGAAATGAAGGGCCAATTTTTTGTGCAAATAGCAAAGCAAGATAAGGTTGCAAGCTACATGCTTTTTTTATTTGTGAAATGTTATGTAAAATCAGTTTTGCCGTTTTGCGTATATTTTGTGTTCTATTCATATAATTGGTATCATCATTTTTTTAATATGCAATTAATCATATTAATAGAATATAAAAATATATATTGTAATGAACGAAGCAGAACGAAGCAACGGCAGCCGCCCCCTGTCCCACCACTAAAATTATGTGAATGACCCCACCACTATTATTTTAAATTCTGCATAGTGACTTGTATAGTGACTTGCATAGTAATTTCAAAGCCTATAAATAGGGGCTTCAGTTGTAATGAAATTCATAAGAAAATATAGAGAGAGAAAGAAAATTTCAATTCTTAAGAGTTTCAGAGAGAGTTTCTTATTTCTCTTTTGCAATAGTAGTTCATTTTTTTAATTTTATAACACGTTATCAGTACGACGGTTTTACCAATTCTGAAACTAGTGATCTTATTCCTCTGTAAGTTTTTCAATATATTATTTGAAATTTTTCATATATTTTATTGATGATTATCTGTATGAATTTATAAATATATTTTCTGAGATACACATATTTATTTCATTATTTATATGTGTAGAAAATGGCAAATCTTACAAAATTGGAATTTGTTGCTCTTAATATATCTGGGAAAAATTATTTATCCTAGATACTTGATGCTGAAATTCATCTTGATGCAATGAACCTGGGAGAAACTATTAAAGAAGGAAATCAAGCATCCTTGCAGGACCGTGCTAAAGCAATGATTTTCCTTCGCCACCATCTTCATGAAGAATTGAAAACTGAATATCTCACAATAAAAGATCCTTATATTTTGTGGAACAATTTAAGGGAGAGATATGAACACCAGAAGACTGTCATCCTCCCAAGAGCTCGTTCTCAATGGTTACACCTGAGGTTACAAGATTATAAAAGTGTTAGTGAGTATAATTAGGTACTTTTTAAAATAAGCTCAGTATTAAAATCATGCGGTGAGAAAATCACCGATGATGATATGCTAGAGAAGACTTATACTACATTTCATGCCTCGAACATGCTCCTGCAACAGCAGTATCGAGAGAGAAAGTTCAAGAAATATTCTGAACTTATATCATGTCTTCTAGTAGCCGAGCAGAATAATGAGCACTTATTAGAAAGCCACCAGTCACGCCCTACTGGCTCAATATCATTCCCTGAAGTGAATGGTAATAGGTTTGCATCATTTCCAAAAGTGAATGGCGTATCCTTTAGAAGAAATCGAGGGCGTGGACGTGGTAGGAGAAATTATAGAAATGTTGGTCCCAGGAATAACAGCATTAAAAGGGATAATAATATACCATATCACCAGAAGTTGTACAATTCAAAACGGGTTAAAATTCTCAAAATAATTCTTCAAAGAAAAGTGAAGAGGTGTGCCATAGATGTGGAATGACTGGACATTGGTCACGTACCTGTCGTACGGTCAGGCACTTAGCTGATTTATATCAAGTTTCTATTAAAGGAAAGAATAAAGTGCATGAAACAAATTTAGTAGAACCATCAGATGATTTATTAGATTCAATAGATGTAGACGTCACTCATCTTGATGTATCTGATTTCTTTAATCATCCTGAAGGTAGTATTGAACACTTAATTGGAGATGGAAGTGTTCCACTCAATTAATGTATTTTCTTTCTATCTGTAATAAAAGTTTTGTATATTTTGTAAAATCATAGATCACATTGATGAACTTTTTATCTCTGAGTTGAATGATAAAGATATATGTCTGGCTGACAGTGCTACAACTCACACAATTCTCAAAGAAAAGAAATATTTTCAAAATCTAACATTAAGTAAAGCCTATGTCCATACTATATCAGGTTTATCGGATTTAATTGAGGGCTCCGGAAGAACTTATATTGTGTTGCCTAATGACACCAAATTTTGTATTGATGATACTCTATTCTCTTCACAATCTAGAAGAAATTTATTGAGTTTCAAAGATATACGTCGTAATGATTACCATATTGAAACGACCAATGAAGGCAGTCAAGAGCATCTTCTTATTACTAAAACAATATTGGGCCAGAAGCTCGTATTAGAAAAACTGTCTGCTCTATATTCTGGATTGTATTATACAAAAATGAGAAAAATTGAATCATATGTGGTAATGCACCAGAAGTGCATTGACCCTAAAGTATTTATGACTTGGCATGATCGCCTTGGACATCTGGGTTCTATAATGATGAGACGAATTATTGAAAATTCGCATGGGCATCCCTTAAAGAATCAAAAGATATTTCTACCCAATGAATCTCCGTGCTCTGCATGTTCTCAAGGTAAATTAATTATCAGACCATCTCTCTCAAAAGTCATTATTGAATCTCCATTCTTTTTACAAAAGATTCATGGAGATATATGTGGGCCTATTCATCCATCAAGTGGACCATTTAGATATTTTATGGTTCTAATTGATGTATCTAGTCGATGGTCACATGTTTGTCTTCTTTCCACTAGAAATGTTGCATTTGCTAGACTTCTTGCTTAGATAATTAAACTACGAGCACAATTTCTTGAGTATCCAATTAAGACCATTCGATTGGATAATGCAGGTGAATTTTTATCTCAAATTTTTGATGATTATTGCATGTCAATAGGAATAGATGTTGAACATCCTGTTGCCCATACACACACACAAAACGGTTTAGCTGAATTTTTGATCAAAAGGCTTCAACTAATCGCTAGACCTTTACTTATGAAATCAAGACTACCTGTTTCTACTTGGGGACATGCTATATCTCATGCAGCATCTCTAATTCGCATTAGACCATCTGCATATCATAAATATTCTCCATTACAGCTTGCATTTGGTCAACAACCAAATATTTCTCATCTTCGTACTTTTGGATGTGCTGTATATGTTCTAATTGCACCTCCGCAACGTACAAAAAATGGGCCCTCAACGTAGACTTGGGATATATGTTGGTTTTGATTCTCCATCCATTATTAGATACATTGAACCAGGGGATATGTTTAAAGCACGTTTTGAGAATTGTCATTTTGACGAATCCAATTTTCCGTTAATGGGTAAAAAAAAGTCGGTGCCTGAAGCACGACAAGATATTACTTGGGATAATAAGACATTGTCTCATTTAGATCCTCCTACAAATGAATGTAAACGGGGAGTTCAAAGGATTATTCATTTACAAAATGTTGCAAATCAGTTACCGGATGTATTTACTGACACTAAAGGTGTAGTAAAATCTTATATTCCTGCTGTTAATATTCCAGCAATGATTGAAGTCCCTGAAGGACAAATTGTCAAAGCAGCAATAGGTGAATCTAAAACACGCTTGAAGCGTGGAAGACCTATTGGTGTAAAAGACAAAATTTCCAGAAGGAAAAGAATACAAAATGAATTTGGTGTTCCTGAAGAACACGTACCCACAATACAGACTACAAATATAATTGGTGCTCCTAAAGAGTTTAAATCTTCTATTCCAGAACCTCCTGAAGAGGAAACTTCTGAAGAGTATAAATCTCCTAAAAATGGACCTCCTGAAGAGATGTGTCAAGAAATGTTTTCCCTTGAAGAGGAACAGGTACCTGAAAATAATGAGATCTCAATACATTTCATGAAAACTGGAGAAATTATGGATAAAAATAAAACTGTTGTCGACAACATATTTTCATATAAAATGGCCCTTGACATTACCAGAAGTAATGAAGAAAGTGAGCCAAAAAGCGTCGAAAAATGTCGACGTAGAAATGATTGGCCAAAATGGAAAACAGCTATTGAAGCTGAATTAAATTCGCTAGCAAAACGAAAAGTATTTGGACCTGTTGTCCAAACACCAAAGGGTGTGATGCCTGTTGGATATAAGTGGGTATTTGTACGAAAACGTAATGAGAAAAATGAAATTGTGCGATACAAAGCACGGCTTGTCGCACAAGGTTTCCTACAGAAACCCGGGATTGATTATGAAGAAACATACTCTCCCGTTATGGATGCAATCACATTTAGATTTTTTATTAGCCTGGTTGTTACAAAAGGATTAGAAATGCAATTGATGGATGTGGTCACCGCATATTTATATGGATTCTTAGACCATGACATATATATATGAAAATTCCTGAAGGATATAAGATACATGAAACATCTATAAGTACATCTAGAAATATGTACTCAATCAGACTACAAAGATCTTTATATGAGTTGAAGCAATCTGGGCGCATGTAGTATAATCGCTTAAGCGAATATCTATTGAAAGAAGGATTTGAGAATAATCCTATATGCCCATGTGTTTTTATTAAGAAATCAAAATTCGGATTTGTCATTATTGCGGTTTATGTTGATGATTTAAATATTTTAGGAACTCCTGAAGAGATCTCAAAAATCGATATATATTTAAAGAATGAATTTGAAATGAAAGATCTTGGCAAAACAAAACTTTGTCTCGGCCTGCAGCTCGAGCACTTGCTAAATTGAATTTTTATTCATCAGTCCATGTATACTAACAAAGTCCTAAAACATTTTTATATGGACAAATCTCATCCCCTGAGTACTCCAATGATTGTTCGAACACTTGATGTGAAGAATGATCCATTCCGTCCTTGTGATGACGATGAAAAAATTCTTGATCCTGAAGTACCAATATCAGTGCAATTGGAACTTTGATGTATCTTGCAAATTGCACTCGACCAGATATTACATTCTCAATTAATCTGTTTACAAGATATAGTTCTGCACCAACTTGAAGACATTGGAATGGCATTAAACATGTCCTTCGTTACCTTCATGGTACTGTTGATATGGAATTATTTTATCAAAGTGGTTCAAGTCCAGAATTGATTGGGTATGCAGATGCAGGTTATCTTTCAGACCCACACAGAGGTAGATCTCAAACTGGATATTTATTTACTTATGGAGATACCGCCATATCATGGAGATCTATTAAGCAGACAATATCTGCTACTTCTTCAAATCACTCAGAGATCATTGCTGTTGAACTCAAGGTTTCAAGATTCATGTAAATCTACACATGGATTTTGATGATAACAAATGAATTCAAAGAATAAAGGAGTCTCAAACTCAAGTTGTCTACACAATACAATCAAGCACATCAAGGAACCAAGCATGAGCAAGAAGGGAACAAGTTCACATTAAAATCATAGAGTAATTTTGTAAATCTCTTAAAAATTCGAAATTAGGATTAAGGCTCAAAATAAATATTTTATCATAAAACATTAAAATACATTTTCCACATGTGCATGAATATTTTGAAAATTAAATTTGAAAATTTTGAAAGATGATTGATTGTCATCTTTCACATGTGCATGACATGATTAAAGGTTTGAACTTTGAAAATATTAAGATAATTGATTGTCATCTTTCACATGTGCATGATATGATTAAAGGTTTGAATTTTGAAAATATTAAGATGATTGATTGTCATCTTTCACATGTGCATGTTTTATTTGAATATTTTCAAAAGTGGTGGATGCTTTTCTTAACTTATGCAAAAGGTAGATGTCTTTGTTTGAAAATTTTGAAAAGTAAAGTGTGCTCCTTTTGTCATATGCAAAAAGTAAAAGATTAGGTTTGAAATTTTTGAAAAATAAAGTGTACTCCTTTTGTTACATGCAAAAAGTAAAAAGATTTGATTTGAAATTTTTGAAAAGTGAATGATGATGTCTTTGACATGTAAATCTTTTTAAATTTGAATATGAAGTCTCATATACCTATAAATAGATCATTTGAGAGCTTCACATTCACAACACTAAGAGCATACAACATTCATTCAAAGTTTTCATTCTCTCTTCTTTAAGCATTGAGCATTAACCCTTGTTTATTTTGAGAGATATAGTTTGCGCTGTATTGTTTTTATTTCACTCATTGAGGAGTGTTTTCTGATAGCCTACCCACTATCAATTCTTGTATTAGTAAAAGGGTGTGTATAACCCTTGTGTGTGTAGAAGGTGTTCTACACGGGGAATAGTTAAATCACCAAGTGTAAGGTGATTGGAAGTGTAGAAGGTGTTCTACACGGAGAATAGTTAAATCACCAAGTGTGAGGTGATTGGAAGTGTAGAGAGTGTTCTACACGGATTCTTTGGAGCGGTGCTGCTCAAAGGTGTAATAGGTTTTTATCTCCACCTAAAGGAGATTGAATAGTGGATTTGGGGATCCTCAAGGGGTAGCTTGAGGCGAGGACGTAGGCAGTGGGGCCGAACCTCGTTAACATACTGAGTTTGCTTCTCTCTTACCTTACTCTTTATATTTATTGTTGTTTTATATTTTGTTTATATTTTATATTATACATTTGATTTATAATTGTTATTTTTTTAAATACAACTCAATTCACCCCCCCTCTTGTGTTAGTCATCTGGGCAACAATTGGTATCAGAGCTAGAGCTCTATTATAAGATTAACTATCTTTTGAGTTAAGATCTTATGGCTAACATTGCAGCTTCATTTGGTGAAGGTCAATCCAGCAGTCGGCCTCCACTCTTTTGTGGAGACAATTACTCATTCTGGAAAGTTAGAATGAGAATATTCCTTCAGGCTCAAGGTCGAGAAATCTGGAAATGCATTGTAAATGGACCTTATATTCCAACAAAAGTGATTGATGGAGTAAAGGTCAAAAAGGAAGAAGAAGAGTTTGATCGTGAAGACGATAGACTTTATACTTTGAATTTAACTGCTATGAATTTATTATATAATGCTCTTAATGGTAATGAGTTTAATAGAGTAATGACTTGCACTACAGTAAAGGAAATTTGGGATAACTTGGAAGTTACTTATGAAGGAACTTCTCAAGTCAAGGAATCAAAAATTTATATTCTTACTCATGAATATGAAATGTTTAAGATGAATGATGATGAATCTATTTCTAGTATGCACACTCGTTTTACTAACATCATAAATAGCTTGACAGCTCTTGGCAAAATTTATTCCAAAGTGGAGATAGTAAGAAAAAATCTCAACTCTCTACCAAAACGTTGGGAGTCAAAAGTGACAACGATTCTTGAAGGTAGAGACCTCAAGAAGCTCGAAGTGAATGAACTCATCGGGTCACTTATCACCCATGAGTACACATTGAAAAGAGGAGAAGAAGAAGGAAATTCAAAGAAGAGTTTGGCACTTAAAGCTGTTCCACATGAAAGTGAAAGTGATGAAGATGAGGAAAATGACGATAAAAATGAAGAAGTTGCGATGATAATAAGAAGAATTCAGAGGTTCTTAAAGAAAAATAAAACTCCTCCAAGGAAATCCTTCAATAAGTTTTTCAAGAAAGATTCAGGTAAAAATGACACTTTAATTTGTTATAAATGCAATAAACCTGGTCATATCAAGTCAGATTGTCCTCTGCTAAAGAAAAATTGAAACAAAGGCAAAAAAAACAATGAAAGCTACGTGGAATGATGATTCAAGTAGCTCAGATAGTGAAGCAAGCAATAGAGAATCAGCAAATCTTTGTCTTATGGCTAAAGATGACATTGAGGTAACAAATTTTGATAATATTGAAGATCCTTCATATGAAGAATTGTAAAATGTTTTAGAAGAGGTATATGAGGAATTTGAAAAATTGGGTATCAAGTATACTGTTTTGAAAAAGAAAAATTTTTCTTTAACAAATGAAATTGATATTTTAAGAAAAGAAAATATTGTTTTGAAAGATGAAAATTTTGAGTTGAAGAAAAAGAAAACTGATTTAGAAAATATTATTGAAAACTTTACGAATGGAAAAAGAAATTTTGAAAAACTTCTTGGTAGTCAAAGATGTGTTTTTGATAAGGCAGGCTTGGGATATATGCCAAAACAAAAATACAAACCTTATAAAAACTTCTTTGATAATTCTTCTACATCAAAGTCCAATATTCAAAATTTTTTTCATAAAAATAATTTTGTTAAAAAAGAATACTATTATAATCACTCAAGTTCTTCATATATGTCACATGCTATTTGCAATTTTTGTAATAGAAATGGTCATAATTATCTTGGTTGTCCTATTAGAAGAAAACATACAATGACTATCAGGGTCATATGGGTACCTAAAAATCTTGTTTCTTCTAATACTAATAAATAAAGGACCCAAAGAACTTGGGTACCAAGAAAAATCATTTTAATTGTTTTTATAGGTGTGCATGAAGTCTTCCACGAACAAAAATAAATAGTTTTTAGATAGTGGATGTTCAAGACACATGACGGGAGACAAGACTAAGTTCTTTGGTCTTAGATCTAAAGAAGAAGGATACGTGACATTTGGAGACAACTCGAAAAGGAAGATCGTGGGAATATGTAAAATTGCTAATGAGTCTTCTCTTATAATTGAAGATGTTCTACTTGTTGAAGGTTTAAAACATAATCTTTTAAGTATAAGTCAATTATGTGATAAATGATTTACAGTTACTTTCAAAATGGATAAGTGCATTATATTGAATGATTATGATTGTAATATTTGTTTTATTGCTTTTAGAAGTAACAAGGTTTATACAATTGATTTTGAAGAAATTACCTCACAAGATGCGATTTGTTTTTCAGCTCAAAATGAAACTAATTGGTTATAGCATAGAAGACTAGGTCATATCAACATGGAACTTATTTCCAAACTTTCAAAAAATGATCTTGTGAGAGATTTACCAAAGACAAATTTTCTTAAAGACAAAATTTGTGATGCATGCCAATTTGGTAAACAAACAAAAACTTCTTTTAAAATCAAGAAACATATTTCCACTACTAGACCACTGCAACTGATACACATGGATTTTTTTGGACCAAATAGAGTTGCAAGTTTAGGAGAAAAATATTATGCATTTGTTATTGTTGATTATTTCTCTAGATATACTTGGGTCATCTTTCTTACTCATAAAGATGAGGCACATAATGCTTTTACCAAGTTATGCAAGAGAATTCAAAATGAAAAATGTTATACTATTTCAAGTATCCGAAGTGATAGGGGAAAAGAGTTTGTTAATAAAAATATTGAAACATTTTGTGATGAAAATGGTTTTGTGCATAATTTTTCTGCTCTTCGAACTCCTCAACTAAATGGGGTAGTAGAAAGAAAAAATAGATCTCTTCAAGAGATGGCAAAAACAATGCTCAATGAGAACAACTTGCCTAGTTATTTTTGGGCTGAAGTGGTAAGTACTGCATGTTATGTTATAAATAGAGTTATGCTAAGGTCTAAATTAGATAAAACCCCCTATAAGCTTTGGAATGAGAAAAAGCCCAACATTGGTTACTTTCATGTATTTGGATGCAAATGTTTTATTTTAAATGACAGGGATAATTTAGGCAAGTTTGATGCAAAATCTGATGAAGATATCTTTTTCGGATATTCTACTAATAGTAAAACTTATAGAGTATTCAATAAAAAGACTTTGACTGTACAAGAATCTATGCATGTAGTATTTGATGAATCTAATTCTCTACTCTCCAAGAAATCTATTGATGAAGAAACAGGAGGTATAAATAATACGGAAAGTCTCAATCTCAACAAAGAGAACACAATAGAGGAAGTCCAACATGGGGATATCAGGAAAGATCATCAAAATTTAATACAAGATGCAACCAAACAGTGGAAATTTGTGAAAGATCATCCAGTGGAACAAATTCTGGGGGAACCTTCACGAGGTATAAGCACTCGATCATCTCTTAGAAATATTTGCAATCATACTGATTTTCTATCTCAGATTGAACCTAAAAATATTGATGAAGCACTTCTTAATGAATCTTGGATTCTAGCTATGCAAGAAGAGCATAATAAATTTGAAAGAAATGATGTTTGGACACTTGTTCCTAGACCCAAAAATCATACTATTATTGGAACAAAATGGGTTTTTAGAAACAAGAAAGATGAGTCCGGAGTCATTACTAGAAATAAGGCTCGACTTGTAGCCCAAGGTTTCAATCAAGAAGAAGGAATCGATTATGATGAGACATATGCACCAGTCGCAAGATTAGAAGCTATTCGAATGCTAATTGCATATACTTGTTATAAAGATTTCAAACTTTTTCAAATGGATGTTAAAAGTGCTTTCTTAAACGGTTTTATAAATGAAGAGGTATATGTTGAGCAACCTCCAGGTTTTGAAAATTTTATTTCTCCAAATCATGTTTTCAAACTCACAAAAGCACTATATGGACTCAAACAAGCTCCTAGAGCGTGGTACGAGAGACTTAATGGTTTCTTGATTAAAAAAGGCTTTTCAAGAGGAAAAATTGATACAATTATTTTCATTAAATACGAAAATGATGATATTCTTTTGATTCAAATTTATGTTGATGATATAATATTCGGTGCTACTAATGAAAATATGTGCCAAGTTTTTACTAAGACTATGCAGGAAGAATTTGAAATGAGCATGATGGGAGAGCTTACATTCTTTCTCGGATTGCAAATTAAGCAAGCAAAAAGTGGGACATTCATCAATCAATCGAAATATATTAAGGAATTGCTGAAGAAATTTGGGATGGAAGGTGCTAAGGAAACTGGAACACCAATGAACCCATCCACTAAACTTGATAAAGATGAAACCGGTAAACCAGTTGACTCGAAGGTATATCGAGGTATGATTGGTAGCTTATTATATTTGACAGCCAGTAGACCAGATATTATGTTTAGTGTGTGCTTATGTGCACGCTTTCAATCATCTCCAAAAGAATCACATTTAATTGCAGTTAAGCGCATTCTTAGATATCTTAGTGGTACAATTAACTTAGGGTTATGGTACCCTAAGCACATATCTTTCAATCTAATCAGCTACACAGATGCAGATTATGCTGATTGTAAAATAGATCGAAAAAGCACTAGTGGAGCATGTCACTTCTTAGGTCGTGCACTAGTTTCCTGATTTAGTAAAAAACAAAATTCTGTTGCACTATCTACTGCTGAGGCAGAATATGTTGCTGCAGGTAGTTGTTGTGCTCAAGTTCTTTATATGAAGCAACAACTTGAGGATTTTAAACTTATGTACAATCACATTCCAATCAAATGTGATAATACAAGTGCTATAAATCTTTCAAAGAATCCAATACAACATTCTCGGACCAAACATATTGAAATTAGATATCATTTTCTTAGAGATCATGTGCAAAAGGGCGATATTGTATTAGAATTCACTAGTACACATGATCAATTGGCAGACATTTTCACAAAACCCCTACCAGAAGATAGACTATGCATGATTAGAAGAGAAATAGGAATGATGCATGCCATGGATATCTGCTAGATACTTTTATTTCATTATCTTAAATGACCTACAGAAACTTGAGACGTTTAACCTCATCATTCAAATGCATTTGCTCCTCATAAATCATCATGCCATCCTTATCTAAAGGATTAGGCAATCAAAATGAAGAGGTAAGCAAGGATTTCAAATCCTTATTCTGTTGCTTTAACTCTACTATTTTTTTGTTTGACTCATAAACAAGTCGTTGAAGTACAGATACAGTCTCGTTAAGTTTCTCAATTTCGCAAGTTTTGGATTGCAACCGAGCAGAAAACGCGACGATAGATGATGAGTATCGAGTTCCGAGACCCACAAGCTCGTAAATGGCGTCATGATCTGATTTATTAGCTAAATCAGTCTCTTGTTGCTTCATGGCACCCACGACAGATGCAGAAATAGATTGAGACTGAGGTGAAAGATACCTCAAATCTTGATCAAGAGAAACACTGAAGGGAATTCTACGAGCCATTGAAAAATTGTAGAATGAGAATGCAAGCAAATTGTAAATATGAGAAGAAAGCTTGATGCGAAATAGATAAAGCTAAGGATTGCTCTTATAGAAACGGAAATAAGAACAAGACAAACTTATAAATCATGATGATATCTCAATTTTCAGCAATATCAAGCGGATCAAATCTCTGCACCGAATTGCCAGAACTACGCCTCCAGCCTTTGCAGGTTTTGTCGGGCACGGGTGGTTTCAATTATTCAGCTCTTTACAAAATTTCCTTCCGCACCGAATTACCGAAACTAGGCCTCCAGCCTTTGCTGGTTTTGTCGAACACGTGTGGCTATGCACCGAATTCTCTACAGTCTCTACTAACGCAGCGTTTTATTTGTCTATTGGTTATTGTAGGAATATATTTTATTGAGTTAATTATGATTCCTTTTTAATGATGCCAAAAGGGGGAGAAGTTTTAGACTAGAATATTAACATTGTTAATTTGCTAAACTTGTTATATATGCTTGGAATTATATTTATATTTTTACTTGAAAAACTAACGCACATTCTCAGGGGGAGCTTAAGTATTCATACAGGTTTCAAGTTCTATCAAGTATTTGTCATCATCAAAAAGGGGGAGATTGTTGAACTCAAGGTTTCAAGATTCATGTAAATCTACACATGGATTTTGATGATAACAAATGAATTCAAAGAATAAAGGAGTCTCAAACTCAAGTTGTCTACACAATACAATCAAGCACATCAAGGAACCAAGCATGAGCAAGAAGGGAACAAGTTCACATTAAAATCATAGAGTAATTTTGTAAATCTCTTAAAAATTCGAAATTAGGATTAAGGCTCAAAATAAATATTTTATCATAAAACATTAAAATACATTTTCCACATGTGCATGAATATTTTGAAAATTAAATTTGAAAATTTTGAAAGATGATCGATTGTCATCTTTCACATGTGCATGACATGATTAAAGATCTGAATTTTGAAAATTTTGAAAGATGATTGATTGTCATCTTTCACATGTGCATGACATGATTAAAGGTTTGAACTTTGAAAATATTAAGATAATTGATTGTCATCTTTCACATGTGCATGATATGATTAAAGGTTTGAATTTTGAAAATATTAAGATGATTGATTGTCATCTTTCATATGTGCATGTTTTATTTGAATATTTTCAAAAGTGGTGGATGCTTTGCTTAACTTATGCAAAAGGTAGATGTCTTTGTTTGAAAATTTTGAAAAGTAAAGTGTGCTCATTTTGTCATATGCAAAAAGTAAAAGATTAGGTTTGAAATTTTTGAAAAATAAAGTGTACTCCTTTTGTTACATGCAAAAAGTAAAAAGATTTGATTTGAAATTTTTGAAAATCGAATGATGATGTCTTTGACATGTGAATCTTTTTAAATTTGAATATGAAGTCTCATATGCCTATAAATAGATCATTTGAGAGCTTCACATTCACAACACTAAGAGCATACAACATTCATTCAAAGTTTTCATTCTCTCTTCTTTAAGCATTGAGCCTTAACCCTTGTTCATTTTGAGAGATATAGTTTGCGTTGTATTGTTTTTATTTCACTCATTAAGGAGTGTTTTCTGATAGCCTACCCACTATCAATTCTTGTATCAGTAAAAGGGTGTGTATAACCCTTGTGTGTGTAGAAGGTGTTCTACACGGGGAATAGTTAAATCACCAAGTATAAGGTGATTGGAAGTATAGAAGGTGTTCTACACGGAGAATAGTTAAATCACCAAGTGTGAGGTGATTGGAAGTGTAAAGGGTGTTCTACACGGATTCTTTGGAGCGGTGCTGCTCAAAGGTGTAATAGGTTTTTATCTCCACCTAAAGGAGATTGAATAGTGGATTTGGGGATCCTCAAGGGGTAGCTTGAGGCGAGGACGTAGGCAGTGGGGCCGAACCTCGTTAACATACTGAGTTTGTTTCTCTCTTACCTTACTATTTATATTTATTGTTGTTTTATATTTTGTTTATATTTTATATTATACATTTGATTTATAATTGTTATTTTTTTAAATACAACTCAATTCACCCCCCCCTCTTATGTTAGTCATCTGAGCAACAATTGCTATTCATGAAACAAGTCGAGAGTATTTTTGGCTGAGATCAGTTATTCAACATATCCAGGAAAAGTGTGGACTTCCCATGATCAATAATAGCCCAACAATCTTATATGAAGATAATACTGCTTGTATCACTCAAATCAGAAGAGGATATATTAAAAGTGATAGAACCAAATATATTTCACCTAAATTTTTTTATACTCATGAACTTCAAGAGAAATGTGAAATTGATGTCAAGCAGATACGATCTAGTGATAATCTGGCAGATTTATTCACAAAGGCGTTACCAACTTCCACATTCAAGAAGATTGTGCATAACAATGAAATGCGAAAACTCAAAGATCTTTTGTCATGCACTTTTCAGGGGGAGTAAATGTGCTGATTGTACTCTTTTTCCTTCGCTGAGGTTTTGTCCCACTGGGTTTTCCTCTGTAAGGTTTTGATGAGGTAATCTTAAAGTAGTTGTGGATACATAAGAAGACTGTACTCTTTTTCCTTCGCCATTGGTTTTTTTCCCACTGGATTTTTACTTGGCAAGGTTTTAACGAGGCAGATTCCTTATGGGTGGTCATTTAAGGGGGAGTGTAATGAACGAAACAGAACGAAGCAACGGCAGCCACCCTCTGTCCCACCACTAAAATTATGTGAATGACCCCACCACTATTATTTTAAATTCTGTATAGTGATTTGCATAGTAACTTGTATAGTAATTTCAAAGCCTATAAATAGGGGTTTTCAATTGTAATGAAATTCATAAGAAAATATAGAGAGAAAAAAAAAGTTTCTATTCTTAAGAGTTTCAGAGAAAATTTATTATTTCTCTTTTGCAATAGTAGTTCCTTTTTTTAGTTTTATAACATATATAAATAACTACACAGTAACACATATATTTTTTTAATAGCTTGAAAATGAAAAAGACATCATCTTACTATAATAAAAGAGAAATACTATTCTTACAAACCGGGATTGGGAATCCGACTGTGAGAATGATTGTTATTTTTTAATTTTTTTTACATAATAATTAAAAATGTATTATTTTATAATATTTTAGTTTTTGAGTTTTTTTATAAATATCTACAAATATATAAAATAAATGAAAAAAATAAAAAATAAAAATATTCTCTAACACTAGGTGAGATCCCAGTCGGGATCTTGCAGGAGTGGACGTAGAACCACTTTTAATTTTTTTTTAATTTTTAAATTTATATAATTTTTATATAAGTATTTTTAAATAATGTTATATTTTTATATATATTTTTTTTTTAAAAATTAAGATGTTAAAAAAATCATGTAATTTATTTACAAGATTTTTTTAACATCTTAATTTTTTTTAAATATAAAAAATCATAATATTATTTAAAAATACTTATATAAAAAATAAATTACATATTTTTTTAACATCTTAATTTTTTTTAATAGAAAAAATCGTAATATTATTTAAAAATACTTATATAAAAATTATATAAATCAAAAACAAAATTAAAATAAAAAATAATAATCTCCAACATTTTTTTAATTAATTAAGTGGTCGTGAGTGATATTGTGAAGATAAATCCTCTGTTCAGTGCTTCCTTCTATTTACCTTTTCTTTTTCTTTTTTTTTTTTTTTGGAAAGGCTATTTACCGTTTCAAATGACCAAAGAATTGAAAGAGAAATCCTGGGCCGATCCTTATTAAAAAATAGCCTCACTAAAAATATAATAAAAAATATAATGAAAATTAAATAAAAATTACTTTATGTGATAGGTAGAGAGGTATTTGGTCTCAGTTCAGACGAAGTAGCCGCCGGCTACTATAGGCGTCACCACCCATACTATGGGGATGGTATTCCTTCGAAGACCTCACTCCTACGACAATGATTTCCTGCAACCTCTCATCTTTTTCGATAGCTTTAAATTTAAAATAAATTCGACGATCTTAATGATATGGACGATAATGTCCATGATAGCCAACAATATTGTCGTCCATGTCATCAAGCAACTGCTTTTGTAAGGGAGTTAATCGGGCGACCCTAGCATCTCTCATTTAGAAAACGTTATCTAATAGTACTCAAAGACCGCCATTTTAGACCAAACAAAGAAAGAATTGAAATAAAAAAATATCTCGTAATTAGTGCCAATAATATCTCATAACAATACTACAAAAATAAATATTATATTCGAAAACAAGAATAAAATATATTTTATTTACATAATTTTTTTAACATCTTAATTTTTTACATAATTTTTTTAACATCTTAATTTTTTTAACATCTTAATTTTTTTTTAAATATAAATTTTTTAAATATTACTTTAAAATATTTATATAAAAAAGAATCAAAATCGTGACAAATAAAGATTCCAAAATTAAATAACGCTTCCTAGCATTTTTCTTTCTTCATTGATGAGCTCCCACGGGCCCCAACCATATTGGAAATGTTTCTCTTCAAAACCATTAAGTCAATAAATCATGATGTATTGTATGTTTTATGAGATTTTAGAAAATAAGAGAAAAAAAATTGAATAAAAATATTAAGTTAAAATATTCTTATAGTATATTTTTTAATATTTATTTTGTTTTGAAATTTGAAAATAATTAAATAATTAAATAAAAAGGTTAAAAATTTAAACTACTCGATCTATGTGGTAGAGATGGGCATGCAAAGAATTAGAATATTCATGAAACTAGCTTAAGTTGGATTCCTATTGGGACAACTGACATATATATGAGGTGATTAGAAGTGAGCTGCAGTACTTCACACTCCTGAAATAGGATATGATAATACACTTACTAATTTTTTTATCACTTCTATCATTTTTAGTGTAATTATTTTTTAATTTTTTTCTTTTATTTTTTTTAACATCTTCAATTATTAAAAAAAGTTAATAAAAAATATACAATTTTACTAATAATCATTTTTTAATCATTAAGTAAAATTTAAAGAAATTAAAAAATGATAAAAAAAAGTGATAAAAATGTAGTAAAACTATCATTATTACCTGAAATAATATGCATGCATTAACATCAATCAATTTCACAATGAAGATGACCTTTGAATAAGTAAATAGTTAAATTGCCACCTAATTAACAAAGAGAATTACTTCGTATATGAGTATTATTTGACGTACGTGTCAATTACTTTTTTTATAATTTAATTTTTAATTTAGTAAACCTTTTGCTAAATCAGTATTTTTCTCTTCTGATCTCCTTGTTTTATTTTATTTTTGCTTTATTTTGAATTTCATTAAACATCCCGTCGTGGGTGGAGTGAACACGCCAATATTTCAACACTCTTCCATTCTTTATGGACTGACCACGCCATGACAAATCAACCCAACCATGGATATGCAAAGAAATTTCGTTTCCTGCTTTTCTACTTTTGTTTGGTTCTTCTTTATCCTTTTTGCTTTTCTCTCTCTTTAGAAAATGAAAAGAGATAAACTTTTATATTATGGCACAAGCTCGGGTCTTTTTGATCATTGACTCATTGGTGGTGAGCTTTGGATTCTACTTGCGGATTGAATCATTTGTCCTCATGAGATGCCCTACCACCAAAATAAAGCAGATTCAAGTCTTTGCGCCATACGAAATTTCAATTTAACCAATATTATAGAATTTCTCTTGAATTATTCCTCTATAATATAATAGACTAATTGATCATCGTATATAACTGAAATCAATTTTACACAAGTGATTGCATTCAAAAACTCTAAAAAAACAAATCTTCTTTATCTGAAAATACTCTTAACAAATATACACACTTTGCCTTTTTCTTTTTTTTTAAAAAAAAAATCCACACTATTTTTATGTACGTTCAAGACAAAAAACACCACATAACATTACAAAAAATCACCAATGGTACTGAACACACAGAACCCTCAAAATGAGTAGAATACAATTCAATTTAAACAGTAGACGTTGTTTTAAGAAAATTTGGAAACCGGACAATTGAATACAAATTAAAGTAGCCAACATTAAATATGAAAATATATAGGCCTTTTGCCGCATTAAATTTTGTTACAAAAAGTAGGAAAAAATATCGTAAAAAATTTATTTCTATCAAAAATAGTTACTTTAATTACATCACATTAATTATTTCTGTCAATTTTTCTTGTAGTGATTCTCTAAACCGGAAATTAAAGCAGCCAATTAATTAACCAACTATCGTTTTAATAAGCACTATAAGTCTAAACGGCTTGAAGCTGGCCTTCTATCTACGTACATGCATCCAAATTCAATTAAGAGAAAATAAAATTGAAGGAAGCAAACTTCATAGGCCGATCAAACTTCATTTTATGAGACAGATACAAAGTAATTACAATAGATTATTTCTTTTGCTTGGTATTTTTTTTTTCTAAATTATTTATTAAAATCAGGATTTTGTGAAGGCAGTGTCTAACTTATTTTTTGTTTAAATATTTACGTGGATAAATCAAACATGATTCATAGAAATTTTGTGCAGTTATAAATTCTAGGAAAGCATGCCTTGTTTGCGTGTCTTGTTTTATTCTACTTTTCTGGGTATCTGCAAGTTGGCACATGCTCTGATCATTTATTGATGAAAAATTATTGAGTGAATCTGCACACTCATACTCACTCACACTCACAAAGTGTACTGAGTGTGAATTCACTCTAGCATACCTTTATTAAATTTTTACATATCAATCGCTTCACTGAAAAAATACCTATCAATAATTTTATGTACTGTTCATAATTTTCAGAAAAAGAATCATTGTTGGAGATGACAGCTGTTCATGTAAGACGTTTTTCAATTCTACCATGTGTTGATGCAGAGTAGCCAGCCAGAAGTTTCAAAATGCTTGTCCTGCCTCCTGATGAGATCACCTAGCATCGGACAATGCCTTTGAAAATGAGAAGGATATGGCACTCCAGACTTATTGTTAATTAAATGTTTTTTTAAAAAAGTTTATTTCTCAGATATTTTTCTGCAAGAGTTGAGACTTGAGACCTCTTATATATATATATATATATATTAATTGAATTGCACCGTTCAATGCACGTTTTTTTAGTTTAAAAAATGATGAAAATAAATTATTTTTTATTAAAAAGATAAAACTGTCAATAAAGACGAGAAAATCTATGTCTATTTATACAATATAAAAAAGCATAAAAATAATCATATGTTACATAATAAAAAATAACTTATATCATCTGATTTTTAAGAATTTTAGATAACAAAAAAGTCTATTCTAAAAAAAAAAAAAGAAAAAGAAAATCTTAAAACAAATAAATCTTATATTTAATAGTCAAAGAAATTTCGTTTCGTGCATTTCTACTTTTGTTTTGTTCTACTGTTTTCTTTTTAGCTTTTCTCTCTCTTTAGAAAATGAAAAGGGATCACCTTTTTTCTGGTACATGCTCGAGTCTTTTGATGATCATTTATTGATTGGTGGCGAGCTTTGGTCGATTCTGTTTGTGGATTGATTCTTATCCTCAAGAGATACCCTACCTCCAAAATTAACAAGACTCAAGTCTTCGCTATATACAAAATTTTAATTTTACCAATATAGGAGAATACTTCTTGACTTATTCCACCAAAATATAACAGCTTGATCGTCCGAATAAACCCTGTACAAGTAATTTAGCTTAGAATTTAAAAAAAAAAAGACTTCTTTTTTGTTTGAAATACTCTACAACAAATATGATCTACACACTTTGCCTTTTTTTTTTCCTTCCAAAAACTTCACATGCAATATTTGATCTATATACGTTTAAACATAATTATATGAATTTGCATGCATAAATAGTCTTCATTTAAAAATTGTATATAGAGTACTAAGTCTTTTCAAAATGCTTATCCTGATGAGAATGGCCTACCACCAAAAGAAAAAGGAAACTGATTGAACATTGCCTTAGTAAATTAGAGATGGCAATCCATAAAAATATCTTACCACCATTCACCATGTGGTGCATCTTTTCTATTAATTTGTATTGCTCATATGGGCAATGGTTAACTGAGTGTGCGTCAAATTGTCAGGTTTTAGTTGCTTATTATGTATATTGCCAATTTTAATGGTTTATAGTGCAATTTAAAGAAATGTAGTAGCACCTCGCAAATACAAATTAAGACTCCATTTAGTTATACAGATGAGATGGAATGAGAAATCTTTGAATTGTGGTGAGATAGTTTATAAATAATAAAAAGGTTGTTTGAATTAAGATGTTTTTATGAGATTTTAGAAAATAAGAGAAAATATCTTTATATGAAAACATAAAGATTTATGTGGCTCCAAAACAGCGACGATATTGGGGCAATCTTATGTAGCCTGAAATAAGTTTTTTCAGTGATTTGTTGACTATTTCTTGCGACATTTGGTTGCAAATACTGTTTTTCTTATAGTGGTTGGCAGATGCTCTAGTCATTTGATCATTATTGATTAGTCGTGAGCTTTATATTATATTTGTTGATTGAATCTTTGCATATCATAACATTTTATTGATGAAAAGGCCCATCTTTAATGTCTATGAATTATTGATTATTTAGTATCAAAGTATTATTATAGAATTTAATGTATAATTATTAACTATATATTACAATAATAATATTAGTACTAGTAATTAGTATACATTAATAATTTAATATTAATATTTAATATATTATAAGAGTTATAGTATAAACTATAAACTAACATTTAATATATTAATAATACTACTAAGTACACTATTTTGACATAGTCCAGACTGAATGGACCAGATCGGATCAAATCAAAAGAAATTGGTCTAGTCTAGTCCTATATAGTATTTGGTCTGGTCCATAAATACTTTTCAAGGCTGATTGGACCGGATCAAACTCTCCCCTATAAGCATGGATTCTACTTATTAACACTTGCAATTAGTTTTATGATTGCATTTTTCCTTTTGAATATATTACGTAGTGAAAATGTACAATTAACATCAAGGACTATTCCTAAAGTTATATGGACTAGCTACCAGCGTAAGACTTCATAATCTCTTGGAAAAAATTGAAGACTAGCTTAATTATTTTCACAAAATGAAGCCGAAATATAGCAGAAAGAAAAGTAAACCAATAGAAAATACTAGCTTTAATTATTTTCAGAAATGGTGAAAAGGGTATGCCAATTTTTTTTTTTTTTTTTTTGGCAAAGAGTTAGGTTCCATATCTAATAAGGACCTTTTCTTAAGTTTATTGAGAATCCTCACTAACGAAAGAAAATCTTCATTATTACATAATAACACTTGGATTACAAAAACAAAAACAAAACAAAAACCCAAGTGTATAAAAAACCAACTAGTAAAACAGAACCAATAGTCCCCAAAAAATAAATACAATATCACCCAGACGAAAAAGATGAAACCTAACGAAAGAAAAATAAAACCCCAAGAAAAATCAATACCGGCCATAACAAGAGGAGTAACCCAAACTGAAGGCCAGAAAAAACGCAGCACCACCAAAAATCAGCTCCTAAGGTAAGGAAGACCTGTGCGATCTAATCTCAAGATCCCTTTAAGCGATAAAGGAACTTCGTGTATTTGATGCCACACTCTTGAGCGGTTGCCAGCAGCCAAACGAGCCAATTAATAGTGCAAAGTTCATGTTTAGATGTCTTTGATTTTTCAGCATCGACCAAGCTTGACTCTAACATCTAAAATGGAATGCAATAGAGCACCTCACTTATTGTCTGTCAATTTACTGATTGCCAACTTTGACACGTTTCCAATCTTCATCTCTCCGTGACCCGAGCATTGTTGCAGGATTTCAGCATATAGTCTCTTGATGCTATGTCAAAAATAGTCAATTTTTGATAATATTCCATATGTCTTAGGGTATTGGTATTTATCTCATTAAAGAAATTATCAAAATTTGATAAAAAAATATAATTTTAATAAGAAACACACCTCCACTCTTAAAGCATTGGTATAGGTTTCCAGGTGCTTTACAAAATATCCAGTATTACAGAATATGTTTCCAACTACCCCTGCATGAGAAACTTCTTGGGGGATTGAATAATTGTGATCATTTGCCATCATATACAGCCTGCAGGTTAACTACTTGTACCTATTTTTGTCCTTTTGTAGTGGTGGAAATTCAGGACCGACCCAATAATTAGGAAGTCTTACGTAAAAATTTTGATTGAGGTGTTTTTTTTTTAATTAAAATAAAATAATGTTAATTTTTATATTACATTTTTATTTAAGAATAATGCCTATTATTTTTTGAGTAAAATTATTAATTAAAATTTATACACCCCTTTCGATTAATAACCAACTTAATATTTATTATAAAAAAATCAAATTTACAGAAATTTTTATCAAATCTATTTTTATAAAATATGCTCTTGCGTTTTAGGAATCGTTTGGGAATACAACTATTTTTATATATTCTCAAACATTTTTAAAGTCAACTTCATCTTTTATTCAAAACCTAATAAAACATCTTAATTCAAATTATTTCAAAACTATTCATAAATATTCTGATGGATACTTATAAATCTAATAATGATATATATAATATGTATTTAATATTTTTATTCTCTTAGTGAGTTAATTTATTTTTTCAATTAGATTTGTTTTAATTTTTTTTTTAAATTACCTTAGATTTTTTTTAAGAGGTTTTTTTTTTCCTAGGGGGCTTAGGCGATTGTCTAATTTGCTGAAAGTTGGAGCCGGCCCTCGGTGGAATGAATGGATATCTTTGGTTATGTGAGAGAAATAATATATAAAGTATATTCCCTTCCCCTGCCAGTGGATTGCAAGACATATATAACAATCAATCTTGTAAGTTTTCCTCTTACTATTGTAGCTTAAGAAGTTAAAGCTTCATTAATCATTAACTTTTCCCTTCTCCTTTTGCCCTTTTTTTTGGCAAAAATGTGACATTTCTTAATCCTTAGAACAACAAGCACATCCCAGAACCTTCTTGAGGAATACAATGAAAGTCCAGTTACCAGGAAAAGAAATCTCCATCAAAGAGAGAAAAACTCTAAAAGAAAGGAAAATTCATTTTGTTAATGTTGTGTTGGGGACTTAGCTGATTGGTTAAGTTTGTAAGCGTTGCAGTTAGGCGGGTCAATTAAAAATTTGTGGTGATGTTACTTTATGTGCTACACTAAATCAAACTTGTGATGTTACAATAAGTAACTTAAAAGAGTTTTTCACAAATTCTCTGCTTTTATCTTTTTATCTACATAGCATTGCATCTGTGAAATAAAAACAACATTGTACTTTCCAGCAGCAGCATAATCAAAACTGTAAATAGTAAAAATAGAACTATAACAAGTAAAAATTGCAATTCAATTCTTCATTAAAAACTCGAAATCCAGAACTACTATAACAAGTCTGAGATTACATCATCAAAAACTCGATATCCAAAACTATATAATGAATGAATTGATCTGAGAATACATCATAAAGGACTCAAATCATCAACTGAGCAAAGTCGAATACATCAATACATCAACTCGAGCAAATTTGAAATCCAAAACTACAAACAACAAGACTCCAAATGAACAACTGAGCAAGCTTGCATCTTCTAATGTTTGTGCACCTGAGAACAATAGTAGCCGTTCTTTTCAATTAGCATACCTTCAAAGATCATAAACCACACATTGCATAATTGCCAAATTTATTATTATTATTATTTTCAATGACTTGAGGTGTGATCTTGACTTATGGAATTCACTAAAATTCCAACAGTTCTCTCATGCGTCAATCTCTTGTATTAACTTGAAAGCGGTTAGCTACATTTAGGTAAAGGCAGCAAGCAAAATCAGAGCAAGAGAAAAATCAATAAACTTGCATCAGTCTTTTGTCTTTTGAATCGTTTGCAAGCATTGAACAAATAAAGATTCATCAAGTACTAACATCAATCACGTGATAAACATATTGATCATATGGGTAATATGGTAATTTGTGTTGGAAGATAAAATCAAAATTTTCAAACTCTTAATATGATTTGCTTTAGGAGACAAAAACCAAAAATTTTAATTGGTTTTCAAATTCATCATTACATTTTTTTAAATTTTCATATAAAATATTAAAAAAAATCAACTTTTTTCAAATTTCAAAACATGTTTTTCAAATTCTAAAACAAAATTAATATTAAAAATATATATTACAATAATATATTATTATTTTTTTAATTTTTATCTAATCTCATCTATCTCATTTCTAAAAACAAACTAGAAATGTTTTAGCGAAAATTTTGAGACTTTTGACAATGTAGACAACTATTAATATTTATGGACTCCATGATAACATCATATAATATTAATTCTATATTTTCAAGAATTAAAACAAAAATTAAATAATACACATAGTCCAATATCAATATGATCACTAGATTGCAAAAAAAGCAACCGAGTGTCACGATTTTTCCAAGACGAAGAAAAGTCATATCTTACAATTATATAGCACTTCTCTATAACAATTAGCGTGAAAAAAATGAGCATAAAACAGATCTCTTTAGCCAGGGAAAAGAAAAGAAACGCCAAGTATTAAGGAGTGATGTTTAGCTAACGTTCTCACCATTAAGAGTGGTACCGATCATCAATATATATAATGGACAACCCTGGATAGGAAAGTACTCATATAAAACAAACAAAGATAAATTTAGCAAACATATAAGATGGAATGAGAAAAGATTATGAAGAGAAGTTGGAGACTAACAAAAAATTAACTCACCAATTCCAATGCTTCAAGGAACGGACGTTGCATGTGCATTGGGAGCTCGAACATCCCTGCACAATTTTGAATTTGGAGCTCTTTCAATGAAGAGGGCATACCACACTACAAAAAAAAATCCCTAGTGCTTTCCCATCCATGGAAGAGGGCTCTCTTTCAATGAAGAGAGCTCGAACATCCCTAGTACCACTACTCCCTGAAACAGACTTAAGCAAGGGGCAGTCATTTATGCTTAACTCTTGAAGAAGGCTGTTGGGATTTATCATCTCCTCTAGGGACTCTTGATGGAAGTTTCTAACTTCCAACCGAAAATATTTTCGCCAGCTTAGTCCTAATCGAAGACATTCTATCTTCTATTACCACCACCGCAACACCAGTATCAAGATGGTCAAGAGGTCCTGCTAAGCAAACCACAATTTGCCTTACGAAGTGAAGCCAAAACCTCCGGTTTGGACAATCAATGATCTCAAGTTTGGCTAGCGAAGGAAGATGTAAAGGCAACTCCCCTCGCATATTGGGGGAGTCCTTTATATACAACTCTTCAAGCTGAGGAAAAGCTCCAGTACCTTCATCCTCATTTTGAGCACAAATAGGCAACCATTTCTCCCATTTTAGCATATTCTTAAAATTCAGAACTTTCAATCTTTTAAAAGGCTTCACTGAAGAATTAGAACTGGTAATACTACTGTAAAACTCAGAACCCACTGTAACAACACCATTAATCCCGTCAATGATGAGTTCTTGCAGAAAGGGTAGCTGCCCAAGCGGTGGCAACGGCAGCAATATTCACAGTTGTATAGACAAAGAAATGATATTCTAGAGAATGAATTATCCCCTATCCAATCTGGAAAACTCCCCCCATCGTAGTTCTTGATGGTGAGACTTTTCAAGTTTGTTTCGGGCTGCTGACGGTCAAGTAAATCCCTTTAAGTAACGGAAATATCCCTTTTCTTTTTTGAGGCATTCCATTCCAGCACCAACTCCTCGAGGTACTGATCCCTATCCTTTGATAAGCTTGCTCGACCAGCATCTTCAATAGATTCAACATTCTGGAGCACTAATATATGAACCTTTCCTCGAAGATTTACAAGTTTCCCCAACTCCCTAATGTGAGGCCCACCATGTTTACCCACAATAAATATAGTCAAAGTCTGGAGACAGTTCAGTCTATCCATCTGCATTGGCATCTTTCTTATGTCAGTCCCAACAACCCAACAAAATCAAGACGACGTAAATTGCCGAGTTTCCACATATCTCTTGGCAGTGCAGTAAGAAGTTCACAAAATTCTAAATTCAATGTTTGCAGATTGCATAAGTCACACAAGGAATCGGGCAACCTTTTAATATCAGTGTAGGAAAGGTCCAAGTAACACAGTTGCTTGTTTTTGTTGACTAAACCATGCAACTCCATTATATTCTTACAGTGGGATAGAGAGAGAACCCTTAAGCGCCTTAGCCTTGACAATTTCTTTTTTCTATCCCATGGGTCCGAGTCTATTGCCAAGAAAGTGCGCAACTGTGGGGTCCTGTAAAGATCCTCATCATCAATCTTCTTAGAATCATCTCGTATGAATTGTCAACCTCCATTGTAAAGATAAATTGCCTCGACTCGATTTTCACCAAGTAGTGAATGAGATCGTGCATAAAAAAATTTGAGTTACTGTGACTTGATTTTTGGAATAGTGATCCCGATACAAAAGCACGGAAGTAACAATCACCAACTTCTTCCATTGTTTCGCTTTTGGATGCCTGCAAGAAACCTTCCGCCATCCATAATAAGATTACTTGACTTTTGCAAAATTATAGCCCTTTGGAAATATCAAACAATAAGTAAAGCGTCGTTTTAAATGTGAGGGAAGATACTTATAGCTGAAGCTTAGAGCTGGCCGGGTGATGCCTGCCACTTCGAAATCCCATAAATTATTATTCAATATCTTCTTCCATTTATTGACATCTGTTTCAGACCACGAGAGATCGCCAATTGCCTTGACTGCTAAAGGTAAACCTCCACACCTTCTCACAATTTCTCTGCCTATTTTCTTTAACTTTTGGATCTACGACGTTAGAACTACCATCACGGAATGCATGCTTTTAGAATAGTAACCAGCAGAAATCATGTTTTAATTCCTTTAGAAGATGAATTAAAACAGCATGAAGGGCTTTTGTAATATCTTTTTCGCGTGTGGTTATAATGACTTTACTTCCTCGAGTCCCATATTTCAGGAGCTGGTAGAGGAAGTCTCGATCTGCAAGTTCTATGCTCCGAACATCATCCAGAACCAGGAGAAATTTCTTCCCATTTAAAGTCTCCACTAGTGTACGATGAAGTATTTCTGGTTCCTCGATATCATTAGCTGAAGAATTATCTGCATTTATAATCGATTTCATTATGTTGCACTCGTGAAATTCTTCCGAAACAGAACACCATGCTTTAAAGCCGTTGAAGTGCTCCTCCACCCTCTGGTCATTGTATATAACTCTGACAAGGGTGGTCTTGCCAAGTCCCCCCAAACCGATAATGCCAACCACATTCATCTCGTTTTCCTTTAATTTATCATCTGAGAGCATAAACTTAATTATTTTCTCTCTCTTTATCCCTGCCCAAAACTCCAGAATCCAGATACATCAACCAAAGAAGTCGAGGGAAGTCTTTCCAATTGCTTCTTCCCTCCAACTTCACTTTGTAGACCCATAAAATCCTTTTGTTTTGCACGATCTTCGAGTCTATCAAGCACCACTCTGATATTTGGCTCTCCCTCAGTTACAGAAGGATTAAGAAGAGTAGAAAGGGAGTTCCGTACCTTCCTTGCAGTAGTTTGAAATTCAGCATCCAACTTACATAGCATGGCTTCAGTGCCAGTGGGAGTCTCATCCAAGACGTCTTCAGCATCGTAGAGAGCATCTGTCAGCTCATAAATCCATTCTTTCACAATGGGCTTCGTATGTTGCTTTTCCTCCGCGTCTTCAAGCACTGAATTCACGGACAACATAGCGATGTTCAATTTCCTTAAAGGGTGAGTTCTCTTCCCCGCAAGAAGTCGACGACCTCGCGAGATGCCATTTTATCAAATAACACTCCAAGGAAGGCAGAGAGGAATGCAACTCCAACCTCAGCCATGTTTTCCTGGCCGAAACAACCGAGACAAGAATTAGGGAATTGGAATGCATATATGAGCTCTATGTATCTAATCCAATACTAATGTTTTATAAACGTAGCAAACCAGATCAGAGCATTAGCTATTGCCAAATTCAAAGTTTGGCTATAGCATTAAATTTTGGCTAGGTGAATCCACATTAAACTAGTCATCCATATTAAATTAGTCATCCTAAAGTTAAAATAGTAATATAATATTATATATTTTAATACTATTTTACAATTTTTTATATTTTAAAAATATACTTCATGTATTGATTAATATTTTTCTTTTTATTTAAAATTATTTTTTTCTAATTATTTTTTTTCTCAACCTAATTATTCAATAAACACATTTATAGCTGAGGGAAGGGGAAGCCAATGTTAGATAATTCATATTTTCGTTACCCTTCAATCTTCCATAATTATTGTGGACACAGTGTAAGAATAAGATAATTTTCATTAAATCAAACTCATCATAAGCACACTTCCTTACATAAAAAAATAAATATTTATTGTTTATGTGAGAGAATATACAGACTATTTTTAATCATTTTTTATTATTTTATTATCTTTTCATTACTATTAACCGATCTTTTGACATCACCTTACTATTCAAATATACCTTAAATTTTTCGTAATTTGTTTTTAAATATCGTGAGTAGTTTTCAATTAATAAAGTTCGCCTTTTCTCATTAGGGTTTATGATTTTTCTGGCTTTATTTATCAATTTTAATCTCCCTTATTGCGACTTTCGGTTTCTTTGACTTTTGCTTACATGGCGTCTGATGATAGGACCTTCGTATAATCTACCGCACCGTAATGCACCGAAACCGATGGACCTAATTACGCTTCTCTCGTAAGCGTTTGGTTTTCGAGAAAGTGCGGGTCGGGAAAAATTTTCAAACCTTTATTTTCTCGAGAAAAACAACAAAACCCTAAGTATCCAATGAACCGTCAAAGTAGTTGTCCTCTTTTATCTTCCTAACGCCGTCTCTGCATCTCCGGGTTGATTAGATGCAGTCGCGATCTGTGATCTGATCGGCGAGAGAATTCTATCGCTATCAAGATTGGAATATCCTATCTCCTTTGGCTCGGGTATCACGCTCTCTCTGGCTCTCTATACATGCATGCGCATATTTTTCAAAGAAATTAATTGGCGCTAATATATCTGGTTTAATTTACTAGATGCTCATTATGCTGTAATAGTTGCTTTCTGTTAATTGCATCATTCTGAGTTTTTCCATACTTGAAGGGGGTTTAGTGGGCTTTTTCTCTGTTGTTATTTATATTGAGAACTTCCAACATCATTTATTGGGACCAGATTTTCGCAGAATGACTGTAGAAATACAACATGAGATGTGCTCTACTTGACTTTGGAGAGAGGATAGACTTTGTGTCTAGGCTCAATGGAAGCACGATTTCTTGTTTTAAATTTAAAGACAATGCGTAAGCTGCATATAGTGATTTTGCTCTACTTGTTTCTGAATGATGCTTTGGCACTATGTAGATTGAAGGAGGTGGATCAATTTTTTTTGGTAGAGAGGAAGGATGAATCAAAATTTGCCATAATGATTATAATTTGCAATTAACAGGTTCTTAATTTCTTCCCTTCTATTTCTCAGAAATATGTTTACACCCGGCCTTTTAATTTATTCACTCTTTTTTGTGGAATTATTCTTTGTTTTTTTGTACTTCGCGAATCCACTTGAATTTAAGTATGAGTCATGTTCATCTCAACATAACATAAGAGAGAAAAATGTTCTTTCTCATAGGTAATATAAAAGCTCGATTCGGGAATATTCTTATGAGACTGTATAGCTTCTTTTCTTTTCTCATCTTGAACCAAATCATACTCTACACCCTTATTCAACTGATAGTGTGCATCATTCTCGTACAGCTGTTCTAATTACATTGTCTGACTCTAATTTCTTTAGCTATGACCAGTCATGGGGTTTAAGAGAAAAATTGATGAGCATTATTTCGTAAGATGATTTCTTGGTAGCAAGTCCAAGTTAAGTGCTTAGGTGCACTGGTTTTTATCTTTTACAGCTAGATGTGCTTGTTATAATAGTGGGGATAACTAGTTGATGGAAAAAAGGGAAATAGTCATACTCGAAAATTCAACCAGTACAGGACTTGAGGCCCATTTTCATCATTTTTGTACTTTTTATTTGGAAACGGAGAAACAATGCTGTGTTTTATTTCTTTCTTTGGGTTGAGTGTGTTTCTAATCTATATATCAAACTTTTGGCTTTTATGGCAAGATCTAGGCCACACTATAGAGAAGATGGTGATATATTAAATCACCTATGTTCACCTCAAATAATGCCATGTAATAAAACACGATCCATGTGGTTATGTTACCATTTTTTCTTTGAGATTCCTCTTGGGATGATGCTGTCAACAGTCTTTTAATCAGTATTGTATACTTCCCGTGTATTTGGGCTATGCCTATTTACTTGTCTTGATAAAACTTTTTTAACTAGGTAAAAAAACAGTCTTTTAATCAGTATTTTGAGTTCTGCTTTATCATATGGGACAGGAGGTAGTTATTTGTCTTTTCTGATTCAGAAATGGAGCAGAATAACCTGCATGGAGTTAGGCGAGATATGAAGCACAAAGGAAGGAATGTGGTATGGTCAATTGCGATGGACAAGTGCCTTATTGAAGCACTTGCTGTTCAGGCTAAAAATGGGAACAAAATTGACAAATGTTTTAATGAAAATGCTTACACTGCTGCTTGTATCGCCGTGAACTCTCGTTTTAACTTGAATTTGAATAATCAAAAAGTTGTTAATAGACTAAAGACAATTAAGAAAAGGTATAAGATAATGAAGGATATGCTAAGTCAAGATGGATTTGGGTGGAATCCAGATACGAAGATGGTTGAGTGTGACAATGAAGATCTTTGGAAGCGATACATTGCAGTAAGTTTTTTAATTGATCATCTTTATTCTCTTCTCTTTTAAAATGTGTCATGCTGTTATTTACATTATGCTTGTTGGCGTTCAATGATTAATTGAATAGGCACACCCTGATGCAAGAGGATTTCGAGGTAAACAGATAGAGATGTACGATGAACTAAAAATTGTTTGTGGGAATTACCAAGCCCCAAGTCGCTGGGCTAAGATGAAGGATGGAAGCCATCCAACAGATATAAAGAATTGTGACTATGACTCTGCCTCTTATCTTTCCCCAAGTACAGAATACCATAGTGAGACAGATGGAACAGAATCATATACTGGAACACCAGAATATGCCCAGATGCCTGACGGTACTCAAGATCCTCCTCTGGGCCAACCTTTTAGACAACTCCCAAGACCATCCCGTGGTTCGGAGGCTCTTCATGATGCCATGTTAGCAGTGGCATCAAGCATTCGGCGCTTGGCTGACGTGATGGAGCGAGGCAAATGCTCAATTGATGCCCATGAGCTACTACAGGCAGTGATGGAGGTTGATGGTTTAGAAGAGGCCAAACAGATGTATGCTTTTGAGTATTTGAATGCCGACCCCATCAAAGCAAGAGCCTTCTTGACGTACACTGCTGGAATGAGGAAGATATATTTGTTTCGGCAGTTCTGGTGGTGGAAATGAATGTAGGTACCAGGCTTGCAGCATTTTGGGTATATAGCTTATGATGTTTTGGGTGTTTTCTGGACCAAATGCGCATGATTAATCATCTCTTGTTAGGTTAATGTATAGATTAGATATTCATAGGGTGGATATAATTGGCTAGATGCTGGGATTGTAAAGACATTTTCTGGCTTCCTTTTTTGAAAGTGAAGCGTGTATTTAGTTTAAGAAGATTTTTCTTGGTTTTTCGCGTCTGAAAGAGATCAGTTTTAAGACTTGGCATGGAAAATGGAATGGGTAACGATACCCGTACAACTTTACTACTCCTTGTTTAATTCAAAGTGTATTTATTTTTTTATTTTTTATTTTTAAATATTTTTTTAACATCTTTAATTATTAAGAAAAAATTTTAAAAATATATAACTTCACTAATAGGCACTCTCTCAATTATTAAATAAAAAATTAAAACTTAAAAAACTAAAAAATGGTAAAAAAGTTGTAAACATGAGGTAATGCTATCATTTTCCTTTTTTTAAAGTAGTGAATTCCAATTCTATACGATCTTTTCTGCTCATGATTCTGCAATGTAGGCAGGGAACCGAGCCACATTACCTTTACAAGTTAAAAATAAGAAGGAAAAAATATATAGGTATATATATGAAGAATCTGTTCCGATTCTTATAATGGGTGTGAGAAAGAATGTTGTCCATCTCAATCAACAGAAATCGTTCACAATGTTATGGCATCCAAATCTGCAATAGGATTCACATCCATGACCCACAACTTGATAATTCATTTGACCAGTCTACACGTAAGAATTTCAATAAAGACTGATTCTAAATGGGGTAGTGGGGGGGAATAGACAATAATTTAAGTCCATGGTAATCTTTTTATCTAATGACAAAAATATATATATATATATATATATATATATGAACATGACAAGATGTAACTAAATCATGTTAGACAAAATGGCAGCCCTGGTTTTTTAGCCCTTGTGTTTATTCTGCTAGTATGAGATTCGCTTGCAGTATTTGTGGGGGAACAACCAACCTTAGTACAAGAACCTTTTTCATCTTTCATTTCAAGGTCCCGTTCCCTGTGAACCTTGAAATATAGCTACTACACCAACTTTCAAGAATCAAGAAGTGCAACGACAGCTTTACCAATAATCTCCTCATCAAGTTCCATTTTTGAAAGAACAGATGCACAATGATCACTATTGTTGATACCGAATAAGTTTCCCGTCCAATCTCAAGTGAAACTAGGTCGCTTCGTGACAATCGCCACAAACTCTGAAATCCATTCAATCTCCATCATGGTTCTCACTTTCACTATTCCACCCCACATTGAAGCCAAGGCATATATATATTAGAGAGGAGTTCATGGCACCCACCTTCACCTAAATTTAACTTAACTTTTTCTGCTGCCTTCTTCCCCAAATCAACATTTTAATGAACTCTACAAGCGCCCAACTGGCTCCATAGCCATATTTTGAATGGAGAAGGGTAGTTTCAAGTTAACATCAGCATCACGTCCTTACAGTAATAGGCCAAAAACTCTAAAACAAAAAAATACACAGGCCCTATAGAAGCAAGATAGGCTGAAAGGTAAACAGGATTAATAATAGGCCTGTACAACCCACCCGATTTGAAATTTTATTTATTTCTTAATATTTTTTAAATTTTTTTTTTTTTAAGATTTAAGGAAATTTCAAATCTAAGTCCCGGATTCCCAAATCCAGATCCCGGATGAACACTCCTTATTTAATAACAAAGTTTGTTGAAAAGGTAGACCTACATACACTCCAAGATTCATCAGATCAAATAATTCTAATTCAGAGGGATATGAAGGAGTAAAAAGTTACCATCTTTTTCTTCTGGAATATGGATATCAGAATAAACTTCAGAGTACTCATTTGTAAGAAAATGCATATAATGAACTGACCTAATCCAAACGGAAGCAAACAAATATTAGTTCCTATTTCTCTGCTTAATGAAAAGCATTAGCAACATTCACTCTTTCCACAATAAACTGGAAAACCTAAATGCAACAGCAAATCCTCAAAACTCATAACCCTGTGATGTGAAGAGCAGTGAAGATTATATACTGGTTGTAAGTCTTTCACCAACTTACAACAAAACTTCTCAGGACATTCTCTTACACACTGTCAAACCCTCCATCCATTGGATATAAGTATAGAGCCAATCATGTTCGAGATTGCTTACTTCTATCAAATCAAACATATTAGACCTGAAAACGAGCCTCCTCTATATACAGCATTCAAATGAACTAAACAAATCGATCGCATAATTAAGCCCAGAAAAGGCACAAAAATGAGTAAAGTGACTGCATCTCTAAAATCTCATGTAAAGGTAGGAGAAAAAATTTGAACTTAACCCAAATATTATTCAAGCAGAACATACACAACATCTCGTATTTCTTTACCCTATAGACACAAATCATTACAGAACGATCTAAAATCCATGAAAAAGAAAAAGAAGAGCCAAAAGAATTATTGACGTATACCATTGAAAAATTTGCACAGGAATCTCTGACCTTCAACTATATGATTGGGTATAACAAGTAATCAATCAGGCCTATGAAGCTCGGGCACGGAGCGCCTCAGTGTCACCGCCGAAGTGAGAAATCCGAGCGGCCATATTGGCAACCTGAGCCTGCATCTGCGCGGCCCGCATTTTCGCTGCAGTGGCGCGGTGAAAGAACTGCTCGCGTGACAAGAGCCGCACATTCCTCAGGTACTGATCGAATGGTATCGCGCCCTCCTGCACAGACTTGTCCAACGAGTACACTACGTCCTCGATGGCCAAATCGGAGGCCGTGCACTCGAGCATTTGCTTTGATGGCACGTCAATGATCTCGAACGCGTCGTCCACGTTAACATTCTCGCGAAGACTCCTCAGCTTCGTTTCGTTCTCCCTCAACCACGCCTCCAACACGTCGGTGTTCATCAGCATCATCTGCAATTGCTGCTCCAGCTCTTCCTTCTCGTAGTGCATCTCGTTGAGGCCCTTCTTCAGCTGCTCTTCCCGGTGCCGCAGCATCGCCTGTGCGTTGAAAAGCCCTTCCATCTCCGCCTCGCGCGCCTTCCTCATAGTCGTCAAATCCCCGTGCACCAACTCCACCAGCTTGTTCACGGCGCTCTTCCTGTATGCCTCCGATGGATCCTCCGTTTGAACACCATACGGAGACGGCGGGTACGGCCTCGTTTGAATCGAGGGGCGGCCGTACCCCAAACTCGAAGCCATTCCACCGGGAGGATGAGGAGAGGGAGTTGTAAAACTGGGATTAGGGTTAGGGTTAGGGTTAGGGCGGCGTTGGGAATAGAGAGGTGGGTCCCGGCCGAAGTAGAGGCTGAGACTACGAACAAGGTCGACAAGATTTGAGCTGGGATAGATCCAGCTCTGGAGGTAAGGAACGGAGACGAGGCCGGAGGGGTCGACGAAAGGGTGGGGGCGCTTGATGACCATGTCGGAGGTGGGGTTGACGAAGACGCAGGGAGGTTGCCGGGGGTAGGACTCCATGAGCCAGATAATGACGGGGATGTTGTAGGTGAGACCCTGGAAAGACATGGGGACGGTGCCGTCGGCCTGGAGGAGGTGGACGGAACGGCCATCGTTATGGGTGAAGGTAGCAGTTTTGGGTTCGAGGGAAGGGAAGGAGGAGGAAAGGGAGATAAGGTGCTGGCGGATCAGCCATTTGGTGTCCTCCGAGTAAGGGAGGGCGGAGGGACCTCGCTGGGAAAGGACAGAGCTCAGGAATTGTTGGGTCTGTTGTGAGTTCGCCGGGGATGGACCAGCCTGCACCGCCGGTGGCACCATTTCAATTGTCTCCCTTTGCTGCTGCTGCTTTTGTGTCGTTTTGGGTTTTGTGTTGAAGTGTTGGTGATGAGTTGGTCTGCCTTCGAGAATAAGTTTTGGGAACGAAACGAAATCTTTACGGGCAAGGGATTCACGAACGCGTGTTAAAAGTTGACTTAATCGGGTTTTGAAACAGTGTCGAATAACATTGTCGGTTAGATTAGAGCTATCTTCTTATGGTTCGAAAATATAGGAAAATAATATAATGTGTAATTTTCTATTGTTTTAAGGATATGCATTCATATGACATAAATCAATTCAATAATTACAGATTAAGCATATCCATATGAAGTCGATGTATTTCTGGGCAGTGCAACTGTTCAAAACTTCAAAGACATCTCATTAATTCTTGCACCTTGTGACTACATTTTTATCTATAATTTTTTGCTTTTTACTCAATTTGTTAGGTACATGATACATCAGTTGAAGAGGATTCTTTGATTCCTTTTTTTTTATATATATACAATGGAGGTGAGGGGTTTTGAATCTGAATTTTCCCTTTGATTAAGTTCTTTCACCTTTGATTCGTATCCATACCGGTAGAGTTTAGAGTAAAATACTACTATTTCTCAAAGTGTGGTCTTAAAATCTCAAAAGATAATATAACTTTTAAGAGTGTTATTAAATTATCCGTTTGATCATCAGAAAATAACGAAAAGATGACAATTAAAAGAATGATCAAAGGCATTTCTCAACCCAAATTAATATGAATCTTAACCGGCCAACAACTTAATACCGTACTCCCATGCATGAATTCATGCTTCTTCCTCCAACAAACATGGCAGTCAAGCTCTTCAGCTCTACCTTGATGTGTACTCTGAAGCTCTCAAGTTACAGCTTTCGGACTAGAATATCCAAGGGTAATCAGCCTGAATTTTGACCATTGCAATCAATCTACAAAGTAAGGGGAAAGATGAGTACAAATAAGAGAACAATAAAGGCTTGATTTGTAATAATAATGATGATTATGAAAACAAAATCAGCAAAATATGCCAAAATTCAACATAGCAAGGAAATTATGATTTGGGTCTCGGTTGCCTAGCAATAACAATGCAACAGCTCCAAACAACAGCCCAAGTTTTTAGCATCTCAGTTGGCAAACTATAAGGAAAGAAAAAAAAATTATAATTGCACAAGTGTACAAATTAAAGCATTCAGGATTAAGAAACTCACATTAAATTTAACAAAAAAATAATAATTAGGGACTCAGCATATTTTACCTCGAGAATCTAGTTTGTATAAGTAGGCATTTGTATCAGAACTGTCCAAAAATTGTTCTGATGCCTTTATCATGGTATAGGCAAGCTGAAGAAAGTGCTGAGTACTTCTTAATTAGTTTAGCATACGCTTCTTTTTCCTTCATGACATTGGAATCTGTTGTCAGAGGTCATACAATTAAATAAGGGACCACAGCGTTATCTAACATATGGGACTGCCTCAATGGCACACAAGGGCCTCAAAAGTAAACAATAAATAGAATGCCTTTGTCTGACCTACAACTTACAAGAGAAAATCCAATATAGATGGAGAAGCAGATTACCTACTTCTGATATCCAAAAATCAGTGTAGAAGTAAAAAGAATTAAATCGTGGCAGCACAACTTTCATTGGGTACAGAGTGTATATGTTAGTTTCTTTTCCCTTTGCAATCTTATGCTGCAATGTAATTTACGATATATACATTGATGCTAAACTGAAATAGGTTACGAAGATCCTAGGGAAAAACAACTTTTGGGTCTTCCACATGTTCAGATCATGGCATTAGAAACATCAGACCCAAATTAAAACTAAAATAGTGTAGAAAAAGCATAACCATGTAACATGAACAAACAACAAAAAAACTCACTGTTCTACAGCCTCAATGCCCTGCAAAGCTGCAAAATTTGCAAGTCGATATATTTCATCGAAATCATTTTGAATGATCGCCTCTTTATTAAATATGGCATCTGATAAAACAACTGCTGTTGCTCCTCTGGAGATATATTCTCTGATTGAATCTGTATCAGATTAGGGTAAAAAAGGTTCCTTTAACTCGGAAATTAATGCTATATTTCAATGAATTGATGTCTTGCATGAAGAAAACATTTCACTACAATCAGGAAACAGGAATGTAAAATTCAAAAAGTAATGGAAATTTCTAATCACTATGTCTCCTTAAGATCTCCCAAAAGACATGTTCTAAGTATACTGCAAGTTTGAATTCGAGTCTAGGGCGACATAAACATAAATCAAGAAAATGATACTTTCGTAGGATTTTTCACTTGATGAAGGGCAGATGCATGCATTTCTGAAAGGGGGAAAAAACTTTTTCTTTACATAAATCAAACTTAGTTAATAAGCAAAAAAGGCATGACCCAATTACACAAACAATAAACAAGAGAAAGGCCTAAGCAAAAATAGTAAAAGATATTAAAAAATAAAAATCTTCAAACTGAGAACTGAGAGCTTGTAAAACAAGTCAAGACAATATCCAGTGGACCAGTGGTAAAGAGTATTGAAAAATAAAGCCTTAAGCTCCCCCATGTGTTGAACAACTCAGGATAACCATCCAAAACACATTGTTTATCAATACAAACAGATATTATTCCCCTTAGTATCTCAGCCTCAAAGGACAAGAATGAAAATTGCTGCAGACGGCAAGCAACAGCAAGTGCAAACTAAGAGCTTAGGCCTTGTTAAATTCAGAAATCATCTCAACTCATCTCATTATTTAATATTATGATAGCAGATGGATCAAAATGCCTCTGTCACTTCCAATCATCAATACAAATAATTATAGAAATTGAAGTGCGGCTCTTAGAACTAATGTACAGAAGCAAAGTAACAACCTATTGTTATGCCCTGAGAAGCAACCATCGAGATGTGATGAAAAGGCCTCTTGAGTGCTGAAATGTACCGACTACCGCCTAATGCAGAGACGGGATAAACCTATTCCACCAGATAAAATAAAAGTAAACCCATAATGAACATCTATGGATGAACTATTGTATAACTTCCAAACAGTATCAGATCCCAGAATATGTTGTGAAGAAACAGCAGAGAAGAAGTGTTTACTAATCTACTAATAGCACTTACAAAACATGACACAGAAACTGTAAGAGCCATTTATGAAAAGTCCGCACAAGATCGTGGGCATTACTACCAGAGTTAGCACTCCAGATATGAAACTTGAAATCTACAAAGTATGTTATTCCAACTTGGGAAGCTAAGATTGCTGCTTGTGACATATTTTCATTTAGCAAGAGTCTTTTATCTATAAGGCCATATGCATATTTATATGTAAATGTATATGTATGCACTAATATATGCCTGAAGACCATTCAAGGTCAATTGGGAACGTATGATTGCTGCCCTAGCAAGAGTAATATCCATTTCTGTTTCTACAAAGGAAAATTACACAGGACAATTACCATTATACCTTGACTTAATCTACTCACCTTGACAATTTTGGCACCGGTATCATATGCAGACAGTATCTGTAAATCACATATTGATGGTTTTAAGTTCTCATTCAGGGGGAAAGAAACTCAAATGTTTCAAATATAAAAAAATGATTAAAAAAATACAATCTTCCAGGGTAACATTGCCAGGAAACAGAGGTGTCCAACAATACAATCACTATTATAAGTCAAGAGTTCGAAGAAGAAGTCCTCAAAAAAATTGAAGATTAGAAATGATGTAGAGTTTAAGTTCAAAACAAGATCTTACTTCTGTTGGGGTCATTACACCAGGGATGTACAGAACTTCAGCACACTTGACATCGGCCATAATGTCCTTAAAAAGGTAAAAAGGAAGCACCAATGAAACTATCTGCCAGATCAATATCTTCCACGCTCGAGTGGGAAATTAAAAGCATTAGAGACTGAGAGTGCAGAATCAATCTGCATACCTTCACCATGGCAGGACTCATAACAAATTTGGCTCCAGAATTTATTGCATTTTTGGCATCCTCGACATTAAGGACAGTCCCAACCTGCAGGATACTTGGTGAGTTCAGAAGGAACTCCAAAAATTCCAACCAAGTATGTATCAGGATCATATCAATGGCACTTCTTTTAATTGAAAATGGCACGGTAAAAGCATTTGAAATCCAATCCAAAGATATTTTTTTGGATAGAACTCTCAGTGAGACTCTCGGTGAGTATGACATGCTCCTTGTTTGAAGGATTGTGAAACCAAAAAGAGTCTCACTATTTATATCAATCTGTGTATGTTGGGAAAACTCTCAACAAGCACACCTATCTGAAACCAGATGGCACTACAAATGCATCTACTTTGATTTAGTTCAAATGTGCCAAAAAGAGAATACAAAAAGGCAGCCATTTACATTGGCGTTTTATCAGGGAACCAGTAGACAAGTTAATTTCTTCATCACAAATCCATTAGCACTCAATGCTAACAATATTGAAAAATTGTTGTCCATGTGTCATTTACAGACGGCTGTTTCCTTAAATGCAGACTTTGGAGAAGATTTTTGCCGAACACACTCAATTTAACTCAAAATGAACATAAAAACAATATGAAAGTAAATTCAGATGGAGATAGAAAGATTATTACTCCTAAGGCTGGATTAGGATTCTCCTGCACTAACCGCTGTAGAACCTGTGCAAATGAGAATAAAAGCACATAAACACTCTGCCGGAGCCAATTGGAGAAATTAGAAATACACAGTTCTAAACAACCTCAAATACACCAGGGGTGGACATAACAATCTCCAGCTACATATCAAAAAAGAGAAACAAATTAGAAACCATCACTTGTAAAAAAAAAAAAAAATACATACTACGAGTAATTGCAAAACGAGAGAATAAATTAGTGCTAATCTCTTTACAAAACGATAACATAAAGCAAACGTTTCCAATTTAGCAGGCAAAGCTTGTCTGACATTTAAATCACAAGAGACCAAGTAATGTCCAGAATAAAGCAACTGCAATTCACATATTAGGATATATGCCATTTAACTGGGTGAGTTCTTCTATACTAATGCAGCCAATTCACATTTTCTGATCATTCTGATCAACCTTGAAGCTTCAGTAGAAGCAAGAATTATTAGTTCATAAGAAAGACTAGAACTTCGATTGAATAATAGAGAGAGCGAGCAAGGAAAACAAGATTGAGCACCGAAAAGAAGACTCACAACAGAGATGCCACCGCTAAGTGCAGCTCGAGCAGCTTTCAGGGCCTGCTCTGCACTATTCAATAGAAAAGAGTAAAATAAGCCGTTGTCTGCACAGAGATTGCCAAGCTCAATTTAGGACATACTTCCACGTAAACAGACAGTTTAGTCTCGACTCTCTACACAAGCAACACGTCAACCGACTTCAATGAGAGAGTCTCGCAATTAAGAAGGCACATATGGGAGAGTGAGAGAGACCTATTGGCACGAAGGCAAGCGATGACGCCACAATTCTGAATCTGCATCAAGGTTTTGTCGATAGGAGACGCAGAGAGCCGAGTAGAATAGCAAGAAACCCTAAGCAGTGACCGTGGCGGTGAGCTCAGCAGGCTTAGAGAAGCCGAAGAAGTGCGAGCACAGATGCCGAGGCTCGTTACGGCCATATCCACGACCTTTTTCCTATCGCGGCCTGCTCCTGCAATACCAGAGAACACAGAAAGAGAGAGAGAGAGAGAGAGAGAGAGACCTCGGGCAATTTTGTTTTGGGCGGGGGCGTGGGCGGGATTTAGTGAATGTTTGTGATTGTGGTAAAAAATATTATTTTTAGTTTAAATTTTATAATTTAAAATTTAATATAATAAATTTTATTATTATAATTTTTTTTATTATTTAGAATTCATATATTTAAAATATTTTTAAAATTAATTATGATAATTTTTTAAAAAGATATATTTATTTGTAATAACTTTTTAATAAAATTTTTAATTTTATATTTATTGAAAAACTTGATTTTTAATTTTTTTTTCTTTTTTTAACTGATTAAAATATTTTTAATAAAATTATTTAAATATATATTTTTAAATATTTTTAACTATTTAAAATAATTTTTAAAATCTCAAAACACAATCTAAATAAATATGCTGGTAATAACTAATAAGTTATCTATGGCCAGCTTTGATCACATCTGGTGTTTGGGAAATGGGACAATGCTAGTTACTTCGATCCCAAACGTCCTGATCCATCCCCTTTTTATTTTTATTTTTATTTTTGTTAATTTTTTTGTTTTACATGAGTTTTAAACAATATTATGATTTTTTATATTTTTAAATCATATTTTAAAATATTAAAAAATTATATAAAAAACATATTTTTTTCTCATAATACAAACCAACTATTTCCATGGGGACAAGTTGGCAGTTGCCACAGATTCTAGAATTTTGGAACAGTACACAAATTTTTTTATAATAATATTATTTTAACTTCTATAAATTTTTAGAGACAATTCTTGTGAGGGATTACATTTTGGACAAGGTAGAGATTTCGACCCTTCCCTTCTATAAGAATGAGAGAATTAACTTTATTTTTTGGATAAAATATTCAAGAGATTATTTCTAATTTTAATTTTATTTATAAACAAATATATATATATATATATACAACTGCATATTACAAAAAAAAAAATTACAAAAATTGACTCAAGAATACGCACCGCGCTGGAATGTACTGCAAGTAGTCGAAGGTTTGAAGGTTTGAAGAATCGAGATCCCTAATTCTACGAAAGTTAGAACCTCTTAGATGAAAGGTGCGTAGATCTCAAGCGCATTTAAGGCCCCGCTTGGATTCAGAGGTGAGCTCAGCTCACCTCAACTCATCTCAATTCATCTTCATTTTATTATTATATTTTTATAATTTTTTATATAAAACACAAATTCCTATACACCTTTTTCAATTCCCAATACACCTTTTTCAATTTCCAATACACCTTTTTCAATTCCCAATATACCTTTTTCAAATCCCAAAATAATAATAATATTAAAAAATAAACTAAACTCATCTAAACTCATCTCAACTCATCTCTGAATCCAAGCGAGGCAGACTCACGCCTCATTTCATTCAATAAAAATTGAAAAAGTATTGGCAATGGTTCGACCATTGCAACATTCCTCACATAAACAGTAATTTTACTGTTTATATAAATAATAAAACTACCATTCTAATGAGGGACTGTTGCAGTAGTCGGACTGCTTGCCCCCCCCCCCCCCCCCCCTCTCTCTCCTCATAAAAATAATGGTGGTCTAATAGATCAGCGGCCCTGGGAAAGGTATGGCGCATGATGAGCTCTGGGCACCGAAACATGTTAGTACTACCAAATACTTACGAAAAACAGAAAAAATAAATCCACGGCCACCTAAAAACTATATAGAAGCAGACAGTAGTGGATAAAAGGAGGGAGACTAGAGAAGGATGTAAAGAGAGAGGAAGGGAGGCCGGCGGAAGGAGGGCTCTCTGGCCGGTTGAGATTTCTAGGTCTTATAAGCCGACTGTTTTCTGTAGATCAATCAAACTTTTTCTAAACGCATAGCCAAATTATATTGCAGTACTATTACTGATTTATTTTAATTTCTGCATGCCTTTAATTCAAATTACGTGCCATTTGACTGATTTATATTAAATAACATATTATTTATGTTATAAAGCATTGTAATTATAATTCCACTCCATAATAATATTTTGAATACCATACTGTTATCGGTATCGGTCAAGTCATTGAAACGAAATATTTTAATATTAATTTCGTTTCGTATACCGTTTCAAAATAATTTAAACATAAATAAATTATATATATAAATATATATCTAAAAATTATATTTCAAAAAAATAATCAATATATAAATAAATTATATAGATAAATATATATGTAATTAATTTAGTCTAAATTGAAGTTAAAACAAAATTTAAAATTTAAAAAAAAATGAAAAGCCAAAATTCCATATGGCCAATACTGACTGTACCGGTCACTTTTCGGCCGATTTTGGCCAGTACGGCCAAAATGAAACACTCATTTATTTGTGTCGGCTGAACGGCCGGTACGAAAAATTTCGGCATAACGGCCAATATGATACGGTATTAAAACTGTGCTCCATTATAAAATTTTAGTTCATATGTTTGGACCACAATTAGGTTTGAAGTACACTGGTTTACACGTATTTAGTATATATAGAGTAATGTTATGTATGATCATAAGTTAATATAATTCACTTTTTGACAAAGGGGATTATTTGGGATTTATACAAATCATTAGATGATTTTAATATAATATATAGTATCTTTAAAATTAAGAATATCTTACTATATTTAAATATCTGAAATTAATACATCCATGCAAATTGTCGTGTTTTATTTCAATATCTTAACTCAAATAATTAATTTTACTATTATCTAAAAATCATCTAATAACTATCCACATGTATTAATTAGTATATTATAAAGGAGCCAAATGTAATAATTAATCAAGATATTTAATTTATTGCCATGAAATTAATCGAAGATGGCTTTATACGTATATATAATGAATTAGTGCATTAATTTATTCTCTCTCGGATTTTTTTTTTTTTTTTGCAATAAAGGAAAATAATTTTGATTATATTGGAGAACAAGTTCGACTTTTCATGGCTTTAATTATATTTACAGCTGCAATATATATATATATATATATAGTACAAAGTTCTTCTAATAAACAGAAAAAATATATATATATATTAATGTAAAATATACTAACTAATTGAGACTCTTATGATAAATTAATTATCAGACTGATTTGATTTTGCGACTATTTAATTCCTATATATCACCTTCGAATCAGGTGGGGATCATATATAGGAATCAAGGAAGAAGCTTCCTAGCTAGCAGCGTCGGATCATGGGCCGGATTAATTATAAAGATTAATTAATAAAGAGCTAGGTAGCTGCTTTCAATACATGAGATCAATATATATAATATATAAATAAATGATATTTGATCGACTTAATGATTTATTCAAATTCTTTTGAAATCTCATATGTATTAATTAAATCACATGCATAATTTTCAATGGCAAGTGACGATTAATGCTTGCATGCAGCCTGTTCACTTAAAATTATCGTATTTTCGACAAACCATCTTTTTAGAAAATAAAAAGTAATTAATAAAAAGTGAAAAAATATCAAATTAATTCGGGGCTATATATATATATAGTAATTGGCACAGCCAAGTATCCAACTGTCCATTTAAGGAACCTTAATTTGTTGTCCTAATAAAACTTTATAACCTAATTAATAAAAAGATTATATTTATTTTCATATTTTCTTTCAATAATAATGCATGGCCGCCGGCCGGGACATGATACTGATAATTTATTTTAAATTAATGCGTGCCAGCTTTAATTCAAATTATGTGCCCTTTGACTGATTATTTTAAATGACAAAGATTATGTTGTAAGTAAATAGTTATAATTTCACTCTATAATCAAGAATATTAAGTACTCCATGATGGTCATATATTTGGACCATAATTAAATTTGAACGCAGGTTTATATCATGTATCTAATTTAGAGTAATATTGCTACGTACGTACAAATCCCAAATACAAATAGACATGAAGTGATTGTGGAGACCCTTTCTAATTAAAAAAAGGTGTATATATCCACTAAAAAAATAGACTGTTTTAGAATTTTTATAAGGTAGTACGTACGTCTAAACCTTTAATTACAAAAGACACTGCTACATCCATTGAGGATATATATACGTAGCACGAGTTTGTCACAATCATGAGAACAAAAAATTTATTTTCTTATTCTTTTTTTCATATTCTTAAATAATATTTTTTTTTAAATGAAAAAATTTTACAACCTCATTAAAAGTATTTTCTTAACCACCCACTACAAGAAAAATGACTATTAATAACCTAACATTAACGACAAAAATGATTATTAGTGACTAAAATAAACTATTAACGATTAAAATAAATATTTGTGACTAATAAAAATGTAGCAAATAAGTAATTTTTTTATAATGACCAAGTAAAAAAATAAGATAAAATAAAGAATATTTTTGTATTAGGAGGATTTCTTGAGACATTTAGCATTTTTCTTTGGGGATATCATATATAATAAGTGGTGCTATATTTTTCGAGAGATATAGTCCGAAAATCACCAAATGGGCAAATAAGTTTGTATTATTATTATTATTATTTTAAATACAACATTTTTAAAAAATATTTTCTTAATTATTAATTATTAAGTAAAAAATCAATAAAAAAGTTATTCGGGAGAAATTTTCGGATACTATTCCGGTTGAAATAGTATATTTTCTCTGCGCACGTATAATCTAATAATTACTTTTTAATATAAATTAAGAATATATATAAATATATATATATATATATATATATATCTTACCTATATTTATAGAGGTGGTCAGGACGAGTACAAAAGTATAAATCATGAAGTACGACCCATGCAACTTGACTTGTGCTTTACTCCAATTTAGAGGAAAAAATTCAGCGTGCGCAGTTCTGCATGACTGCATGCGGCATGCGTATGTTCATCCGACTAATCAGCGGTCCAACAAGAGAAGTGCAAAAACTACCTTAATTTTGGAAACAAAAAAAACAAATTAGAGTATACATGAAAGCAATAACTTTAATTATATAGAAATAATGAATCATTATGCCCTAGAAATTACAATTAATAGAAATTCTCTCAAAGAAGCAGTAATATTATAACACTCATGCACCTAACATTCAAATAATTAATCATACAACATTAATTATTATTGCTATGAACTGTGGACTAGATCGAAATTATAACTAAATGACATAATTTTTTCTGGAATTTAATGAATGAAATTCTTCTTAAATTAAAGCTTGAGCGACAAATCCAATCCCTGATGATCAGTGTCGTGATGATGATCATTGTTTCTCGGAGGCATGAGCTGCGCATGATGATGCTTGTCTCGCTTCAGGAAATCATAACTGGTACTTGGCCTGATTTCGCTGTTGATTGAAGTGCTATGAATATGATTGGTGCTAGAAGATGCAGCAGTACCATTAATATTAATTTCCTCGAACCTCGAAGAAGTATTTCCTGCAGAATTATGAAGTGTAATTGCACCATTATGTGCCTGAAAACCCTCCAACCTTAGCCTCTGATCAAGCGATAATGGCTGTGAATTGTTGTTGTTCATTAGCATGGTCTGCCTTGATGCCCATCCGCCATGGCTAAATGGACGAAAGCTCGACGAACCAGATGAGCTCGACCATGGCAGACTAGAAGAAGAAGAAGGCTTGTGAATCATGGATTCCATTCGAACCCCAATATTATTGTTAGATCTTTGAGGAGTACTCAAAGATGATCCATATTTAGAGTACTGTGAGGAAATGCTTGAATAGGGATAGAAATTAGGGAAACTTGGATGTCCGAAAGCACTCGCCGCCGCCATATCCATACCTGCTTGACGTCGTTTAGCCAATGCACGCTCTTGTTTATGAGCGTTTTGATGGCCTCCCAACGCTTGGGAAGTGGAGAACTCTCTCTTGCAAAAGCTGCACGAAAAAACCTTAGTCGTCGTCGTCGTCTCTGATACTGACTGCTTTTCGCTAGGGTTCTCGTCGGAGATTGGCTCGTTGCAGGCAGCCTCCTGATCGGAAGAAGAAGAAGAGGAACCAACGTTAATGGCGGAGTAGTTGAAAAGACTGAGTTCGGCAGCCTTATTCTCCGGCTTGCCATGACAATCGTCCGAACCGCCATTAGAAAGCTTCAAATCGAGAAAAACACGAGAAGTAGTAGTTGTAGTACTACTCGATCCCACAGCCTTTTGCCGATTCTGATGGTGATCGTCATCATCGTCATCAATATCAACCGAAACTTCAATGATTTTTTCTTTAAGTTTCATCATCTTTCCTTCTTTGGATGAAGGTTCATCAATGGCGGCTGAGATGCTAGAAACTGCCTCAGAAGGGCATGGTTCAGAAGCACAAGTACCGAACTGAAGATGAGATTCCATGGAAAAGAAGTAGAAAGTGATTAAGATCTTTGAAGTTTTGTGGGGAGTTTGAGGAAGATTGGAGGGGAAGATGTGTGCCTTTTATTTAGGGTTACGAGTTAATGCAATATCCTAAGCGTATGGAAAGAAAATCCCAAGAGCAATTACTACAAAATTGCATTATATTAGCAAAGAAAAGACTGGAAGTATTGAATTAAGAGTTCTAAACTGGCATGGCTGAGATATGGAGGTTTCTGAAAACATTATCAACTGATGATGATGATGGAATTAATTTACTAAAAGAATATTCCAAAAATAGAATCAAGTACGTACAAAGGTGATATTCAAGCTGTTTCAATTGTCAAACTTCCATGTATAAATGGGGATCAACAAAACCCTAAAGGAAACTGATTAAGGTAGTACTGTACATGGAAATATAGAGAGGAAAGTACACACGGTATTTGCCTCTTCAAGTACTCCAAAATTAAATTATTGAATCACAACGATATTTAGATCCAACATTGGAAGTATTTTTAAGTTTATTCTTGATATATAGTAGTTTATTTAGATTTTTTTAACCAATTGGTATTCATTTTAAAATTAAAATAAAATGAATATTAGTATTCCAATTAAACTATTTAATTTTTAATTAGTTCATTTCACATCATCATGAGTACTTATATGTACACCAATATTTAATGAATAACTTTTATGCTTAATTTTCACATGATGACTTATAAAGGCGTGAAATTGTATGAAATATTTTTTTAATTATATGTACTGGTGTGAAAATATTATAAGGAAAATAATACAGCTTGTAAGAAATTTTGTTAGGAATTGCGCGTGAAATGAGTTGTGGTTTATCTCTAATTATGTTTTGCATTTCGGCCTTCTAAATTTTCAATTTTGTTTGTGTTGGGCAAATTGTTATTTTTATTTTTTATTTTTTAAAATTTCTTTAGTTATAGTTTATGTAAAATTTTAAACTATTTGTATATATATATATATATTAATTATGGACTACTAATTAATAGCCAATTGGTTTTGGAAATTTATAATTAATTAATCCACAGATTGAATGTGTGAATATTTTAACATATCATGTGCTATTAAATGTAATTCAAAGCTATATATTTTATATATTAGAAAGTATTTAGATTCGATATATGGAACACAGCTTGCAAATTAATTAATAGAAGCTTCTTTCAATTTTAATTTCCACCTATACATGAATCCTCGATCGGATCGAGTTGCCCATACCATATTATAAAAGATTCAATAAAAGTATTATATATACTTAGAAAGTAAAATCATATATAATTTATAAGATTTATAGTTAAACATATTGAAAATCACCGTATGAAATTAGAGCTGTACATGATGCATGCAATTAATGTCCAGATCATATACAATACGCCATGCATGCATTAATTAATTTTAGTACGCGGTATCGTGCATTATTTAGGATGCATGCCCAGCATGACGAAAACAGTTCTGTCCAAGTAATAACGAATTTTTTTTTTTTTTGGAGCAAGTGATAGGGATTTTATTATTATATAATAAAAGTATGTTTTCGATACAGTAAGTAAGTGATTAATTATTTAGCTGTAACCATGATCGTAAGCATTACGGTTACGAAAAGATTTTATAAAAGGAAAATAAATTATAAATTAATTGATATGATTTTATATAATATATTAGATTTATTTTACAATAAAAAATAATATTACATATAATTTAATAATATAATATATAAAACAATGTGAAATTTTGAATTTTATAAGATTTTATTCATGTAACTAAAACATTTCTTTACTTGGAAACCCTAACCCAACATCAGAAGCAAGTCATCCAGTAGTTTCATGATAGCCCATTTAGGGAACACACAGGTTCACAAAATACATATTCGAGAACCAATTAGAATGCATTTAGCTAATATATACTTAAATTTAAAAGAGAAGTGCTACTTATCGTCCTCATATCATGCACACACATCAATATATAATTTATTTCAGCCTTTTTCATTCTATTTAAATGCATATATTTAAATATATATTAATATGTGTCCTTAAATTAAAAGTCAGAATCATGTTATATAAATGTGGTGAAAAAAATGATAAACCACATCCGCACGGCAATTTTTTTGCATTGGGTATTCGGGATAAAAGCTGGATTGATTTTAAGGTGCAAGAGCTATATTGACAAGGAGTTTTTTGTAAGTAAATTTTGCATAATTCAAAGAGAAGTCTCACTCTTACAATTACAATTCTAAAAGATTATGTTTAGATAGTGTGATGAAATAAGATAATTTTAAATAAAATTTAAAAATTAAATAAAATATTATTATAATATATTATTATTATTATTATTATTTAAAATTTTAAAATTTTTTTATTATATATAAAAATTTTAAAAAGTTATAATAATAAAATAAAATAATATAATTTCTCAACCAAAATGGGATTTAAATCTTAGATAAACTATCCGACAATAACTTTTCAAACTCATTATATGTGCTTTATGGTGGTCAGTTTAGAGCATTACACCGCCCCTTGGGCTCCGTTTGGTTGTCAAAATATACTTAGCATATTCTATTTTAAATTTATTTTATTACCAAAAGTAAAACATATAAATTTAACTGTTAAAAGAGAATTGAATGAACCCAACCACTATAGCGTTATAGCGTTATTGTAGCTGTCAGTGTTGCGGACAGGACAACACGTTTTATTTTTTGGATTTCGATCTTTCTTTTTCGACATTTGTTTTTTGAGCAGGTCTGGGGAGCAGCCACACTCAGCACACTCTCCTAACATAAACAGTATCATGTACAGTATACGACACACTCTCTGTGTGTGCTAATATCAGTAGTGCGTAGTGGGTCTAACACTACTTTTATTTTTCAACAACCTTTCTCTCTCTCTCCTAGGCAACTTATGTTGCACTCTTTTTTATTTTTTATGTAGTTGACACGTGTGAAAGATAGATTTTATTGTTAGTAAGTTTCACAAATTTATCAACTTCCTATAAATATTTTTAATCTCTTTTTAACATTAAAATATATTTTAAATTTATCTGAAAGAATTTCATAAAATTCATTCAATCATTTCAATTTAATATTTTTTTATAAATAATTTAAATTAATTTTACTCATTTTAACATTCAAATACAATCTTAAAATTCATCTATATAAATTTCACTTTATAAAATTATTTTTCAAACCAAATATTTCTCAAACATGATTGATCACACCTCCCCCTGCAAAAGGCGAAGCTTCTCTCCTTGCTTCGCAACTCAGCCCATAGATCCTGTTTGAGACCATGAGGATTGAGCTCATCTAATTTCAAAATACATAATAATTTATTTCTTAAATATTTTTTAAATATAAAATGTTTTTTAATTTTCTTCAAAATTATATTCAAACAATTTTTGATTATATAATATATTTATTTACATATTTTACTCTACTTTTTAAAATTTGAATAAAAAATTTTAATTCAAACTATTTTATTATTATTTATAAACTATTTTATTACTAATCACAGAACTGTCGTATTATCTTGTTTTCAAGCATATCATAAACCACCTCTAAAGTGTGATTGCATTTGCGGTTTTTAAAAGAGAGTCTCTAGACTCTACTTGAATGTTAAGCTGAGTTAAGACGAGTTGAATTCTTTATAAATAGTAATGAATTAAGATATTTGAAAGAGTTTTATGAGATCCACCTAAAAAGAGTTTAGATGTATTTGGAAATTATAATGAGTTTAAATATACTTATGATAAGTTGAAAAGATTGTGAATCCCGCATATAGAGAGATGTTGAGTTGAAGATGTTGTAGATCTTACGTGTAAAGAAATTTTGAATTGAAATAAGTTCATAATTTGATAATTGAATGCTTGAATGTTAGATTCAACTTAAAATTAGACTGATTTGAACTAATCTCAATTCAGTTCAAGTTTCAAACAGGATCTTACTCCATGGCAAGGTGATCCAAAAGCAAACCTTGAATGAACAGTCTATTAGAAGATCAAAACCTGACTGAGATTCTAAAAATAATGGTACTTCATTATTATAATTATTGGAGCATAAAATAGTATTACTTGTAATCTCACGACATAAGCTTAAATATTTCAGAAAACTTTCAACGACTATTTCAAAAAAATTGCAACTCATGCAATATCCAAATCACAAGATGAACTTATTCAATTTCAATAGCTACATGACCCAAAGATACAAAGACTAGAAATCAAAATTAAAGGCATCTTCCCATGAGAAATTATTATAACAATAGTTCCCCAAGACCCAACTTCACATGAACGAGGAGACATACACACAGGACCACGATGAGTATGTACCATATTTAAGAGTTAGTGGTTGGAGGAGGAAGGGAGAGGAATGTATTGGAGGAATTTGTGTGTTTTCCGATGATGCGAGTCGGAGGTAGAGTTGTCAAAGAAGGTATTGGGGGTAATACGAGGTTAGGTAAAGGCAACAACTCCATGCTAGACAATGGAGGCAATATGAGCTTTGGCAGCATGGAAGGAGGTGATATTGATGATATTGTGGGCGACAAGTTTGTTATAGATTGTTCTTCTGGCAATGTGGGTGTCAAAGTCGTAGTAGGCAGTATTTCTAGTGATGGAAAGGATAAAATTGGTGATATGGTTAGTAGTAATTACAATGATGGAGGTGGTGGAACATATGATTTTGGTGGTGGCGATTGCGATGGTGGATGTGCTAAAAGGGACAATTTTGGTGATTTGGATGGCTGCAATTGCAATGATGGAAGTGGTGGAACAAGCGATTTCGATGATTTGGGTGGTAGAAAATATAATGGTGGTGGTGGCGATTAAAGAGGCAATTTTGATGATTTGGATGGCAGCAATTGCGATGTTGGAGGTGGTGAAGTAGGCAATTTTGATGTTTAGGGTGGTAGCAAATGTGATGGTGGTGGCGATTAAATGGACAATTTTGATGATTTGGTTTGTGACATTTGGGATGGTGGAGGCAATGGAAGGGGTGGTTCTATTGATTTGGCTAGTGACAATTGCGATGGTGGAGGTGGGAAAATGGGCGATTTTAGTGATTTGGTTTATGTCAATTTGGATGCTAAAGGTGAAGGAAAGGGTGATTCGGGTGAAATGGACAATGAAAATTGTAACTGCGGAGGTGATGAAAAAGATAATTCTTGAGATGAGGCTAGTAAGAAAGTTAGGAATGGAGGCAAACGAGGTAATTTGGACTTAGGCAATAAAGGTACAACGCAAGAGATTGATGCTTGAGATGGACCCTTGGAGTTGGCATCTTTCAAAAGATGATGAGCTATTGAAGCCACATTGCTACATGTAAACAATAAAACAATAAAGAAAGTTAGAATCCAACAATGATACGAAGCTATCTTCAAGAGAGAATATAGTTTTGTCAATGTTGGGCTCAAGCTTAAATAAGCAACATGTAAAAAGATGGTATTTTTAGGGAAGTAAACACTTATTCATGGGGCTCTATTTTTCACATCAATTTAGGTGCATTGAGTTGTTTGGGACTTTGCATCATAATTTTAAATATTGTATCATATCGATTGGTACGGTCAAATATGATGTACCAACTGAAATCTTATATTTCGATTGAAATATCAGTTATATTGAATTTCAGCCTTTTAGATTTAATTTTTTAATTTATTACTATTTTTTACTCCAATTCAAATTAAATTATTTACATATATATAAATATATGTTTATATATATAATTTATTCATATATTGACTATTATTTTAAAATATAATTTATATATATAAATTATTCATGCATAAATGATTTCAAACGATACTTACATAAAAAGATTTCATTTCTAATGTTTTAATCGAAATGTCTGTTCATACAATATTCAAAATATTGCTCTGCATCTATATTTAGTGAGCTACCCACCATCGTTGAGATTTTGAAGTGCACTAAAGCAAGCAATTGAATGAAGTAATCCAAAGCCACATGCATATTTCCAGTTTCTAACAATGTCATGAGGTATTGCTGTAAATCCAAGGTGCCATTGAAATGGTTGTTGGAGAGTAAATAGAATCTGAACCATTGAACAAGAAGAAAATATAAAGTATACAGTTTAACCAAAGTCATATTAGTCCTTCTCAGAGAAGAATTGGCCTTACCAATAAGAAAAACAATTCAAAATCCAAACTTCAAAACTCATTATTTATTTATTTATTTATTTTTGACTTATTTTACCTACAGTCTTCTATTAATGCAAGTTCATATAATTATATATAAATTCTTTTAAAATTATAATAATAATATTTTTAAAATAATACTTTTTTTCTTTTTTATTCTCGTACATTAAAATAATAAAATTGCATATACAGTTTTTCACTGTAAATAAATTTTTTCTTTATTTATTTTTCTCCTCTCTTATGGTGCCACTGAACAAGGACCGGTGCAGTTGCAGACTCTCTGCAGCCCATCAAAACGTTTTCAACCGTCCACTTGTCCAATATTGTACTGTGTTATGGGGAAAAAATATTGGGTGCTAAAAAGTGGATGCCAAAATAAAAGAGAGACGGTCCAAAAACAAAAGAGAAAAAAGTAAAGTGATAAAATGAGTAATGTTATTCTTAAAAAAAAAAAAAAAAAAACTAATGTTTGGGGAAAAAAATTTGCAGCCGCTCTTTACAGCAGCCGCTCTTTATTATTTATATAAATAATAAAAATATTATTTATTTTTAGAAAGAGAGGGCTGCTGCAGTTATTATAGTGGACTGCTGCTCGATCCCCTCATATTAGAAATATACATCACAGATAAATAATAGATAAATATTAATTAATATAATATGATAAATATAATATTTTGAATCTATTTTCTTTAATTTTATATTTATTTTTTCATTTTTTAATTTATAGATATTATACATTATATAATAGATATTAAATAATATAGATTATTAATTAGCATTTATGAGTAATGATATACTTATGTTTAATTTATTATTTGTTTATTATTATTAGTGTCTTCATTTTTTTATTATTAATTTTTAAATATTTTTAATCATTAAAAAAATTAAAAAAATTATAATTTTATTAATAATCATTTTTTAATTATTAAATAAAAAATAAAAAATAAAAAATAAACAGTAAATGTATCATTATTTTTTAATTAGGGAGATGCTGGGACCGGTCTAGCTGTTCCCAGAGTCTAAAGCAGCCCAATTAACGTTGGGCTGCTTTATGATAAAAAACACATTAAAATAAAAAAAATATGATTAAATAAAAAAATGAAGATTAAAAATATAATAAAAAAATAAAATGAACAAAACATAATAAAAAACACAATAAAAAAATAAAAACATAATAAAAAATACAATAAAAAAATAAAAACATAATAAAAAACACAATAAAAAAATAAAAACATAATAAAAAACACAATAAAAAAATAAAATGAATATGAATTTAAGGGAATTCGGCTATGGAGCGAACGGAGCTGCCGCCGGCGGCGGTGAGCGACACCGCCCACACCATCGAGACCGGCGGACTCAGGTGACCTCACCCCTACGACAGATAGCTTCAGCGAGTTCCGGTGTATGGATCCGAAACGGGTTTAAGGCTGTTGGGGGTACACCAAAGTTTGCTGGAGCTCTCCGTCGTAGAGATGAAGTCTCCTGAATCTGCCGGGATTGCTAACTATAAGGGGAGATAGACGGTCTACTTTGAAGATTTCTCTTTTAATTAAAGAGCAGTGCTGGAGAATACGCAGCATTCAGCACATTCTCCTCACATAAATAGTAATTATTCATGGTACTGTTTATGTGAGGGATGTGCTGAGTATGCGTGTCCCCTCATTTAGGGCTGAACATCCGGTGCCCAAACCGGAATTCCGGGTCAGCCCGGCCCGAAACCGGATAACACAATCCGGGTTGGACTCCAACCCGGATTTACCCGGGTTGGAATCCGGTTTCAATCCGGATTAATCCGGTTTTTTAAAAAACCGGAAATCCGGTTTCCGGTTTTAACCCGGTTTTTTTTTTTTTTTTTTCAAAGCTTATTTTATTATTTTTTGCAGAAATAAAATAAATAATTATTATATATATATGTATGAATCATATAAAACTATATATATATATATATATGTATGCATATATGCAGGACCACTGCATGAATCAAACTTCTACTTTTAACTTTTAAACAAATACCCGCATGCATGTGGTCTAGTTGCTTGAAATCAGAATGACCATCATCAATTAATTCTTTTGATACATCTAAATTAATGCATGTGGGCTCCTAGCTAGCTACTAATTAAATAAACACCAAATTTGAGACAGCGACAAGAGAAATGAAAATGGGACCAGCATCAATGCTCACAAATAATCCTCCAGGGATATATCTGTTGGAACCTCATATCCAAAAACCATTGAATAATCGTCCAACTCATCTGAGGTGAACTTTGGAATCCTCCTACTCTTTGCAAACTCCGAGTCTTGCCCACTGCTTAGAAGCTCCAATACCTATGACATTAAACAATAGCTTTAATCAGTTGGAAAATTGCTTTCTTGATTCTCTCTGTACCAATTCTTTTACTGGAAGTGAATGCAAATGACCATGCTAGTCCGTACAATTAAAAAAAAAAAACAACAATCGGGCCAAATCATTGAACTGAACATAAGCTTGCATTTCAAAAACACATCCCGGCCCGAATGTGTATGCAATAAACATATGCATGGCATTGGAATTTTTACTAAAGCAGGATGAGCTGCCATTAAAGAGTAGTGGTGGGAACAGCAATGGGATTCCTTTTGATAAGATGCTTCCTTTGAATGACTTGAAATGCAATGCGCAAAAAAGCACTGCAGATTGGAACAATCATGTATCTAATAGTAGGCAAATTTCCATAGTGGCTTCAAAAAGCGCAGCAGATTGGAACAGTCCATCCATTTTATGGTTTGGCTTAAAAGTTTGCATTTTTACCCACAACTATTAAACCATATAAAATTATATCAATTTGTATAATTTATTTTATGAGATATCTTTGTAATTAATTTTTTTTAAATATATATATATATATATATACATTGAACGAAGACTTGGATGTAAATCATATTATTCATATATTTAATCACTATTCTCTCTTACTTTTTTTTATCCTGGTCACCAGTTTTGAATTTTTGTACCTATCAAATAACAAAATTTGCCAACTTTTGTATTGAACCGATTATATTAAAAGAAAAGGAAAAAAAGTTACAATTCAAAATGAATAGATTCTAGAAGAAGAGAAGTACCCAAGCAACATATTTATACCAACCCTGTGATAACTATTTGACAACACACATTGGGTTCCTATTTCTTTCTCCTCATAATGCTATATGCTATACTACCTATCGAGAGGATCAATCAACCACAAGTGACTGGACGGACCCATTTCACATTTAATCAAATTAAATTGTTGGTTTATTATTTATTAATATTATCTTTGACAGCGATTACATGTCACCATTCATGCTTACGAATGATTAAAAAATAAATTTCTAGAGTACATGATTTTTAAGGCTTTTATATCAATAATTTATTTAAAGAATTTCTTCTACTCAGCACTCCTATACTATACACCTGTTGAAGACAACAAGAAAAATGTTTAATTTATTTAAAGCCTGAAAATTTATGTACTTAGAAAAGAGCTAAACATGAACTCGAAATGGAACCAACTTATCTGGTGAAGCACACAAGTCAGACGGACGTTCGTTTTCGCACAATGATCCAGATCAACAAACGGGGATATATATTTATATATATATATAGGAACTGATGGTAAAAGAAAGAACAGATAGACACCACAAAAACTCCCAAAAAAAATATAATAATAAAGTAGAAGTCAGATTTAAGGACCATATTATTAATATATACCTTACACATGGGAGCAACCAAGACAGCACCATCCCAGTAGTCTGGCTTCTTCCTGTGCAGTAGCAGAACCATAGCCCCTCATTACTTGGGACAAAAAGTGTTTTCATTATCTACTTATATTGTCAAAAAGTTAATTCTAAATGGATAATATTAAATATTGTAATATAACTCAAATAAAGCACTTACTCTAGATTATCATGAATGGGAAGGAAGACTCACAGCAACCTCGGTTGAAATTTCATCTATATCATCATCTAAAAAAGTATTAAATATTAAGTTAGATAAATAATAAATTAAGTTCAATACATATTAAAAAATTATACTTTAAGTTTCAAACTTACCTTCAAGATCCATCATCTGTACGTATTCTTGTAACTCCTCAAGGTCCAAAGGTTTGGTCCTCAACCAATTTTGTGTGCAAATTAATGCTTCGACAGTCTCTGGAGACAACGAACTCCTAAAAGGATCCAATACTCGTCCTCCAGTACTGAATGCGGACTCCGAGGCAACAGTGGAAATAGGGATGGCTAACACATCACGTGCTAACTCAGCAAGGACAGGATAATTGGCGGCATTAACTCTCCACCAATCCAGAATATCAAAACCAAGCGAGTCTTTTACACACGCCTCAGATAAATACCTCTCTAGCTCTGATTTAAACTCCATACCACCCTGCTCCTCAAGGTATTGGTTAAAAATCATCCGGAGTTTATTTGTAGGTGGTGCTGGCACATCAGAACTCCCCCTGCTAGTAGTGTGTGGCCTCCCTTGAGCCACATTAGAACCCCCTCCACTAGTCACACGAAATGTGTTATATTGCTCGATCAAGCGGTCTAAAAGGAGTTTAACCTTTTTCTCTATCGCCTCTGCCTCCGTATGCCCTTTGCACTTTGTTAACCAACATTTCATTCCCATCTTTTTATATCTTGGATCAAGCAAAAAACCAATGTATATTATCAAGTTGAATTTATTTGTATTACCCCAATACTTGTCATACTTGAGTCTCATACTTGCACCCATAGAACTGATGATATTATCAGTACTCAATATCATTTCATTTAATGAATCCTCAATTATACAAAGCTGCTCAAAGTAGATATTACTCGTCACATACAGAGAACCAGATATGTTCAATGTAACATCATAAAAAACTTTCAGAACATCAATAAAAACTCGTGCAATCTTCCAATCATCAGCAGTGGGAGGGTTCTTAAAATTTTCATCCATATACACAAGTTGTTCAAAAGCTTGTTTATGTTGTTCAGCGGTACTCAACATCAAATACGTGGAGTTCCATCTAGTAGAAACATCCAAACAAACCATTCTCCCGCTAATATTTTCCTTTGCCGCACAAGCCTTGAACTTGACAAATCTTGATGGCGAAGATTTCACATATTTGACAGCATCCCTAATCCTTGTTACTAAATTAGAATTTTCCTCCAAACCTTCCTTTACGACCATATTCAATATATGGGCAGCACACCGCATGTGAAGATGTTCACCACCCAAAACTGTACGACTATTGTCTTTCATTCTCCTCTTTATGTAATCAACAGCAACATCATTTGAACTAGCATTGTCAACTGTGATGGTCAATATTTTATTAACACCAAATCCATGTAATGCTGACTCTAACACCCTTCCAATAGTATCGCCCTTATGGTCAGGAATTTGGCAAAACTTGAGTATTTTTTTATGTAATCTCCAATGGCAATCAATGAAATGTGCAGTAATGCACATATAATTCAAGTTTTGCACCGACGTCCAAGTATCGGTGGTAAGACAGATTCTTTGACCATACAACAAATTTTTCAACTGTATCTTCTCTTCTTTATACAGTTTAATACAATCCCTTTTTAGAGTGATTCGGGATGGTAAGGTAAACCGGGGCTCTAAAGCAGCCACGTAATCAATAAACCCTTCGTTCTCCACAAGCCTAAAAGGCAATTCACACCTAATAAAGAACTTAGCGGTTGACACCCTAAGTTGTTCAGCATCGAAGTTCAATAGAACTTGTGGGCTACACACCTTTCCCTCTACATCCTTTTTACTACTAGAGGTATTTTTTGGAGCAAAAAAAGGAGATTTTGAACAGTTAAAAAGATGGGTCCTCATAGAGGAAGTGCCATTCTTGTAGTGGCACTTGTATTCCTTACCACACCAATTGCACTTGGCTTTTGGGTCATCGGGATCAATAGGTTCAACTTTAGTAAAGTTATCCCAAGCTATTGATTTGTTACTATGTGCTTTTTTGGATTTTTTTGGTATAGGTGGGATGGAACTAGTAGGATTTTGTGTATGTGTGGATGAAAGGGTTGGACGACTCCCACGTTCCTCCACATCCACTGGAGTAGAAGAATCACTACCAAACCATTGAGTTGTACCGACATTACAACTCACAGAATCTTCTTCCATCTGTTATTGAATAATCACAAACACAAAACAGGAAAAACAAAGCGTTTACAATACAATTTTTAAATGAACATGCAATATTGATATTTCAAATGTAAAGTGTAATATGAAAAAAAACGGGAAAGATGGGATTACAAAATAATCCAATATTTTCCTCCTCCTCCTTAACTTATTGCAACCAAAATAGGACAATGTGTAGAGCGGCCTATTTTCGGCGATAACTACGTTGCCGCAAATAAAAATAGTCCTATATAATTTTTTTTTTTTTTATATATGATATATTTCTTAACAGCACAAAGAAAGTTCTTACTTCAAGGAGGCAGTCTAAGTGATCAAAACTATGGTGTAGGCAATCTGACACCGTTAGTTTGCACTAAAATAACATACATGCATCCATATTTTTGGACCAAAATATGGTCTTTTGATTTCCTTACAAACGTTTGGTAAAACTAGAGTATTATATAAACAAACAAACATTTGTGCTACCATTCAATCTTGTTGTTTTATGATGCATTCGCTTTGGATCAATTTTTTTTTTTTTTGTGAACATGCTCAACAGTTTGATTGTGTGTATATATATTTTAATCTTTTGAGTAAATTTTATTCTCATGGCAGGAAATTTTCACTGGAATTTGGAGGATAATTTCAAATGAATTGTTTGCATGATGATGTCTGGCTCATGTCTAACTGGCTATACACAGGTATAATTCTTATTGATATAATATTTTCTATTGTGGATATTTGGCCACTATATGAAATTTTGGTGTTAAAAGAATTTTTTATTGTGAAACTTGTTAAATGGGTTGGGTGTGGACATAGGACACTGAGGAGAAATACAGGACATTTTTAGTCTTTGGCCAATTAATATACGCACGCTGTGCAGGCCAATTAATATACGCTGTGCTGTGGACATAATTTCTTTGATCACTTAGGCGCATGATGACTTTACTTTCACAACATCTTTTAAGAGTATGGTACTCGCTTTGTAGCACAAGGGTAAAGATCAAAAATTTGATCTCAACACCTATTTTTTTTTTCTTTTTTTACTGCTACTTTTGCATTGAAAGTGTTGTATTGGAGTATTTGTTGGGAACTCGACACCCTCAACATGTATCATATTCTTTACTTTGAATGAAGTCTGCTTGATTATAAGAAGAAGAAAAAATGTAGATCCCCAACAAATGAACTCTCCCTTCAACTGCCCAACGCTCACAATTTGCAATTACAAACCTAGGTTTCATGAATTCATCACTTTTTATTGGTGGTAAATACAAATGCTACAACTACATATTTTCATCTAAATCATACATAAGTATGCAGGTGTTGAGCCAAAAAAAAATTGATATCCATATGCCAAAAATACCCAAATTTATATAGTTTAATATTTAGTAATTGCTTGAAGTTTCTATGATGAATTATTGATTAATTAATCAATTGGACCCCTAAAAAATATAAAAGGAAAACAAGCGCACCAAGTTGATTTGCATAAATTTAACTACTTGATTCCTACAAAAACTTGCCAAAAAGAAGAGGGAGTTCTGCTGCCCCAACAGAAATGGTCCACAGAAGGTCCAACATTATAGAGCTTTGCAACTAATGTATTTATTTTATAAATACAATTAAATTTCCAAGAACGCTCAGATATTGGTGTCAATATGGTACAAGAAGTCAATTTCTCTTAAGATATTGGAATGCTTATGGGAGCTAGACAGCAAACTTTTAGGAAAATTATGTGATATACGTTTTTTTCATTATTTAAAATAAACTTTTAGGAACTTTGAATGCAAAATATTCATGACTAATATTTGCCAAAACCATAGACCGAGTAGCATATACATCTTGTTCTCTCTGCCCAAATACATAAACATTATTACTATAAAATAGAGAAAACAAACCAATAATCCAACAACAAAACAGAGACCAACATGAACAAACAAGATGAATATGTCACCAAATGCAAAGGAAAACATAAGTAAATTTATATTCATGGCTAATATTTGCCAAAACCATAAACGCACGATGAAGATAAGACCGAAAGCGAGAAATCATGCCAAAGAAACATAGTCACAGGGGGAGAAAGAGAGAGACAGAGAGATTACCCTAAAAGCTCACGGCGATTTAAAGATGAGAACGGCGACGAATATTTAAAGACGAGATCGGCGACGAAGATTTAAAGACTAAATCGGCGATGGTGATTTAACGATAAGATCGACGATGGCACGACATCGGCAACGGCGATTACAGGGACGCATATCGATATCGGCAACGGCTAGGGTTTCAGATTGAGGGAGGGAGAGACTCAGAGACAGAGAGAGATCGCGAGAGATCGATTCCGTTTAATTTTGGTTAAATCCGGGTACCGGATGTTAGATCCGGTACCGGTTTTAACCCATATCCGGAACCCATATTAAATAAAATAAACCGGATAATATAAATATGGGTTCCGGATTTAAATTAAACTGGGCCGGGATCCGGATCCGGAATCCGGTTTTCCGGTTTTTAAACCGGACCGGAAAATAAACCGGTCCGTTTGAACAGCCCTACCCTCATTTCTATTAATTAAACGATGAAATAAGAAAGGGGCTGGGAAAAGAACAGTCTACCATGAACGCGCATTCATAATGAGACACGTAAGCAGTTGGAGACTTCTGACAGTCTTAAACCTATGCTGACAGCGCTGTTACTTTTTTCAATTTATTTTTTATTTTATTTTTATTTTTATTTTTATTTTCTTCGTCAAACTCGTACGGACGGAGATTCCGTTAGAACAAAAACTCCCTATTTTTCGGGGCAAAATCTGAAAACTTTCGGATCTGAGATGGGTTTTCATCTGACAAGATGATTGTCGTGATGATGATGTCAATGATTTTGTGTTAAAAACTCGATTCGCTCTTTATTTTTTAATTTTGATTATTTTGATGTCTGAGATCTGACACCATGAGGAAGAAGCTCGATACTCGATTTCCTGCGGTAAGTTTTCTCTCTTCTGAGTTCTCCGTCTCTATCTGCTTTTTAGTTTCTGATTATTCTGTTTGGTTGCTGGGCAAAACGAAATAAAAAAAAAGAGAAAAATTTGAAAGCCGGTTTTGTCATTGATTGATTGATGTCGTTCAATCCGACCTCTTCGGTTGGCGGTGCTAAATTTCGTGACTTTCTGTGGAGTTTTGAATTGATGGATTTCGGCTTAGGATTCGAATCAGCTGGAGGGTGCTTAGATTTGTGGGCTCTTTGATTGGGTTTTGTTCCGTTGTAATTTGTGTGTGTTTTTTCTAATTTCCAAGGTTGTATTTTTTTTAAGGACCAAAAAGTTTATGGGTGATTTTCTTTTGGAGGTGGGGGAATACTGTGAATTGGGTCGTGTATTTCCCTTAGGTTTGGTTTCTGTTTGACGATATAATTGAGTGTTCAGATCAGCTTATGGGTGCATCCTTTTTGGCCCTTGTGGAGATATTGATCTGGTTATCTTTTATTTTTTAGGTATTGGGGATGTTTATATTTATGTTTAATTCGGTTTATTTTTCTTGGCTAATTCACGATGAAAGTTCTTCTGTTCTCTCCAACCCCTCAAACCGCCTTACAACACCCCCCCCCCCCCCCCCCCCCCAACAAAAAAACAACAAAAAAAAAAGGATTGGTATTGGCTTGTCCTTCTCAGCTCATGATCAGTATCAACTCAGTCATAACTCATGAGTCATGAGTATCTTATCTTTTCCATTTTTTCCCTTCTTTTTATTTTTTGGGGTGAGAGAGGGGTAGGGTTATTTGCACATCTGGTTGGGTCTTGTTCCGGTTTTGTGGCAGTTTCTTTCTTATGATTAGTATTGAAATTGAGGATAGGGATTTGATGAGGTGGGACTAATCAGTTCGGATTGATTCGGAGGACGGTTGGGGAATGCAGTGAGAAACCATGCTGGATTGGGTTATTACTATTTAGGTGTCTTTGTTGTCACAGAAAACAAAAAATTGCCAACCCGCCCCAAAAAAAAGGACTGTTCAACCAACCCATGGTGGGAGTGATGGCCTCAGAAATGCTCTCTAGTTGCTGCTGCTCTCTTTCCTAACAATCATGTTTTCAAACATTCTTGTAATATTGGTTTTGGTGAGGCAATGTTAAGAAAAACACAAATGACGAAGATACAGTGGCTCTATAAAAAGGAAGAGCCAATGGCATCATTATGTTGGTTTAAAGATTATGAAAAGAATCTATTGGAGTGGGGCTTTGGGGTCTTGATAGCTAAACTTTGAAAGATGGCCTTTTAAAGAATCTGCAGGAAATTCTCCTAGGAAAGAGGAAAAAGAATAGCCCTTTGTTTCCTTGCTTCCTTAGCTATGAAACTATATTCTGTGAGATCATTTATACATCTTCTATGGACGTCTAGCTTGAGCATTATCTTAAATTGCTTAAATAGAAGTGACAAATGATGATTCTAGTTGGTGTTTCACATTTTTATGTATTGGTTATATATTTTATTCATTTGGGTTTTATGGTCTATTTTCATCATCTGATTGAAAGCATTAACGTGACAGGCCCGGATTAAAAAGATAATGCAAGCTGATGAAGATGTTGGGAAGATAGCATTGGCAGTGCCGGTTTTAGTTTGTGAGTGACGTGAGTTTTTTGTTAAGATTATCCTCCTGCAGAGTTCTGTGATCTTTAACTCCCTTGCTTTTCATTTTTTTTGACAACGTAGCTAAAGCATTGGAATTATTTTTACAAGACCTTTGTGACCATACATACGAGATAACCCTTCAGAGAGGAGCAAAGACTATGAGTTCATTGCATTTGTAAGTGAAGAATTACGTCCATCTGTATTCATTTTTACTCGTCTGGGTATAATATGTTGCAATAAATGTGAAATGTCAAAATTATGTATTTGCAAGCTGTAGTGATTAATTGTTGTCATTCTTGTAACAATACATCCTAGTCTCACAATGTTTATTGGCTATTTCACCTTATTTCTCTTCGTAGCACTTCTTGAAAAATTTGCCTTATGTGAGGGTTGCAAGGGCATTTTCTCAGCAGTCATGTATAATCCATCCATCAGTCATCTGTTTGCTGCCCTGTTTCTGCATGTAATACTTTGTTACACTTATGTTATGCATATATTGTTTGTATGCTAGTTTTTCTTCCCTTCTCTTTTTCCCACGGCCAAACAAGGAAGAGTGGCGCACCTTTCATTCCTCCATTTCTTCAACCAAAAAACTAAAGGGAATAATAAGCGTTTTCACATCCCACCTGTTTTCTTTCCTCCCTACCATATTTTTCCTGGACTTTCCAAACACTGTTAGTTGGTCGGTAATACTCATCAGATTTTTTTAGATATTGCCTTCAATTTGAAGGACATTTCTGAAAGTAATAGATTATAAAGTTTCCTTTTTATTAGCACACTTCATAACTAAAATATACTGGTTTGCCAATTTAAATTGCTCCCATCTAATAGTTCTCAATTTTGAAAACACTGGTCAGGCGACCATTTTTCTGCAAGGAAAAAAATGTGGTTCCTTTTAAATGAAACCTAACGGTTAAGTTGGCCATTGAAACTATCATTATTGCCCTTGCCCCCCTAAAAATGCCATGAAGTCACATCCATCGGGAAACTGAAGTAGAAAAATATGATTAGGATATCTTATATTATCAGCTTGGACCTTGGGGTATCCCTCCCTTCAGTCCAAGGTTCAAAACCTCGTGGTTGCAAAAATCCTTTGGGGCCACACCCCTTAGTGAAAAGTCAGCAATTTAATCAGTTCCGTGTAGGGAAACTTCCGAGGAGGCAGTGTACGGGACTGGGGTTTACTCTGCAGGTGTGAGTCCAAATGAACCTCATAAAAAAAATAAAAAATTTAATATTATGCTGTTCCCTCTTCCACGCAACTTTATCTTCTCACAATGTTTTGGAGTATGATTATATAACTAACTCCTGGACTGAAATTGCAGAAAACATTGTGTACAGAGCTATAATGTGTTTGATTTTCTGAGGGAGGTAGTCAGCCGAGTTCCAGACTATGGCCATGGTCATTCTGATGCTGCTGGTGATGACCGTACCATATCAAAGAGAAGGTTAGAAGTTAGAACTGCAATTTCGAATCTTCTCTCCTTCATGTTATTCTTGATATTAGAAATTAGATAACTTGTTTACTTTTTATTCCATCAGAAAAGCTGCAGCTGATGAAAGCAATGAGAGTGATGAGGAGTTGAAGAAGAGCAAGATGGTAATAACTCTCTTCTTTCATTGCTCACAAGACCAAATGATAATGAAATCATCCCTTCCTCTATAACTGATTTAGTGCTCTCATCCTTCAATTATTTCCTGCAGCAGGAGATGAGTCATGCCGGCAGCAGTGGCAGAGGAAGAGGTCGGGGTCGAGGAAGAGGCCGTGGACGAGGTCGAACAGCAGAAAGAGAAACTTCTCATCTCGAGACTGGTCCAAATCCCTCCACATCGCTTCAGCACGGTAACATACAACAGAACCCTGATACATTGATGGATAATGGTTCTGAGGCCAAGGAACTTTCAAAAGAGAACATCACAGTTGGAAATGATGCCAACCCAACAGCTAGAAATTTTGATCTGAATGCCCATATTGATGAGAATGAGGACACAAAGGCCACAGCAACAGCGGCAGCGGCGGCATCGGCATCGGCAGCAGCCCCTGCCTCCTCATCTGGTCCTACAGCTACTACTGAGACTAGAGTTGAAGAACTTCCCGGTTGGTCTCTATCGGACGTGGACAAGATGGCCATTGACCCTCTTCAGCTCGCACGCCTTGGCTCAAGATTAGATGAGGAGGAGGAGGAGGATTATGATGAAGAGGACTAACTATGCATGAAATGGACCCATACCGTAGTGCTTTGTTATTGGAGGAAAGCAGATTGATGTAATTCTCAATGGCGGCCACAGATGGGTGCAAAAGTTAAAAGATGAAAGCATGGTTTTCGCTAGAAGACCTGGAAAGGTTTTTTTTTTTTTTCGTTAGTTTTTGTTGTTGCTGTAGTTTTCCTTAGCTTTTTAAAATCTACATTATCACATGTTTGTATGATACTACTAGCTAGCTAACTAGAATTACCAAATGTAGCTCCCTGACAATTCTAGAAATATCAAATTCTGCACTTTCTTCACTTAATCCAAACCGGGCAATCTATATTGCCCTTTGAGACGCTTTTTCTCGACATATTTTCCCCATTTTTGTCTCCTGTGTTGCTTTTGATTACGGTCAAAGGGTTATTCGATCAAGTCATTTCGCTCAAATGGTATTTCTACTGGAAGATTACATTCTTCTTCGCCTCTAAACCTTTCTAAATTGCTTCTCGTACTAATTAAATATTTCAAATTTATAAAATATTTGCATGTAAAAAAAAAGAAAAACTTCTTATCTGTAAACAAAAAGCTGCTACGCCGCCAGACAGCATATAAAGCGTAACATCACCAACTATATAGATATCTTAAAATTCATACACACTTAAGCCCCTGTTCCCTTTTCTGTGGGCTGGCAAGCCGTACACTTAAAACAAACACAAACAGATCAAATATACCAGGCCACACAATATCTTCTGAGGCTATAGATGGCAAATGAAGTCAGCCCTCATGTTGCTCCATCTGATTCAAATGGAAGCCACCTTCATTGTTCTTATGTACCTCCACTTTATACTTTTCTTCTTTGCTTCCCCTTTTGAGCTTTAGAAGCAAGTCGAATTTTGCAAAATCTTCTATCACCTGTTTTCAAACATTCATCGATAAACGTAAAGCTTGTTCAACCACAATTTGAAAATATGTAATGATGTCATTTTGCTTCAAACAGCATAAGATGGATATTGTTGCAACAAAATGTCATTTTGTACTTCTAAAATATGTTTGATTCCAACCAATTTCAAGTAGTTACAATCATCTACAATCATTCATGAAGCAATAGAATGTATTTACCCTCACATAGAGATGTTAATAGAGAAGGAAACACGTTATTTTCTTCCATTTGATTCACCATGCAGTGAAAATACAAGTTGAATTAAAAACTCTATGTGCAATTATTTTTATGTACTTTTTGCATACTCTACTAATGTGATTGGATGCGTCATTTTTTTAATATAAGATAAACTGTTTTAGCCAATTACGGAGTGCGTAAAGAGTATGCAAAAGTGATTGTATGTAGTAGAACTAAAAATAAATATAGGATACATGGGCTCGAGTCAAGATATAGGTCCTTCAGCGTTTTTTACCAAATGAATGAAACTTTAATCACTAATGCCTCGAAAACATAGGTAGCTCATGAACACAAGATTACAATAAAATTTTAAAGGGCACTGACCTCTGCCTTTGCATGAATGATATCTTGAAGTTCATATGGGAACAAGGAGTTAGACCTTTGCTGGATGGTCTTGACAGCATGATTTGCTGCGTCCAGAACTTGGGGATCATTTGGTGGCACTGCTTGCCATCCAGGGCCATGCCCACCTAATCACAATCACAGCCAAGCCAAGTATCACTGACATTGCTTTGTTGTATTTCACCATGAAAAATTCTATTCATCATCTTCACACACCCCATGCCACATCTTTTTTATATATATTTTTATTATACCAAATATTTGCTCCATGGATAATGAATATAAGAATTCAATTAGTTAACGAAAAATAAATTAAAAAAGAAGTAAAAAAAAAAAGTGGATGAGTAGCAAAACATGGTCAGGTCAGATCAAAAGAACACAACCTCACGAAATTATTGATCCCGAGTAGTCGAATGGTCTAAATTTTATCTTGTCATCTCAAATCCTTTTAAATTAAATTGCTTAGATCTTACTAGCTCAAAATACAGTAAAAAAACCACTATAAAGACCATGAATGGAGTTATTAGCGACCTTTCTTAACACCGAGATCTGAAGAGGTAAATGGCGAAGATGAGTGGGCAGCATCCGCGTGCTTGAACTCCTGCAATTCCTTGAAGTTGATCCACGGCTTCACCCAAACCTTGGCTTCGTATACCTTTTTCTTACCTGCATCGATGGCCTCCAGAGTGAGATGATGCAATGTACCGGCCACCACTTGTTCTTGCGCCTTCACAACCCGTGAAAACTCCAGCAGCGCATTCTTCAAAAGCAGAGAGACAAAGACAGAGAGATCAGAGCAATTCGAAACCTTACTTTACACAACACTACATATTGAATTGAGTTTTAATCGAACGGGAGCGAGGAATGCTACGGCTGATTAAATTCATCATTTTCAGAACGAAAAATGATAAGTTGACAATTTCTTTACAATTTGTATAAAATGAAATAACTGATGATTTAACAACTGCCGATCAATGAAGATTTTTTTTTTTTTAAAATCCTAGGAGGAAAATCAAGCACGCCCAGAAAATCCAATTCCACAAATAAAAGTAGTAAAACAAAATAAAAATAAAACCTCTTTCTTGTTGTGTTCTTCGACGGCGAAACGAGCGAGGCCTTCGACATCGGCGCTGTTCTGAATTGCTGCAGCTTGTCCTTGTAATTCGTGGACACCTCCTAGGGTTGCCATTTTCACAGAGTTCGTATGATTCTGGCAAAGGAGAGAGAGAGAGCACGACTAAAATCACCACTTCTAAGACCAATGGAAACGGCAGAGATTGCAACTCAAACTCCAACTCCGACGCTTGTAATAAAAAAACTCAAAAGTAAAAGGGAAGGAAGGGGACTCTCTCATGCCGCTTCGTGCGCTGACGTTCTGACACGTGTCCTAAACGTGTCTATCTGGGCCATGACGCTTCATATTCTTCCTCCCTTCTATGCTTCTTCCTTGCTTAATCTGCAAGGTTTGATGCAAAAAGAGGCAGAAAGATCAATAGCGTGGGTCCCCCCCCTTTAATATATTTTCCTTGCTACTTATACGTTTACGATTTTATTTAGAATTTTACTTATAAAATTTATTTTAATATTTTCCTTTTAAAATTTATAGTTAATTTTATAATCTTTAATCTATTAATATGTAAAAAAAGAATCTTTTTATAATTTTTTTTAACTACATTTAACATTTTCCTTAATTAATCCAAGGTACTCAACAAATGAGGACATATTTTATTTCACAAGTAGAGACAGAGTTAAAAGGTTAAAGGAAAAGGAAAACAGGGTTTGTGACTTTAAAATAATAAGAGCATTTTATAAAAGTAAATTCAAAAGTATATGATAAATTTATTTTGTAATATAAATAATTATATAATATAACATATTACGTTAATTTATAAATTTATTTTTGTAAAATAGTTATCAAATTGTAACATTTTGTATAAAATTTGATTGCTGTGTAAAGATTTTTCTTTATTATATAAAATTGTTTAAAATTTTAAATAAAGTAAATTCTAAATCGATAATTGTACTTTTTTTTTTTTTTTGGATAAAAGGAGTAAGGGAATTCAAACCCAGATTTTCCATTTGGAAACTGAGTCATATGCCATCTCTTAGCACAAATCGATAATTGTACTTGCATCGTCGGTGTATACAAATTAAGCAGTTTACTTTCATTCCTTTAACTAAAAAATAATCTCAAACGGAAAAAAAGAAAAATACATTTCTAATTACTGCATGGAATACACCAATTACATACAATATTATACAAGCTATATTTGATAAAGCAATACGTCCTTATAATACACATTCAATCAGTATTACACTATATAGCATTAATTCACTCCTTGAGGAGAGAACAAAAAAGGCAAAAAAGAATGAAGAAGAAAACTGAAAGCACGAGGCTCTGCTGTAACAATATGCTCTGAATGCTTCAGAAAAACCAAATTGAAAAATAGAACTGTCATGGCAATAAGACAGTGCCGTTCAGCTATTTTAAAAATGAGGAAAAAAAGAGTTTTCTATAACCAACTCATGTAGCATCCTCCACCATGCAGCCAATGAGCAAAAACATGAGCAACTGAAAGAAACACACTTCCCCCCATCGACTTTGAGATGAATTTCCACCCATGACTTGCAATTAAAAGAAACAAGTGATGATGTAGAATTTTAGAAACACTATAATCCCACACAGCAAGCTTTCAGTGCCTTTTCTTTCAGCTTTATTTCAGCTGTTCCTTCTTACAAAAACTATCTCTGGACTGGGGAGAAGCTGAGAAATAGTGTCGTTCATTATTGGTTCAGATCCTGACTGCAGTCTTATCTGTATGTTGGATCCAAATAAAGAACAATTAGACTTCACAGACACTTTTTTTTTTTTTTATCAGTAGAGAAGAATTTTATTAATATAGACTACCAAATATATAGACCTCGGTGCATGAGTTTACTCATCATTCTCTGATAGACACAGAAGATCTATATCTGAGCACCAAAAGAAATAATTGAAAGAAACTGAAATTTTCAATAGAAGTAGCGACAGACCCAACACCAAAGGCTCACAAACTAACATCAAATTTCCTATCAAGTAGTTTCGAAATTGAATAAGAATTCCAAAGATTTTCATCGGAGCAAACGTGGAGATATCAAAACTACAGAAAACTATCTACTAATTTCAAGGCTGCAGCGAGTTATATAAGTTTTTGACCGTCTCCCAATTCTTTTATAGAGTGGACGAGTCTTAAAAAGATGAAGAAACATCATTTTTTAGCCATAAGGGTATTTTAATAAGATCTTGCTCTTGGGTGGATGCTGAAGAACCCTAGGAGACATGCTTAGATACCTAGTGTAATGCTAGGATCTTTCCCTTTTATCTTTCTTTCCTAGCCTTTAATATTATCAATTTCACGTTTTAAACTTTGAACCAGATGATATCCCATGAAAAGGTAACAAATTGTATAATAATCACATAGTGTTCTAGCAATGATTCAAATAATTTCTAAATTTTGTTTGCTAGAGTAAGTATGGGAAGCAAAAGGTAAGAAACTATTGCACAAACCTCATATTGTTCCAGCAATGATGCAAATAATGTCGCAACTCCTTGAATTACAAATTTCTGACCCACGCAAGCACGTGTACCAGAACCAAAGGGAAGAAACGCCACATTATTGTTTGGATCATTTAAGATGGAGGAGCTGTCTGCTGGACATACACGTTTTTCAGCATTCCCTGATAACAAATATTACCATATATTCATTATGGTTAGATCACTTCAGCCTTTATGAATGTGATAAGATGCTAAAGTTGGTACATGATTATTCCCTAACATTTTATCACGTAGACTAAAGAAGGGTGATCAAATGAAAGAGAAGTTTGGATGCATATGATGCTGAAGCTACACATTTAAAAAATTTATTAATATAAACAAGTCATCTATATTGTGTGAAGAAGAAGATATTAGTAAAGTGAACAGACAAAGACCAGAGAAAGTGTGCCATGAAATAAACTATTAACTGCCAGAAGGGAATGAGCTGGGCATTGCGGATATTAGACACCAAAAAATAGGTTATACATCAATGGCAGTATAATTGGCATATAAACTACAGTAAAACTATGGAAAATTAACAATGGAATTAAGTAGGAGTGAAACCTCTGCATGATGTATCAAGAACCAAATCAGATTGATTTTCAGCCTTTGACAAAAACCGATATGGGTTGAATTCACTGGCATCTTGCCCCCAACTGGAATCATCCATCTGTACCAACTGTACAGGCACGACCATTACTGCACCAGCTGGAATGGTTACACCAGTTTTGAGACTGACGTCTGGAAGTATGAGGAAGAAAGAAAACAAAAACTAGTGATTACAAAAGAAGAGCAGTTAACAATCAAGAAGTTGCACTGAATAAATGTAACTAAGGCATGGCAAATAAGTTTAAATAGGTGCTACAATATAGGGAAATATTATACAGCTTGAAACTGAAGTTTCACAGGAGTGTCGTATCTAATGAACCCCACAGCATTGTCTCCTTATAGGATAAACAAGACGATAAATTGTTGGCCAAAAAGCTCGCGAAAGGTCTACAAAGTCCTTTGTGCACTCTGTCTCCACTAAAAATGCCATTTACACAATATCCTCTTATGGTGCAACTTAGTCCACAATAGATGCAATTTTTACGGAAAAATAAAATAAAATAAAATAAGCTTTAGAGATGAAGCTGAATTCCCAACATACACCCACCTGAAAATAAATTACTATATATGTTATGTAAAAGGAAAATATAACAAAAAATAAAGTTTTGTAGGAAAATATAACAAAATAAAGTTTCGATGAACATCAAAGTATATGTATTGTGCTGTGAATAAACAATGAACATGTTCAATTTCATTTTTTTTGTAGGTAAAAGTAAAATTTTATTGAAACACAGCAAAAGGCAATGCTCAAGTACACAGGAAGCGGACAGAAGAAAACACCAAATTACAAAGGAAGTATGCATAGTCAATTTCATGTTGCCAATGTATTCGTGTATTTAAATGCCTTCACAAGGCTGTGCGGCCCGCTAACTAAAGCTAAATTATTTTTAGCTAAAATATTTTGAACAACTTCAATCTGAAAGTCAATCCTCTCCATAACACGTCAACCTTCCTTCTTTTTTTTTTTTAATGTGCAAGTGCATCATGTTTGATGCCACCACGTGCTAATAGTTAACTGCCTTTGCAATCTATTCCACATGGCACATCAACAGATAAGAGAGCACGGATCATGTAAAAAGATTCACCTCATCAGTACAAAACTGTAACTTGTTCATCTATTTATGGTTGTGCAAGTGCTACCATCTCTAAATTTTCATATAATGCATATGCATCATGAGATATAATGCATATTACTTATCAAAAAAAATTAAATTCATATAATGCATATGAGATATAATGTGTGTATACAATTTCTACCACACCCTTCCATTGGACTAATAGAAAATAAAACATATGGACGTTAATCTTCAAGAAAAACCCTAGGCATCCTAGCACGGAAGCTATGCATACACAAACATAGACAAAGACAGACAGGGAGACTTGATATGCAAAGTTAAGCAATCAATGCCTTACCACGTTTCAAAGAACATCTCTGAAGCAAAGGCCCAGATGGAAGAAGTCGAGCAGCCTCATAAACAGTTGCTAATAATAAATGCATCTTATCAACACATTGTTGGTCTTGTTTCATTGACCCATTCCTTGTCATAATTATCTCCGCATAAATCTGAAAAATATGCATAAAATACAATGGTGGAGGTTCTGTACTAATATAAAACAATTTGCTCCTGATATTCTCTCTTGAAAACAAGTTAGAGCAGAGTTAAATCTCAAATTAAACAACCTGAGATCAAAGCACAGTTTACATATATATAAAGCTTCCAAACACCAAACTAGGAAGTACATGTTTGAATAAAAACTTCTAGAAAAGAGAGGGGGGGGGGGGGGGGTGGAACTTGACCTAAAAGTTGAAAGAATGAGAGGTAAAGAAAAAAACTACCTTATGCTGAAGTTGTGGATGTGTCACAAGCCTCACCAATAAATTATCAATCAACCCCGTGGTAGTTAGGCATCCATGAAACATCACCCCCATGATATTTCCACATGGTTCTTCTCTTGCACTAAGATGACCATTCAACTCACGTGAGAATAAGGTATCTGGCATCTCAACACCAGAACAAGATGGTGCACAAGATGCAGACTCCATTCCCATATTTACATTTTCATTATGAAGGTTTTCATCCTTGTGAATAAAAAATTTGTAGTTCTTTCGGCATTGTTGAACAATATCTTGAGTTAAGAGTTTCAACTTTGTGCATAAATGCTGGTACCTCCAAAATCCCTGTTTCCAGTAAGGAGTAACACTATATGAGGCCCAAAAGCAAGCATCTTTAGCAATCATCATGAGGAGCTCCTCATAAACAGTTGCCTTGGACCAAGCCAAGAATGTATCTCCAAAGAGTGTGGATCCCAATAAGGTAAAAGCCATATGTTGAGAAACCATTTTACAATCAAAATTTCCTTCAGCCACGAACTTGTTAACTCTCTCCATGATACAGTCAACAACCTTTGTAGGAATCACAGGAGCTCTCTCAATCAATCTCCCATTCAATTCTGTTGCCAATGATTCCCTTCTCCTTTGCACCTGCAGATGAAAGTACAAAACATCAATACATTGTTACAATGGAGAAAAAATGAGGGAAAAAGAAAAAAAGATGGGAGTTGGAAGGAAGACCTAATCCCATACCTTCGCAAAGGATGAAACAAAGAGGCTCGATGGCCCAAAGGCCAAACGGAATGCCCTGCCAGTCAAAGGTAATTTATCCTCAGCCTTCAAAAGCATCTCTTTAATAAGTTCTGGATGGTTCATTGATACCAAAAGCTGAGTAGGACCCAACCACAACTTGACAATCGATCCATACTTCTTGTGTAAAACTGATAAAACGTCTGAAAGCCAAAAGGGCAGGTACGTCATACCATTTACAAAGAACCACACACCAAAATATAAAAAAGAAACTAATTCCAAAACATCCAATACTAGAGGCAGTCGATCATTAGCAGTCTAGCAGATATATTCAGTGCATGAATCTGGGAGTAACAAATGGATTCCATTTCAGCTTGAATAATCTGATCTAGTTTAACGTCATATGATTTCAATCAAATAAAGAAAACAATCTACTATTCATTCAAAGGGCAAAGATTCATTTCCATATTTTGAGTATCAAAGTAGAGGGTTAAAAAATTGCTTTATTGTTGTCGTTGGTGATAAAGATGATGAATCTGGGCATCGTCCGAGACATAGCAGCTTGTCAGACTGGCAACGATAATAGAAAAAACCATAAGCATAGATTTCAATGCACAATACAATATCGAAACACATCATGTCCAAGAATGATAGGTCAGAAAAAATTTCTCAAGATTAAAAAATAATAATCTGTTTGGCTTAAGAGAAACCGCATGAATAAAGTGGAATAAATCACCGACTTCTAATCATTCAATATCTCGACCCTATCAATTCAACAACCTATCTCCCTGAGTTGCAGAAAGAGAAAAATAGATATATTAAAAAACGTCATTTCTTTCTCTCCAATCTGCAAGTTAAAAGTCTCAAATTCCTATTTAATTTCACCATCAACTAAACGGTAATTGAAATTCCGAAGTGAATCGAACTGACCAGTGAGATTCTCCCGAGAAATGAGCTTGGCGTGGCCGTAGAAAGAGGGACACGGAGGTCCGGGGATCTTCCTGGCCTGAGCCCAAGCCCGGAAGACCTTAAGAACTTTCCGGAGCAGAAGAGCGGTGACGGCGATGAGGGAAACCCAGAGGAAGGCATTGAATTCCCAGGTGACGAAGTCCATGAGCAAATGATGAGAGAATTCCTGAGAATCGCAAGTCTCGGATTTAGTTTTCGAGGACTGGAGTAGAGAGGCGAAGAAATCGGTAGTGGTAGTGGTAATTGGAGCTGCTGTTTCACAAGTTTTCATTTTCTCATAGGGACGAAAGGCTTCTGCAGACTCTTGACTTTTGGACTCTGATATGAATAATGACCAAATTTTAATAAAAAAAAAAAACTAAAACAGGAAGAAAATTCTGATCTTTCTTCCTTTTTCTTAATCTAAATAATTTTTAATAGATTTCATTATTTTCAGTGTTTCACAAAATTCAACGCTTCGTCTTTACAAAATTAAAAAAAATTTGTTTTTACATAAATCATATTATCAAATAAATTAAAATTAAAATTAAAATTAAAATCTCTAAATATTTTATCATTTAATAATTTATAGAAATTAAAACAATATTTATTATAAAAAAAATTGTATGCAATCTGAGAAATTTAGATTATAATATAATTTTTTTTAATATTTATTGGTTTACAATTATAATTTTGATTTTATAGAATTAAAGAAAAATCTTTTTCATAAAAAATAAAAAAAAAATCGTAAATTTTAACACGTCCATAAAATGAACATATTCTATAGTAAAAATTATTAAAAAGTAAAAGTACGTGACTTTTGTCGGAATCTCATCATTTAAGATTACGTTTCAACGATAAATTTTGTTGTCGATGGTAATCATCGAGATTATAGCAGATCTTAAATATTAAGCTCTGGAAATGAATTTTCAATTCCATGGTGTTTGGAAAAATAAGAAATTTCCAAAAGGAGAAATAGTAATCAAAAAGCATTGGCGCCAAGAAACAACCCAAAAATCCGTGAGATTCTTCTTCTCGCTCTTTGACTCTCAAAACACTCAATACCAAATCTGGGAATCTTCGAAAACTTGGAATGGAAAAATTTTAGCAGAAAAAATGCTCAAAAACAGCAAAGACGCCTCGTAAAGCTAATCACTTGGGGGACTTCGCATTCGGTTCTTCTTACTCAGATCTCTTGCTTCTTCTTCTTCTTGGCTTTCCAGTTGTCGTGAAATGGCGAATATACCCACACTCTCTCCGTCTCGCACCACTTGCGCTTCACTCCTTCGCGAGTTGCAGGTTCTCTCTTTCTCTCTGCTCGCTTTCTGTTTCATCGCTTTGATCTGTGATGCTAATGCGGATGATTCAGTTGTGTGTGTTTTCCTATTTTCAATTTTGGTATGATATTCTTTTTCATTCCCGTTTCGTTTGGTTATTGGAGGTAAATAAGAGAAATGGTAACCGAATCAAACTGTTCGTTTATGTAGGCGATTCTGGGGGTAATGATAACAAAAAATTAAACTTTGTTTAAATTGGTGACTAAGAAACCAAAAATGTGAGAATTCCCGAATTTCTTGGTGACCAAACAGAGCTTAAATCATTGCCTATTTGCTTTACTTACGTTGATTTTGACGCTGAAAGCGAATGATAATATACATTTTTATTCTCGTTTGGGCACCCATTTCCCATTTCAGGCCCCAATCTCATGCAGGGCAGTTCGAAGCCCCTAACGGTGTCGTACTAGTTCAGTTCAGTTTTTTATTTTATTTTATTTTTTAATTTGTTTTCCTAAAATGCTCTGAATTCATGCAAATCCAAAATTTTTGCCAAAGATGTAATCTTTTATACATATGGTTTCGTTGTTCATATAGATATTATGGGATGAAATTGGGGAGAGTGACAGCGACAGGGACAAGACGCTTCTACAACTCGAGCAAGAGTGCCTTGACATTTACCGGAAGAGGGTTGAGAAAACTAGAAAGTACAAGGCTGACTTGCATCAGTCATTGGCTGAGGCTGAATCTGAAATTAACAATATCGCCTCTGCCATTGGGGAACATGCCTTCTTTTCAAGGGTTCGCCACTTTTACACAATTCATGGTCTTATTGCTCCTATTTCTATGCCAAAGATGCATTTCTCTATTGAGTTTTTAAATGCCACCACGATTCGGGACCTTACCATCTGCCAAGTGCTTTTGTGCTATAATTTAATATGTACAATTTGGCTCGCTAATTAAATCATCTTGCATGTATTTGATGAGTTGGTTTCCTTTTTGCAATGTTTGAAAAGGGAAGAGGCACTCTTAAGCAGCAGATATCTGCCATAAAACCTATATTGGCAGAGTTGAGGTCAAAGAAGCGAGAAAGAGTTAAGGAATTTTCAGAAATACAGACTCAGGTTGTTCAGATCTGTGCAGAAATAGCAGGCAATGGTGAACCTAACATTTCTTCTGATCCACAAGTTTCTGAAAGTGACCTGACAGTGAAGAAGTTGGGAGAGCTTAAGTCACACCTTCAGGAACTTCAAAATGAAAAGGTTCCTTTGACAACAGTGACTTAGAGTTTAAGGGTTTTTTGTTTTATAAGTAATAATCTTTATTGATGAATGCAACTAGGCAAAGTCCGTGTACACAAGTAGTATATAAAAGAAAGACCTAGTTACACTCTAGCAAGTTGAAAAGTAGTCAAAAATTCATAAACATTCCCTCCTTTGAGTACAAGGGCAGAAAAACATTGAACCAAAGTAAATACAAAAAACTCCCAAATTTCCACCATGGACCTCTCTTTGTTATTGAAATATCTCTCATTTCTTTCCATCCAAAGACATCACAGTAGACACGAAGGAATCATCCTCCACGTTGCAGCCAATTGTTTGTACTGATGATGTTGATTCCAGCATGCTAGGAGGTCCACCACACCTTTGGGCATGACCTAGTTCAGTCCAGCCCTACTAACGATACCGTCCCATAGCGTCCTCGCCACTTCTCAATGCTAGAAAATATGGTCAATTGACTCCCTATTTTTCTTGCACAAGTAACACCATTTTGTAACTATCATCCCTATTTTTCTTAAGTTGTCTGCCATCAAAATCTTACCTCATGCTGCTGTCCAGACGAAAAAGCCAACTTTAGGTGACGTTAGAACTTTCCATATACCCTTCCAAGGAAACCTACCTGGCTGGCCGGTTTGCAGCACCTTGTAAAAAGACTTGACATTGATTTTTTTTTTTTGTTTCTCGAGTGATTTTATAGCATTCTATCCCTCTCATTTCCACCAACTTGCTTAGAATATAGGAAGCTATAAAAATCAGCAATCTCCTCAACTTCCAAATTCTGCAGATTTTTAGAAAAAGTCATATTTCAATATACTATGCTATTGGCTCTACTCAGCACATCGGAGACAGCAACTTGTTGATCTTTAACTAGCCTGAAAACTCTTGGAAATGCAGAAAAAAAAGCGCTCTCTCCGCAACCAAAAACTGATTCTTGTACCCTCGCCAATCTCAAAAATAATGTGTGATGAAAATGCATTCCACCCCTTCCTAATGAACTTCCAAAGGCTCACTTCATAGGTCCCCCTACTCTCCTTAGTGCACCACCCCCTCGGTCACAATCAGATTTCTCCTCCACAACGACTTATCTTTCAATTGAATTCTCCACAACCACTTTCCTAAAAGAGTTTTGTTGAAATTAGTCAAGTTTTGCACCCTCAAGCCACCCAGTTCCTTTGGCCTACACATTTTAGACTAACTCACTAAGTGAAATTTATGTTCCTCCGCCATGTTCCCCCATAAGAAGTTTCTAAATAAATTTTCAATCCGATTCGCTATCCCCGCCGGGAGAGGAAACAAAGAGAGATAATAGTAGGAACATTGGAGAGAGTGCTTTGAATGAGTGTTAATCTTCCACCCTTTGACAAATAAAGCCGCTTCCATCGTAACAATCTTTTTTCAACCTTCTCTACAAGCCCATCCTATATTGATTTTGCTTTAAAAATAGCTCTCATAGGGAGTTCAAGGTACCTCATAGGAAGGACGGCCATCGTACAACCCAACAATCTAGCTAGATGGTTGATGTTCTCCACTTCTCCACCGGAACCAATTCTGATTTTGCCAAGTTGACTTTAAGATCCGAAACTGCCTCAAAACATAAAAGTATGGCCCTTTGGCTTGAAGTTGGTCGTTGTTTGCATCATAAAAAATAAAAGTGTCATCCGCATAGAGTAAATGGATGATGAATAACCTATTACCCACTGCAAAACCTGGCAAAAAATCTCCCTGGACTGCAGCATCCATCATTCGGCTTAGCGCCTCCATTACTGTAACAAATAAGAAAAGAGAAAGTAGGTCCCTTGTCTCAATCCCCTTGAACTCGAGAAAAAGCCACACGGTTTGTCATTGAATAATACGGAAAAACAAGCCGCCGAAATACAATGATTAATCCAGCCGCACCACCTATCTCCAAATTTGCATCTCTTTAGCATATGAAGTAAAAAATCCCAGCTCACATGGTTATAAGTTTTTTCCATGTCAAGTTTGCAAAGTACTCCTGAACAACCATCACTCAACCTACTGTCCAAGCACTAGTTGGCTATCAATACTAAGTCCAAGATTTGTCGACCCCGCACGAAAGCATTTTGGGGTTTAGAAATTATCTTGTCCATCACACCAATCATACGACAAGCAAGCACCTTTGAGATGATTTTGTATATCCTGCCAACCAAGCTAATAGGACAGAATCCTTTAGCTCTGTGGCTCCCGCAATCTTCAGAATTAGGGCAATAAATGTGGCGTTGAGGGATTTTTCAAACTTGTGGCTAAGGTGAAACTCATGGAAAACCTGTATCACATCGTCTTTCAACACATCTCAACACTCTTGGAAGAATGTCAAGGAGAAACCATTGGGCTCCGAAGCTTTATCTTTTCTCATGTGGGATACCACATGGTGTACTTCGGCTTCTTCAAAATGTCTCTCTAACCAACTTGCAACACAATCATCCAGTTAGTCAAACATTAATCCATCTAGTTTAGGGCGCCATTCTACCATTTCTTTAAGGAGCTCTTCATAGTAGCTCACAATATGGTCTTGGATCTCTTCTTGGGCTTGATACACCGTGTTATCCAAATGAATAACCTCAATAGCATTATTCCGCTTGTGGAAGTTAGCCATTTTATGAAAGAATTTGGTTCATTTATCTCCCTCCTTCAACCAAGTCAACCTCAATTTTTGTCTCCATGAAATCTCCTCCAACAACAAAACCTGCTCAATTGCCGCCACCACCTCCACCTTTCTCATCGAGGACTCTTCATTACCCCATCCATCTTCAAGAGAGTTTAACTCCTCCTAAAGTAGCCTCATTTGCTCATCTGTGTGTCTATACACCTCACAATTCCACTTCTTTAAATCTAACTTGAGTGCTTTAAACTTACAAGTTGCAATGAAATTGGAAGTGCCATGAAAAGAATAGGAAGCCCACCAATCTCATACCCTTTCCTTGAAGTCGGCCACTTGTAACCACATGTTCTCAAATTTGAAATAGCTTTTGCCACTGAGGATACCCCCGCAATCTAACAAAATGGAAAAATGATCTGAACAAAGCCTAGACAATTCTTTTGACATAAATTCGGGAACCGTGACTCCCAAGATGTGGAAATTAGGAATCTATCCAATCTTGAGCCCCCTCTACTATTAGACCACGTAAAGAACCCTCCTACCAAGAAAAGATCAATCAAGTTCAGATCAAAAATCAATTTCGAGAAGTCCTCCATTGCCCTTGTCAATGAGGAAGCCCCCTCCCTCCTACTAGGGAATTGTACAACGTTAAAATCCCCCCACACAACCCAGGGGAGTTTCCACAAGAAAAACAAATCCACCAACTCCTCCCATAGATAACGTCTTTCTCTATCAACATTAAGCCCATATACTCCTGTAAGAGTCCACTCCCACCCATCCTCAACATTTCGGAAGGAGCTAGCAATAGAGAAGTTTCCAACACAAACATCAACTGCATCAATCACTCTTCTATCCCACATCAACACCACCCCACTTGAAGCTCTCGAAGAAGCTAGATAACTCCATTCCACAAACACCTTGTCCCACAAACTGCGAATGATGCTTCTATCAACCAACTGTAGTTTAGTCTCTTGCGAACACACAATATCAACTTTCCAACTATGAAGCAGGGATCGGATTCGAAGTCTTTCATTAACATCATTGATTTCCCTCACATTCCACGATAAAATTCTAGGCTTCATAAGGAACACAACTCCCCGACCTTTCGTCCTTTTCCTCCCAATACTACCCCCTTGGTACATAATTAATAGTGCACGATGGTCTTTTCAACTCACTATCTTTCCTGATAGCTGACTTCAAGGCCTTTGGTCTATTAGCTTCTAAAGTCACTAATAAAGTCTTAAACTGCTCCCTATACCCGACACAGGCAATTCCTAAGAATTGTTGTAAACCCGCCACCTTTTGTAACACCCAATCCTCAGGGATAGGAGTTGGGCTTAGTGGTAAGGCACGTAAAGGAGTAGGACTACCCTCCTTGTTCAGAATGACATCCCATTTCTTTTTTGATGTAAGTTGAAAGCCATCTGTAACATTTTCAGATTACTGGTCTTTCGGCCCTAATGTTGTACCATGCTTCCCCCCCCCCCCCCCTCCCCTCCCCTCCCCTCCCCCTTCTTTTGCGAGAGCCACAACCCCTCCTCCCTTCCATGTAACCAGCTCCCACGAAGGCTTCACCCCCACCGAAGGACTTGAAAACTCACCCAGCGGCCCACACACATCCTTCGAGTCATCGCATACATCTACGAACTCACCTTCCTCGAGTTCTCGCATAGAGGATGAGTTTCCAGGCACACCATGTTGTTCGTCGACGATTGGCGATGCTTTTTGTGTCGGAAGGGGGATCGGAAGATTGCATATCGGCTCGACTGTAGGGGGATTCAAGCCCGGAACCGAAATCGAGATTTCGGTATCGAGAGGGGTCCGAATCATTAACTTTGGAGAGGAAGCCTGCGTTGGGCCCGGCCCAAGGCCCAACTCTTCCTGAACCTTTTCACATGATAAAGATATATCTTAGCCCAAGCCTGTGGACAGAGCCCCCTTCTCGAGCCCGCGAACTAGCGCATGACCCGAATCCACATCCAAACTCCCATTCCCCTTAACGCAGCGTTTAAGCAACAAAATATCTTCTAATAATGCCCCTATTCTTTCCTCCATGTCAGATAACACCTGTACAAGCTTTACCTCATTTAGACCCAACATATCCCTACCATCCTCGTTGCTGGTCAGGGCACCTACCGCAGAAGTCACACAATGTCCCACTACAGGTACTGCGGCACATGACTGTATCACCTCACTTTACGACCATATGCAGACTGCTCCACAGTCGCCTCCACCCTCCTTCTTCTTTTGGTTTCCGACGCCACCATGTCCCTTCAATTGATTTCCCCCTTGAACTCTGTTTCTATTCCCCAAAATGGGGGAGGTTGGGGTGACTTCCTTCAGTGTTTCCCCGAAGCTCCTCCACCCTTCCCCCTTCCTCCCCCCTCTGGCACCACTATCATGCCTTTCTTCTTCACTTCGTCATACTTTGATAGAGAGAAAAACCTGCTATTGGTATTACAATCCCTTTAAACAACTAGCACCCAACCCCCTTGTCTACGAGTTCTGAGAAACTCAGGTTGGCCCAATGACCCCAGACATTCCCGAACAACAGAAACCAGCCAACTCAGAGCTTCACTATCAATAGAAATAAATTTCACCACCCTATGACTTCGCTCCAAGATTCTCCACCACCTCTCGTTCTCTTTTTTGAATGTGAACACCTTCTGATCAATGTACAAATCGTTGCACATCTCCATCTTGTTCACTATTATGTTAAACAACACTTTTAGAGTTTAAGGCTTGATTTGCTTACAAGACACACCTGTTTTTATCTCATTTTATCACATCTAATCATTACACATTTTTCAAATTCCAATACAAAATAATATAAACAATTTAACTTTTTCAATTCCTAATACAAAAATCATATTAAAAATATATATTATAACAATGTTTTATTTAACTTTTCACTTTAATCACAATTTATTTCATCTTATTTCAATCTCATCTCTAAAAACAAAGTAGGCCTAAGTTGTAGCATGCGAGTAATAATGAGCATTTCATTTCACTTGTTTGCTTTCTTGTTTTTATTAAATTGCAGATTTTCCGATTACTGAAGGTCAACAGCCATATCGATGCTGTCCATGAGCTGTCAGCTGTGTTGTCAATTGATTCTTCTAAGACGCTTAATGAAGTACACTATAGCTTGACTGATTCCTCAGGTAGTCAATTAAAGAGCATCAGCAACAACACACTTGCTAGATTAACGGGGTTGATCCACTCACTAAGGCAGGAGAAACAACACAGGCTACAAAAGGTGACTTGAAAGTAGTATCATATCCATAAATTTACCCACGGGTTTCTTTCTCTTATGCATTTTGTTCTACTGAAGTTGCATAATCTTGGGAGGACACTGGTAGAGCTATGGAATCTCATGGGCACATCAATTGTTGAGCAAAAAGGTTTTGAGCATGTAACTAGCATACTTTCTTCCTCAGAAAATGAGGTGTCAAGGCAAGGGTGCCTTGCTCTTGATGTCATTGAAAAGGTGATGCTTAACAACTTTAATTTTCAAGAATTGCTTCTATTAAGACGATACTATGTAGTAGTTAGATCCGCTCTATATACTGTTTCAGACTGAGCTAGAAGTTGAACGATTGAATGTTCTGAAAGCCACAAAGATGAAGGAGTTGGTGCTCAAGAGGCAAAATGAACTAGAAGAAATCTATAGAGGCGTTCATATGGATGTAGATGGTGATGCAGCACGACAAACTCTCATCAGCCTCATAGATTCTGGTTGGCTTGACTTTTCTTGTTTTATGTTTATTGTACTTGATCTTAAAAACAGGTTTCTTGAGGTTGAAACTGTAATAGACTTGCTATATGGTTGTGCTCACACATATCGTCACAGGTAATGTGGATCTGCTTGATCTTCTTTCAAATATGGAAGATCAGATTGCAAAAGCCAAAGATCAAGCTCTAAGCAGGAAGGATATCTTGGACAAGGTAGAGAAGTGGAGACATGCAACTGAGGAGGAGAAGTGGCTGGAAGAATACGAAAGGGTAAATATCTTGAAATTTAGTTTTTCTATTAAATGCCAATCGCTTTTCTCAAGAGGAAAGCTGATATCTTGCTGCCAGCTGCTACTATTTTTGGATAATCTATTGACTTTTATGAGTACAAGATGCAAATTTTTCTGCAAGCATTCCAATTTGTTTTTGTTTTGTTTTTTTTTTTAATTTTAGCTTCTCATACCATGTTCAGTTTATGTTAATGACTGACTTTTATTTTAATAACATCTAATCCTATGAATTACTTCTTTCACTAGAATTTTGGCTAAATACATTGTATATTGACAAATAAAAAAATAAAAAAAGCCTGTGGATGTCACAGTTGGCTAGAAGTGTACTTTTTGAGATGTTATAAAAAGAATGCATGTCTTTAGAATTGAAATTAGCTACTGAAAGACATCATTGAATGGAGTCAATATCTGGTGCGAGATTGGGGATAAGAAATGATAGATCTTTTTTATCAGAAGTTTTATCTAAGATATTAGTATGAAATTCCTAGTAGTGCTTAAGAAGACCAATTCCACCACCATTATTAATTTTTTGATGCTTTTGTAAGAATTTGAAAGTAGGGCAGATAATGTGTTGGGATGTGGTTGTACATTGTTGTTCTATTCTCGACTTAAATATGGCTGCTTGCCACCCAAATAAGGTTTTAGAGACCTAGGCAAAGTAAGAAGACATAACTATCATTTTTCATCAACTAATTTGTTTGTTTCATTGTCTAGGATGAAAATCGATATAGCGCTGGAAGAGGAGCACATAAAAATCTGAAACGTGCTGAGAAAGCACGGAATCTGGTCAGCAAAATACAATGTGAGCATGTAATCACCATTTATTTCTATGATTAGCTTATATATTATTTATAATTTGTATAATCATGAATCAATGGTCAAGTTACTCTGTTGTTAAGGTATGCCATATAGCCATTATGAAAGGAATACAACCCATCTATTGGAATTTCACCAATTTGTACTTAGAAATTGATTTTTTAGTCTTTTGTTTTATGGACTACAGATATTAACAAAGCTGCTATTGTTATCAAGTGGTGGCACTGTCTTTTCTTCCTTTTTGCTATTTTAATATAGCCGTTAGTTACTTATGACCATATTTCTGGTATATGGTCATGTTTTGAATTTTGACATCTATGTAGTTCACTCACTAAACCCAGTTGGGTTTGCTGCTTAATTTCTTTATGGAGATGATTGTGTATCTAATTCATTTATATATGCACCTTTAAGACTTGAAGTGTCGTCTGGTGGAATCTGACTCCCTTTTTTATAGCTATTTCTGAGAATTTGACTGCAAAAGTAAAAGCCTGGGAGATGGAGAAAGGAATCCCTTTCTTGTATGACAAGGTAACTAACCAGTTTGTAATTGTTTAGTGTTCATCTGAGTTAAAAGATGTTATAATAAGCATACTGATTTCAAGTTCAGGAACCCATCATATGTAGCTTGGAAGAGTATATTGTATTACGCCAGGAGAGACAAGAGGAAAGGCGTAAATTTCGGGTATGCTTATAATAACTTCTTTAGGTTGCATATTTGTCACTGATCTCCATTTTGTCGATATATATAAAATGATACATTTTCTTGTGACCTGTTCAGCCAATAATTTTGAATGCCTACCATGGATCTGATCCATCAACCAAAGAATTAAATTTTCCCCCGCTAACCTTAATGAGCCATGATTACTTTATGGAAAATGCTAACACTTAATACTTCCCTGAATAATGTGGAAGGGAAGCTAGATAACTCCTTACTCAATCTGCATCGTACATACTTGACATTGCTAGTGGAATCAACCCATTGCCTTGCATTATGCTATAGATATATAAAACCTTGGTCATACTATCATATTGTTTTCATCAAAGGGTTCTTCAAAGTGATATATCCAAAGTATTAAAGAATATAAAGGAACAGATAAATTAACTATGTTGCATGGCTTTGGGTATGGATGTTTGGTGTGGGTACATTCAAGCTAGGCTTGTTTTTCTTTAAAAAATCACCTTTCTCCATATTACCACCTGTTAATTTGCCTTTTTCCTTTTTTTTTTTTTTTTTTTAAATCTGACTTGTATTGCAGGAGCAGAAACGGCTGCAAGAACAACTTGCTGCAGAACAAGAGGCCCGCTTTGGTTTGAGACCCACACCAAAGAAGCCATTGGGTCAAAGCACCAATGTTAACACCATGGTTGGGACTCCCACTGGTCATCGTTTGACAACTCCTTCGGGCCGCCGTGGAATATCAGCCGGAAAGGAACACAAAGTGAGTGGCCGGGTCAATAATATCATTACTGAGAACTACGTTGCTCTTCCAAAGGATGATTCAGTCTCATAGGCCAGTTAGGCTACTCTCTCATGGTTTTTGACTGATTGTAAATGAGCATGCATCCCCAGCCCCTGGTGCAGTTCCTCTATAACTCTTTTGTTTTCTTACAGTAGAAAACTTATAATGAGAAGTACAGATTGGGATAATCATAAATAAGAACATGGTATTGCCTTCACGGCCTTCACATTGGAGACCAAATTATTGTGCATTGCATGAAAGACGCATAATCTATAAGGGAATTTCATTTTCAACCATTATAGGATCAGCATGTAGGACCCAGCATCAGACAAGTTTAAATTATTTCGTAGGAATTGGATCTGAGCAGGTACGAATTGGTGGGGACAATGTTGATACATGAGGAAAATCCCTCATCTTTTCAGACAAGTTCAATATCCGTCTTTCATAGCAACTGTCACTTGTGTTGGAGTGCTTTCTTAGATAAATTTTTAACTACTACAGACCCAGCAACCAGAGGTAAGCAATAAATGTATGTTTACCATCTCAGCTGTGTTTGGATAGTGAGATGATCTCAAATACTCTGTGAATGATAGTGAAATAATAGAATATTAAAAAAATAATAAATAGTAGTGAAAAGTAAGAGAAAAATAAATAAAATTATAGATAGTAGTGAAGTATAATGTTAAAGATTGATCATATATTAGAGAATCTTGTGGAAAGAACTTCATCATGTCTCGTGCATGATGTTTGCGTCTCCTGCATTGGAGCTATGACAGGTTGATGGATAATGCCACATTTTTTATTTTATTTAATCATTACAATATTTTAAAATTTTAAACAGAACATAACAAATAATATTAATCTTTTAAATTTCAAAATAAAAGTAATATTCAAAAAATATTTTAACTTTATAACATTTTTATTCAATTATTTTCTCATTTTCACAGATTTCGATCAATAAAACATCTTAATTTAAATAATTTCATTACTAATCACAGAAATGCTAAGATATTCTAAGTATGATCCAAACCAACTGATCTTAATTAGTGTTCTTCGGATATAAAGCTAGCTATCTGTGGTGAAATGTAAGGAAAGAAAAACGTTAAAGAGGGATTATTTTATTGGAGCTGCAAATCCTCTATGCCATTAATTGGTAATTATTGAGTTATAATTTATCATTCTCTCTGAGCTAGTGCGTATATGATGTGAAATCAGACAAATAAAAGAGGAGGAAAATAAAAATTAAAACAAAAGAGGGATGCAGATGGGGGGAATTGTTGCAAGCGCAGGCCAGTGGTGGGAACTATTATTTGAGTTAGTGTGCTTGGTCAGATTCATGATCATTTCAATTCACTATTGGCTGCTTTCCTTCCTTCCAAACATGAATTAACACTAGTAGTATTATATATTACTTAAATATATGATTCAAATTACGCACCCATCTGAAATTCCCATAAAGATCATCGAACCATCGAATCATGAATTAAACATGACCACTACAGCTTCATCCAACTTAGCTAGCTAGCTCTTTTATTAATTAATCTGCTATTTTTAATTAGTTATATTTGTAAAGATAAATGAATTATACAAGTCATTTATAAAAAAAAAGTAGGTTTTATTAATGTATATATAAATATAAATATATATATATATTTTAAAGGTGAAGTCTACTTTTATTTGGGTCTCGACGTGCCTAACATTACTCAAAGGTAGGTCCAAAAAATAGCATATATAATATATAGCATAGTATTCTTATAGTGGAAGATTGTAGGAAGATCACAAACAAAGTTCCTAAGGAATAAATAATCATTAACTGATAACAAACACCCCCCAAAGAAAACAAACATTAATATTGTTAATTATTTGATCAGCTATATTCCACTGATCTTTACTTTTCATGAAAGCTGAAAATAATTATAAATTCTTAAATTCTCTCTAAATAAATATGCATGATATCATTATCCACAATAATGATATATATATATATAGGCACAAATAACTGTTCTTAATATATTATGCAAGAAATTATTGTTGATTCCTTGCCCACATACAAGCAAACATATATATATATATATAGATAGCTAGTGCATTCCCATGCAGATTAGCATTGCTATCTTTTGTCTCGGATTATATGCCTTTTTTTTCTTAATATATATATATATATATTAATATTAATTGTTTTACCTTCTTTATTATTATTCACGATCGATAAGAAGTGTGTAAGTGGTATTCTCGATCATCATGAGCTTAAATAAAGAAAACAGTTGTACTCTAAAGAAAGGGAAAGACCATTATAATATATGCGGAGGATCGACAATATATATATATCGCTGTCCCAATTTGAGATGGTGATCTTGTCGACGTACTGGTAATTATTATCATGAGCTTCCTGCTGCCCCCTATTAATTAATTAACTAATATCCTCAATTTAATAAATATTTCAATGAACTCTATCGATCTCAGGTTTTTCAGAAACGAATATATATAATATAATTTGATCATGATAACTGATGAGTAAATTATATGAATATTATATATATATATATATATATATATGGCCCGCTCGCTATGATGCATATATAATTAACATATATATATGGTGATAATTATTACCAAATTAGAGATCATCAACGGGGAAAATAATTAATAATTAACAAGGGGTACTTAATTTAATATATAATTATTTGCTTCAGATCATTTATAAATTGATTGAGATAATATATAAGTTTAATTTCTATATATTGTCATGTACGAATTAAATTACTAAACAAATTAAGCAAAATTAAAGAAGATACTGCAATTTTGAAGAAAAAAACATTAATGGCGATATTATTTACTTAATAAGTGCATGCATGCATCATGTATGCGAAGAATAAAATAAATTCGATGATGTCTAGCGCCTTTATATAATATTTTATATATATAAATTAGGTAGCTAGATAGATTATTATTTCATGAGAAAATCATTTTGGAACTATTTATAACATGACATGGATCATGAGTACCCAGAATTCGTACGTTTTCTGGCATGCATGCACCAAATTATTAACATAATCGCATATATATATATATATATATTTTTTATAAACAGAACTTCATTCATTAATCATCAAGTAAAATTGTCCTTACGAAATATTAATCTTATCAAGCCAATTAACAGCCTGACACCCTAAGAGATAAAAGAAGGACATCCATCCCACATGATTTCCAAATCACTAACCCCCCAAACATGTCCTGTTAGAAGATGAGCAACGTTATTACCCAATCTGTTAACATGAATAATCTGAAGTACATCTTGGAAGGCATTCATTAACTGTTTAATGTCTTGTATTAGAAAATCAAAAGCAGTAAGGGTAGATATTCACTACTAGTACTTGTAACTCATGCATATATTAGTTAGAAGCTAATGCAGATATTAATTAGATGCAAATAATTAATGTATATTTCTACCTACAGATATTACTTAATTAATTAGATGCTAATTATTCCTAATAATTAATTATGTAATTAATGTCATGTCCTTCTAGATGATCAAATTTAATTACTTTTATTATACATATTGTGAGATCCCAGATTTACGTGTATTTTTACACGTTATTTTATGCTCGGTGTTAATTATTTTAATTTATTTTAAATAATATTATTGGTCTTATTTTATTTGTTTAAGATATTTATTTGAGTTATTAATTAGTTGATATCGAGTTGCGTTGCTTTTCTTATTTATTTTAATGAGTTAATTATTTTAATGAGTGGAATTAAATTCTTTTATTTTATTATGTGAATTTATTTGATCTGCTTTCGTTATATTAATTATTGTTTTATTTTTAATATTGTGCTTGGGTTTAATTTATTTATATTGTTGGGACTTTATATATATTATTTTATTGATATTAAAATTATAGTATTTAAAGTATGCTTTTATTTAATTTGTTGTGTTTTTCTGGCTAGTCTCTTTTTCCCTTCTTTTTCCTTTTTCTCTTTTTTCTTTTCTTTTTCTTTTCTTTTTCTTCTTTCTTTTTCTTCTTATTTCCCCTGCTTCCCGCGTGCCCAGCTCCCCTGCCTCCCTCTCCCCTTCGCCCGTTCCTTCTCTCCCACCCAGGACCGCCGCCGGCCACCCACCGGCGACACCGCCCAGCCCAACCTCACCCCCTCACGCCGGCGAGCTCAACGGCACCGGTGGTGTCCTCTCCGGCCACCCCACCGCCCCTACACGGCCCCCTACCCGAAATGGGTATTTTTGCTTCCCTCCCATTTTCCGGCCACCTCCGACCACCCCTTGGCCTCCGACCACCACCACTAGACTCCCCAACCTCCGGCGAGCATAACCCACCGCCCAAAGCCACCCATCGCCGCCGGTTAGCCCCTCCACCCGAAATGGGCCTTAAACGGGTCGTTCTTCGCCACGCCGCCGTCCGGCCACCGTAGGTCTCACCTCCGCCACCATTCGACTCCCCTCACCCAGCCGGTTAACCCCCTAGCTCAGTTTCCCCAATCGCGCCCTCACCTTCCCGGTACGAGCCCAAACCCGAAAATGGGTTTTCACCCCTTTTGGCCCCGATCCGCCACCTTCCGGTGGTTGTGCCGCCACACCACCACCTCCATGAGATTCCCCACCCTTTAATGAGTACCTCCCTAAATTTTGGTGTCAAACCGAGTGTTTTAGCCTAACGTACATGTGATCGCTACAAACGCTGCAGATTGGCGTTGTTCAAGGAAATGCGTTTTTACCGCTGTAAGTACTTTCCAAACAAGCTTTAAGATTTAAATATATTTTTGGCATCAACAGTTGTTGTATTTGATTATTGCTGATATGTGATGGTTGATGTTGGTAGTTGTTGGTTGATTGGATTATTTAATTGTTGGATAATTGTTGCATGGTTGTCTGCATTGTGGATTTACGCGCATGCTCATGAAAATATTTGGAAAGTGGATTTTGGCATGATTTTGGATATTCATGTGTTGAGAATGGAAAATGGGATTTAAATGGAGTTTAATGGATTTTATTGGTTTTGGGCTGAGTCATAACGGGGACGGCGATACGTAACGCCCGTTGTGATCAGCGTGTGAGTGTGTGGGTGACATAATGGGGACGGCGATACGTAACGCCCATTATGGTCATCGGGTGTGCATTTCATATCGGGGACGGCGATACGTAACGCCCGGTATGAAATGAGTGTGTGTGGATCGTAATGGGGACGGCGATACGTAACGCCCATTATGGTTTCGGGTGTGTGTGTAATCATATCGGGGACGGCGATACGTAACGCCCGGTATGATCGATTTTGAGGATATTATTTTATGGAAAATGATGGGTGATTTTATTGTGGATTAAATTGGGATTTTGACGAGTGTGGTTATTTCATCGATTTTGAGGAAGATGATTTTGAGCCTCATGCATATGGTAATTGTTCTTGGTTGTTGTTGCGGCATTAATGTATTTTTGTCTTTTGGTTTGGTTGGGTTGTACTTACCTGCGATGCCATCTTGGCGTCGTAGTTTATTTTGGATGCAGACTTTGGAGAGGCCGAGCCTGAGGAGACGGCTCCGCTATTGAGGTGATATTATTAATTGATATCTCGGGAAATTTATTTTCCCCTTTTTATAATTATGTATTTGTTTAAATTGTATTTTTGGTTGACTGTATTAAATCTCCTGTTGGAGAGTTTTTATTAAATTTGGTTTGTAAAATATTTCAAAAAATTATGGTACTTAGATATTAATTTATTATCCGCTGCGACCTATATTTTTATGTATGTCACGTGTGCACACACGTTCGACACTGGTTGATGGGATGTGTGACCCGTGTTGTCATCATCCCGACGCCTCGATTCCCGTGTTATTTTAAGGGGAATTTGGGGGGCGTCTCACATATTATGCCTTATTATTGCGCTTGTAGTCATCGTCGGAGAATGTCTGCATGCATGAATATCATGTCTTAATTTTTCTGATTCTTAGTAACTGGCCAACAAGTTATATATGTCTTAATTAAATGTACGTTCTCCATTAGTATAGACTTAGTACAGCTTACATATGTAACAGAATATTCCATAAATATATTAAAATAATTATTAGTACTACTTTATAAATGATCATGCATCAAGAGAACTAAGTAAAGGATCGAGTGCAGCGCCTTCGCTGAATTCTGCATGAGATTATTCCATTGCATGTATGCGTGTATGGTTAATACAATATATATAACTATTATATATATATTCTGAGCCTCTGATATTACTCATGATCATCTCTCTTCGTATGAAACCAAAACTGGCGTACGTCCCATTATCCACGTTCTAAGAATAAATCTAGATGCTTTAATTTCTATCAAATTGTGCAAGGAGAGAGAGAGAGAGAGAGAGAGAGAGAGAGAGAGAGAGAGAATATTAAGATCCATGCATGATTTTGCTCAACTGAAGTGAAAGCTCAAGAGATTCAAAGATGGCTCTTGGCGATATTCTAATTTCATGTGATGAGGAATATCTAATGCAACTTGGCCGGCCACTTAAATATATATGGAACCGTACTTTATTTGTTACGAATAAAGGTTTTATCAAGCTCAATGCAGACTGCCCACGTATATCTGTAAAGTACTGCATCCCATATTCCTAATTAATATTGGGCCGGTGAGAGATTGCGTTGTTTGTATTTACAGATAAGATCATGAGTTAAAATAAAAAATAAAAAATAAATAAAATATTATTAAAATATATTTTTAATATTATTAATATTTTAGAATTAAAAAAATTTGAATTCATGTGTATTTTATTTTATATAAAAAATCTAAAAAAGGGAGGACTCAACCTCTACGGATTTATCGTTCAAGAGACTAAATCATTTTCTACTTTTACTATACAATACGAAAAACAAAAATGAAAAATTGATGAATTACAATTTAGACTAATTCTGATAGATTTTGCAGGCACGTGGAAACAACAAGCTTGTCTATTTTCAACTACAAAAATCAAATTTGAAAGATTTGATAGTGGAGATTCCAGTGATTTGACGCGTGTGGCAAGAAGAGTTGGTAAGAGGGTGGTGTGTAAGAACCACATGCAACAATTTCTACAGAACTGCCACTATCCTCCAGATAATTTGCGGCTTATGAGCCTTTTTGTGTTGTGCATGTCTCTCGAGAATTGTCGAAAAATTATAAATCTGATTTTTTGATTTTGAAAGAAGAAGAATAAACTAAGAAAGGAGGAAATGAAAGAAGATCAATGACAAAATAAGAAGAAAGGAGGAAAGGAGGGGAAATGAGGTGGAAGTTGTCGACGCCTCCTTCCTAACAAAACTTAGATACGAAGATTTATTTATTTATTTATTGAGTGAGAGAGAGGGATATATATCCCAAAAGGACAAAAGAGAGGAGTTCATGTGCATATTTATTAATACATGAGCTTATGTTAATATATATATATACCATATTAGGATATACATATATACTTATATATAATGATGATCCTTTAATGTTTTGCTAGATATACATATATAATTATATATAATGATGATCCTTGAATGTTTTCCTATATATATATTATATGCATCATATATACATATCAGAGCTTGCTATAGGTCCGGTCATCTTATTGTAACTTGTTTTTATCATGTAACGATAGAATTAAAGCAAGAAGCTACTGCCAACAGAAGTCATGAATATAAATATTGTTATTTTTTTTCTGAGAGATATTCGGGCGAGAGAGTGACCTAGCTAGCTAGATCGATGATCAGCCATGCATGCTGCATGCAATATTGATCAGTACCATGCATGATGCAGATCATCATGCAGTTGGAGATCATTGACCTTTATAAGTTAGTGGTTTCCCACTTGTACATGATGCATGATCCCAGACACGTATATATATCTTTCACATGAGTGACCTATATATATATATATATATTCTTGTGCTGTCACGTATAAATCAAATGGATACGCATGCATATGTACTATGGGAGATCTTGTGCTTTGTCACTTGTTCGTGCAGCTAAGCTAGTGATCTAGGGAATGGCCGCTGGTATCAGATGCATGCCAAAAAAATAGATGCAATCCTCTTATAAGATTCTGACAACATTAATCACATAATTAATGCCTCCAAGCAGGGTGGAACCGCAAATATTTATGAAAAATTCAGTTTGTATATGAAATTCTATCATTATCTTGATATCTACAAACAATTTTTCTCATTTAGCCCTTCAATACTGAAAGTAGTCCCTCTAAGTATGAAGTGCTCTGAAACCTTCCTTATTTTCTAATGTCTACAAAGCTTTTTTCTTGTAGACTATGAAAAATACCTCAAATATGGTACAATGTTGCAGCGCAGATCTCCTTATAATTGTATACCCCTTTACTATATATGAACCGGTTCTTGAAAAATTCTCTAGAAGTTTATCCTTCGAATCTTAGAAAATTCTGACTATCAAGATTGTTGTGAGCTCGAGACTTATGCTATCAAGACTTTTTTTTCTTCATTTGATAGAAACAAATCACTTCAAATCATTACAACATTTAAGGGCTTTTGCTAAGAAGGATATTTGTGGCTAAAAATAGAATTTTCGTGAATAAAATATTTTTCCCACCAATTTGACTCGTGGGACATCCGTGGCATATAATTCGCGGTAAAAGAATATTTGCCATTGGCCATATACTTCCGTGGCAAATAGACTTTTTTGCCACAATATTTTTCATGGTAATAGACATTTGAGCTTGTGAGAATAAAATTTAAAAATGCTATAGCCTTGTAGCTATTATCCATTTTCTACAAAATCTTGTTTTGGCTAATAAGTTTGCACTATGAAATAGATCGTAGTAAAAAAACATTTAGCATAATGTTCTCTCTTATCAACTTGCAATAAATTTTCTTTTACGACCAAGTATGATTTCATAGCAAAAAGTAACTATTTGTGGGGAAAAAGTATTTGCCACGAGTTGTATTCACGCCAAATACTAAAAGATTTTAGAAAAAAAATTTAAATAAATAAATAATTGTAAAAATCATAAAACAACTTCATAATATAATATAAGCTAAAAAATTATATTTAAAGCTTAGATATTCAAATTGATACTAATAATAATTTCAAAACAACTAAAATTATGCCAACATGTTTACAAGAAAAACTCCCAATGAAAATCTAAGTATGAGATATATTTTGACACGAATATATATAATCATTCATAATTTCATATATCTTACTCCAAGGAATTTTTCTAGCAAACAGAATTTACATTAATATGAAGATTAAACACATTGATAAACTATTCCACATTAACAAACAAAATATAGTTAATAAAATAGTATGGATCCACATTAGCAATTTCCTATCAAACAGAATAGTATATTTTTAATAATTGTAATTCATTTAGTTATATATTCAGATTACATTAACATCCCATTTAAATATAATCAACCCCTCCACATTTACATCATTCTACTATACACAGACTTGCTTGTTGGGTAGAATTCATGACTGAGAGCACCAAGCCTGGGACTGAATGCATGGAGAGCTTGGCTATAGACTGCTGCAAAATAGAACAAATTAACACGAGTTCTTCATCCATGTAATGCGACATTGCAAATAATCAGATCTTTCCTGATAATTTAGACCAAGATTACTTACAATTAAACAATATGCACAAGGCAAGAACAAAAAAAAAAAAAAAATACAGCAATGGTAAACAAAGGTTCACATCTTTTTTTATCTTTCTTTTTTTGTTAAGGAAGAAGGGTCTTATATTTCTCAGAAACCTAAAAACAACTTCCATAAGTGTTACTGAGTTTTCAAACCTTGGAAAGAAGATGCTCAACAGGATATATAAAAATCACCATAGCATTCCTAGACCTAGAAAAGCTGCAGCTTATTGCAAACAAAATGAAATTTGTTTATATAGCATAAAATCAAGATTCTTACCTTGAGTAGTCTCTTTCCAATGGAGAATCAATTCTCTAGTTGTTCCATGCCTTGTATCAAGTATGGTTGCTATCATGTAAAAAAAGTGGTCAATGATTAGATTATATACCGTAATTTGCAAAACAAAGACCACATGCAACCACTACATAGCTTTATTAATGATTTTCAGTTACTAAGAATTGCAATAATGATAGTTGATTCCAGTTCTTACAGCACTTTGACTTCTCTATACATTATCACCTAGTTGTATTAAGTTAACTAGAAATAAAGTTACTCGAAAATGCTATACCAAACAAATTTGTAGTTTCTTATACATAATCAAGTAAGACAAAAAATAGCTTGGCAATGTAATTGGTGCAAACATAGGGAGAAAGATGAATTTTTAAACAAAATATAAAAATGATGTAACAAAATGAAGATTGTATATGCCTTCCATTAAGCTCATAGGATTTTTGTAGAGTATACAAGCATAAAATGCCAACTCATTCAGAAAACATCCTAACTAAATATCACATGATAAATTATTGATTCCAAATACTTTGCTTGCAATATCACTAGGTAAACTAAATCATAATAGAAATCACAAATGCAAATATGTTGAACTTAACGTATGTATTTAGATAGATAATCATAAGGAATACTCATCCAAACAAAGAACATTTGTGTTCACAAGACAACCAATATTACATTCTAGGAGATGACCTAGAAACATATAACTATAGTACTAATTGTTCAGCATAGTAAAGATCACACAAACTACATGCATTTAACCAGTCTCAACTACATAAACCAAGCATAATAGAGTTGAAGAGAATTAAAAAAAAATACATTCTCTTCTCCACAAGTTTAACACATACAAATAAAGGGTTACAGATAGGAATACAAATAAGAACTTCTAAATAAGATGAAAAGAAAGGAATAAGCATAAGTACCAAACATAAAAAAATGCACTAAATGAAATTCTTGAAGCTTGAAGTAGCAACTGCTAGGAATGAGACTACCTGAAATGAGGCTGAAGCTTGAAGTAGCAAGAATGAGAATGAGGCCTACCGACTTAGAGAAGGATCATGTGTCTATGAAGCAGGATCTTGTCAAGTCTCATCCTGCCAATAGTTTATTCAAGTCAATAACCAAAAAATGAAGCAAACTCAATTCCTTGTTCCAAATTAATGGCATCAAGCCCATAAGAAGTAAGGCAAACTCTAAGAGTCGAATTGCTTTTCAGTAGCAAATGTGTTACTTGATTTTATGACTGAAATCTATAATATAAATAGGAATGTATAGTATATTTAGTGTTGATCTTGGGTTGCCAAGTAGTGATATCAAGCAACAAAGATAGGAGTTCTTGATTTCTTAATTGCTAGCTAGCTTCTAAAATGCATTTTACAACTAAAATAGTTTAAAAAAAAACTTAGAATACATACCAGTACCTAGAGAAATAGCAAACATAATTTATAGATTAAGGTTTAAAGCAATATGTCTATTAATTTCCATGATACATTAAAGTTTAAAATGAATTATATTCACAAATTATTCTTAACTCGATTTGAGATGAATAACATTTAATCCATTCACAACCTATTAATTATTTGCTGGCAGTAGAATCCTCAACCTTACCAAATCCATATATAACATGTAAAAGTTTGTTGAACTCTAAACAACACAAGTCCACCCTCTTCTTCCATTCCACTCTTCTTATCACCATTATTTTCTATTCTAATTTCAAAAGTATAAATTTCAACTATCACAATGCACATGCTGTAGTTTTTTGTTCCAATAATTTATTTTCGTTTGATGTAAAAGGAAGTTAAGATTAACAGCATCATCTAATAGTATCAAATACCCTATATCTAGGAACTTTGTACACCCAATACTCAATAAAAATTAAAAATAGAAATTATAAAAATCCCATGTAAGAATGCCAAACCTCAAAGATCATGCTTTAAAGTTAATAGATCAAGATACCAGGACAGCAACCTGCACAAGGATGATGTGTATATAATTATTTACAAATGTAGAAGTGGTGTTTGCAGATTAGTTCGAAAGAAATTCAACCACTTACATTCGCCACTTCCTTCTTCACATAATTGGAAAAATCGTTTACCATGACTGTTGCAAAGCAAGTAAAACTAAATTAGTGCATTAGACAACATTAAAAAAAAAAAAAAACCCTGAAACAAACACAAGGCACAATACCAGGAGATGAGAGGCATAACAATTTTCGTGAATCCCTTTTTAAGGATTGATGCTCTCACTCTATTCTTTCCTTCAATGAACACAAATAAAATTAGGGGAATATTTTGGAGAAATCCACCTAAACAGATTAATATATCTACATTTTTTTAAAGTTTTAACTTTAGGTCTCCACTTTATGAATAAAATGAGGGCATTTTTGAAGTATCAAAACAAATGAAAATGAAATGGTCCGATGCGCTCTTACAAACAGCCATCGAATAAAAGCATACAAATGACCATTGATTATAAAGCTAGATCAGAAAAAAAAAACCTAAATCAGAACAAAGTAATTGCTGAAGCGATTACAAAGCTTAACATAGGCAGAAATGAACATTTCCAGCAGTAGCAACACCGAACCAAGAAGATTAACCCAAACATTAACTGAAAATCTCAGGATTCACAAAACAAAATAAAAACTCAATGAGATGTATTCCTAATGGAAAACACAGAACAAAAGGGCGAGGGAGAGATCCTTACCTGCAATCGCAATCACTTCGAGAGTCAAAACCAAGAACCACCCAAGATCACAACAATAAATTAAAGAGAAGTCAAAAGAACGCGTGAGAGAAAGAGAGAGAGCTTGAGAGAGTGAGAAGCGAATGGAGAGGGAGAGAGACACTCACCCGCGAATCGGAACGATGACCACAACAACATAGTAGCGCGATCACAAAGAGAGAGAGAGAGTAGGGTTGGGGAGAATTGCTTGCCTGGTTGGGGGGGGCGTAGCGCGATCAGAGAGAGAGAGAGAGAGAGAGAGGGATGGAGGGAGGGAGAGAAAGAGAGTAGGGTTGGAGAGAAATCGCCCGACTAGTTTGGTTTTTGGGGGGTGGGGGGTTATCGTAGATATGAAAATATTAGGGATTTGGGGAAATGGGGAATAGGGAGGGTATCGTGTTAGTTTTTAAAAGACTATTTTCGGCACTATACAAGCGCCGGGAATAGTTAAAAAATTGTAACAAATAAAAAACCTTAACATTAGTCGAATTTAACCAAATTTCTTTTTTGAAGAACTCTCTTTTACCGAAATAAGTAATTTTTCTCGCAAGAACTTTCTTATATTTTTAGAAATATCTTAAAATATTAAAAAAATATCTTAAAAAAAATAAGTGTTTTAAAATGTATATGTTCCATAATCAAGACTAGTAAGGATTTCCAACATTTTTATTAATTAAATACTTTTACGATGACTGAGACTCGTGGTTAAAGAAGTTTCATATCGTGGAAAAAAAAGTTTTTCCAAAAAATATCATAATATTGGTCCCTTTTGCTTCCCACAAAATCAATCTTGTGGCAATAGCTTATTTTTTCATGGCAAATAATTTTTTTTCACCATTTTTTATCCACCACAAAAATTTTGTGGTAACAACTAGGATTTTATACCCATCAATATTTTTGGTGTCAACAAGCCACCTTTTGCCACGAACGTATATCGCAAAAAAAGATTTAGTGGCAAAAACCCCAAAATCTTGTAGTGAACACTTCCCAAAAAAATATTTAACTTAAACGTTGCTGAAAGTACGTGAAATATTTCTTCTTCCTTTGAGGCTTTGTCACTCTGAGCAATTTCTTCTTCCCAGAATCCCAACATTCTCAAAAGAAACAAATCACTTCAGACCTATTCTTCTTTTTGGGCTATTTGAGCAGTTTTGAGTGATCTAAATTTTCTGTGAATCTACATTATTTTTTCTTGTCATTGACGTTGATTCTTCAGACCGATAGACCCATTCTTCTTGCTAGACTATCTCAGCAATAAATCACTTCAGAGAATCAAACCCATTCTTTAGACCGCCGTTGATTTCTTGGAAGTTGGGCGACAAGTTTTGATCTCGAACTCTAAATTTTCTCCTCTGCTCTCGCCTCTAAATTTTTGGGGAAGAAACACGTTAGCAAGCTGCCAGGTTCTATTGGTCTTTTTTATTTTTATTTTATAACAGGTTATATTGTTGAGAGCCTTTAAGTTTAGGTTTAGGTTTATTAAGTTCTATTTTATGTTTATTAAGTTATTTAAATTTATATTGCTCTCGCCTCACAGGTTCTATTGTTCTTTAATATATATTTTTTGCTTATTAAGTATAACCTCGCCTCTTAAGTTTAGGTTTAGGTTTATTAAGTTCTACTTTGTATTTATTAAGTTATTTATATTTATGTTGCTCTCGTCTCTTAACATGTTTTATTGTTCTTTAATATTTTCTTTTGTTTATTAAGTTCTGCTTTTTTTTATTAATATTTTTTTTTATTAAATTTAGGTTTAATTTTAGGCTTTAGCATTACTAATTATTGTTTGATTGTTACTTTGATTAAGTTTAGGCTTTTAGACAATTTAGACACTATGATTTTAACATTATTAATTTACTCTAATTTATTTAGACAATGGCTACTCTCATATAATAAATTAAAAGAAATAATATTCTTAAAATGATAATCTTAAATTATATAACTAATTTACAAACTGTAAAAAAAAAATCAATCAATTTCTTGGAATTACTTAAATTATAGAAAAATATGAGTAAGCCAATAACAATTGATTCTTTTTTTAAAAAGAAAGACATGGACAACTCGGAGATGGAGAGTAATATACGTTTAGAGTTTTTGATAATAACAGAACGTGATGCTTCTATCACTGATGAGCGTCCTTTTAAAAGATTGTCGTCAAGTTTAAATTGAAGGAAAAAGTTTTAAGTTGACCACCCCCAAACACCAAATCCTGGTTCAGTCCCTGTCTCCAAATATGCAAATAGTAGCTAGCTACCACATTAGTGGTAGTTCAATTAGTACGAGCTAGTATTTTATATATAATTTCGACATCAAGAATTCGAGTCATAACATAAGTTAATCGAAACCACGTTTATGTGGGTAGTAAATCCTGACTTTTAATGCGTTATGAGATGAGCTTTGGATTAGGTAGATATTTTAGAGGTGTTGTGGTTCAAGTTCATCCTTGAGAAAGTATATATCTATAGCTCAAATCGAACATTTTTCAGTGGGGAGGGACTCTATAGTTACGCCCAGACAGAGAATTGCTATGCTGGCCGCCACCGCCACCGCCTCCTTTTTTTTTTTTTTTTTTTTTGTTTTAAAGCGCTTTAAAAAAAATTGCAGCTTATAGCTTGCTAGGACTCATCGATCTGGCGCAATATTGTATGTATATATATATATATAATATACACACATCTATATACGTCAACCAGCAGTACTATCAGTACTACTACTGGAATCTGAATCAGATGTGAACCCATTACGTGAAAATACCAAAATTCTCAAAGTTAATATTCATGAGACACACCATGATGTATGTAGTAGGAATCCTCCAAGTTGATCACCATCGGATATATATAATATTAAGAAACTACTGATCTCCAAGATTCTGATCATATATATAATAAGATTCCATTTACTCATCGAAGTCTTTTGTTTATTATCGAAATATACATGATATCTTAGATAAAAACCCAAGCTCCAGTTACATTATGGAAAGAAAAAGAAAAGATAACAAAATGTGGGATGAATAAGACAAAAAGCCCATCCCCATGCATCCATCCGTCCCTATGGCTCTATGATATGATCATTTTGTGTCTTGGCTGGCTAGCTTTCATGCAATTCATTTGGCCATATATGTAATTGTTAACGGCAGCAGACGAGATGATCTTTGTTAGTGGCCGCTAATGCTTGATCATGATCTGATGATATTCCCTTTCCCATTTGGATTTCATTTGCTTCAATATCCCCGATTGCTGGAACAGCCTTCCCACTTACTTGGGCTACCTTTATAGCATCTGGTATCTGATCTTCCTCAAGTTTATTCTCCACGCTCTCTTTGTGCTTTCCCCATAGGACTGAGTAAAGTCCCATTACAATCAAGATAGAACCCAGCACACTGCAACCACATGACATGATTTATCTGATTACATTGCTTATAAGAGCAACGCTACACATAGATCAGTCGTAAAATGCGTAAACCTCATATTGTCATTTTAAAAAATAGTGAAATTTATTATTAAAAAATTAATTTTTTTAATGTAGATTCCGTAATATTTATTTACTTTTTAGTATGTCTTTGAATAATTAAGGATGAGATCATCAGAGGAATTAGTTAATTAAATTACCCTCCAAGGTAAATCTTCTCTGCCAGGATGAAGGAGCCAAGAATGGCTACAATTATCATCATCAAGGGGCTAAAAGCAGTTGCAAAAACGGGTCCTTTTCTCTTTATCACTATCCCTTGGACATAATATGAAATGCTTGATGTCACGATTCCCTGAAATTAATTAAGGAACTACTTTTAGAAAAGATATCATCAACAGATAGATAATTGACACGTGTTGCATAGTAACCCTCGTGGTGCATGCATGCGCTGCTCATCATCGCAAACTGATGATCAGTACACAGAGAGAAAGATACAAAGATTCGATTCTTACAGCATAGGCAGCAGCAAGGAGATTCATGTCAAAACCAATTTTCCAAACAGAGGTTTTGTGCTCCATCACAAAGGTGACAGCAATGGCTTGAAGAGTTCCCACAAAGCACATCAGAGATGTAAGAGACAGCTGATGATTCTTGTATGTCTTCAACGTATGTGTCTGCAATATCAAATTAAGATCAGATATATCAAAACAGTTTTCTAAGTTTTTCCGGCTAGAAAGACCAGAAAAAAAAAATTCTTGCAAATTAACATAATTTTATAATTTTATGTGATTTGTCAGATCATTTATTTTATAATAAAAAAAAATTATAATTTAATAAATTATATCAAATCAATATGACAGTTTGTAAAATTATATTTGTGTGTAGAGTATTTATCATAATATTACACTTACTTGCAAAACAAAAAGGCCCGCCCAGGAAAGGGTAGCGATGATAAGAAAGATGGAGCCTTTGAACCAGTCCTTGTCGCTGTTTCCAGAGGAACTTGTCACATAAGATTTAGGAGGATGGATGTGCTTCGACCAAACCATCTCTACTATTGGTCCTTTGTATAAAGTCATTAGCATAGCCCCAGCAACTGTCACTGTGGTTCCCACTATCTTTGCTTGGCACCTTACTTTCTTCAGGCTCAGCTTCTCCATCCTTTAATTTATTTTAATAAAAAGTTTAGCCCAATAATTCGTTCTCAGGAAAGTGAATTTAATTCAATATATATGATTATATATATATAGAATTGGTTGTTTTTTTGCATATATACCTGAATATGACTGCCATGACAAACGTCATGGCAGGGAGCATGTTGCTTATTGCGCATGAGAAAGTTGGCGACGTGTATTTCAGCCCCGCATAATAGAAGTTCTGATCAATCACCGGACTGTCAAACACAGACATGAAGATCACCCTCAGAATTCACAGATAAAGCCAAGAAAATTATGGCGATCTTGACAAGGAATAAACCCTAGTAAATTCACAAACTGAATTGATTTTATAAGACTAATTAAGGACTAACCCAAGAAGAGCGAGGACAAATATCTGCACGAAAATTGAAAGTGTAATTCTTGGCTGCGCTTGCCTGGAATGAAATTAAACAAATTAACGAAGGTTATAATTTCATACACAGACGGGAAAAGATCGAAGTGGATTAATTAATGAAAAGCTTAATTGTCTGGGATACATTAATTCATGAATTCAAACCTCTCGAAAAAGAAAGCAAAAGGGGCGATGACCGCAGTTGCAATAGCATGGCGATAAACCACCAGCACGTAGTGGCTCATCCCTCCGCTGAGAGAAATTTTACTAAGGATGTTCATTCCGGCATAGCCGAATTGTAAAGATATCATTGCGAAGTAGGGTTTCGAGGCTTCGAGAAAGCCGCTGCAGCATCCGGGCTTCTCCATGTTTCTATTAATTAATTGCCAAAGAAATGGATATTGGAACTTCGATAGGCAGTACTAGTACTACTACTACTGCAGAAATGTTCAAACTAAGACGGGGAGAGAGAGAGAGAGAGAGAGAGAGAGAGAGAGAGAGAGAGAGAGAGAGAGAAAGCTGAGAGAGATGAGGAAGAACAAGTACTGAAAGATCAGGACTAGCTAGCTAGTGTATTTCTTCTCCCTATAAGCTTAGAATGTGTGGTGGCTTACACATTTATAGCGGTCTCGAGGAACAAGTACTGTTGTATATATCTGACGTATGATCCTCTACCCTGTTAATTATACTAATTTCAGCTTTTGAGAAAAATTATTTTTATGATTCTAACATACTTTAGTCACATATAAATCTTATAAAAATATATTTATAAATTAATATAATTTAATATAATATGTTCAATTATAAAAATATTTTTGTTGCCAATTAAATAATTCTAAACGTATCATTTAAAGTTATGTAATTTATAATTTATGAGATTTTTACGTCACTTCTATTATTATTATGTATGGTTCATACATAATATATCACTATAGAAAAATTTAATTACCTATTTATAGTTAGTTAATTACAATAAAATAATTATTTACAGTCAAAATGAGTCGTAAATAATTTTTCATTATAAGTAATTAGTCATAAAACTCATTTTTCTTATAATATATTTACGTTATTTATTTTATAAATTTTAATTTATTTATGTGGCAAAAAATGAAATCATCGACGCGTTATATGTATAATATACTTGTGGCCGACATAGAGTTCATGTCCACCGGCATGCATTCTTGCCTTTTTTGTTTTTTTCTTGGCGAAAGTAATATAAAAAGGTTCTTGTCAGGGGCTAAAAAAAATTTGGTCGATGGTTATAGTTCCACGGAAGTCAAGTCCTCTAGTGAAATTAAGCCGATTTCGCAGCAAAGTTTAATTAGGAAGTTATAGAATTGGTAAAAAAATCAAGCGCTAAGATCTACGAAACGAGATTGAAAATTAGTTGAATTGTTTATTATATTTTGTGTAAAATTTTTTTAAAAAAATATATATTCTTTTTAAGGAAGGAAATTATAATAACATAATTGGAACTGGATTATTCAACTTAAATTAATGGTAAGCATGTAATTTGTTCATGTTCTAGTCTTAATTTCTGTAAAACGAAGTACTATTTCGGCCTAGCTAATTAATACTTGATCATCATGGTCATCAATCATCATCAACATATGCATGTCAGCATGTGGGAGATCTCATGATGGTGAAGCATACACATTATAAGATTATTTTTAATTATATATAATCCATGCACTTATATCACTACAATATATAAGATTTTTTGCAACATTTCATAAATTGCCACAGAAATATTTAAAATCGTCGTAAAAGTCTCAAATCGTCACAAAAGTTTTAAAATCGTGACAAAAAGTCATTTGTCGCGTTTTTAAGATCGCAGATTAACCGCAGCTATTTGGGCGGTGACAATAAGTCTAATTTCTTGCGACAAATGCTTAATTTTTTGTAACAATACTACTATTTATGACGAGAAAATACAACAAATGTTACTATTTACGATAGAATTTAACTCTCAGCTAAATAAAATATAATAAAAAATCTTATTTGTTGTAGTGACGTGCATGATGCTTCATTAAAGGGTTAATTGGGTTTCTTATTACGAGAGAGAGAGAGAGAGAGAGAGAGAGAGAGAGAGAGAGAGAGAGAGAGAGAGAGAGAGAGAGAGAGAGAGAGAGAGAGAGAGAGAGAGAGAGAGAGAGAGAGAGAGAGAGAGAGAGAGAGAGAGAGAGAGAAGTGGAATATGCGTGGCAGCATAAATAATGTTGGGGGATCCGAGTCATCATTGTGCGTGGTGGTGAGGGTCATGTAGTAAAAAGTTGATCATCACGTAGATCATCAAATATCATTTTATTAAAATTTTATTTGAATAGTAAAATAAAATAAAATAAAATAAAATAAAATAAAATGAAATAATTTTATATAAAAGTTAAAAGTTAAATAAAATATAATTAAAAATTATTTAGAATATTATTATTTTAGAGCTATTCATTTTATTTTTTATAAATATATCAAAAAAACTAAAAAAATAAATAAAATTGAAATGAAATAAGATAAAATCGTTTTTTGTATAAAGCTGATCTAATTCGTAGTACTGAAGCAATATATACTGATATCGGTTCCACTTCCCACCATGCATCATGCATGCATGCCTGCATGATCGTACGCCTGCTTAATTTTAATCTTTTTTTATTTGGGGATTATTTATGCGAATATATATATATATATATATATATATATATATAATTGCATTTTAAACATTTGCTAGTGGCCGGAGGGAGTAAAATTGATATGGGTCGATCCATCATAGTAGTGCTTTATAATATTATTGCATGCTTTAATTAATTAGGGTATATGATTAATTAATTAGTACGTACGAACAAATATTCATAACTATGGTTAACAATTATTACTAAATCTACTTAAAAAATTTTAAAAATTATTCAAGCTTTTTTTATAATTAATAAGAGTTTTATTTCCATAAATAAGTATAGCCCAAATATATATGAAATATATGAGAGGAACTAGTATTCTTATATGGAAAATTTGGAGATTGATTTAGCTTGTATTGTTTAAAAAACAGTCATCCAATAAAGATTTGATGTGTAAGCAATTACAAGAAATACAATTTGAGTTGTGCCACACCAAAATAAGATGGAAACTCACTGGAAAGCCTGTCCCTCGTTGCTGGAAATCAACTTACTGAAAATCAAATCCTCGAATAAGCATATATTTTGCAATCTGTCTCGATTTTTGGATTTCATTTTTCCTTCAAACAAGAAGATATTTTCCCTTCCTTTCTGCCGATTATCCAAATTTGATTGTTTGTTTGAAATGAATGGGGAGTAATGAGAGAAAGGGAGACGCTCATGGGAGAAAAGAGAGAGGGATTTCAGCTTGTTTCGGTGTGGCACATTAAGTTACATTTCTTGTAATTGCTTACATGTCAAATTTTCATTGGAGTGTTGTTTTTTAAACAATATAAGTCCATCCGATCTCTAGCGTCACTCTTCTAATAGATTGATTTAGCTTGTATTGTGTAAAAAATAGCCATCCAATAAAGATTTGACATGTAAGCAATTACAAGAAATACAATTTGAGTTGTGCCACACCAAAACAAAATGGAAACTCACTGGAAACCCGTCCCTCGTTGCTGGAAATCAAATCCTCGATCAAGCAGATATTTTCGCAATCTCTCGATTTTCAGAATTCATTTTTCCTTCAAACAAGAAGATAATTTCTCCTCCTTTCCGCGGATTATCCAAATTTGACTGTTTGTTTGAAGTGAATGGGGAGTAATGAGAGAAAGAGAGACGCTCATGGAGAAAAATGAGAGAGGGATTTCAGCTTGTTTCGGTATGGCATATTAAGTTACATTTCTTGTAATTGCTTCCGTGTCAAATCTTCATTGGAGTGCTATTTTTTAAACAATACAAGTTTATCCGATCTCTAGCGTCATTCTTTTAATATATTGATCAATTACGGATGGAGCACCAAAGAAAAAATTGTATTACTTTGAGGTAAAATTAATTAGTTAATTTAGTCTATTAATATAAATTTAAAGGATAGAGGAAAACCTAGGTTGTTTCTCTATTTTTTAGATTTCTATTTATGAATTTATTGTTATTTTATTAAATATTTTCACATAGTTTGTAAGAGTTTAATTAGTTTTAGAATTTTAAATATAACCCCAAGTTCCCTCTTATGTAAGATAAATTATCTGTTATATATAAGGGAAGGTTATCAATAAAATTAAATTACCATCATTTAAAAATATATATATATATATATATATATATATATATATATATATATATTGGCCATTGAATTTGACATGGTTGTGTATATGAATTTAGTGTTAAGTAATGCGTATCAAATCCAACAAATTAGGGGAAAATTATATATTGAACAATATATATAATTTACACACGCACAATATAAAACAGAAAAAAAAAAGCTAAGAGTCATGAATGTCGAGGATTCAAATATATATACATTATAAATTACAAGATAAGATCCTATTTGAATTTAAAATTGGATTTAAATGAGTTAAAATGAGTTTTAAAAATTGAATCAAATATTATTATTATTATTATTATTTTAAAATTTGGAAAATTTAAATTGAGATTTGAAAAAATTATATTAAAAATTATATTTTGTATAAAAATTTTAAAAATTATAATAAATTTTAAAAAATAAAATAAAATAAAATAAAATAAGATAAAATAAATTTACAATATCTAAACCAGATCTAAAGCTGATTATCCTGATCATCATCGAATGAATTAAGTTGTTGGTCTATTAAAGAACATCTCTTTATCAAGTGGAGCATCGTCGTACAAAAAAATCATTGTCTAATCATCATGATGATCCCCTCCCAATCATCTCTCACATATAATTCCAGAGCAGGGCCAAATTAAAGTAGGTGCTCTAACTTAAATGCCTACCTACTGAGAAGAAGAGCATGGCGATAAAGTGCGTGCGTGGATAGTACGTCCGAATTAATCACAATTATATATTATTATTCATGACGACTTAGAAACTACTAATCTAGCTACCAGCTTCTCAATATGGTTAATAGCTCTTATTCTTATAAGAGAAATGATACATTTACAATTAATTTAAAATTAATTTAAAATTTTTATAATTTAATTTTTTTTATTTAATTGTTAATTTTACTTAATAATTACGAATGTAAATATTAATATAATTATTTTTAAAAATTTTTCTTAATAATTAAAAAAATACCAGAAATAAAATAATAACAAATAAAAAAAATCTAATTACACTACAAATTGCAAAAAGGTTGTAAAACACGTCATACGTGTATCACAGCTCTTCTTATAATTATATTGTGCGTCACGTACTACCACTGGCGGAGCCCCTACCCTTATGATTTTGAAATATATATATATATATATTAGTTTAAACATATATATAATAATTTTAAAAATATATATATAATTTTTTATGATTTAATAAGATAATATTAATCTTATCTTATGTTGGCATCTTCCCTAAAACATTATCTTAGTCCCTTTTTATAAAATTATTTTGATCTTATAGATTAATTACTTATAAGCCCAATTTATAAAAAAATTAATCTGATTTAAGAATAAAATAAATAAATTATATCTCACATAAAATAAAATAATCTAATAATATGCATGGATTATATACTGAAAATTGTAAAATAAAAACTTCGATCGTAATAAAATTGAAGATGAGTTTCTAGCAAATATTTTAATTGTCTATATTAAAAGAGAAATAGTTAAGAATTTTAATTTAGATTTAATACTTAATGATTTTGTTTCTTTAAAAACGTAAGCTACAATTTTAAATACTATGAATTTCTTTTATTTGTTATATTTATATCAGATTGTTCTATATTATAAGAAAAATGATATAAAAATAGATAAAAAAATATTTTATTATAGTTTCAGTTTTACTTGGCCCCCTAAACCAAATTCCTGAACCTGCCATTGCGGTACTACACTCCCCAGCTGGCATATTTTCAGCTCTTGACATGTATATATGGAGAGACCAACCACATACATATATATTAGAGACACTACAAGAAAGAAAAAGTATTCGTGATATTCGTGACGAATTATTTATGATAAAGATGATTATTTATTAAAAAAATATACTTATTTTGATAATAAATTATAATCATTTTAGCAAAAAATAATTAATCACGGATAAAGTATTTTTTTATACTGGTGAGAAAGGAGTACAAGTCTCAAATGCATAATTTTGTGTAAGTATTTTATTAAAAAATAAAGGTCTTACGTACGTACGTATGAGGAAAAAAAGATCAAAAAAGTTTACTATTTTTATTGAGATCAATATATGCGCAAAGCTTATATATTTAAGATATATATATCATTATTCTATGGTCTGCTCTTTCGTTTTTGTTTTTTTCTCTCTCTCTTGATCTCTCTCTACATATATGAAATGAAAAGGAAATGAGATCAGTTTGTCTAGGCAATTGTGGGAAGCCATATATATATATATATATGGATATGTACTGTTTATACATATATATACACACACAGTAGCTTTTATGGCCTTGCCAAGGGGCAAAGGAATTGTCATTGTTTTACATGATGAGAACAAGATAAAAGAAGAAATAAATTTGATTGGACTCAAGTGCATGCAGGGCAAAGTGGAGGAGTTGATATGTCCCACATGGTGCAGAGTTGATATGTGTTGGAACTTCTAAGGCACTCAATCGTCATATATATCTGGAAAGGTGTGGAGATCATAGACCATGCATGTTATAAAAATTTATGAGTCTAACTCATCTCATAAAATCGGTCCAATGAGAAATGATTGTACATTATATATAAGCATGTCTAAGACCTTGTTCACAGGCAATGTGAGATTTATTCCTCAACATCCTCCCTCACGTGCAGGCCAGTAAATTTTCTGGTCATTGTCACGGGATAAGTAGTGTAGGCCTACATTCATCCTGTGGTAGGGTCTGAACCATATAGAAATTCATGAACTTAACTCATCTCATAAAACCGGTCTAATGAGAAATGATTGCACAATGCTTATAAGCATACCCAAGATCTTGTCTACAGATAATGTGAGATTTATTTTTCAACACAAACTAGCTAGTTGTGCTGATTTTCTTCCTCTAATCTATATTTCCCTTTTCCTTTTCTCTTTTTTGTCTTTCATCGATCGCATGTACGTATGTATTCGTTTTTCTAGCTAATTCTACTTTCCCAACGTTACATGATTTACTTTCAACTCTTATCTTGAGATGCCCATTTTTTCAGGGAATTAAGCCAAGAGTACTGATGATATTATATCTCGATATGTGTTAGGCCCAGCCAATCATAATCCTCAAAAATATATATAGCTCATGAAAAAATTTGTTGTTGTGATCGTATAGCAATTACGATGAATATACAAAATAATCGGATAAAAAATAAGAGAGAATTAATACAGAAATTTACGTGATTTAATGATATACTTACATCTATGGAAGTGAGTGACGAAAATTTTACTATATAAAAGTAGAGTTATATTATATATATTTATATTAACTCTAACTGTATGAATATACTTAAAATTTATAAAAATATCCTTGTGCTTCAATATTTATTATTGTATACTCATCATATATGAATCATATATTTCATCACTTATATATTTCAAGTTGTAGAAACTAGAAAGAAGAGATCGAGAATGAATAATTATCTAGCTAGTGGCAATGGACAATATGTAAGCAAAAGCCATTTTGAAGTCTTTGAAGATATAGTGCCTATATATATATATATATAAACTTTCGATCAGCAACTAGCAAATTTGTAGTAAGTTATACGTAACCAGCCAGCTAGCTATGACCCCCTCTAGCTCATATATATGCCATTTTATCTAACCAGCAGTGTTTTTTCATTAGAGATGCACGAAGATTCATCAATATTTATGAAGAGAAAAGTCACGAGTACTTAATATTTATGATCATTATTATATTATTGTATGTTGGTTCAGAATTTCGTGAGAGAGAGAGAGAGAGAGAGAGAGAGAGAGAGAGAGAGAGAGAGAGAGAGAGCCCTCGTGAGTTATAAATGGCCACCCAGGATGCAGACAGTGCTGGGAAAGCAACACATGCACCAAGTCCACTCATTTCAAATATCATTTGGACATTGAATTGAAGGATTATTGATTAATCATCACCTTCAAACGTCTCTTCAGCCACCCAGCTTTAATTAGCAGTACTGTGCATTCTCTCTTAAAGATACAACTTTATCAAAACAAAGAAACATTAAATAGTTATATAATCACTACAAAAAAAAATGTATTTATCCGTGATAGTTATCTTTTATCAAATTGATTGTTCTATATTAAAATTAATATATTTTTATCGTAAATAATTATTTTTATTATAAATAATTTTTTACGAATATTTGTTCTTTTTATAGTAAATTAATAATACTTACGTAGCCTTTTGGCTTAGTTCTTCCAAGGCCTGATCATTAACGTTCGTAGCAACACAACAAGCTGATTGTTGCTACACATGTAATATTGCTCATGTGTGAGGACATGATAGCTAGTTATACCTTATAAAACACACTTCAAATCCAAAAAGGTTTTTGTAATTTGTAAAACCTCCTCGATCTACCTTATAAAACTGTCAGTTTAATTATTTGGTAATTAAGGCCGGCTGATCATCTAGCTGTGATTACTAGACTAGTTAAGGCCTACAACTTTGCTAGGGATAAGAGTTGTTCATAACCCATTATACATTTCTGATGTTCTTTTGTGATCTCTTTATGCTAACCAAGAGAGATTAAAGCATCCTTAATTATTCCCATGGATTCATTTTCTTTACTTTCCCAGTCCCTTTTTCTTGGAAAAAATAGGGGCATTCAGTATCCAGATAATCAGGTTTTGGCTGCTGTTCAAAATTCTTTCAAATTCTATTATTGTAAAAGAGTAGTGCTACTATATCTCCTCAATTTGTCTATTTGGTGTGTTCCTAGTTGTGTAATTTACACTTTTTTATTTTTTTGCTTTTTATTTCAAATATTTTTTAAATATATTTTTTTAAAAATATTAATATACTAATAGTCACTTCTTTAATTATTAAATAAAAAATTTTAAAAAATCAATACATAAACAATCAAAATGAGAAAAACAAAATGAGGCAACATAAATATAGCATTTCTCACAGCAAAATCATATAACCACTAGCTTACACTACAAGAAAATTGTTTATTTGTGACTATTTAATTGCGACCAAATGATTATTTACAGTTAATTTTAATTGTAAATAATTATTTGATCGCAATTAAATGATCACATAAGTTTATTTTTCTTGTAGTGTTATAGGCAGGCATGCATGACCATGACATCACAAAGTCATAGCTAGGCCGGTCAAGTACTTCTTCAAATATCTTGCATCAATTCATGCAAAAATCATCTCCCTTTGACTGTACAAGATCAATAAGAACCATGAAGGACAACATAAATTAACACACAAGTACTAGCACTGAAATATATAGCAATAATATCAATGCTGCTGCCTCAATATATACAGGCCGGGACATTCCATTAGCAAATCGCGTTTCATTCTTTCCAGAAGACAAAAGTGATTGATTATTGAGCTGGAGGAAATGAGTGATTTTTTCGGTCCTCTAGCGTAGCCTTTTGATAGTCCAACGTTCGCTCATCCAATATTGTTGCCTTGCATAAATCCAAATCGCTTAAGGTTCTTTGTCTCCCACATCTATCCCCACCGAAAACTTTCATGCATGCTAGCTGGCTAGCTCTTAATTAGTTTAGACAAAAGAAAAAGTCACGTACGATGCAGCTTTGCTCTTGGTGATCAATCAGATGATCCCATTAAGCAAAGCAAAGCAAAGTGCACATTAGGCCGCTTCGTACTTCATAGATCATGAGATGAGATAGATTGAGTCAAGATTAAAGTTAAAAATTGAATAAAATATTATTTTATTTTAAAATTTTAAAATTTTAAAATTTTAAAAATTAATTAATTATTTTATTTTATATTAAAATTTTAAAAATTTTAATGATAAAATAAAATAAAATAAATTGAGAAGAATTGTGAAAACAAACTAACAAAATAGCTAGCTTTTCACAGCTTGACACGAAAAAGCCTATTCTTATTTGACCAAAAAGCTTTCTATTAAGACCAATCATGTCCATATTTATTGACCAGTCAAAGATTCACATATACTTTGAAAACGATCCCAACATATATATGCATGATTGATGAATATCTTTTGATCTTTACGTGAAATCAGCTTCGGCTTTAGCCCTTTACGTACAGCTTTTCACGTGAACCCTTGGCTGGCTCATGTTGATCAACCAGTTGATCATCCGGCCAGAGAAAATTACAAAAAACCAAATGCCTTTTCACGTAAAACTTTGCATGCATGCAATATATATATAAAAATATTATAGACAAGAAAAGTGTTCAATAATTGTATAATCCAGGTCATCGATCGATACAACATAATTTGGAGGGACCACCTAATTATTCACAAACTAATTAATTAATTAAGGAAGATATTTATGTCTGTGGGACCAGTTAATTAGTTTGCATGATTGAATATAAACGCACCATTAATAGTTTTAGTGGACTTTGAATAGATCGAGTCTAATTAGGGATCCATGATTAGTATTTCGATTAATACCAATATGATAGAGTGCGTTGCTTTAAAGATTTGGGTAATACTTTATTTCTGCATAATTAATTAGTGCATAAATTAAGTTTATATTTTAACTTTTATAAGCTTCCCCACAAAAAAATGCAGTGTGAAAAAAATATTTATTTATTTTGTTGGGAAGTAAAAGGGTTTCTCAAGCAATACATAATTCGTCATGTGACAGCTGATTGATATATAATACCTTAACATAAGATCAAGATTAAGTGCTCAAACAACCAATAGAATACTCATAATGAGGTATTAGAAGTTAGAATATGATCACCCTTTATTACTTTTGCATTATGGATCAACTTGGCTACGAGGAAACCCAATAATAAACCAATAGACTACTGATCTTGACATTTGATGCGTTGGGCTGCGTTTTGTTGTGTCGTCTGTCATCAGTCTAGTTTTCAGCCTAATCGATCGATGTATGTAGTGGAGTTTTGGGTTGGATGAGTTCGTGGGTTGATGCAATAAATGTAATTAAAGTTTCGCTAAGATTAGATGAGTCGATTTTAAATTTAGATAATGGATGAATGTAATTTGAATAGGACTCTAGTGTGTATCCGATAAGGGTAAGTTATTAAATTATAATATAACTCTTATTAAGTATTGTTTAAATTAAAATATAAGAGATTGCAAGAGTCTTAAAGTCCTAGATATGTTTCGAGTCTAAAAATCGACTGAAGAGATCGAAGTGCATGCAGTACATCAAGATTTGGGTGATACTTTATTACTACATGCATGATTAATTAGTGCATAAATTAAGTTTATATTTTAACTTTTATAAGCTTCCCCACAAAAAAATGCAGGGCGAAAAAAATATTTATTTATTTATTGTTGGGAAGTAAAACTAGGGTTTCTCAAACAATACGTAATTAGTGTGACAGCTGAATGATATATACAGCTACCTTAACATAAGATCAAGATTAAGTGCTCTAGCTAACAACCAATGGAATACTCATAATGAGGTATTAGAAGTTAGAACTTGACCCTTTAATACTTTTGTATTATGAAATATCGACTTGGCTACAAAGAAACCCAATAAAAAATCAATAGAATAATGATCACATTTGATGTGTTGGGCTGCATTTTGTTGGGTCGTCTTTCATTAGTCTAGTTTTCAGCCTAATCGATGTATGTGGTGGAGTTTTGGGTTAGATGAGTTCGTGGGTGCGATGCAATGCATTAGTATTAGGAATATTTTTCTTCAAATTCGAGAAATATAGTTGGATCTTGTATTAATATTTATTGTCCTTATTTTTATCAGTCTTTTCTACGAAACTTTATAAATTGAATAAAAGAATCAACATGTCATATTCGATCTAGTAATTATCCATTAGGCCGATCGATGGGCGACTTGATATGCTAAAATAACCATATCTACATTAATATACAAAAGCATGCAAGAAAATTGAGTGTCCCTCGCACTCTATTATGTTTCAATTATGAAGCTTGAAGTAAATTATTGGCAAATTAACGTTGTTTATTAAAATAAGCTGCAATTTTTTTGACGAATAGATTGTGCAATGAATTTTTTATTTCCAAAACAAAAAAAAAGTAATCAATCAAGGCCCTCTCTAGATTGAACACTTTTGTCTACAATGAGATTTTTTATTTTTATATAATATGAGAATTGCTACCAACACAAATTGATTACATAAAATAAAGTTATAAACTAATATGTTTTCATAAAATTCATTAAATCTATTTTATAATAAAAATAATTTTAAAATCTAACTATGCTAATGACAACATAATTAAGTGCAGCTACTTTATCATCAGCCTAACAAGTTGGTAACCAGGATTCATGGGCGCAGTGCTAAACTGATGTGGTAGCCTCATTTCCTCATAAGATTCACTTCATTTTTTAAATATAATAGTTTTAAGTCTCGATGTGACATTAATCGTTTTCGTAAAGAAGATCATTTTGCCTACTTAGTCTTCATTGGAATTAAAGCTCATATTATCTTATTTCATTGGATTTAAAGCTCATATTATTTTATTTTATCATGCAAAATTATATAATAAATAATACAACTTTTTAAAATTTCAAAACAATAATAATATTAAAAAATAATTTTTTAATAATTTTTTAATTTAATTTTTTATTTTTTATCTAAATTTATCTCATCTTTAAATTTAAACCAAATCTTGATCAATTTTGTTATTTATGCTTTTTGTCAAATGGAAGTGCAGTTAATATCAGGAACATGTACATGGATCCTTTTGACATAATAAGCTGTTAGGTCGGGAAGGTCAGCATGGACTGGTCAGCAAGGGGAGAAGACCAAAGTGGTAGGAACATAATTTCCACCTCACAAACAGGCCGGTTGGACCGGTTATGTTGAGAAAGACAGTACTACTTACTATTTCCAAGGTTTCTCGTTCATTTTGTTTTAGTTTAAATTACGCTATTATGACTTTAACAAAATAGTCACTACAAAAATTAGGCTTTTCTAAGTGATTTTCTATTCGTTGCAAATTCTTTTGCTGGAAAAAATTTATATTTGCAGCAATTAATAATTCGTCACTTAGTTTTCAAATACTTTTGATGCTGACACTTTGACGTATAGAGTGTAGTGATTATTACTACGAAAAAAAATCGTTGCAAAGAAGTTGGAAGTATTGCGGTAAAACAAATCGCCGTAAATTAAATTTAATGAGGCGAAAATCTATTCCCTTAATTACCCGCCCCCTTAATTTTGCGCTCCTCCCCCCCTTCCCCCGTTCCCCCCTCAATTTTCCGCTGGCCTCTATGAAATTGAACTCTAAAGAACCTTCCACCGCTGCGATCGCTCGACAAGCCACCCTCTCACTGGCCACCTGCTCCACCGCGAACTACCACTACCTTACCGTTGGAACCTATTTATCTTCCTGCGCTAGCATCGTCTGAGCAAGAGTAAGGGTTTGGAGGTACAGTTCCAATTTTCTCCAAAACCCACAAATACCTAAGTGTTTCTCCACCGAATTAGTTTATGCTCTTGGAGCTTACTGCCTCCGATTTCTGCCATTTGTCGAGTTCCTCGGTTAGGAGCCCTAGATCGTGGAAGACACAGCTCGAAGGTAAGCTTCTGGAAGACTGGAACTGAAGGGTTGGGTTCATGTTTAAAGTGCTTTAATACATTATTCTGTGATTTACGGTAGAATCTATTGGTAAGACTCTAATCTTTTAGTTAAATCCATAAAATCCACATAAAGTACGTTAAATGTATGTAATTCTTAAATTTCTCCATGTGCGTGTGTTTGTATATATAGATGCTGACGATTATACATAGAGAACGTGCATGTGTGTGCGCATTGGTATTTGTTAATTACTTTTTTTCCCAATTTTTTGATTTATGGTCGAATCTGAATAAATTACTTTGAGTTTGATCAATCTTTGTTTTGGTTTTGTATATTAGAGTTTGTTTTGAGTTTGATCAATGTTTGTTTTAAGGGATACAAATGTGGGATTTTTTATTTCTGAAGTAGTACTAATCAATTTGTGTTTGCTTTCTATGGAAAATAACTAAGTAAGATAGGTAAAGGAAATCTTGGCATATTCTATCAGTTTTATATCTTCTTTATATTGAAGATATATTTCAGTATGAAATTCCATTTTTATCCTTGTATGATCAAATATATCTAACAATTTTCATAATCAAATTTGTTAGATATCAATCGTGTGAAGATTCATAAATATGCAATAAATAAATTATCAAGTATAACACACTGATTGGTTACGAAGGGAAACTTTTTGAAAAACTCTTCAAAAGTAAAACCCTACGGGATAACCAAACCCAGGAAAGTCATTTTTATTGATTGAAAATCAGTTTACAAGTAAGCCATTTAATTACAAAATTTTTGTCAATTGACTCCCTTACTTGATCAGATAAACGACTCGTTTATCCCTACCGCAGTAGCAACTAGAACCTCTGATGATTTTCAATCTATGTCTTTCCTACTAGAACCTCTAGTAGTTGATCACGTACACCAATCAACGATCTTCTCAAATCTTGAACAAGATCACACTCGCAAGTGTATAAAAATCACAAGAAAAATTTTCCACTAATTTTCCTCTCAAATGGCTCTCAAATATATCTAAAATCAGCTCTGACCGAAATCACTTCTTAGGGTTACCATATGACTTGATTTAAATAGACAATCCAAAAGTGCTGCTAAAATGCATCTACTGACAGGTCATTTTTCATTAAAATTCGTATGTTGGCAGGTTGCTAACAGACTTCCGGATTTATTGTTGCAATTTGAATTTCGAATTTGCCTTCTGATTTTATCATTCCAGATTTCGAAATTGAACTCTCCAACCTCTTTAACAGACTCCTAGACACCTAAATGAATTCAAAATACTATGGATAAATCCCATAGTTTAAATTACATTCATTCAAAAATCAAAACTTATCCTATTTGAATTTAAATTCAACAATTCAAAATTACAGTTTTAAAGATAAGATGAAAATTTATCCTATTTGAATTCAAATACGCCAACACTAATCCAAACCAATAAAATTTACATTAACAATCTCCCCCTTTGGCTGATTGGTGACAAAACATTTTTTATGAATGTATGTTTCATATCCTGTTTGGGTTTTTCCTCCCTCCATCAATGTTTCTCCTCCTTAGTATGTGCTGTTGCTCCCCCTCACTCCTCACTTTTCTCCCCCTTTTTGTCATCAATTAAACCAAATTAATGTCATGTATAAATTAAAAGTGCAGCCTCACTTGAGGAATCGGATGAGGGAGGATTTTTCTTTTTCCTTAGTTCTCATCTGAGCACTCACAACCAAAATGTTAGAAAAAAAATAAATGCAAGTTAGTTTTATAGGAGAACCCGAGTATCAAGCTTGCATTGAAATGAAAAAAAAATTCTAAAAAAATAACCATATGATTCGGTATCCAGCAAGGTTATCTTAACTTGTCATAAACATATATGCATCGATTAACTCAATCAACCCAACATTCAAGTCCATACTTCTCATCAACCCAATACAAAAATCGAAACCCATATTTCTTAAGGATAGAATCTAAACCTTAGAATGAAAAAATAAAGATTAAAGTTAATGTGACTTACCTGGATGTTGAGAGATGGAAGATACTTCCTGAGCGTATTTCAAAATCACGCAAAACTTGTGTGAAATTTTATAGAATTTGGGACTTAGGGTAGAATGAGAAGTAGAGCCTTAGAGTAGCAAATAGTCTTGCATGTGATATGAGTATCGGAGAGTCTAACGCATTAGGAATGGGCAACTAAAACTGCCATGAGTCACTTTAAGTAACCAAACACTTGGTCACGTGTTATGACCTTGCTGAGACCTTTCTTTATGTCCTACCTAGACTTAACCACAAAATAGAATAATTAGATCACTCCCACATAAACCTCAAGAAGTCCTAAACATTGATTCTCAAAGAATGCCTCATATGCACTTGTAAAATCAAAAACTTGACCAAATCTTTTTTTTTTCTTGTTGGTCAGAAAATAAATTGCCAAAAAAATGTTTATATGCAGATTTTTTAAAAAAAATAAAAAATAAAAAACAATAGCAATGAGGCAAGTAGCATAAAGAGATGCATTTAGGTTTAATCAAAATGCTACTCACCAAATAAATTCAAGGACACACATCCTCTTGATTGCACCACCCACAATAGATTTCACTCCTCATAAAATTATCAAAATCAAAGTTCATGTGAGTGTGTGAGTAAGCAACTTATAAAAGGTAGCAACTTTTTTTTTGATGATTTTATTCCTTAATTTTTTTCATGAATTTTTTTTAATTATCATTTTTAATAGGAATATTCTTTTAAAAGATGCTCCCAAGAGATTGTCACTCACCTTAAAGCAAACTTTATGTTAGGACCTAGATACATAAGTGTCTCCTCTAAATACTTTACTTGCATAGCCACTTTTTGGTTCATTTTTATTGTTCATCTTTTTTCACAATAATAGCAGCAATGATTTTTTCTATAAGAACTTCTAAAATTAGATGCGCGTGGGGTGTAAGTCTTTTTCCACAATGAATTTCACACCGACTTTTTCTATATGGATCAATAAGTGGTGTTTGGCAAGGGGAGACATTTTTCATACTTGTACTAGATTCAACTAGTATTAGTCAATTTAAAGTTTGGACTCTCTCTATACAATTATTCAGCCTTTTTTGGACTTATAAGAGTGAAACTTTACTATGATGACCCATAGGGTTAGGATGCACGATGTGGGATGCACAACACAAGAATAGTGTATGAGTGTAAGAATTTATAAAGTGAGTATCAATATGTTCAAAGCCTTCAATACACCATCAAACATGTACTCTAGCCGAAAAACACATTTTTTTTTAATAAAAAGTAGGAAACCAAAACAAAATAAACCAACCAAAAATTTGTTTTTTAAAAAAAAACTTATAAACAAAACGAAACACAATAAAAATGCATGTCCTATACTAACGATATGCAAGAAATACAAGAACATGCATGTGGTCCTATAAACTAACGTGGCACGACATCATTTTTGACCACCTATTTTGCCTTGAGATTTGGCTTGTCCTTTTCATTCTTTTGAATACATCGCTTAACCAATTTACCAAACTCACGACTTACAAAATTAATTTGTTGGCTCATCTCATCAACTTGATTTTGTAGGCTTTTTCCACTCATTTTCTAACTTTTTCCAATTTTGATTTTCTGCCCTTGGGACACATTAAAACAATATGGTCTTATATGCCCAACAATTTCCCAATTATGACAAGTAGGAGTAAACTTACCTTTATACCTACCTTTCGTCATCATGGGCAATGGAGAATTTTTGTGCAAATTTTTTGAGTCGTCAGCCTTCGGCATGGGAGGATTGTTGTGATTTTCTTTTGACTTTCCTTTACAAACACAATACATTTGGAGCTTGATGCAGCGGATAATGATATCTGTTTTCATTTTCCTTTAGAAACCACATATCCTAATCTCATCTTATCACTGCTGGGTTTTTGAAACCTCAACATTTCATTTAATTTTTGGATTGCTGAATTTTGTTCACACTCTTGAAAATTTTTCAATTTTTGTTCTATTTTAACCTTTTGAGATTTTAGTCTCAACATCTCAACCTCATAAACTTTTACAACCTCAATCAAATTATTTTGTTCATTTTCTATAGCTATAAGGTTTTTATACAGCTTTTTATTGAGTTCTTTCAACTTGACTACCTCTTCACACATTTCATTGTAAGCATATTAAACACTAAGTTCTTGGTCGGCATCAACTAGAGTAATGTCCAAATCACTAGAAGCACAACTACTTTCACATTTTGTTAGTGAATTTTCAGCCAAATCATTCACAATAGTAGAAAAAACTATAAAAGATTTTTCATTATCGGAAGATAAGTTTTCACTTTCAAAATTCGAAGTATTACTAGAGGACACATTTGATATTTTTCCTTTATTTCTCTTGAAGTTAGGACACTCAATTCTAATATGACCATAGCCTAAACATTCATAACATTTTACTTTCTTATTTTTCTCAACTTTTTCTTTATTCTAATTTTCTAATTCATTTTTATTTGTTGGAAATTCTTTTGCTCTCTTTTGTTTTTCATTATTCTTTTTCTTAAACATAAACTTTTTGAATTTCCTAACAATAAGAGCTATATTCTCATCATTTAAACTCTCCTCACCACAATTATCATTATACTTTTCTTTCACGGTTTTTAAAACAATAGATTTACCTTTTCTCGTTTGGGGAAAAGATGATTCATACGTTTGTAAGGACCCGACGAGCTCTTCAATTTTGATTGTATTCAAGTCTTTGCTTTCCTCAATGGCTGTGACTTTGGGTCGAAATCTCTCAGGTAAAGACCTCAAGATTTTTTTCACAACTCTTGAGTCATCAACCTTCTCTCCAAGATTAAACCTGGAATTCACAAGATCATTTAGTTCAGCATAAAAATCATTAAAGCATACATTTTCAAGCATTTTAATTTCTTTATCTAGATGTTAGCAATTGTAATTTAGAATTTTTCACAGTCATTGTTCCTTCATGTGTGATTTCTAATATGTCACATGCCTCATTCGCTATTTCACACATGGGGATCCTTTTGAACTCTTCTTGAGATACCACCATAAAGATGGCATTCAACCATTTGTTATTGAAATTGTTATTATTTAACTCATCTTTCGACCAAGTATCAATACTGGTCTCGAATTTTTTCCACCATCTTTCAACCGTGTGCCATACTCGTTCATCCAATGACTTTAGGAATGCTCTCATATGTACTTTCCAATACGCATAGTTCTCACCATTAAATTCCCGTAGAACATACAATGATGCCATCTCTACCAGGGGAACGAATCACACTCGGATGAGTGAACCCGCTCTGATACTAATTGAAATTTCCTTTTTACTCCTATATGGCCAAATATATCTAACAATTTTCACAATCAAATTTGTTAGATATCTATTGTGTGAATATTCATAAATATGCAATAAATAAATTATCAAATATAACACACTGATTGGTTACGAAAAGAAATCTTTTGAAAAACTCTTCAAAAGTAAAACCCTACGGGGAAATTAAACCCAGGAAAGTCATTTTTATTGATTGAAAATTAGTTTACAAGTAAGTCATTCAATTACAAAACTTTTATCAATTGACTCCCTTACTTGACTGGATAAACGACCTGTTTATCCCTACCGCAGTAGCAACCAGAACCTCTGACGATATTTTATCTATGCCTTTCCTATTGGAACCTCCAATGGTTGATCACGTACACCAATCAACGATCTTCTCAAATCTTGAATAAGATCACACTCGCAAGTGTATAAAAATTACAAAGAAAATTCTCCACTAATTTTTCTCTCAAATGACTCTCAAATATATCTGAAATCAGCTCTGGCTAAAATCACTTCCTAGGGTTATCATATGACTTGATTTAAATAGACAATCCAAAAGTGTTACTGAAATGCGTCTGCTGACAGTTTGCTAACAGACTTCCAGATTTACTACTGCAATTTGAATTTCAAATTTGTCTTCTAATTTTATCATTCCAGATTTCGAAATTGAATTCTCCAGCCTCTTTAACAGACTCCTAGATACCTAAATGAATTCAAAATACTATAGATAAATCTCATAGTTTAAATTACATTCATTCAAAAATCAAAATTTATCCTATTTAAATTTAAATTCCACAATTCAAAATTACAGCTTTAGAGATAAGATGAAATTTTATCCTATTTGAATTCAAATACGCCAACACTAATTCAAGCCAATAAAATTTACATTAACACAGTAAATATGATGAGATTTTGTACCTCTTTGAGATTTCTATGGACATTATTTATCTTTCAATAATTTATAAGCTCGGTATAAGATTTTATGGTAGCTGTATTTGTGTTAGACTGCCAATTTGTGTTCATAGTGCTCTATTTCTGGTCGAGTTTAGCACTTTCTAACAATAGGGTTATTATGACTCTTAGATACAATATTTAATGTTGATCTCTCAACAAATGAAAATAAGGCCAGCCAACTCTTTAATCTGTAATTACATGGATTATATTTGTTTCTTTTGAATCTTTTTCTCTTTTACTTTTGAGCTCTCCAATACCGTAGGTTTTGAGTGTGTCTATATATATATGATATATTAATACTTCATGGATTGGTTTCCTTAAGTGATTAGATTTATGTGTGTCTATATATATCATGGTTTTATTGATTAGTTTCCTTAAAATCTAGGTCTAATCTTTCCACTTAGATCCTAGTACACAAAGCTACACTTTTTTGCTTTATATTTATCTACTAATCTTCCCTTGACTCCTAACCAATAAAATCTCTTGATTTTAACTATTGTACTAGAAGTGAGAATAATGAGAGGGGACATGGTTGTGTGTGCGTGTGAGTGTCTATATATGATTTAAATATATAATTATATTGGGTGTAGTAACGTACAGCTTTGGACAGTGTTAGTTGTTGAATAAATGCATAATTGATGCATAAAACTTCAACGGCTATATATAGAGTATTTCTAGTATACATTATGTAGTTATAAAATTTATTTGTATATGTTTGCCTTGGTGTTAATATAATATTTGCAGACATTTGATTTCTGCATTCTTTTTTGGCATGCAACATTAATATTCATATCGAAAATCATGAATTAGTATAGTTATGTTGATATTCATGCATACAGCTAGCGAGAATGAGCTGATTATATATATAATATTTGCAATGCATAATTTCCTCTAATTGCTTGCCGATCTTCATGTTGGTAGATACTTTAAATTAACAAGAGATCTAGGCAACACGCTAGCTTGGTAGCTTGTTTGTTTTGTCCACTGCATTGGATGATGCAGAATTGCCCAACAAGTTGACCAACTGCACTGGATGCTACAGAAATGAAGACATATTCTCCTTGCTTGGGAGAACAAATTTTGTAGAAACCAGAAAGATCTGAAAACTAGGCATACCTAAAATAAAACTCAAATGCACAAATAATTCTCTTGTCGATAGATACAACAAATACGAGAGTCAACAAACTGCAGAAAAAACTTCAAAATTGTAAAAGATATTCAACCTCCAAAAGAGACAATTCACCAAGAATTCCAGTGTAGTAGGAAAGGGGCACATCCGTGTGGTGGATTTTAAAGAGGGCTCTTGTATCTGTGATAAGGCTGCACTCTTCCCTTTCGGTTGTGCCCTAAATCAAGTCACCTTTCCTTGTAGTCTAGATTTGGCGGATTCCAACAAACCCACTTAATGGCTGCATGTTATGACCAAAACACAATATATTATAATTGCAATATTCTATAATCTAATTCATGTTTTTATGAATCACTAAACAAAAAGAGTTCCAACACTATTATTTTTCTTCCTTGGATTATTTTGATGTTGATTTGTCTTAAGAGTTCTAACATTTTGTTGGAGTAATTCCTCCGATATCTAAGGGAATTGTATGTTTTGACAATTTTGAGTGCTTTTTATTAGACAATATGACAACTGGGCAATATATATATATAAAATATATCTATATATATATACACAAAGGGGTATATGTTTACACTTTAGAGATAGCATGGCGGGTTTTTGATTTCAAGAAACTTTTGAGCAAGGAGTGTAGTTAAATCACAGATTGTATTTCTTATATCAGACACAATTTTGTCACTCTTATATTTAAATACTTATTGACACATTCTTCCTATGGTTATTTTAGGTACTTTAAGAGAAAACTGACATGAATGGCTTTTGTAATGATGCCTCGACTGTGACGCCCCCAAATTCCCCTTAAAATAAATACGGGAATCGAGGCGTCAGGATGATGACAACACGGGTCACACATCCCAAGGACAAGTGTCAAACGTGTGTGCACACGTGACATACATAAAATATAGGTCGCAACGGATAATAAATTATTATCTAAATATCATAATTTTTTTTTAAATATTTTATAAACCATTTTAATATAAATTCTCCAACAGGAGATTTAATACAGTCATCCGAAAAATAAATTAAATAAATACCTATTTTTAAAAAGGAAAAAATAAATTTTCCGAAATAACAATTTATAACAAATATACACCAACGACAGAGCTGTCTCCTCAGGCTCAGCCTCTTCAAAGTCTGTATCCAAAAACTACAATACCAAAATGACATTGCAGGTAAGTATAACCCAAACAAACTCAAGATAATAAATACATTAATGCCACAACAACAATCATGAACAAATTACCATATGCATGAGACTTAAAATCATATTCCTCAAAATTAATAAAATAACCACACACGCCAAAATCCCATTTGGCCCAAAATAAAACTCCAGTAAAATCACCCATCATTTTCCTAAAAAATGATAACCATAAATCCATTAAAACTACAACTATTTTCCCAGAAAATAGTCTACGTAAAACCAATAAACACAACCTGCCACTTTCTTAGAAAATGGCCTCAACATCAGTTTTATTAACAGTATGCACCATGATCTCCCCTAAGGACCATCCGCACACCCTGGCTTTCATCATCACACCGAAGGTAACGACCCCCCATGTGACTTCGGAACGGGCGATGCCTAGCTAACCACGCCCAGCATATACCATGATCAAGCATCCCCTAACTCCCGCTAGCAGAGGAGCCACGAAATCGGGACGAGAGCGTTACCATCTCGTCTGATTCCATCATCGCCCGGCGACGACCCAGGGGACATTACTCAGTATATTTCACTCTCGAGTGACCAGAGGAGCTCTATCGGGATAATGCCTTATCCCGGCTTGGGGTTGTGATACACACGCACCCGAAACCATAAACACAATGTAAACCCAGTTTTCATTTTCAACACATAAATATGCACGTAAATACACAATACAGATGATCATGCACCAAATAACCAACAACTGATAATTTTCAATAATGACCAAACACAATATTTGTTGATGCCAAAAATATATTTAAATCTTAAAATTTATTTAGAAAATACTTACAGCGATTAAAAATGCATATACTTGAGTAGACGTCATTCCGCAGTGCTCGTAACGGTCACTTGTACGTCAGGCTAAAGTGCTCGGTTTGACACCAAAATTTAGGGAGATACTCTTTGGAAGGTGGGGAATCTCGTGGAGATGGTGGTGTGGAGGAAAAACCATCGGAAGGTGGCGGATCGGGGTCAACTAGACTCCCCACCCTTCGGCGAGTATAACCCAGCCTCCGGCACCAGCCACGACAGCCTAAATAACTCAACCCAAAATGGGTCCTAAAACGGGTTGTTTTTCGCCGCGTCGCTGTTTGGCCACCGTAGGCTTTACCACGGACGGCGGCCCTGGGGGAGATGAGAGAACCGACGAGAGATGAGAGGGCGAGAAGGGTACGCGAGCTAGGGGGGTCTGGGGAAAGAAAAAGAAAGGAAAGAAAGGAAAAAGAAAAAAAAAAGACAAGAAAAAGCAAAAAAGAAAAAAAAAAAGAAGACTAACTAGAAAAAAAAACACAATAATTTAAATAAAAGTTGACTTTAAATACTATAATCTAATATCAATAAAATAAAATATTTAAAACCCAACAATAGAAATAAATTAAACCCATGGGCAATATTAAAAATAAAATAATAATTAATATAACGAAAGCAGATCAAATAAACTCACATAATAAAATAAATGAATTAAATTCCAATCATTAAAATAATTAACTCATATTAAAATATATAAGAAAAGTAATGTAACTCAATATTAACTAATTAATAACTCAAATAAATATCTTAAACAAATAAAACATAACTAATAATATTATTAAAATAAATTAAATTAATTAACACTGAGAATAAAATTACGTATAAAAATACATGTAAATCTGGAATCTCACATCAACTCTGAAGGCTCTATATGAAATCGGTATGTGTCATTCATTCTAAGTCCATAATCCTCACAAAAAAAAATTACTTTGTGAAAAGTGGTAAACTTATCATAAGTTGACTTGATGACTAATTGATCAAACAAATTGGTTGAGTGTTTAATATTGTCACATCTACTTTTCAACCTATTTGATTATGAACACGTGTGGATTCAAGACATATCTAGGAGATCTGTTGTAAGACCTTGGCCCAGGTTTTTGGATTTATTTAGTGAATAAGTGGTAGGACAGGATTTTAATTCTCGTAATGGTGAGGGTTTAGTGATTTATTTTCATATTTATTGTTATGTTGACAGATATAATTTGTTAGTTTTAATCCAATTTGGGAAGGTTTCAGGGTGTAATACTTAAATTTATAAAAATTTCATGACTGGCCTTATTTTCTGATAGATCTCCTTGTGCACAATCAAATGACTTTGTTAATACATAAAGGTCAGTCCACACGGGTCTGTGGATTTTTTTTCCCTACATTTTTCTTGTTGTGGCTAAATTCTCAGGTGAGTATCACCTAATCTCATGTATTCCTCTATTTCAGCCTGCATAGATTAGAGATTCATAATCTCACTTTTGGTTATATTTTGTTATATATTGCAGTTAGTACTCCACCTGGATTTCCTGATCATCCTCATAGAGGAATAGATATTTTTCCTTTTGTCTTCCTTGCTAAATTAGCACCACCTTGTAAGATTAATTATATGCCTAGTATACACTTCATTAGGCCTAAAAATAGCATATCTTTCCACAGACCACTGGGAATTGGTTAAATATTCAAACAAATATTTAATGATTGTTGTAGCCAAACAGCTTGGTTTCTATAGACGTTGTCGATTCATGCATGGGTGAAATATTTAGGCCTAGAGTATTTTGTTTTGTTACTTAAAACATGATCAATCATGTTCCTTTGAGCCAAGGGGCTTTTTTATTGGATTGACTTTGTAGTTTAATTAGCATATCCCCATTGTTAGTAACAAAGTGGAGGATGACATATTTGCTACTTGATTTCCTGCAAGCACTGCACATACTATATCCACTAATTAATTGTCTTGGTCTTGCTTTTTTGATGATATGTAGTATTTGGTGTACATGTTTATAACTTGGATCAATTAGTTACACCTAAGGTTATAAAAATAATGAGGAGAGAGAGAGAGTTGTACAAATTGCTTTTAAAAACAGTTAAAAATAATGAATTATAATTAATATATAAGTAAAAGAGTTTGTTCCCAAGCTAAAAGAAAAAAACAATCATCTTTAATCCAATAAACTCTATATATGAAGTTGGTGTTAAGTTTTGACCCATGAATTGAATAATCATCCCAGGTTCACTGCCATTCTAGAGTTCGCAATGTTGGCATATTCTTTTTTGTGATCGTTGTTCCATGGTATGGTTAATAGAAATCCTTATCTTCATCCTTTCTCATAGGCAAAGGTGGTATATAAACATGTAATAGATGTTGAACACTAATAGGTATATAAACATCCTTTATAAACTCAAATGCAGCTAGATTACGTTTCCTTATGATAAATTTGTATAAATGACATTCTAAAATCAAATTTAAGTTATGAGAAGAGCCATAATGTTGGTGACTATTAGTGGTTGCAATTTATAGGGTGAATATCTTCTCACTAGGACATATTATTTATTTATATTGATTGATTGAGATAAGCATTTGGTTTCTGCTACTCATTTTTTTTGTTCTATTATTATTTTTTGTAATGTTTGTGGTAAACTTTTCGATATCTTTTTCTGAACTGTTTTATTCTGAATTCATTTGTGGCATCAAATTATTTTATTTTAAAATGTATAGCTTTTTTCTTAGTATTGGAGCTGGTTTTTTGTTTATTGGTGATTGGTGTCTTGTATGTATTGGGTACATTTGCAATTTTGTTTTTTTAGTTAGCAAATTTGAGCTGTGCTACTCATATTATGATTTTTCATTTTACTCTTATGTGAGGCAACAAAAGAGTGGATGTAGTGGCTTATGCAAAAAAAAGGAGCTCTTGATAATGGGGTGTTATGGCCATTTAAGAATGGGTTGTTTAGTAGCAATGTGAAGTCCTTTCAAGATCTCGCCGCCTTATTTTAGTGATAGCAGACTCCTTAAATATGTTATAATAGTGGTGTGACCTTTTATTAGTAGCCCAGTTTGCATTTGATATGAATATAATGCACATTCTCAATGTATAAATACATGATTTTGGATGAATTGATGTTTGAAGATATTTATGCATGTCATTTGTTAATAGAAACAAAGATTATATGGTGTTTGGGAGGTGTGAAAAACTAAATATGATGAATGGAATGTGATTTGTGAGAAAAAAACTAAATAAATGAAAATTATGGGGATTTGTACTTTAGCAGCGAAACATTTGCGTTGCAACCGGGTTTTCTAAGAGCAAAATCAATTGCAAAAGCATTTATAAATGCTGTTGAAGAATATTTGCGGTGAAAGATAGTCGCTGCATATGACACGTAACTCTAAAACGGCGCTATGCAAGTACGTTGCAAAACCAAATTTAGCGACGTTATATCAGCGCTGCCATTTCGAATTTTCAATCTGGTGCTGACAAGCACGCTCGAAAAAGTTTACCGCGGCAAAATTGAATCGCCGCTGTTACCCAAATGACTAACACAAGAAGGGGGGTGAATTGAGTTGTATTTAAGAAATTAACAATTATAAATAAAATATAAATAAAATATGAAACAATAATAAATATAAAGAGTAAGGGTAAGAGAGAAGCAAACTCAGTATGTTAACGAGGTTCGGCCCCACTACCTACGTCCTCGCCTCAAGCTACCTCTTGATAATCCCCAAATCCACTATTCAATCTCCTTTAGGTGGAGATAGAAACATATTACACCTTTGAGCAGCACCGCTCCAAAGAATCCGTGTAGAACACCCTCTACACTTCCAATCACCTTACACTTGGTGATTTAACTTTTTCCCGTGTAGAACACCTTCTACACTTCCAATCACCTCACACTTGGTGATTTAACTATTTCCCGTGTAGAACACCTTCTACACACACAAGGGTTATACACACCCTTTTACAAATACAAGAGTTGATAGTAGGTAGACTATCAAAGTACACTCCTCAATGAGTGAGATAGAAACAATACAGCGCAACCTATATCTCTCTCAACAAGAACAAGAATTAAGGCTCAAAATTTTAGAAAAGAGAGAATGAGAGCTTTGAAGAAATGATGCAAAACTTAGCAATAGATGTGTAAGCTCTTGTTGTGAATTTTGCAAAACTCAAGTGAGCTATTTATAGGCAAATGAGTTTTCAATTTCAAATTTGAAAAGATTCTCATGTCAAAAATATCATCATTCACTTTTCAAAAATTTCAAATCTAATATTTTTACTTTTTGCATGTGACACAAGGAGCACACTTTACTTTTCAAAAATTTCAAATATAATCTTTTATTTTTTGCATATGACAAAAGGAGCACACTTTTCTTTTCAAAATTTTCAAATAAAGACATCTACCTTTTGCATAAGTCAAGAAAAGCATCCACCACTTTTGAAAATATTTAAATAAAACATGCACATGTGAAAGATGACAATCAATCATCTTAATATTTTCAAAGTTCAAACCTTTAATCATGTCATGTACATGTGAAAGATGACAATCAATCATCTTTCAAAATTTTCAAATTTAATTTTCAAAATATTCATGCATATGTGGAAAATGTATTTTAATGCTTTATGATAAAATATTAATTTTGAGCCTTAATCCTAATTTTGAATTTTTAAGAGATTTACAACATTACTCTATGATTTTAATGTGAACTTGTTCTCTTCTTGCTCATGCTTGCTTCCTTGATGTGCTTGATTATATTGTGTGGACAACTTGAGCTTGAGAGTCCTTTATTCTTTGGATTCATTTGTTATCATCAAAATCCATTTGTAGATTTACATGAAACTTGAAACCTTGGGTTCAACAGCCGCAATTAATCTTCTAGTTGCTGGAAATGATCATTGCGAATGATTTTTAACTGTAAGTTGGAACCCTTTTTGCGACATTTATTGTGATTTATAGTGACGAACATTTGCAGCGAATTTTCTTTTTTGCTGCTAGAAATCAGAAGTGAAAGATTAGTACCGGCGATATTGCAACGAAGTATAGTCGTTACTAAAGGTTTTAGCTGTGATTTTTAATGTTTTTGTGTCGAAAATGTGCATTGCAAAAAGTTAATTATGTTGTAGTGAGTGTTTTAATTTATTTGGTTGATAATTGATGGACAAAAATAGGGGTAAAAAAGGAAAAATCTTGTGAAAAATGATTATTATGAGCATAACACAACTATATATGAATAGAGGAAAAAATATTAACACTTGGAATTTGAACATTCAGAAGTGGTAAAATGATATTTAAAATTAGCGAAACTAAAGAATGGTCTTAGGTCGTAGAATAGAAAATTCTGAATCAATTTTATTGGAGTGCAATAGAATATCCCTTCTCATAAATAATACAATTTTTTTAAAAAAATTTCGAAATAATAATATTATTAAAAGATAATTTTTTATTTAATTTTTTATCTTTTATTTAAACTTATTTCATCTTCTCTTATTTCATTTTATTTTTAAATCCAAACACGACTATATATGAATAGAGGAAAAAACATTATAGGCCCTAAAACGAAAAACAACCAAATCGTAAAATTCTGAGTACTACTCAATTCCTCCAAGTCCAAAGTAGCAGTCTACATGTAAATTAGCCACAAAATCTTTATTCATTTTCATGTATTCAATATCCAGATATTACAAATTTTATAGGAGAAAGGAAAACTATAAATTTCGCAACCTATAAATTTCTAACATCATGCATGCGTACCGTTTACCCAAATTAAAACGAGAAACCCGTCATTTCAACGCCATCTTAGCCTCCACATGGTTGCATAAAAAAGATTCACACCACAGATCCAATAATCAGAAAAATCAACAACCAAAATACACATGAGAAAACAACGTTAACACAAAAACAAACAACAGAAAAAAGACCAAAAAACTTATATATATATATATATATAAAATAGGTATGAGAAAAATTCGTTAGATCATAAAGTAGCTTGAAAAAGAAGGGTAAAATTGACTAGTAACGCTAGACACAATTGTACAAGCCCAAATGATAAACTTCGCACAATTCTTTTGCAATAATATATACCTCGCACAAGCCTTTGGTGTCAGGTACTACATTTCTCATATACTCGTATATATCGAAATTACCTAATATCTTACATAGAAACCCAAACTCCAATATTATTTATTTTACGGAAATTAAGATAACAAAATGTGGGATGAATATATAAGACAAAAAGCCCATCCCCATGCATCCATCCGTCCCAATGGCTCTATGATATGATCATTTTGTGCAGTCTTGACTACTTCGATGATCTGGAATTCTTTTGTGCATATTGCTAAAGCACGCATGGCAGCAGACGAGGTCTTTGTTACTAGCCGATAATTCTTGATCATGATCTGATCCTTTTCTCATTTGGATTTCGTGATTTGCTTCCCCGCGGATAGCATCAGGTAACTCTTCCTCATGTTTATTCTCCACACTCTCTTTGTGCTTTCCCCATAAGACTGAGTAAAGTCCCATTACAATCAAGATAGAACCCAGCACACTGCAACCACATGACATGATTTATCTGATTATATTACGTAGAGCAATGCTACATATAGTTCGTGAAGTGCCTAAGTATCGTATAGCTACTTTTTTAAAAATTAAATTAAATTAACTACTAAAAAAACAATATCTTCGATTCCATATTTATTTCCTTTTTCATGTCTTCAGATAATTAAGGATGAGATGCATGCATGGAAGAAGTTTGAGTGAGAGATCATGATCAGAGGAAGTTAATTAAATTACCCTCCAAGAAAAATCTTTTCTGCCAGGATGAAGGAGCACAGAATGGCTACAATTATCATCATCAAGGGGCTAAAAGCAGTTGCAAAGACGGGTCCTTTTTTCTTTATCACCAGCCCTTGGACATAGTATGAAATGCTTGATGTCACGATTCCCTGAAAGGAACTACTTTTAGAAAAGATATCATCAACAGATAGATAATTGACACGTGTTGCATAGTAACATCGACTGGTGCATTCATGCAGTACAGAAAGATAGAAAGATTCGATTCTTACAGCATAGGCGGCAGCAAGGAGATTCATATCAAAGCCAATTTCCAAACAGAGGTTTTGTGCTCCATTACAAAGGTGACAGTAATGGCTTGAAGAGTTCCCACAAAGCACACCAGAGATGTAAGAGACAGCTGATGATTCTTGTATGTCTTCAACGCATGTGTCTGCAATATATATCAAATTAAGATCAGAGATACCAAAACAGATTTTCTATGTTTTTCCTGCTAGAAAGACAAAAGAAAATATTACTTACTTGCAAAACAAAAAAGCCCGACCAGGCAAGGGTAGCGATGATAAGAAAGATGGAGCCCTTCAACCAGTCCTTGTCGCTGTTTTCAGAGGAACTTGTCGCATAAGATTTAGGAGGATGTATGTGCTTCGACCAAACCATCTCCACTATGGGTCCTTTGTACAAAGTCATTAGCATAGCCCCAGCCACTGTCGCTGCGGTTCCCACTATCTTTGCTTGACAACTTACTTTCTTCAACCTCAGCTTCTCCATCCTTTAATTTATTTTAATAAGAAGTTTAATTAGCCAAATATTTAGTTCTGATCAGGAACGTGAATTTAATTCAATATATATATATATATGTATATGATGATATAATTGTTTGGTTTTTTGCATATATACCTGAATATGACTGCCATGACAAACGTCATGGCTGGGAGCATGTTGGTTATTGCGCATGAGAAAGTTGGCGACGTATATTTCAGCCCCGCATAAGATAAGTTCTGATCAATCACCGGACTGTCAAACTCAGACAATTAAATCACCCTCAGAATTCACAGATAAAGCCAAGAACTTATGATGATCTTGACAAGGAATAGAACTAATATTGAGGACTAACCCAAGAAAAGCGAGGGCAAATATCTGCACGAAAACTGGAAATGTAATCCTTGGCTGCGCTTTCCTGAAAGGGAATTAAACAAACGACGACGTTCACGTATCAGACCCCGACGTACGGGAAAATAAGTGACTTGAAAAGCTTGGCCAGGATAGAATTCATGATATCAGACCTCTCAAAAATGAAAGCAAAGGGGGCGATGACCGCAGTTGCAAAGGCATGGCGATAAACCACCAGCACGTAGTGGCTCATCCCTCTGTTGAGAGAGACTTTAGTGAGGATGTTCATTCCGGCATAGCCGAATTGTAACAATATCATTGCAAAGTTGGGTTTCGAGGCTTCGAGGAAGCCGCTGCAGCATCCGGGGCGCTTCTGATCCATGTTTCTATTAATCGCAGCCAAGCTGGAAATGGCCGATATTGGAACTTCCATCGATCGGCAGCGCCAGTTACTGCAGGAAAGTTCAGAGAGAGAGAGAGAGATCAGGAATTACGAAATGTGGGGTGGCTCACATATTTATTGCTGTCTCGAGTTACGAAGCGCCAGTTAATACTAGTTGCGTATGATCCTCTACGCTAGTGTTAATACTTTCTGATTGAGAAAAAATTATTATTATGACTCCAAAATACTTTAGTCACATATAAATCTTATAAAAATATATGTATAAATCGAAATTATAAAATTATTTTTATTATAAAATAAATTTGAACATATTATACGAAGTTATATTAATTTATAAATTTAATTTTATGAGATTCTTTTGTAATTGTAGTTAATCTATTATTATTATTTGGTCCATATTATATGATTCACGTTATTTATTTTATAAATTTTAAATTATTTAAGTGGGAAAAAGAGCATTGTTACATGTGCTAATATTCTTGGGGCCGACATATTCTTGCCACCGGCCATTCTTCCCTTTTTTTTTTTTTTTACCTTGGCAAAAGTTATATAAGTTTTTGTTGAGGGCTAAAAATTAAAAGTTTTGCACTAGCCAATCAAAATGTGCCATATAGACACCCCGAAAAAACACTGGATGGAGCCGCATGCATGGGATCCATTTCTATTTCCTTCAATCTCTCTCCGTCTCAAATCTCTGCTCTCAAACCCGAAAGATAAAACATTATTTCTGTCTCCCACCCCGATTGAGACTCCATACAGCTTTTTATTTTATTACGTGGTAAAAAGTCAAATATGCATTTATGACTAAAAAATAAAAGATGGGAGGTGGAATTAAAAGGAAGGTTATTAAAGATTGAGACAGAATGTAGGGTATAGAAAGATGTAAAAATAAGAAAAGTGTAAGTAAGAGAATAAATTGATTGAGATACATAACACAAATATTTGATTAAACAAATCAAAATTTAGTTATAAAAGGGCTCTTTGCCTGAGCAATATGGATGGTCTGATCTTTAACATAATCTTCTTCAATCTTTTGAGGATTTCGAGAACCTGCCTAACGAATTTATTTGTATATTCATGTATATTTTTTCCTGTATTGTGAGCTATAAGAGATTGTAAAAATTTCTATTATAGTAGATTCTCATCCCCAAATATTCGTGGACGCAGACTCTTACCGAATCACATAAAATTATGCGTTCATCTATATTTATTTCTGTTATTTACTTACGTACAGCTACGTAGGGACCTCGCTGGGAGCCCCAAACGATCTCGAACGAAGCCCAACTTGCACCAGTGAGTTGGAAATAATTCTTTCTTTCACTCCGACGTGTTGGCCGATTTTTATGACTTCAACATTACCAAATGAAAATTTCTACTCCGGACAACTACCTCAAAATTGATGCAGTTTTTTTCTTGTCATTTGATAGTCGTACAGGAAAATCATTGAAGCATCTTGGTTCAATTGGAATCCCAAACTTGTGGCAGACCTCGTGGCCTTGCTTGATGAACAAGGCCGCTTTGACGAATGGGAAATGTTGTTTCTAACGCCGTTTTGAAGTTGGAGCTACGAGAGCGAGAGCTCACTTTTTTCCACTGCAACTTGAATATTGAGTCTCACTCCAAGCAAGGTTCACAACCTTCAATGCTTTTCACGCTCGCCTAAATCAGCTTCTTCAAAATTCTGATTCTATTTACATAAAAACCGAGGTTATGCATCGATGGTGAAGTGATTTGTGCACAATGAATCGGCCTCATGAAGCCGATAACATGTTTGAAGAAATGCACGTGTGGGGACTAAAACCATCACGATTTGAATTCAAGTGTGTTGTATGTGTAACATTGTGTATAAAGGTTGGGATTGTTTGAAGAAAAAATCAACGTAACCTCTTATTATTCACACAATCTTTATACACTACATTTTATTCTATTTTTATCAAATATTTGATATATAAATAATAGATAAAAAAAATTTAATTAATTTAGAAAGAACAAATTCAAAATAAAAATATTAAAAAAATAAAAAATAATAATATGTAGAGGTTGAGGAAGTTGTACATCATTGCTTTTTCTAATGTAATATGGAATGAAGCCACGTGCATGGGATCCGTATCTATTGTCTTCAATTTCTCTCCTTCTTGAATCCTTACACTCAAACTTGAAAAAAAAAAACATTTTTTCTCCATCTCCCGTCCTGACACAAAGCTATAAAAATAATAATATGTGAAAATTTGAGAGGTTGTGTAGCATTACTCTTAAATATATGCAGACTTATGAGCCAAATGAAGAACGAAGGGATGAGATTGGACAAGGTCTAGTTGAATATGATTTTGTAAACCCTTTAATGCTCGGACGTAAAACTAGCAATCTATACAATCTCTTCAATTTTCATACACCATTATTTTTTAATTTTTTGATATTTTTATTTTGAATTTGTTCTTTTTAAACTAATTTAATTTTTTTTATTGATTATCTATATATATCAAATATTTGATAAAAATAAAATAAAATAAAATAACATATTATATGTGGAAGTTGTGTAAATTTTTTCTACTTTAAAATGCTTCTATGGCACTGTTGAAAATGGGCCGATCAACAAATAGTAAATAAGAAGTAATGCAGCGGATGCAACAAGAGAAATAAAAACAAAATACGCACAAAACAACAATGGATACAAAGATTTGAAGTGATTTGGCTTAACACAAACTTACGTCCACTGTTGGGTTGGTCTCAATGAATCCACTATAACAACAGAAATGTAGTACAGAGATTGAATTATAAGATTTTTACACTAGAATACTCAATCTCACTTATAAGTTGCAGAGCTCTTTCTCACAAACTCAACATTTTCTTTTTTACAAATAGCTCTTAAAATCAGAAACTAAAACATGAAAAACGGAGCTCTTCACAACTACTGCGTTCAAATGAACGTGTATCTTTTTATAAGCCAAATATCGTTCGAGTGAGACTGCTCTCGCTCGAGCAAAACACTATTCCAGATGGCGCTAATTCTAGTACCGAGAACATTAGCTCGAGCGAACATCTAGAATTGACTCTTGCTCGAGCGAAGTCTATTTGGAATCTCGCTGGAGTTGGATGTCGAGCGAAAGTCGAGCAAACTCTTTGTCTGATGCCTCACTCAAGCGGGATGTCGAGCGAGAGTTGAGCGAATTTACGGGTTGAGACTCGCTCAAGTGAGGGTCGAGCGACAAGCATACTGATGTGCTTGATTGAACTCAATTCAAGCCACATCTCAACAAATCTCCATCTTGACTTGAATTGTTACAAACCCCACAAAATACAGAAGATCCACAAATCCCTCTGTCATATCACAAAAGGAATACCCAACCGAAATACGAAATCTATCTTTGAAGAACTTAATTTTCACACAAAAAAGTCTTCAAATACCATAGACGACTTGACTAAATCACTGGCTTGGTCCTTATAAAGAATCAACATCTTCACACAAATAGCAATGCACCACAATACAGACTGCTTACTTGAATAACAGCTTCTGAATACAAATGAAGACAACTAAATATTCTCAGCTGAAATAAGAACCCAACAAAGTCTGTATGAGCATACACAAAAGGTGGTTAAACTGCCTCTTCATCTACCAACTGTATACCTGCTTTCACTGTGCACCAATGCCAAAGACAAAATCATACTTAATCAATAGTATGATTTAGAGTACCACCTGTACTCCGTTATAAAGCTCTCTGCAACTCTACCTTCTTGCTATAATCCAATTCTCATTTCCTGTGGAATGAAAAGAGAGAAGGTTCATCCATAGCAAGCTGTAGTTGACTGCTTCATACAAAATCTGTAGATAAGGCTAGAAAACTCAAAGCAAACTGTGGACTCTGCAAGCCCACCTCATTCTATTCAGCTACTCCAATTCTGTGAAGTGAAACAAAAACTGTATGGTTTGAGTAACGCTCTACCTTCTTGTTTGTAAATCAGTAATTTTTTCGAATGTTTGAACACATCAAACAAAAAACAAAAAACAGATATACAAAACCAAACTCTTCAATAGTCATAAAACAAATTATGAATATTTGCTAGTGGCCAAAGGGTGTAAAATTGATATGGATCGATCCATCATATAAGTACTGCTTTATAATATTATTGCATGCTTTAATTAATTAGGGTATATGATTAATTAATTAGTACGAATGAACAAGTGGTGATAATTATCGTTAACAATTATTACTAAATCTACTTAAAAAATTTTAAAAATTATTCAAGCTTTATTTATAATTAATAAGAGTTTTATTACCATAAATAAGTATAGCCCAAGTATAAATGAAATATATAGGAACTGGTATTCTAACATGAAAAATTCTGGGAATCGGATGGGCTTGTATTGTTTAAAAAACAGCCTTCCAATAAAGATTTGACTTGTAAGCAATTATAAGAAATACAATCTGAGTTATGCCACACTAAAGTAAGAAGAAAACCCACTGGAAACCCACCCCTCATTGTTGGAAATCAACTTGCTGGAAATCAAATCCTCGAACAAGCAGAATTTTTTGCAATTTCTATCTATTTTCGGATTTCATTTTCCCTTCAAACAAGTAGATATTTTTCTTTCCTTTCCGCTGATTATTCAAATCTGATCGTTTGTTCGAAGTGAATGGAGAGAAAAGAGAGAAAGGAATTTTAGCTTGTTTCGGTGTGGCACATATCAAGTTACATTTATTGTAATTGCTTACATGTCAAATCTTCATTAAAGGGTTGTTTTGTAAACAATACAGCCCATCTGATTCCCAACATCACTTTTCTAATATATTGATCAACTACAGATGGAGGACCAAAGAAAAAATTATGTATTGATTTGAGGTAAAATTAATTAGTTAATTTAGTCTAGTATTATTATAAATTGAAAGGAAAGAGGAAACCTAGGTTGTTTCTCTAGTTTTTAGATTTCTATTTATGAATTTTTTGTTATATATTTTATTAAATATCTTCACATAGATTTTAAGAGTTTAATTAGTTTTGGAATTTTAAATATAACCCCAAATTCTCCCTCTTATATAAGATATTCATTTGTTATATATATATATATATATATATAAGTGAGGATTATCCATAAAACTAAATTACCATCATCTTTTATTTTTAGAAAGAAAAAAAAAAAGAAAAGAAAAAGTATTGGCCATTGAATTTGACATGGGTGTACATATGAATTTAGTGTTAAGTAATGCGTATCAAATCCAACAAATTAGGGGAAAACTATATATTGAACAATATATATAATTTACACAAGCACAATACAAAAAAAGTAAGGCAAGTCATGAATACCGATGATTCAAATACATATACATTATAAATTTAAATTACATGGTAAATCTGATGATCATCCTGATCATCATCGAATGAATTAAGTTGTTGATCTATTAAAGAACATCTCTTTGATCAAGTAGAGCACCGTCGTACAAAATAAAATGGGCTCATGTCTAATCATCATGATCCCCTCCCAATCATCTCGCAAATATGATTCGAGAGCAGGGCCAAATTAAAGTGGGTGCTCTAACTTAAATGCCTACCTACTTAGAAGAAGAGCATGGCGATAAAGTGCGTGCGTGGTAGTACGTCCGAATTAATCACAATTATATATTATTATTGATGATGACTTTGAAACTACTAATTTACCCGCACCGGCGGGGCGCCGCCCAGGCCGCGCCGGGCGGGCAGGGGGGTGGTGTGGGTGGGGTGGGTTGATGCCCCCCTCTACCCTATGATTTTGAGATTTATATATATATATATATATATATATCTATTAGTTTTGAAAAAAAAAAGATATATTTCGTTATGATTTAATAAGATTATATTAATCTTAGATTATATTGATCTCTTTTTTAAAATATTATCTTAACTCTTTTTTTGCAAAATTATTTTGATTTTATAGGTTAATTATTTACAAGCTCAATTTAGAAAAAATAATCTGATTTAAAAATACAATAAATAAACTACTTCTTATATAAAATAAAATAATATAATAACATCATCATATATTAAAAATTATGAAAACAAGACTTTGATTGCAACAAAATTGAAAATGAGTTTTTACCAAATAATTTCATTGTCTATATCAAAAGAGAAATAGCTAAAAATTTTGATTTAGATTTAATAGTACTTAATGATTTTGTTTTTTTTAAAACGTAAGTTACAATTTTAAACGTTCTGAATTTCTTTTATTTGTTATATTTATATCATATTGTTCTATACTATAAAAATATATATAAAAATAGACAAAAAAATATTTTGTTGTAATTTTAGTTTTATTTGACCCTCCCTAAACTAAATTTTTAGCTCTGTCACTGCGGTACTACGTTCTCGAGCTGGCATGTTTTCAGCTCTTGGCATGTTATATATATGGAGAGACCAACCACATACACATATATTAGAGACGCTATAAATAAATAAATAAATAATTTAAATAAGTATCTGTAATAAATTAATTATTTATTATAAAAATAGACTCATGTTGACAAGGAATTATAGTCATTTTAACAGAAAATAATTAATTATGGATAAATAGCTTTTTATACTAAGTACTAAGAAATGAGTACAAGTCACAGATGCATAATTTTTGTGTAAGTATTTTATTAAAAAAATAGGTCTTACTTATGAGGAAAAAATTATCAATAAAGTCTACTTTTTTTATAAAGATTTGGCCATAGCTTATGTATTTAAGATATATATCATCATTATATGGCCTGTTCTTTCTTTTTTGTTTCTCTCTCTCTACATATATGAAATGAAAAGGAAATGAGATCAGTTTGTCTAGGCAATTGTAGGATATTGCCATATATTTATGTATGGATACTGAATATACATATATACACACAGTAGCTTTTATGGCCTTGCCAGGGGGCAAAGGAATTGTCATTGTTTTACAAGCAGATGAAGACAAGATAAAAAGAAGAATGAATTGATTGGACTCAAGTGCATGCATGGGTGCATGCAGGACGAAGTGGAAGAGTTGATATGTGTCTCACATGGTGCGCGTGAGATTTTAGATTTACATATATTTTTATATATTATTTTATTCTTAATATTAATTATTTTAATTTATTTTAATAATATTATTAGTTATGTTTTATTTATTTAAAAAATTTATTTGATTAATTGATTAGTTAATATTAATTTTATGTTATTCTTATAATTAAATATTGAGTTACGTTGTTTTTCTTATTTATTTTAATGTGAGATAATTTTTTTAATAATTAGAATTAAATTCTTTTATTTTATTATGTGATCTTATTTGATGTGGTTTCTTAATATTAATTAGTGTTTTATATTGAAATTATTTTTTAAATTAAATTAGTTTATTCTTGGATTTTAAATATCTTATTTTATTGATACTGAATGGTAGTATTTTCAATTGACTTTTATTTAATTTATTATATTTGTTCTAGTCATCCTATTTTCTTATTTTTCTTTTTCCCTTTTTTCCTTTTTCATTTTCTTTTCTTTCCTTTTTCTTTTCTTCCCATTTTCGGTCCCTCACAAGCTCATCTATTCGCTCCTCTCTCTCGTCGGTTCTTTCATCTCCACCCAGGACCGCCGTCGGCCACCCACCGGCAACACCACCCAACCCAACCTCACTCCTACATGCCGACGAGTCCAACGGTATCGGTAGTGTCACCTCCGACCACCCCACCGCCCTTACACAGCCCCTACCCAAAATGAGTGTTTTAACTTCCCTTACATTTTTCGGCCACCACCGGCCACCCCTTGGCACCGGAGACCTATCAACAGCCTCCATTCACTCCGACAAACATAACCCACCATCTAGAACCACCCAGCTTCGCCGGTTGCTCCTCCACCCGAAATGGGTCCTTAAATGGACCAATCTTTGCCGCGCCGCCGTCCGGCCACCGTAGGCCTCACCACCACCACCAAAAGACTCCCCTTGCTCAGGCGACCAACCCCCTAACTCAGCTTCCTCATCCGTGGCCTCACCTTCCCTATACAACCCTAAACCCGAAAATGGATTTTCACCTATTTTGAGCCCGATCCGCAACCTTCCGGTGATTGTGCCGCCACACCACCACCTTCATAAGATTCCCCACCTTCCAAAGAGTATCTTCCTAAATTTTGGTGTCAAACTGAGTATTTTAGTCTAACATACAAGTGACCGCTACAAGCGCTGCAGAATGACGTCTGTTCAAAGATTTACGCTTTTACTCACTGTAAGTATTTTCCAAATAAATTTTAACATTTAAATATATTTTTGACATCAACAGATATTGTGTTTGGTCATTATTGAAAATTATCAGTTGTTGGTTATTGGTGTATGGTCATCTGCATTGTGTATTTGCGCGCATATTTATGTGTTGGAAATAAAAATTGGGTTTTCATTGTATTTATGGTTTCGGGTGCATGTGTATCACGACCCCAATTCGGGATGGGGTATTATCTCAGTGGAGCTCCTCTGGTCACTCGAAAGCGAAATATACTGAGTGACGTCCCCTAGGTCGTCGCCCGGCGACGACGGGATCGAACGGGATGGTAACGCTCCCGTGCCATCTGTGGCTCCTCTGCTGGCGGGAGTTAGGGGATGCCTGGTCATGGTACGTGCTGGGCGCGGTTAGCTAGGTATCGCCCATTCCGAAGTCATATGCGTGGTCGTTACCTTCGGTGTGATAATGAAAACCAGGGTGTGCGGATGGTCCTTAGGAGAGATCATGGTGCATACGGTTAATAAAATAGATGTCTAAGCCATTTTCTGAAAAAGTGACGGGTTGTATTTATTGGTTTTACGTGAACCATTTTTTAGAAAAATGGTTGTGGTTTTAATGGATTTACGGATATCATTTTCTGGAAAAATGATGGATGATTTTATTGGAGTTTTAATTTGGACCAAATTGAGATTTTGACGTGTGTGATTATTGTATTTGTTTTGATAAAGATAATTTTAAATTTCATGCATACAATGTCCTTATCATGCATAGTATTGTTGCATGAATGTATTTATTATCTTGAGTTTGTTTGGATTGTACTTACCTACGATGCATTTTTTGGCGTCTAGTTTTTGGATGCAAATTTGAAGAGTCTAAGCCTGAGGAGACGGCTCTGTCGTTGATGTACTGATATTATAAATTGTTATCTTGGAAAAATTATTTTTCCATTTTTAAAAATATGTATTTGTTTAATTTGTATTTCGGATAACTGTATTAAATCTCCTGTTGGAGAATTTATGTTAAACTGATTTGTAAAATATTTCTAAAATTTCTAGTACTTAACCAATGACTTAATTTATCTGCTGCAACTTTTATTTTATGCATGTCACGTGTTCACACACATTTGGCACTTGAAATTGGAGGTGCGTGACTCGTGTTTTCAGCATCCCAATGTTTCGATTCCCGTATTTATTCTAAGGAGAACTTGAGGGCGTCACATGTGGTATCAGAGCAGTTCGACTCTGGGGTAAATCCATAGATTACGTAGGGACAGTACTAGAAAAGTTTGTGATTTTAAAAATTTATTTGTTTTATGATTTGGTTATTTTATTTTATTCTATTATTTTATTTGTTCTCTAAACTTTCATATTAATTTATATGATAAGATTATCGATATTTATTTCGTTGTGTTGTGCTTTTTAATTTAATGTTTAGGTTGTTTATTTATTTTCATAATTAACTTAGTTCTGATTGATTGGTTTATTTTGTTTTATTTTATTTTAATATTTGTTCAATATTGTAATTGGGTAGTAGTTAAGATTTTAGTAAATTGATTTTATTTGGTTAAGTTGTCGCGCATTGATTTAATTATTTATTTTACATATATGCCTTTGTTTTTGTTTAAATTGAAATTTGGATATTTCGGATTAGATTATTATTTTAAATCAATTTTTTTATTGAATATGATATTTTAAATAATCCGATATTTTAAATTGCGTCCATGTTTTCTTTTTAGACATATGCTTTGAGGTAATTTTTAAGTTTATTATCTCTTCACTTTTTCGTTTGTTTTATTTAAGAGTTTATCTATTTACTTTAATGAGTGGATTTGTTTTGGCAACTTGTTTGTATTTATTTATTAATTAATTTATCAATTTAATTATTTTACTATGATTCGTTTCTTTTAAAGGTTTTAAGTCCTGGAGATTTTACAATAAATCTTTTTAAGAGTTGGGTTTTGTAGAGAATTTCAAAGTTTTATTTGTTATTTTATTTGCTGTTCTTATTTTAATTCAATCTCCTTGTTTTATTTAATAAAAGTTTTTGGTGATTTATGATTACCAAAGTAAGCGGTCTTATTTTCTTAAATGAATGGCATTTACTTATTTGTTTATTAGATCTTTTTTCTCGTTGTGTTTATATATAATATTTATGTGAATTACTTGAGTTTTATGCAATGGTTGGGTATATTATTATATCTTTATGAAATAGATTTGTTTGATAATTTGTTGGTAATTATGCAATTGCGTTTCCTTAGCAATATTTTATATGTTGTTTATATGTATTAGCTGGGTCTCACTGAGTGCTAGAGTTTCTAAATTCTAATTTTATTTTTGGAAGATTGTTGGAAGTATATTTTAGATAAACTCTTCTTGTGAATGTGAAATTGTTGATCATTAATATATTGTTAGGGAATTTGTTTCCTTGGTGAAGTTTTGATATATATTGTTTGTGGATGCTTAGAGATTGATGTATAATAATTATGTGTGTAAATTTTTGTAGAGTACTTATTTTGTTTTGTGTTTCACTTGGGAGAATTTGTTTTGTTAAGTGATAGAGTTGAATTGATGTGATGGAAATAAATTTAAGAGATCTAAATTTTAAGCTTCTGGGCGAATTGTTTAGAGTGGATAATTTAAGTGTGATATTTTGAAAAATTTAATGGTTAGCAACATTTGTTGAGGTATCTTAAGGAATTTAGTTGTGGCTTGAAGTCACGTAGAAATTTGAATATTTGAGATTATTCTTTCTCTTGGGTATTGAAGGTCCGGATGAGCGAGAGAATTATGGGTATCATGGTTACCATACTAATTAAATTGAGAAGAGTTGACTAAATTTTTGAGGTGGTGTACATTGGAGTTTAGGTGTCAATCATGGTGGTATAATTAGAATTATGAGATATTAAAATTTTAGGATTTGAAAGAGTGGTATATGATTTTTTGTTAATAGGTGTTGAGCCAATTTTTACTTATGGTGATAATTTTTGAGGATTTAAATTTTTATGCATTTAGCGAATTATCAGAGTGTGCATGAAAACATAATGATTTGTGATGTAGTTGGAGGTTTAAGTTTTACATTGGTTTTGAAGAATTAGTGGTGATTGGAAATTTTGGAATAATACTTGTAAATGGAAATTTATCTTTTGATTGAGTAACTTATACTTATTGATAGGTAAGTGGGGAAGATAAACTTGGGAGTTACTTTAGGGTGACACAAATTGTTGTATGAAGTTAGTGAATATTAGGATTTGGGAGATTGTACTAAGGTCCTTGTACGTAGGGGTGAGCTCCGACTCCGATGGAGTCGGAGTTCGGAGTTTCCGACTCCGACTCCGATTCCGACTAAAGTCGGAGTCAAAAACAACTTTCGACTCTGAATCGGAATCGGAGTCCGACTCCGATCGGAGTTCGGAACTCCGAACTCCAATCGGAGTTCTGTCGAAGTTCCGATCGGAATTTCGAACTTCGATTTCCGAACCGACTCCGAGTAAATGGGCAAATATTTTGGCCCATTTCGGATTCTACTTGGTTAAAAAGAGCCAATTTTTTTATATATTTTAACTGTTTTACATATAAATAATAAATTAGATGATTATTGTTAAATAATCTACCATTTAATAGTTGATATTTGATAAAAAGAAAAATAATACAAATTATATTATTATAATTTAAAATACTAAGACTAATACAAAAAATAGCACAAATTGAATAATACAAATAATAGTACAAACTACAAAACCATTCGATATAAAGTAGAGAAACAAATATATGCAACCACTCCATCGTAATGTAGTTAATCGAATCATCAGTTATCGGCAAGTATGTCAGGATTGATATGTAGATCTGTGAAATTATAGACAATATAAGTTAGATAGATTTATAAAATCATAAAAAATAGTTATTGAAATAATTATATACACTTTGTTACTTTAATCATAAAAAACAAGTAAATTAATTAATTTAATTTTACCTGACTCAAGTCTATAACTAATAGCATCGATGCCAATGCTCTCTAGTCCAGAAGGAATATCACTAATCCAATTCTGCATGCAAATGAGGGCCTCCACAGTTGATGGTGCCAATAAATTTCGATAAGCATCCAACACTCGACCTCCGGTGCTAAATGCCGACTCAGATGTAACTGTAGTGATAGGAACGACTAGTACATCTCGAGCAATACGAGAGATGATTGGGTACTTGGAAGAATTAACCCTCCACCATATCAAGATTTGAAATTCATCTGTAGGCTCCTCGACCTCTGCTAATAAATACCGATCAACCTCATTCGTACACTGTAGTGGATTTCTCGCCGACCTTGCGTGAAACGACGTCATAACGTTGAAGTCTCGGGGTCGACCGACACTGTCTGCACTAGCTTGACGGGTACGGGCATCTGAAGGAGGTCTTGACCTCGAGCTCAAATGTGAGCTACCTGCAGTTGCTGAGGATGAAGGCTGGCTATTAATGCTGTAGTGGCTGTATAAGTCGTTTAGATCAACCTTAAGTGCTGCGATAAATGCAGCTGCCTTCACTGTCCCGAGAACTTCATTTGCCCACCATTCTATCACCGCCAACTTCAATCGGGGGTCGATGATCGATGCTATGAACAACAATCAATTTATTTTCTCAACTTGCCCCCAATATTTATCATATTTCGACTGCATCTGTAATGTCATACCAGATAAAACTCTGCTCAGGTCAGTATAACCTTCTTTCAAGTGGTGGTGTACCATTGAGATCTCGCTGAACCACATGTTTGTCGTCGCATATGTGGATCCAGATACCCGCTTAGTAATATCATAGAAAATCTGTAAAAAGTTGACAAACTTCGATATAGCTTTCCAATCTGTACTGTCTGGCAGACCGAGCCCCGTTCCATTAGGCTCCAGCAGGGCATACCTCAGACCCCCATCCTCAATCTCCAACTGCTCAAATGCCTTCTGGTACTTTAGGGCCACATCCAACATCAGATATGTAGAGTTCCATCGAGTTGGAACATCCAAACACAACATTTTTGAAAACTCAATTCCAACCTGTTCTGCTATTACCTTGAACTTCCGCAGCCTTTGGGGAGAAGCCCTCGCATACCACACAATATTACGGACTTTCTTGATGGAGTCGTCTACATTTTCCATCCCTTTAACTATTTCATCATTGAAAAATGATACCATTTTCAAAATTATTAATCATAAAAATATTAAAATATAAAATACAAAATCAAAACCAAAGAGGCTCACCAACAATAAGGTTAAGTATGTGAGCAGTGCATCGAACGTGGATATACTGATGATTTTTAATCACATCGTATCTTGTCCTCGTATTCCGTGAAAACCACTCGATGGCATTCTCATTAGCATTGGCATTATCAACTGTAATGCATAGCATCTTTTGGATGCCCCAATCCACCAAACAATCATCCATCCCTACCCTTATTGATGCACCCTTATGATCAACTATTTCTTTAAATCCAATAATTATCTTTTTAATATTCCACTCACTGTCAATGTAGTGTGCTGTGATACACATGTACGACGTATTCTGTATAGACGTCCATGTGTCAGTCGTAGATGACACTCTCTGGCCAGTGGTGATGAACATCTTCTTCATCTCTGCCTTCTCCCTCATATGCCTCTTCATGCAATCACGCATTGCTGTATAACGGGATGGCAGTGGAAATCTTGGCTCAATCAGCTTCACAAACTTGTGGAACCCTTTCTTCTCAACAATGTTAAATGACATCTCATCCTCTATAACCATCTCTGCAAGTGCCTCACGGTACACCTTCTCACTGTATTGAGGGACCACCAGATTTCTCATCTGATTTCCTGTCCCATCAGTTGCTGTAGAGGTCTCGTAACTAAGATTAGGTTGAGACCCACCTGCAACTACATATAATAATTTATGGCCCAATATTAGTTTTAAATTTTAAAGTTAAATGAATAAATCAATTAGTATACATAATACATATGGCCCTATGAGATTAATAAAACACTAACCTCTTGACGCCAGCCCCTTCGCTATTTAGTATCGCTGGCAACCATTGAGATGTGATGATAGACAAGCGGTGCCTTGTCTTTTTGAATGACACCCAACTTGAACGCCACAATGGTTGCATTCAGCCCGTGGCTTCTCAGGATCCCCACCATCGTGAAATGTTCCCATGTCCACGATCTTTTTTTATTTGATCGTGAACGGGGTGGCCTCATAGCTGTAGGGTGTACTGGTATATCCAGATCTTGAACCGGATCGTCCCCAAGACCCATATCCTCCTCCTCTATAAACTGATCGAAATCTCCCGCTTCTAATTCTATGTTGACTGGAAGTGGAAATCCACTACTATCACACGAGGTCTGTGCTCAAGTGGAATTAGGTAATTGACTCCGAGTCCGACTCGGTATTGCTGCTTGGGATGCCGACAGAGTCCTGGCATCCGGAGTCTCATATGGAGTCGGAGTCTCACTGGCACTATGTGAGCGTGAGGGATCCATCTATTAAGTAGACCTGAAATTCAAATATTACAATATAAAAAATGTTATATATGTTTGACTTATATATAAGTTTATATATATGCGATTAAAACATCACCCAACTCATGCCGCTAACTATATATGTTTGATTAAAGAACTGTAATATAGAAATCATGTAAATGAGTCAAAGATCATAATAGTTTATCAATTTTTTATATTATTATAATTTATATATAGGTCCTGTGTCGATCATTATCCACCACAAAATAATACCCTAACAGAGGAGCATAGACGAGCTACATGCCCATTACAACAATAGCATAAAACCTTCTAGAATAGCAAAGTAGAGAAAGTAGTTAGAATTTCCCTCAAGTTATTGTAACCAACACATATTCTTTTATTCTTTTATATTCTGTATAAATACAATCCACAATACTCAATGAAAAATAGAGAAGTTTTACTGTTTTAGTATATTTCCTTTGTGTTAACAAAAGGATGAGATGAATAAAAAAATGTCGTATTGTTTCTAAAACCTTATTATATAATTACTTCGCTATCTTCAACTAGAGCTTGACAAATGCACATTCCCGACAAATGCACACTTGCATTCTAACTTATTATATAAAAAAGCACATTCCCAACAAATGCACACTGTTACAATTAAATAAAGACTGTCCTCAAGGGCCAAGGCCAAATATATCACTTTGTTCCATTTCAAATCCGAGAAAGCAAAGTAGGGAAGATGTAGTTATTTATATTGGAAGATGTAGTTATTGAGTAAAAAGTTTGTTCTCTAGTCTATGGCAGATGATCATGAGAGCCAAGTTTTGTTTTAGGGTAAAAATGAACCAAATAATTACTCTATAATTCATAAAATTAGAATGCTGAATATAAGGCATAATATGACTCTTTTTTATTCCCATGAAGAGGTCTGCATTTTTTTTTAATTGCAATAGTGATAGAACTTAAGAATTTCAAACAAAAAAATAACCTTGCATGCATGGAGAAAAATTAAGTTAGTTGTTTATGTATTCTATTTGGTTAGTGAGTACTAAAAAAACATTTTGAGCTTCTTCAGCCTCTGTTCACAATCCTCAAAATTCTTGTCCTTTTTTTTTCCTTCAAAATACACTACGTAATGCAAGTAGGAACACCATCTTCCACAATGTCCAAGGGTAAAAAAGGCCGACTAATCTTCTACGCATGATCCAAGCCAAAACAATGTGTGTGAAGAAATTACTACACACAACACTAGCTATCTTGCAAAGGAGTAAAAGATGGCCATTGAACTCCCCACTCCCCTTAGACATGCAATACCAATCAGTCACAATGTGTCTTTTCTTTTAATTATCCATGATGAGGACTTTCCTAAAGAGGTTGTCCATGCACAAAAACACAGCCCTCAAAGGGGCCATATTCTGTCAAAATCTTTTCCAAGGAAAGAGATTGTGATCATGGAATATGATGACTTTGTAGAAAAAATGAATCCTGGACATCATTTTCTTGGAAGGATCCCAAAGAAGCTTATCTTCACTTCCCTGTCCTAAACTAGTCGAATACAGCTGATTAAAGAATGCAGTTAATGCTGTTAATTTATATAATTAGGAAACGTGTATAATTAGGAAATTATACACGTTAGCTGTGGTGTATATGTATCTTTATCATTTTGTTAGGAATGTGTATAATTAGGAATGTTAGCTGAGCTCAAAAAATCCAACTCCATTTACATGTACCAGCAAACAGCCAAGCTGCCAAACACAACCATCGGCATCAAGTTATCAACAACATCCCCATTCAACTTCTAAAATTCTAATTATATAACTCAATTTAAGCCTTTGATAAATCATCTAGGAATTAAAACACAATTATATGATCTACAAATTAGACCAAACTAATGCAGACCGAACGTATGCAAGACGTATATACGGCATACCGAACGGCAAACTCAAACAAGTTAACAACTAGAAATTAGAGGTTTGAAAAAATAAAGAAATTAAACACTATAATTTCGTTACAAGTAACAAAATTGATACATTTGAAAATAATTAACACAATCCTCAATTAAAATTAAAAATAAAATCATATCTTGAAACCCTAAATAATACCAAAAATAGGATTACGAATCGTCGAATACGGACTTGGAGGCTCTCCTCGGTAGTGGTGGTCTGGCGCAGTGAAACTCAGACGGCGGCGTCGCGGCTGGGGAAGCGGTTACTTGAGGGAGAAGAATCGAAGATGAAGTGGGCTGCTGGAGTCTGGACTCTGGACTCGAGAGACGGAATGTGATGCAGAAGAAAGAAGAAAGAAGAAAGAAGAGGAGAGAAAGAGAAGAGGGGATCCGGGGGGTAGGGAATAAATCAGTTTCAAAACGGTGTCGTTCCTTATTAGTTGGAACGACGTCGTTTAACATTTTTAAAAATATCCCAGATGCAAAACGACGTCGTTAAAAATGTAGGAGTTTGGAGTCAGAGTTCGGAGCATTTCTTTTGCCCGACTCCGACTCCGAACTCCGATTTCGGAGTTGAAAAACTTCTGACTCCGAATCCGACTTCCGAATTCCGATTCCGATCGGAGTCAGAATCGGAGCGGAAGCCATTCGGAATTCGGAAATCGAAATTTTTGCCCACCCCTACTTGTACATATGGAGTTTAGATTAATTGGCTAACTCAGAGTCTTAGAGATGAAATGTTATTTGGAGACTATACAATTATCATGGAGTAATTTCCATTTGTATTTGAGGAAAATAGATGATTGTGCTAATACTTTGAGTGAGTATTGAGTGATATGGTAGGTGAACTGTTGGAATTTCTATTAGTTGCAGTCGAGCGAATTTCGAGGACAAAATTCTTTTTAAAGGTGGGAGAATGTGAGATCCCAGATTTACGTGTATTTTTACACATTATTTTATTTTTGGTATTAATTATTTTAATTTATTTTAATAATATTATTAGTCATGTTTTATTTATTTAAGATATTTATTTGATCAATTGATTAGTTAATATTAGTTTTATGTTGTTCTTATAATTAAATATTGAGTTAGGTTGCTTTTCTTATTTATTTTAATGTGAGGTAATTATTTTAATAATTGGAATTAAATTCTTTTATTTTATTATGTGATCTTATTTGATGTGGTTTCTTAATATTAATTAGTGTTTATATTGAAATTATTCTTTAAATTAAATTAGTTTATTCTTGGATTTTAAATATCTTATTTTATTGATATTGAATGATAGTATTTTCAATTGGCTTTTATTTAATTTACTGTATTTTTTCTAGTAGTCCTATTTTTCTTATTTTTCTTTTTCTCTTTTTTCCTTTTTCTTTTTCTTTTCTTTCCTTTTTCTTTTCTTCCCATTTTCAGTCCCAGACCCGCGAGCTCCCATCTTCGCTCCTCTCTCTCGCCGGTTCTCTCATCTCCACCCAGGGCCGCCGTCAGCCACCTACCAGCGACATCACCCAGCCCAACCTCACCTCCACATGCCGGTGAGTCCAACGGTATTGGTGGTGTCACCTCCGGCAATCCCACCACCCCTACATAGCCCCTACCCAAAATGAGTGTTTTAGCTTCCCTTGCATTTTCCGGCCACCGCCGGCCACCCAACTCCGCTGGTTCCCCTCACTCCGGCGAATATAACCACTACTTAGAGTCACCCAACTCCGCTGGTTGCTCCTCGACCCGAAATGGGTCTTTAAATGGACTCATCTTCGCCGCGCTGCTATCTGGCCACCGTAGGCCTCACCACTGCCACCAAAAGACTCTGCTTGCTCAGCTGACCAACTCCCTAGCTCAGCTTCCCCATCCGTTGCCTCACCTTCCCTAGACAACCCTAAACTCAAAAATGAGTTTTCACCTATTTTGAGCCTGATCTACCACCTTCCGGTGGTTGTGCCACCACACCACCACCTCCATAAGATTCCCCACCTTCCAAAAAGTATCTTCCTAAATTTTGGTGTCAAACCAAGCACTTTAACATAACGTACAAGTAACCGCTACGAGCGCTGCAGAATGATGTCTGTTCAAAGATTTATGCTTTTACCCGCTGTAAGTATTTTGGTATCAACAGATATTGTGTTTGGTCATTATTGAAAATTATTAGTTGTTGGTTATTTGGTGCATAGTCATATGCATTGTGTATTTACGCGCATATTTATGTGTTGAAAATGAAAACTGGGTTTTCATTGTATTTATGGTTTTGGGGTATTATCTCGGTGGAGCTCCTCTAGTCACTCGGGAGCGGAATATACTGAGTGATGCCCCCTGGGTCGTCGCCGGGCGATGACGGGATCAGACGGGATGGTAACTCTCTCGTGCCGACTCTGTGGCTCCTCTGCTGGCGGGAGCTAGGGGATGTCTGGTCATGGTACGTGCTGGGCGCGGTTAGCTAGGCATCGTCCATTCCGAAGTCACATGCGTGGTCATTACTTTCGGTGTGATGATGAAAGTTAGGGTGTGCAGATGGTCCCTATAGGAGATCATGGTGCATACGGTTAATAAAATGGATGTTTATGCCATTTTCTTGAGAAAGTGGCGGGTTATATTTATTGGTTTTACGTGAACCATTTTCTGAAAAAATGATTGTGGTTTTAATGGATTTACGGACATCATTTTTTAGAAAAATGATGGATGATTTTATTGGAGTTTTAATTTGGGCCAAATTGAGATTTTGGCGTGTGTAGTTATTGTATTTGTTTTGAAAAAGATAATTTTAAACTTCATGCATACGGTGTCCTGTTCATGCATAGTATTGTTGCATGAATGTATTTATTAATTTGAGTTTATTTGGTTTGTATTTACCTGCGATGCATTTTTTGGCATCGTAGTTTTTGGATGCAGATTTGAAGAGGCTAAGCCTGAAGAGATGGCTCTGCCGTTGATGTACTGATATTATAAATTGTTATCTTGGAAAAATTATTTTTCCCTTTTTAAAAATATGTATTTGTTTAATTTGTATTTCGGATGATTGTATTAAATCTCCTGTTAGAAAATTTATTTTAAACTGGTTTGTAAAATATTTCTAAAATTTCTGGTACTTAGTTAATGACTTAATTTATCCGTTGTGACTTTTATTTTATCCATGTCATGTGTTCACACACGTTTAGCACTTGACGTTGGGGGTATGTGACCCGTGTTGTCAGCATCTCGACGCCTCGATTTTCATATTTATTTTTAGGAGAACTTGAGAGCGTCACAATGCGGATCATCTATTGGAACTTCTAAGGCAGTTGATCATCGTCATATCTGGAAAGGTGGGCCGGAGATCATAGACCGACGTCCATGCATGCTATCTAGCTGTGCTGATCCTCGTCCTTCTTTGTCTATTCTATTTTTCCTTTTTCTTTTCATTTTTTCTTTTTGGTCTTTCATCGATCGTGTACGTACAGAGGCGGACCCAAGTGATGCATTGGGGGGCTACTCCCCCCCCCCTCCCAAAGTTTTTAAAAAAATTTAAATATTATATAGGCATATAATTTATATATATATAACGAAAATATTTCTCTCATATTAAAAAAAATAATAATTCCCCCCCTCTCCAAAATTTTTATTGAAATTATCCTTTAAATTTTAATATTTATCTAATTTTATTATAACTTTTAATTTTATTGATATCCAAAATTTCAATTCATCTAATTTTATAGTTACTGTAAGAGCACTCCCAAATGACTATTCTAGATATATCCTTTAAAATATATCATCAAAATCTAATTTTTTATTTTATTTTACCTACTGAGTTTTATAATATATCATACATTAATTTATCTATTTTTCCTTCATATCATTTGAATATTATAATTTTTATTCATTTCAAATATTTTCTATAACTATCAATGACATTTTCATATCTTTTAATATTTGCAATATCTTTTCAAATACAATGTCATATATTTATGCTCTATTTTAACTTAATCCAAATTTGTAAGTTAAATCAAAATATAAATTAATTCAAAACATAAAAGAAGACATTATAAAATGAAAATATTCTCACAGTAATTAATTTACTATGTTTAGCCTAATTCTCTCTCAATCGTTGCTCCAATATTAATTGTTTTGAATTATTAACTGTGTTATTCTTACTTATTGAATTCAATTTATGCTCTTCTTAGAATCTTATATCTATGTTTTCGGATGTTTTCTTTTCTTAAAATTTTTTTATTTAAATTTTTTGTGTTAATATTAAATTTAATGAATTGCTAGATATATATTTTTTGTATATAATTTTATGACATATGATTGTTGTTTTAATATATAATCATGTACAAAAAAATACATATTACTTATATTCATACGTATAATATATTTTATCGATCGCCTCCCAAATATCAAATCCTAGTTCCTTCCCTGTGTACGTATGTATTATTCGTTTTTCCTAATTCCACTTTTCCAACTTTACATGATTTATTTTCAACTCTTATCTTGAGATGCCCCTTTTTACATATTATTTTAATCATAAATAATTTTTTTTTTATTATAATCAAAGTGTCACAAATATATATATTTTTGTATAAGTAAGGATGATATATCTCAACATGTGTTAAGCCCAGCCGATTAGAATCCTCAAAAATATAGCTCATGAAAAAACTAGCTAGCTTGTACATTCCAAGCTGTAGAAACTAGAAAGAAGAGATCATCAATGAATAAATCTTGCTAGTGGCAATGGACATTAAGCAAAAGCCATTTTGCAGATATAGTTGCATATATATATATATATACACACACACACATATATATATATATAAAGTTTCCATCAGCAACTATCAAATTGGCAATAAGTACGGAAATACCAGCTAGCTAGCACTACAAGAAATTGGGGTTTTTACCACCAATTTCTTTTTCCGCGAAATACGATCATGGCAAAAGTGACTTGTTGAGACGAAAATAACTGGTGGCTATAAAATCCTACTTATTGTCACGAATTTTTTGTGGTGGATAAAAAGTGGTAAAAAAAAATAATTTGCCACAAGAAAATAAACTTTTACCACAAGGTTAATTTTTGTGGAATGTAAAAGACACCAAATTATGATGTTATCCGTTTAAACTTTTTTTTTCTACGAGTTTAACATTTTTTGCCACAAGTCTCAGTTGCCGCAAAAGTAGTAAATTAATTATGGTTCTCTGTTCGTGGCTTTTTATTTTTTGCCACGATTTATTTACCTAATTGTCACGACTGTATTTCACCGCAAATACAGTCGTATATAAAATAACGAAATTAGAATTCCTAAATGGACGCTACTAGCGACCTCGATTGAGTCCCGATCTTAATATATATTATATTAGTTTTTTTTATATAATTTTTGTTTAAGTATTTTTAAATAATGTTGTGATTTTTTTTATATTTTTAAAAAATATTTTAATATGTTAAAAAAAATGTTAAATGGGCACTGCTAACGACCTTGATCAACGGGACCCGATTGGGTCTCGATTTTAATATATATATATTTTTTAGTCTTTTTATATAATTTTTGTTTTAAATATGTTAAAAAATAATATTGTGTTTTTAACATATTAAAATATTTTTAAAAATATAAAAAAATCACAATATTATTTAAAAATACTTAAAATAAAAATCATATAAAAAAAACTTAAAAAAATAAAGAAAAAGAAAATCAGTACCCATCATCGGTATCAAAACATTTTTCCTCCCTAAATTTCGAACCCTTAAGCACTTCTCTCCCTCGGCCTTTCGGCCTTTACAGACCCCAATCCCCCCCTCCCGGATCCCAATCCCTAATCTCTCACTTTCTCTCTATCTCTCTCTGATCTCGCTCTCGCAGCGCAGCGCCAGACTGCCTCACAGGAGCCCACGCCGTAGTCATACCGCGCCGTCGCCGGTCTCCTAGTAAGTGAGTGTAGTACTCTTTCTCTCTCTCGCTCCGTTTCCTCTCTCTGTTCGTGTCTCTCCCTCTCTTTACTTTTGATATTGTGGTTGAATGTAGGGTTCATCAGCTGTTAAGAAGATTAGGAGAAGATCTAGGGTGGAACCTTCGGGCGTCGCTCTGTTGGCCTCCTCTACAGCTCGTCTCCTGATAGGGTTCCAAGTGGTGGAACCCTAGCCCATATCTCCTCAAGGAGAGGGATAAACATAGGTAAACTTAAGTATTTTGGTTTTCATTTTTGGGGATTTTTGTTCTACACGAAATGGAAAACTAGGGCTACTCTGAAAACTTTGTTTTACTTCCAGCCAAGATTCCTTCTCCATTGCTTCGGATCACACACTTCCATTTTGCTTATTTAATGTTAGGAACTTTAGGATGGTTTTTGAAGCGATGGAAGGTGTTTCTGAGTTACATAAGCTCTTGCAAGATTTTTTGTTTGCCTTAGTTTCGGTGTTGCAAGCTCTTGTAAGATAGAAAAAAAATTGGATTGATTATCCATTGTAGTGCAGTAAGATGGGGATGCATTGGATTAGTTGAAGCCCCAAAACATAGTACCCAAAACAAACTACTTCAACCAGTCCATTCCATCCCCAAAGTATAGTTCTTTCTTTCTTGTTCATCAAGTATTATATTGTGGTAATTTTGTCTTATGGTTGTTACTTCCTATTGACATTGGTTGTTTTAATTTCTGAATTTGTGAGGATCATTACTTTTTGTCACATTGTCGTTTAATGCAGAAACAGCATTTAATTATTCTAGTCCAAAGGCTTGGCTTTCACAAGTAATTAATTGCTAACTGAATTTGAACTGAAGCAACTATATATTTATATATATTATATCTAGCTAAGGTGAAGCTTATGTTTAGGGAATTAAAAAGTTTGGGGTTTGAACTCTGAAGTTTGAAGTGAGTGCTGGATCATCAGAAAACTTCTGGATCCGGGCCATCCGTTTGCTCTTTGATTCCAGGCTGACTTCTTGAGGCTGCTGCATTTTGATTGATACGCAACTTAGATTTAAAAAAACATTGGAAATGGCTACTTTTAAGTTCTCAGCCTAGGATGGATAAGTGGACTAGTTCTAGCACGAATTGCTGGTTAATTGGTAGTGTTTTTACCATTTTGAGTAATTAGTCATATTGAAATAACTCCAAGTTTCAATATCAATACCAACTGTAGCTCGTATCGACAATCAGTGCCACTTCTTCATTCCCATTTAGAAGTTAGACTCAATTAGTTTAGTTTAATTTTAAGTTAAGTCTGATATTTAAATAGTCCTTAATTAAAAAAAATTCTATATTTATTACTATTAGATGATTATTTATTGTATACTTTTTATTATTTAATAGTAATATATATGCTGATATTATTTAATCAGATGAAAATAAGATGAGAGTAGGTGTAACTATATGTAAAAATGATAGATTATAATGGAGACCTTTCCTATATAAATCTTTGTGTGGGAAAAAGTTGGCAAAGAGTCTGCAACTTCTCCTGTAACAAGTATATGATCTTTCCATGATCTTCCTCTCCCCCACAAAGAAAAAAGTGAGAGAAAAAGAAGTGAATCCATGGCAAGGTACTTCAGCTGCTCTATTTCATTTGTGACATTTCCATTTTTTCTTATTCTCAGACGACTCCTCCTGATGATCTTGCTCTTCTCCTCTTTCATAAATGAAGAACATCCCACTGATCTCCTTTATTCTTCTTTCAGTCCCCCATCCATTCATCTTAGAAATACCAACCACTTAACTGACAGAAGTACCCCACCACGAGTTTCCTTAGATGGAGTTCTCTCAAATTCTAGGAACAAAAGCAGTACACACAAGGTTAGCAGGACCAAAATAAGAAATTACATCCATATTCTGATCGAAATCATCATCTTTAGTTGTTTGAAACTTAATCATGAACTGCCATTGATTTTCTGATCAGTAGTACCATTTACTCTTCTTTAAAATATGCTTGCTACAAACAGAAGGAAAGAATTTTAAAGAGAATCGAAGGAGAATTAGCTAAAGCAAGTGTAGCCATACATGAATGAAGAAAGAGACTTTTATACCTAGAGGGTCCATTTACAGAAACCCCTATGCTTTTCATCAGTTAGGTTTATAACATTCAAATTAAATCACTTTAAATTAAGTCTTTTCCATTAAATATTTAAGTCTTTGTCAAATGATCATAAAATCTTTGTATGTATAAAACAAACTTTGATCATCTCTAATATCTAGATATTTGTTGTTACATGATCTTTGGCACTGGAGTGCAAGAAAACCAAAGTGGATATATGGTGCTTGGGGTTGTCTTCCTTTTGGGACAACCCCGAGCACCAACCAGATTGGGTCAACTCCCTTTCTCCTGAGGATTTACGAAAAGTTGTCCAAAAAAGACTGACATCAGTGGTATAGGATGACTCCCTTTTTTTTTCATGAGGTTGTATGTCACGATAAATATTTTTCTGGGTATGAATAAAAAAGATGCTTTTTGTTGATGCATTACTTTTTACTTTTTTCTATTAAATTCTGGTTAGAAATGATAATCCCCAAGTACTGCATTTAAAGTATAATCCCCAAAAGAAATACCTCAATTTCAGGATCTTGGATTTGACTTTTCCTTTAGATGTTACTGGCTTTCTTCATTTGATCTCTCTTTATAATGTATGAAATGGGTAATGTCCATGTTAATGCACTTATCTAGGACTAGCTGTTTGTACTTTCTTCTATTTTCTTATCATAATTTAATTTGTTAACTATGTTTTTCTTTCACAAACTTCGGTGCTTGCCTTTAGAAGTAACAACATGGTCTTGTTCAAAATTATTATTTGCTTTGGCTTTGTTGGGATTTAAGTTTCGTGTAGTATATTTTTTCTCTACTTTGTTTCTTGTTTTGGACTGCCTTATGGCAACTCTGCTACCTCTCCTTTCTTTAATATTTAACCCTCTCTCTCTCTCTCTCTCTCTCTCTCTCTCTCTCTCTCTCTCTCTCTTTCTCTCTCATCTAAGTGAAGTCTTGTGGGTATCTGCTACATTTAATGGTTTTTTTTAGTACAGTTACCTGCAATTTGTTGACTTTTATTGTTTGCAGTAAGAAAGAAGTATAGGTCTAGGTATCAAGCTGGCTGAATCCTTAAAAATAAAAAAAGGTTCATGCAAAAATGTGGGCTTTTCAGGAACAAGTTTTACATTGGAATTTGGTGTCGGTGTCGATCGACACCAATTAATTAGACAACTTTCTAATTGCTAAGTGTCTTGAGCACGTGTTGAAGAGACCAACTATTATTTATTCTTATGTACATAGGGTTCAGAGCTTATTGATTTGTGGTTTATTTATATAGGCTCATAAGTTAGTATTATTGTCAATGCAGTGTTCTTTGGGTAGAAACTTAAAGACAGCAATCATGCTTGCTTAATTATCATTTCAAACCAGAATTTAATAGAAGAAAAAAAAGAAAGAATGCATGTTAGACACATAGGTTTAGCTTTTGGTAAAGGGGAGTATACTCCATTCGGTGTTTTTCTGATAGATTTTTATTGGTAAATTCATCAGACTATCTATCAATTGTTGACTAATATGTTTATCCATTTTGCATTCGGGTCCTAGCAAGGATGAGACAAGGAGTAATATATAGCTGTGGGGGCTGTTAAGGAAGTCTGTTGACACCCATAGAGCATGCATGGTCCTACTGCCAACTCAGATACATTTTTTCATGTCTAAGTACTAACATTTCAATATCTATATGTTTAAATGATATGTCAATATATGATCAAGTACCTTAAATTAATGAATTATAATTTATAGCAGTAATATGGATGACTCTAATTTGTTTGCTAACACAGAATAGTTGGTCGATGTGTTTAATCTTCATATTGATGTTAATTCCGTATGTTAGGAAATTGCCTTGAAGTAAGATATATGAAATTATGAATGATTATTTGCATATATTTGTGTGTCAAAATATATGTTGTACTTGAGTTCTTATTGAGAGTTTTTCTTGTAAACATGTTGGCATAATTTTAGTTCTTGTTTTGAAATTGTTATTATTATCAATTTGAATCTCCAAGTTTTATATATAATATTTTAGCTTATATTATGAAGTTGTTTTATGATTTTTATAATTAATTTTTTTTTTCTAAAATCTTTTATTATTTGCCGTGAACACAACTCATGGCTAATACTTTTGCCCACAAAAAGCTACATTTTGCTATGAAACTTTTTCGTGGGCATATAGAAGTGCATATGATCAGATTTGATAACGAAAGAGTATTTGTTGCAAGTTGATAGAAGAGAACACGGTGCTAAATATTTTTTTACCAGGATATGTTTCATAGTGTAAACTTATTTGCTACAACAAGATTTTGTAGAAAATGGATATTAGCTACAAGGTTATAACCTTTTTAAATTTTATTTCCGCGAGCAAAATTGGTTATTACCACGAAAAATGTTGTGGGAAAAAATATCTATTTGCCACGAAAATATATGATCCATGACAAATACTATTTTACCGCGAGTTATATGCCACGAACGTCCCACGAGTCAAATTGGTGGAAAAAATATTTTATCTACGAAAATCTTATTTTTAGCCACAAGAACCCTTCTTGACAAAAAGTCATTGCTACAACAAGATTTTGTAGAAAATGGATATTAGCTACAAGGTTATAACCTTTTTAAATTTTATTTCCGCGAGCAAAATTGGTTATTACCACGAAAAATGTTGTGGGAAAAAATATCTATTTGCCACGAAAATATATGATCCATGACAAATACTATTTTACCGCGAGTTATATGCCACGAACGTCCCACGAGTCAAATTGGTGGAAAAAATATTTTATCTACGAAAATCTTATTTTTAGCCACAAGAACCCTTCTTGACAAAAAGTCAAAAATCTTGTAGTGTAGCTAGGAGTTAGGTTCGAACTTTGGACCCCCTCTAGCTCGTACATATGCCATTTTATCTAGCGAGGCGCAGTGTTTTTTTACCAATTAATGCCGTGGAAATGCATGAAGATTCATCAATATTTATGGAGGGAAAGTGAGTACTTATTTATGATCATTATATTATATGTTGTTTCAGAATTTCACGTGTGTGTGAGAGAGAGACAGGGAGAGAGAGAGAGCGCCTCGTGAGTTATAAATGGCCACCCAGGATGCAGACAGTGCTGGGAAAGCAACACATGCACTAAGTCCACTCATTTCAAATATGACATTGAATTAAAGGATTGTTGATCAATCATCACCTTCAAACGTCTCTTCAGCCGCCCTTTAATTAGCAGTAGTACTGTGCATTCTCTTAAATATACAACTTTATCAAAATAAAGAAACATTAAATAGTTATATAATTAATGGTGCGTACGTACGTAGCCTTTTGGCTTAGCCATTATAAAATTTAAAAAAAAAATTGTGACAAATTATTTATAATGATAATGATTATTTATAATAAAAATAAATTTATTTTAATAAAAAATAATCAATTTAACAATAAATAATTACTTACGAATAAATAATTTTCTTTATAATGAATTCTTCCAAATCCCGAGCAATAATGTTCTTAGCAACAGAACAAGATCATGTAATATTCTCATGTGTGAAGACATAGCTAGTTATACCTTATAAAACACACGTACACTTCAAATTCAAAAAGGCTTTTGTAATTTACAAAACCTCCTCGATCTACCAGCTTTAAAACTGTCTGTTTAATTATTTGGTAATTGAGGGCTCATGATCCTGATCACCTAGCTGTGATTACTAGACTAGTAGTGAGCTTACTTAATCAGCAGGTTGCCTGCAACTTAGCTAGGGACAAAATTTGTTCATAACCCATTATATATTTCCGATCTTCTTTTGTGATCTCTTTATGCTCAAGAGATTAAAATAATCCTTAATTATTCCCATGGATTCCATTTCTTTACTTTCCCAGTCCCTTTTTCTTGTAAGTTATGTAGTGTAAATTAACACAGTTTTGGCTGCTATTCAAAACTTTTTCAGATTCTAGAACTGCAAAAGAAAAATATTTTTTCAAAACTCTTTCAGATTCTAGAACTGCTATTCTAGTGTTATTATGCTTTTTCAATTTGTCTATTTGGTGTATTCCTAATTGTGTAATTTACACATTTTTATTTTTATGCTTTTTATTTTAAGTATTTTTAAAATATATTTAAACATTTTTAAAAATATAAAAAAATACTAATATATATATATATTAATAATTACTTCCTTAATTATTAGATAAAAAAATTAAATATATAAACAATCAAAATGAGAAAAACAAAGTGAGGCAGCATAAAAATAGCATTTCTCACAGCAAGATCATATAATTACTAGCTAGGCAGGCATGATTGACCATGACATCACAAAGTCATAGCTAGGGTCAACTAGTACTTCTTCGAATATCTTGCATCAACTCATGCAAAAAATCATCCCCCTTTTACTGTACAATATCAATAAGAACCATGAAGGACAACATAAATTAACACACAAATACTAGCACTGAAATATGCAGCAATAATATCAAAGCTGCTGCCTCAATATATACAGGCCGGGACATTCCATTAGCATATCGCGTTTCATTCTTTCCAAAAGTTAAAGTGATTGATTATTGAGCTGGAGGAAACGAGTGATTTTTTGGGTCCTCTAGCGTAGCCTTTTGATCAGTCCAACAAATGATTCTTAATTACCATCCCGGCCTTCAATTTTCTACATATATATATATATATATGTGTGTGTGTGTGTGTCTGTGTGTATGTATGTATATATATACTCATCCAATATTGTTGCCTTCCATAAATCCAAATCGCTAAAGGTTCTTTGTCTCCCACATCTATCTCCACCAAAAACTTTCATGCAAGCTAGCTAGCTCGTCTTAATTAGTTTAGACAAAAGAAAAAGTCACGTACGATGCAGCTTTGCTCTTGGAAATCAATCAGATGATCCCATTAAGCAAAGCAAAGCAAATTGTACATTAGGCCGCCTTCATATTTTGTAGATAATGAGGTGAGATGAATTAAATTGAGATTAAAATTAAAAATTAAATAAAATATTATTTTATTTAAAAATTTTAAATTATTTATTTTATTTTATATTAAAATTTTAAAAATTATAATAATAAAATAAATTCAATTAAAAAGAATTGTGAAAACAAAATAACAAAATAGTTAGCTTTTCACAGCTTGACATGAAAAAGCCTGTACTTATTTAATCAAAAAGTTTTCTATTAAGACCAATCATGTTCATATTTATTGACCAGTCAAATATTCACATATACTTTGGAAACGATCCCAACATATTATACATATATGAATGATTGATGAATATCTTTTTGATCTTTACGTGAAATCAGCTTCGGCTAGCTTTAGCCCTTTACGTACAGCTTTTCACGTGAACCCTTGGCTGACTCATATACGGCAATGTTGAAGAAAGTCACCAACGTGTGAAAGTTAAGTTTGGCTGCAATTTGCACCGTCTATACCTACTATTTCTCTTCAATAATAGCTATATCACTCACTTCAATATAGAGGTTTTTCAACCTTCGCTGCACCAACCACACCAATCAGTTGTAAAACTTCTCCTATGAAAGGTGAAGCCTGATGTGTATTAGAGGATGCAGCGGTAATTTTGTTTTAGAAGTGAGTGTGTGCAAATTAGAGAAGAATGTGAATGTGAGATTTGTGTAAATATTTGTAATCTCATACAAATATATTGAATTTGGCATTAGTGGACGAAAGCAAATTGCTGAACCACTTAAATATCATCTTGTGTGATTCTGGATAGTATTGTTTGTGCATAACAATTGGTATCAGAGCTTTGGTTCGCACTGTCTAGAAATTAAGTTGGTCAAAATTGATTTTTGACAACTCCAGACTGTTATTTGCGTCGAGACGAATCTGTAGGTGCAAACAGAATTGAAAACGGACATCGAGGAGCCCGCACGTGTCGTTTGAAGGTTGGAGCGTGTATCAACGCACCCCACTCGTAGCTGGAGGTTGAAGACGACTGAAAAATACACACCCACGCGCGCCGGATATTGAAGACGTGTGAAACCCACGTGCCCTCACAGGCATTCTAAGCGTGCGACTCACGCGCCCCACGCGCTCCGAGACTCTTCTAGACCATGAAGCCCACACGCCTCACGCGCCTTTGACCCCTTCAGTGCGTGCATCACACGCGCTTGACAGATCTGGACCGTCTAATTCTAGATTCGTTTTTGGGCTTGATCTAAGCCATTTGGAGTCTGATTTTGACGATCAAATAGTGCTTTTCAACAATTTGGATAATTTCGGACTCATCCGTATGGTTAGAATTTTAAATTTTGGCTTCTAAAATTTTTAAATTAATATGGAAGGTGTTGGAGGAGATAGGAACTCTAGAAATGCCAGCAGTTCGGGACGTAGGTCCACAGTTTCAAATGCCAAATTTGAAGTTGAAAAATTCGATGGAATTTCTAACTTTGGTATGTGACAATGTGAAGTGATGGACGTTTTGATTCAACAAGAATTGGATATGGCATTGGAAGAAAAACCCAACGATATGTCGGAAAATGATTGGAGGAAGCTTAATACCTAAGCTTGTAGTACAATCCGTTTATGCTTTACCAAAGATCAGAAGTATTTTGTCATGAGAGAGACAATTGCAAAGGATATTTGGCAGAAATTGGAGTATAAGTTTATGAAGAAAAGCATTGAAAGCCGCTTGCACTTGAAGAAAAAGCTCTTTAGATTCCAATTTCGTGAAGGTATTAGTATGTTCGAACATTTGAATAATTACAATCAGATTCTTGCTGATCTACTAAACTTGGATATTAAAATCCAACATGAAGATAAGGCTTTACTTTTGTTAAATTCCTTACCCGATACATATGATCATTTAGTTACCACACTATTGTATGAGAATGAGAAAATTAGTTTTAACGATGTATCTAGTTCTCTGATTAGCAATGAGTACCGAGGAAAATATAAGTAGGTACAGCTAGATACATCAAGTGAAGCACTGACAGCAAGAGGGAGACCACAGTCAAGGTATCCCAGAAAGAAGAAAGGTTTTCAATCGAAAACCCGGGCCACATCACGTGGTTTATCAGTCAGCAGAAAACTCGCTAGAGATGAGTATTCTTATTGTCACGACAAAGGATACTGAAAGAAGGATTGTCAAAAATTGAAGGGACAACAGAAGAATCAACCCACCATAGTCAATGTCGCGAACAGAGATGAAGATCTAGACATTGCCTTGACAGGTTCATCATTTATTTGTCATCCCAATGAATAGATTATGGATTCCTGATGCACCTATCATATGTGTCCCAATCGGGACTGATTTACTGACTTCACAGAGATTGAAGGTGGAGCAGTACTTATGGACAACTACAGTGCCTATAAGACTTGGGGGATAGGGAGCGTTTGGTCGAAGCTGCATGATGGAACTGTCAGGACTCTGACCAATGTTCGGTTCATTCCGGACTTGCGAAAAAATCTTATCTTAATAGGATCTCTAGATTCAAAGGGGATTCAAAATCACTATTGAAGCGGAACTCTCAAAGTGGTAATGGGAGTTTAGGTGGCTATGAAGGGTTTGAGGCAAGAAAATCTGTATTCTTGCAAGGAAATACTGTTGATGGAAGAGATTCTACAGGCTGTGAGAAGCTAGATGAGACTGATGTTGACACTACCAGACTTTGGCATATGTGTATGGGACACGCTAGAGAAAAAGTTTTGTAAACACTCGTAAAGCAAGGCTTACTCAAAGGTGCTAAAACTGATAAATTGTCTTTCTGTGAGCATTATGTATTGGGGAAGCAGACGCGGATCAAGTTCAGAATTGCTGTTCGGAATCGCTGTTCACAATACACAGGGGATACTTGACTATGTACATTTCGATGTTTGGAGACCTACTAAAGTTGCATCTTTGGGAGGTAAGCATTGGTTTGTAACTTTTGTAGATGATTATTTTCATCGTGTGTGGGTGTATATGATGAAGAATAAAGATGAAGTGCTGAACATCTTTCTTGTTTGGAAGAAGATAACTGAGACTCAGACTGGCAGAAAAATCAAGCAGCTCAGATCAGATAATGGATGAGAGTATACTCTAGACTCTTTTATAGAAGTATGTTAGAGAGTGAGAATAGTCAGACACTTCACGGTACGAGGAACACCACAGCAAAATGGTGTGGCAAAACGGATGAATTGTACTTTGTTAGAGAAAGTTTGATGTATGTTACTGAATGCTGGATTCAGTAAAAAATTTTGGGCTGAAACTATAACATATGCATGCCACCTCGTCAACAGACTACCCGCAACTGCAAATGGCGGGAAGACACCCATTGAAATATAGAAAGGTATATATTCTACTGATTATGATTCTTTACACGTTTTTAGATATCCTGCTTACTATCATGCTAAAGAAAATAAGTTTGATCCTAGAGCCAAGAAAGCAAAATTCTTGAGCTTTAGTTCTGGTGTAAAAGGGAATAGATTCTAGTACATAGAATCTAAGAAGGTAATCATCAGTAGATATGTTACATTCAACGAATCTGAGATGCTTAAGTCACATAAGCATAAAAATTCCAGTGAAGGCAGCTATGATGGCGAAACACCCGGTGACTCGCACAAGGTGGAGTTTATCACTCCAAATGATTCAAGAGAGGACAGACGAGAGGAGGTTGATAATCCAGTTACAGTACCTCCAAGTCAAATTGAATCAATAGCAACTAATATACCGAGACGAGAGAAACGTGTACCAACATATTATGCAGACTACATGACATATGCACTACCAGTTGAAGGGAGTGAGATTCCCACCACTTATAGAGAAGCTATACAATCCAGTGAAAAGGATGAATGGATAAAGACAATGAAGGAGGAGATGCAGTTTCTTCATAAGAACCAGACTTAGGAACTTGTGTCACTTCCACAAGGAAAGAAATCAATTGACTGTAAGTGGATCTTTAATCAGAAAGATAATCAAGTTGCTAAAAATAGAATTTGATACAAAACTAGATTGGTAGCCAAGGGCTACACTCAGATAGAGGGAATTGACTATAGTGAAGTATTCTCTCCTGTTGTGAAACATTCATCCATTCAGATATTGCTAGTTTTGATTTCACAATATGATTTTGAGTTAGCATAACTTGATATAAGGACAGCTTTCTTGCATGGTGATCTGGAAGAGGAGATTTATCTGTCTCAACCAGAAGGGTTTAAAGAAACTGGTAAAGAAAATTGGGTTTGCAGGCTGAAGAAGTCTATCTATGGATTGAAGCAGTCACATCGACAATGATTCAAGCGGTTTGATCGTTTTATGATGGACCTGAAATACACTCGTTGCCAATACGATCATTGTGTGTATTTTAGAAAAATTACAGATGGATTTTTCATTTATTTGCTTTTATACGTAGATGATATATTTATTGCATGTAAAAGTAAGGTGGAGATAAATCGTTTGAAAAATCAGTTGAGTCATAAGTTTGAAATGAAAGATCTAGGAGAAGTACGGAGAATATTGGGGATGGAGATCAGTAGAGATAGGGTGAAATGTACAGTTCACCTTATTCAGAAGTAATATCTGAAGAGAGTATTGCAACCCTTCAACTTGGACTCAAAGACGAAGCCGGTGAGTACTCCAATGACCCCATATTTTAAGTTCAGTGCATTGCAGTCTCCTGAAGATGATGAAGAGTAGGACTACATGAAGAGTGTCCCATATGCAAGTGTTGTTGGTAGCCTAATGTATGTCATGGTGTGTACACGACCTGATATCTCCCAGGGGGTCAGTTTGGTCAGTCGTTATATGCATAATCTTGGAAAGAAACATTAGCATGCAGCTAAATGGATTCTACGATACATTCTAGGGACCGTAGATATTGGTTTGAAATTTGAGAAAAGTGAAGATAGTCTAGTAACTGGATACGTTGACTCAGACTATGCTGGTGATCTTGACAAATGACGATCGACAACTAGATATGTGTTCATTATGTCTAAAGCACCAGTTAGTTGGCAATCGAATTTGCAGTCTATAATTGCACTTTCATCCACGGAGGTTGAGTATATGACTGTAAAAGAAACCGTAAAAAAAGCCATTTGGTTATAGGGACTGGTAACAGATTTGGGCTTTAAACAGTAAGAGGTTACCGTTTACTATGACAGTCAGAGTGCAATTCATTTGGCCAAGAATCAAGTGTATCACTCTCGAACAAAACATATCGATGTCTGATTTCACTTTATATGTGAAATATTAGAAGAAGATGACATATTACTTCAGAAGATCGGCATTGAAGATAATCCAGCATATATGTTGATAAAAGTCGTCACAGGGATCAAATTCAACACTGCTTGGAATTGATCAATATTGCAAGTTACTGAGCACCTTCGGGTGTGTTGGCACTTTTGAGTGCATTTGGCGTCTTATAGCGCATTTTTTAGTAGAAGTCTCTCACGTCAAAGAAGGAGGAGCATTCATTTGAAGAATGAATCAGTTTGCAAGTAACCTAGAGCACACTTCGGTGGAGGGGATGATTGTTGAAGAAAGCCACCAAAGTGTAAAAACTAAGCTTTGCTGCAGTCCACCATTGTTGCACCATCCATACCTACCATCCCCCTTCAACAATGGTTGCACCACCCATCTCAATGCAGAGGTTTTTCAATCTTGACTGCACCAACCACACCAACCAGTTGCAAAGTTTCTCCTATAAAAGGAGAAGCCTGATGTGTATTAGAGGGTGCAGCGGTAGTTTTGTTTCAGAAGTGGGTGTGTGCAAATTAAAGAGAAACATGATATTTGTTTAAATATTTGTAATCACATACAAATATATTGAATTTGGCACTAGTGGACGTAAGCAAATTGCTGAACCACTTAAATATCGTCTTATGTGATTCTGGATAGTATTGTTTGTGCATAACAAGCAAACCCTTGGTTGACTCATGTTGATCAACCACTTGATCATCTACCCAGAGAAAATTACAAAAACCAAATGCCTTTTCATGTAACAGAGCCCCTTCAAGCTGGTGTCACCTACAATAAGGAATTAATGGAGACCACTCATATTTTGCCACATAAGTATTTGCACACTAGTTTGATTGCAGCGCATAATAGCAGATCACGAGTTACAGTGCCTCTTCATACTAATTTCTCTCTCAAAGCTCTATATTTCAGTTTCTCTTCCAGTAGCATCCCTATTATTAGCAACTCGGGAAACCCGACGGCACCATTGAAGAAGGCTTTTGTGCGCATCACTTCTCACCGGATTTCTGCCCAGAATCAGCATTGGAGCTTGTATTTCGGTTTCTCTTCAAAATACATTTCTAAGAAGCCCTATCATCAGCAACCCGGCATCACCATCAAAGAAGGCTTTTGTGTGTGCCATTTCTCACCGAATTGCTCACCGGAATCAGCATTCAATTTTCTCACCAGCAAAGAAGGGTTTTTCAAATGCCATCTAAGAGTGATTTTCTCACAAGTTCAGTTCTTTTGTGTCGATTTTATCATCATCGAAGAGGGATTTTTTTAGCGCCATTAAAGAAGAATTTCTCGCAATTGATTAAGCACTTGATTTCATCTTGTGCACCACTCGATTTCTTACCACCGATTAGGGATAGTTCTCTAATCCTTAGTTTTTGTTAATCCCTAATTTTTTGTAATTTCTAAATTCTTATTATCTCTTATTTTATCAAGTTCTTCTCGAGTTCTATTGTGCAGTGGTTCCTCAAGTTCGACAGAGTATGCTTTGGTTACTCGGATTCGACAATGCTTTGATTCCTCGGGTTCACAGAGTATGCGGTGGTTCGACAGAGAGCAACATTCTATATGGGGCGAGAGAGATGAGCAGAGAGAAGAAGGAAGAGGGGGTGTTCTTATGGGGGCATAGAGATGAGCATATTCCCACGCTCCGCATCCTAACCTTTCATAATATGTGTCCATTAATTAAGACTACGTGGTAAGCGTTGATTGGCTATCGACATTTGCTAGTTGCAGGTGACACCTGCATAAAGGTTTTCGCTTCACCTAAAACTTTGCATGCATGCAATATATATATATATATACACACACAAGAAAAGTGTTCAATAATTGTATAATCCAGTTCATCGATCGATACAACATAATTTGGAAGGACCACCTAATTATTCACCAACTAATTAATTGGTTAAGGAAGATATTTATGTCTGTGGGACCAGTTAATTAGTTTGCATGATTGAATACAAACGCACCAATAGTTTTAGTGGACTTTGAATGGATCGAGTCTAGCTAATTAGGGATCCATGATTAACATTTCCATTGATACCAATACGATAGAAGTGCGTTGCTTTAAAGATTTGGGTAATACTTTATTACTGCATAATTAATTGGTGCATAAATTAAGTATATATTTTAACTTTTATAAGCTTCCCCACAAACAAATGCAGTGTGAAAAAAAATATTTATTTATTTTATTGGGAAGTAAAAGGGTTTCTCAAACAATACATAATTATTAGTGTGACAACTAACTGATATATACTACCTTAACATAAGATCAAGATTAAGTGCTCAAACAACCAATAGAATACTCATAACGAGGTATTAGAAGTTAGAACATGACCCTTTAATACTTTTGCTTTATGGATAAACTTGGCAACGAGCTGGAAACCATAACAAACCAATAGACTACTGATCACATGTGATGTACTGTTGGGCTGCATTTAATTTGTTGTGTCGTCTGTCATCACCAGTCTTGTTTTCAGCCTAATCCATCGATGTATGTGGTGGGGGTTGTGGGTGGATGAGTTCGTGGATTGATGCTATAAATGTAATTTAAACTTGATTACTATTAGATGAGTCGATTTTAAATTTAGATAATGGATTAATATCATTTGAATAAGACTCTAGTGTTTATCTGATAAGGATAAGTTATTGAATTATAATATAACTTTTATCAAGTATTATTTAAATTAAAATATAAGAGATTGCAAGAGTTCTAGAGTCTTAAACAAAGTTTCAAATACCGTACTGTATCGGTCAAAATTTTCCATATCAGCCAGTACGACAGGTACAAATAAAGTCAGATTTCGTTTCAGCCGAGCCGGTACGACCGAAAAATGTCCGGTACGGCCGATACTGGCCATATCTGATTTTGGCCTTACAGGTTTTTTTTTTTACTATATTTTAACATTAATTTAGACTAAATTAATTACATATATATTTATCTATATAATTTATTTATATATTGACTATTATTTTGAAATATAATTTATAATTGTATTTATATATATATAATTTATTTATATGTAAATTATTCTGAAATGGTACACGAAACGGTACCAGAACTAAAATATTTCGTTTCAGTGATTTGACCGGTACCGGTACCGGTATGGTATTTAAAACATTGGTCTTAGAATCCTAGATAGATTTCGAGTCTAAAGATTAGTTGAAGAGATCGAAGTGCACGTAGTACATCAAGATTTGGGTAATACTTTATTACTGCATAATTAATTAGTGCATAAATTAAGTTTGTATTTTAACTTTTATAAGCTTCCCCACAAAAAAATGCAGTGTGAATTCTTTTTTTTTTTTTTTTTTGGAAGTAAAACTAGGGTTTCTCAAACAATACATATATAATTAGTGTGACAGCTGAACGATTTATACCACCTGAATGATATAAGTGCTCTAACAACCATGTAGAATACTTATAATGAGGTATTAGAAGTTAGAACATGACCCTTAATTTTATTATTATAATTTTTTTAATTTTCATGGAAAATTATATAATAAATAATACAACTTTTTAAAATTTCAAAATAATAATAATATTAAAAAATAATTTTCTAATAATTTTTTATTTAATTTTTTATCTTTTATCTAAATTTACCTCATCTTTAAATTTAAACGGAGCCTTGATCAATTTTGTTATTTATGCTTTTTGTCAAATGGAAGTGCAGTTAATATCAGGAACATGTACAATATGGATACTTTTGACATAATAAGCTGTTAGGTCGGGAAGGTCAGCATGGAGTGATTAGCAAGGGGAGAAGACCAAAGTGGTAGGAACATAATTTCCACCTCACAAACAGGCCGGTTGGACCGGTTATGTACTACTTACTATTTCCAAGGTTTCTCGTTCATTTTGTTTTTGTTTAAATTACGCTATTATGACTTTAACAAAATAGTACTGTTTTAACAGAGTTTATTTGGTTGATCATTGATGGACAAAATAACGGGTAAAAAATGGAAAAATCTTGTGAAAAATGATTATTATGAGCATAACACGACTATATATGAATAGTGGAAAAAATATTAACACTTGAAATTTGAACATTCAGAAGTGGTAAAATGAAATTTAAAATTAGCAAAACTAAAGAATAGTCTTGGTCGTAGAATAGAAAATTCTGAATCAATTTTATTGGAGTGCAAAAGAATATCCCTTCTCATAAATAATACAATTTTTTTTTAATTTCGAAATAATAATATTATTAAAAAATAATTTTTTATTTAATTTTTTATCTTTTATTTAAACTTATTTCATCTTCTCTTATTTTATTTTATTTTTAAATCCAAACACGACTATATATGAATAGAGGAAAAAACATTATAGGCCCTAAAACGAAAAACAACCAAATCGTAAAATTCTGAGTACTCAATTCCTCCAAGTCCAAAGTAGCAGTCTACATGGAAATTAGCCACAAAATCTTTATACATTTTCATGTATTCAATATCCACTAGATATTAAAAATTTTATAGGAGAAAGGAAAACAATAAATTTCGCAACCTATAAATTTATAACATCATGCATGCGTACCGTTTACCCAAATTAAAACAAGAAACCCGTCATTTCAACGCCATCTTAGCCTCCACATGGTTGCATAAAAAAGATTCACACCACAGATCGAATAATCAGAAAAATCAGCAACCAAAGAACACATGAGAAAACAACGTAAACACAAAAACAAACAACAGAAAAAAAAAAAAAAAAAAAAACACACACACACACACACATACACACACATATATATATATAATAGGTATGAGAAAAATTCGTTAGATCATAAAGTAGTTTGAAAAAGAAGGATAAATTGAGTACGCTAAATACAATTGTACAAGCCCAAATGATAAACTTCGCACAATTCTTTTGCAATAATATATACCTCGCACAAGCCTTTGATGTCAGGTATTACATTTCTCATATACTCGTATATATCGAAATTACCTGATATCTTACATAGAAACCCAAACTCCAATATTTATTTTACGGAAATTAAGATAACAAAATGTGGGATGAATATATAAGACAAAAAGCCCACCCCCATGCATCTATCCGTCCCTATGGCTCTATGATATGATCATTTTGTGCAGTCTTGACTACTTCGATGATCTGGAATTCTTTTGTGCATATTGCTAAAGCACGCATGGCAGCAGACGAGGTCTTTGTTACTAGCCGATAATTCTTGATCATGATCTGATCCTTTTCCCATTTGGATTTCAAGATTTGCTTCCCCGCCGATAGCATCGGGTAACTCTTCCTCATGTTTATTCTCCACACTTTCTTTGTGCTTTCCCCATAAGACTGAGTAAAGTCCCATTACAATCAAGATAGAACCCAGCACTCTGCAACCACATGACATGATTTATCTGATTATATTACGTAGAGCAATGCTTCGTGAAGTGCCTAAGTATCGTATAGTTACTTTTAAAAAAAATTAAATTAAATTAACTACTAAAAAAACAATATCTTCGATTCCATATTTATTTCCTTTTTCATGTCTTCAGATAATTAAGGATGAGATGCATGCATGGAAGAAGTTTGAGTGAAGAGATCATGATCAGAGGAAGTTAATTAAATTACCCTCCAAGAAAAATCTTTTCTGCCAGGATGAAGGAGCACAGAATGGCTACAATTATCATCATCAAGGGGCTAAAAGCAGTTGCAAAGACGGGTCCTTTTTTCTTTATCACTAGCCCTTGGACATAGTATGAAATGCTTGATGTCACGATTCCCTGAAAGGAACTACTTTTAGAAAAGATATCATCAACAGATAGATAATTGACACGTGTTGCATAGCACCCTCGTACTGGTGCATTCATGCAGTACAGAAAGATAGAAAGATTCGATTCTTACAGCATAGGCGGCTGCAAGGAGATTCATGTCAAAGCCAATTTTCCAAACAGAGGTTTTGTGCTCCATTAAAAAGGTGACAGCAATGGCTTGAAGAGTTCCCACAAAGCACACCAGAGATGTAAGAGACAGCTGATGATTCTTGTATGTCTTCAACGCATGTGTCTGCAATATATATCAAATTAAGGTCAGACATACCAAAACAGATTTTCTATGTTTTTCCTGCTAGAAAGACAAAAGAAAATATTACTTACTTGCAAAACGAAAAAGCCCGACCAGGCAAGGGTAGCGATGATAAGAAAGATGGAGCCCTTCAACCAGTCCTTGTCGCTGTTTTCAGAGGAACTTGTCGCATAAGATTTAGGAGGATAGATGTGCTTCGACCAAACCATCTCTACTATGGGTCCTTTGTACGAAGTCATTAGCATAGCCCCAGCCACTGTCGCTACGGTTCCCACTATCTTTGCTTGGCAACTTACTTTCTGCAACCTCAGCTTCTCCATCCTTTAATTTATTTTAGTAAGAAGTTTAATTAGCCCAATATTTAGTTCTGATCAGGAACTTGAATTTAATTCAATATATATATATGATGATATAATTGTTTGGTTTTTTGCATATATACCTGAATATGACTGTCATGACAAACGTCATGGCTGGGAGCATGTTGGTTATTGCGCATGAGAAAGTTGGCGACGTATATTTCAGCCCCGCATAAGATAAGTTCTGATCAATCACCGGACTGTCAAACACAGACAATTAATCACCCTCAGAATTCACAGATAAAGCCAAGAACTTATGATGATCTTGACAAGGAATAGAACTAATATTGAGGACTAACCCAAGAAAAGCGAGGGCAAATATCTGCACGAAAACTGGAAATGTAATCCTTGGCTGCGCTTTCCTGAAAGGGAATTAAACAAACGACGACGTTCACGTATCAGACCCCGACGTACGGGAAAATAAGTGACTTGAAAAGCTTGGCCGGAATAGAATTCATGATATCAGACCTCTCAAAAATGAAAGCAAAGGGGGCGATGACCGCAGTTGCAAAGGCATGGCGATAAACCACCAGCACGTAGTGGCTCATCCCACTGTTGAGAGAGACTTTAGTGAGGATGTTCATTCCGGCATAGCCGAATTGTAAAAATATCATTGCAAAGTAGGGTTTCGAGGCTTCGAGGAAGCCGCTGCAGCATCCGGGGCGCTTCTGATCCATGTTTCCATTAATTGCAGCCAAGCTGGAAATGGCCGATATTGGAACTTCCATCAATCGGCAGCGCCAGTTACTGCAGCAAAGTTCAGAGAGAGAGAGAGAGAGATCAGGAATTACAAAATGTGGGGTGGCTCACATATTTATAGCAGCCTCGAGGAACTGTTAATACCAGTTGACGTATGATCCTCTACCCTAGTGTTAATACTTTCTTATTGAGAAAAGTTATTATTATGACTCCAAAATACTTTAGTCACATATAAATCTTATAAAAATATATATCTAAATCGAAATTATAAAATTGTTTTTATTATAAAATAAATTTGAACATATTATATGAAGTAATATTAATTTGTAAATTTAATTTTATGAGATTCTTTTGTAATTGTAGTTAATCTATTATTATTATTTGGTCTATATATGATTCACGTTATTTTTTTTATAAATTTTAATTTATTTAAGTGAGAAAAAAAAGCATTGTTACATGTGCTAATATTCTTGGGCCCGACACATTCTTGCCACCAGCCATTCTTACCTTCTTCTTTTTTTTTAACCTTGGCAAAAGTTATATAAAAATTAAATAAGTTTTCGTGGCTAAAAATTAAAAGTTTTTGCACTAGCCAATCAAAATGTGCCATATAGACACTCCAAAATAACACTGAATGGAGCCGCATGATGGGATCCATTTCTATTGCCTTCAATCTCTCTCCGTCTCAAATGTCTGCACTCAAACCGTAAGATAAAACATTGTTTCTGCCTCCCGCCCCGATCGAGACTCCGTACAGTTTTTTATTTTATTACTTGTGAGAGTGGTAAAAAGTCAAACATGCATTTATAGTAGGAGACAAGAGATAAAGACGATACTGAAAAGAAGGCTGCTAGAAACTAAGACAAAGTGCAGGATACAGATAAGTGCAGAAATAAAAGGGGAATCAGTAAGACGATGAAGAAATTAGAACAAGTCGATTGAGATACACAACGCAAATATCTGATTAAACAAACCAGAATTTAGCTATAAAAGAGCTCTTTGTCTGGGCAAGAGGGACGATCTGATCTCCAACATAATCTTCTTCAACCTTCTCAGAGGATTTCGAGAGCCTGTACAATGAATTTATCTGTATATTCATGTATATTTTTTTCTATTTTATGAACTACAAGAGATTGTAGAAACCTCCATTATAGTAGATTCTCATCCTCAAATATCCGTGGACATACGTCTTGCCGAACCACGTAAAATTATGCGTTCGTCTCTATTTATTTCTACTATTTACTTACATACAGCCATGCCGGAACCTCGTTAGGTGCCCCAAACGATCTCAAATAAAGCCCAACTCGCACCGGTGGATTGGAAATAATTCTTTCTTTCGCCTCGACGTATTGGCCGATTTTTATGACTTCAATATTACCAAATGGAAATTTCTACTCCAGACAACAATCTCAGAATTGATGCAGTTTTTTTCTTGTCATTTGATAGTCGTATAGGAGAATCACTAAAGCATCTTGGTTCAATTGGAATCCCAAGCTTGAGGCAGACCTCGTGGCCTTGCTTGATGAACAAGGCCGCTTTGACAAATGGAAAATGTTGATTTCTAACGTCGTTTTGAAGTTGGAGCTACGAGAGCGAGAGCTCACTCTTTTCCACTAGAACTTGATGAGTTTCACTCCAAGTAAGGTTCACAACCTTCAATGCTTTTAATGCTCGCCTAAATCGGCTTCTTCAAAATTCTGATTCTATTTATATAAAACACCAAGGTTATGCATCGATGGTGAAGTAATTTGTGCACAATGGATCGGCCTCATGAAGCCGATAACATGTTAGAAGAAATGCGCGTATGGGGACTAAAACCATCACAATTTGAATTCAGGTATGTGTTGTATGTGTAATATTGTGTATAAAGGCTGTGATTGTTAGAAGAAAAAATTAACGTAACCTCTTAATATTCACACAATTTTTATACACTACATTTTATTTTATTTTATTTTATTTTTATCAAATATTTGATATATAAATATTGAATAAAAAATTTTAATTAATTTAAAAAAAATTCAAAATAAAATATTAAAAAAATAAAAAATGATGATATGTGAAGGTTGCGAAAGTTGTGTAGCATTACTTTTCTAAAATAATATTGAATGAAGCCACGTGCATGGGATCCGTATCTATTGTCATCAATTTCTCTCCTTGAATCCTTACACTCAAACTTGAAAAAAAAAACATTGTTTCTCCATCTCCCGTCCCGACACAAAGCCATAAAAATAATAGTGAGTGAAAATTTGAGAAGTTGTGTAGCATTGCTCTTATTTAAGTATATGCAGACTTATGTTCCAAATGAAGAACGAAGGGAAGAGATTGGATACGGTCTAGTTGAATATGATTTTGTAAACCCTTTAATACTCAGACGTAAAACTAGCAATCTATACAATCTCTTCAAATTTCACACACCATCATTTTTTAATTTTTTTAAATTTTTTAAATTTTTTAAATTTTTTAATATTTTTATTTTGAATTTGTTCTTTTTAAACTAATTTAATTTTTTTATTCATTATCTATATATCCAATATTTGATAAAAATAAAATATGATGTATGGAAGTTGTGTAAATTTTTTCTACTTTAAAATGCTTATATGGCACTGTTGGAAATGGGCCGGTTAACAAACAGTAAATAAGAAGTAACGCAACGGATGCAACAAGAGAAATAAAAACAAAATACGCACAGAATAATAATGGATACCAAGATTTGAAGTGATTTGGCTTAACACAAGCTTACGTCCACTGTTGGGTTAGTCTCAATGAATCCACTATAACAACAGAAATGGAGTACAGACATTGAATCAAAAGATTCTTATATTAGAACACTCAATTTCACTTGTAAGTTGCAGAGCTCTCTCTCACAAGCTCAACAATTTTTTTTTTATACAAATAGCTCTTAAAATCAGAAACTAAAACATGAAAAACGGAGCTCTTCACAGCTACTGCATTCAAATGAACGTGAGTCTTCTTATAAGCAAAATATCGCTCGAGCGAGACTACTCTCGCTCAAGCGAAATATTATTCCAGACGGCGCTAACCCTAACACCGAGAACATTAGCTCAAGCGAATATCTAGAGTTGACTCTCGCTCGAGCGAAGTCTATTTGGAATCTCGCTGGAGCTGGATGTCGAGCGAGGGTCGAGCAAACTCTTTGTCTGATGCCTCGCTCGAGCAGGACGTCGAGCGAGGGTTGAGCGAACTTACGGGTTAAGGCTTGCTCGAATGAGGGTCGAGCAACGAGCATACTGATGTGCTTGATTGAATTCAATTCAAGTCACATCTCAACAAATCTCCACCTTGGCTTGAATTGTCACAAACACCACAAAATACAGAAGACCCACAAATCTCTCTATCATATCACAAAAGGAATACCCAACCGAAATATGAAATCTATCTTTGAAGAACTCAATTTCCACACAAAAAAAAAGTCTTCAAACACCATAGACGACTTGATCAAATCACCGGCTTGGTTCTTATAAAAAATCAATATCTTCACACAAACGACAATACACCACAATACAGACTGCTTATTTGAACAATAGTTTCTGAATACAAATGAAGACAACCGAATATTCTCAGCCAAAGTAAGAATCCAACAAAGTCTGCATGAGCATACACAAAAGTTGGCCAAACTGTCTCCTCCATCTACCAACTGTACACTTGTTCTTACTGTGCACCAATACCAAAGACAAAATCATACTTAATCAATAGTGTGATCTAGAGTACCACCTGTACTCCGTTGTAAAACTCTCTGCAACTCCACCTTCTTGCTATAATCCAATTCTCATTCCCTGTGGAATGAAAAGAAAGAAGGTTCATCCGTAGCAAGCTTAATTGACTGCTTTACACAAAATCTGTCGACAAGTCTGGCAAACTCAAAGCAAACTGTAGACTCTGCAAGCCCACCTCATTCTATTCAGCTACTTCAGCTTTGTAGAGTAAAACAAAAACAGTATGGTCTGAGCAACGCTCTACCTTCTTATCTGTAGATCAGTAGTTTTCTCAAATATTTGAACACATCAATCACATCACAAAAAATAGATATCCAAAACCAAACTCTTCAATGATCATAAAACAAATTATGAATATTTGCTAGTGGCCGGAGGGTGTAAAATTGATATGGATCGATCCATCATATAAGTATTGCTTTATAATATTATTGCATGCTTTAATTAATTAGGGTATATGATTAATTAATTAGTATGAATGAACAAATAGTCATAATTATCGTTAACATTATTACTAAATCTACTTAAAAAATTTTAAAAATTATTCAAGCTTTTTTTATAATTAATAAGAGTTTTATTACCATAAATAAGCATAGCCCAAGTATATATGAAATATATCAGAGGAATTAGTATTCTAATATGGAAAAATTTGGGAATCGGATGGGCTTGTATTGTTTAAAAAACAGCCTTCCAATAAAGATTTGACTTGTAAGCAATTATAAAAAATACAATTTGAGTTGTGCCATACCGAAACAAGATGAAAAACCACTGGAAACCCACCCCTCATTGTTGGAAATCAACTTGCTGGAAATCAAATCCTCAAACAAGCAGAATTTGTTGCGATCTCTATCTATTTTCAGATTTCATTTTCCCTTCAAATAAGCAGATTTTTTCTAATTATTCAAATCTGATTGTTTGTTCGAAGTGAATGGGAAGAAAGGAGAGAAAGGAATTTTAGCTTGTTTCGGTATGGCACATATCAAGTTACATTATATTGTAATTGCTTACATGTCAAATCTTCATTAAAGGGTTGTTTTTTAAACAATACAGCCCTTCTTACCCCCAACATCACTTTTCTAATATATTGATCAACTACAAATGGAAGACCAAAGAAAAAATTATGTATTAATTTGAGGTAAAATTAATTAGTTAATTTAGTCTGGTATTATTATAAATTGAAAGGAAACAGGAAACCTAGGTTGTTTCTCTATTATTTAGATTTCTATTTATGAATTTTTTTGTTATATATTTTATTAAATATCTTCACATAGATTTTAAGAGTTTAATTAATTTTGGAATTTTAAATATAACCCCAATTTTCCCTCTTATATAAGATATTCATCTGTTATATATATATATATATAAGTGAGGATTATCAATAAAACTAAATTACCCTCATTTTTTTTTTTAGAAAGAAAAAGTATTGCCCGTTGAATTTGACATGGGTGTATATATATTTAGCGTTATATATTGAACAACATATATAATTTACACACGCACAATACAAAAAAAAAAAAAAAAAGTAAAGCAAGTCATGAATATCGATGATTCAAATACATATACATTATAAATTTAAATTACATGGTAAATCTGATGATCATCCTGATCATCATCGAATGAATTAAGTTGTTGGTCTATTAAAGAACATCTCTTTGATCAAGTGGAGCATCGTCGTACAAAATAAAACGGGCTCATGTCTAATCATCATGATCCCCTCCCAATCATCTCGGAAATATGATTCGAGAGCAGGGCCAAATTAAAGTAGGTGCTCTAACTTAAATGCCTACCTACTTAGAAGAAGAGCATGGCGATAAAGTGCGTGCGTGGATAGTACGTCCGAATTAATCACAATTATATATTATTATTCATGATGACTTGGAAACTACTAATCTACCCCCCGGGGTTGTGTTGAGGGGATGCCCTCTCTACCCCTATGATTTTGAAATTTATATATATATATATATATTAGTTTTGAAAAAAATATATATTTAGTTATGATTTAATAAGATTATATTAATCTTATATTATTTTAACCTCTTCTCTAAAATATTATTTTAATTCTTTTTCTGCAAAATTATTTTAATCTTATAAATTAATTATTTACAAGCTCAATTTAGAAAAAATAAACTGATTTAAAAATAAAATAAATAAATTACTTCTCACATAAAATAATATAATCTAATAATATGATCATATATTGAAAATTATGAAAACAAGACTTTGGTTGCAACAAAATTGAAAATGAGTTTTTAACAAAATTGACCATGACATCACAAAGTCATAGCTAGCTAGGGCCAAGTACTTCTTCGAATATCTTGCATCAATTCATGCAAAAAATCATCTACCTTTTACTGTACAAGATCAATAAGAACCGTGAAGGACAACATAAATTAACACACAAGTACTAGCACTGAAATATGCAGCAATTATAATATCAAAGCTGCTGCCTCAATATATACAGGCCGGGACATTCCATTAGCGAATCGCGTTTCATTCTTTCCAAATGACAAAAGTGATTGATTATTGAGCTGGAGGAAACGAGTGATTTTTTGGGTCCTCTAGCGTAGCCTTTTGATCAGTCCAACAAATGATTCTTAATTACCATCCCGGCCTTCAATTTTCTACATAAATATATATATATGTATGTATGTATATATATATATATGTATACTCATCCAATATTGTTGCCTTCCATAAATCCAAATCGCTAAAGGACGTTCTTTGTCTCCCACATCTATCTCGACCGAAAACTTTCATGCAAGCTAGCTAGCTCGTCTTAATTAGTTTAGACAAAAGAAAAAGTCACGTACGATGCAGCTTTGCTCTTGGTGATCAATCAGATGATCCCGTTAAGCAAAGCAAAGCAAATTGCACATTAGGCCGGCTTCGTATTTTGTAGATTATGAGATGAGAAGAATTAAGTTAAGATTAAAATTAAAAATTGAATAAAATATTATTTTATTTTGAGATTTAAAAATTGTGAATTATTTATTTTATTTTATATTAAAATTTTAAAAATTTTAATAATAAAATAAAATAAAATAAATTGAATTGAGAAGAATTATAAAACAAACTAACAAAATAGTTAGCTTTTCACAGCTTGACATGAAAAAGCCTATACTTATTTGACCAAAAAGTTTTCTATTAAGACCAATCATGTTCATATTTATTGACCAGTCAAAGATTCACATATACTTTGTAAACGATCCCAACATATATACATATGTGCATGATTGATGAATATCTTTTTGATCTTTACGTGAAATCAGCTTCGGCTAGCTGTAGCCCTTTACGTACAGCTTTTCACGTGAACCCTTGGCTGACTCATGTATGGCAAACCCTTGGCTGACTCATGTTGATCAACCACTTGATCATCCGCCCAGAGAAAATTACAAAAACCAAATGCCTTTTCACGTTAATAAGGAATTAACGGAGACCACTCATATTTTGCCACATAAGTATTTGCACACTAGTTTGATTGCAGCGCATAACAGTAGATCACGAGTTAGAGTGCCTTTTCATACTGATTTCTCTCTCGAAGCTCTATATTTCCGTTTCTCTTCGATTAGCATTCCTATTATTGGCAACTCGGGAAACCCGACGGCACCATTGAAAACGGCTTTTGTGTGTGAAGGTGAAATATTTTTAGTACGGCTCAGATCTATTATATAGTATATTAAAAAACAAGAACATATAAGAGACAAGTATAAATAAAGACAAGTAACTGACACACCTAAGGAAGAAAATCTAACTACTATAGACTAAAGGATTTATAAAAAGAAAACCATCAGATTATCAAAAGATTGATGACTCGCTGGCTATACAACAATTCTTCTCTTCTCTCGGATCGCCTATTTAGTATTCTCAGATGAACCTAATAACTTATACTAGTAGAATTATATATATTATTCATGTATAGTGAGATCCCTGAAAGCCTGTAAAATATTTATTATAGTGTCTTCCCTTCCCCAAACCCTCGTGGACGTAGGTCTTACGTTGAATTACGTAAATACTGTATTTTTCTATTTATTTATCTGCTATCCGCGTACGTATGGCCGCATCGGAGTCTTGCCAGTGGCCCCAAACAACACCCAACGAAACCCAACTCGCTCCAGTGGGCCGGAAATGACTCATTTTCCTGCCCTGACCTGTTGACCAATTTTTATGGCCTCAACAGTTGGCGCGGTCTGTGAGATTATTATACTGAAACTCGTGAAGACATGCTAGAAGAAATGGCAACCTTAAAAGAGAAGAACTTGTTCCTAAAGGCGAGTAGGGATGACCTCCTCCGGGTCAAAAGTCTATTGGGCAGACACTCGCCACTAAAGAGAACGAACTCTCCCTTGCCAACCAATAAATGAAATGTTTGAAGTCAAACTTGGCCGTTCTTGAGCATTCATGCGCCACTCGAAAAGAAGAGTTGGAGACCCTTCGAGCCAAAGTTGATACTGCCGAGCTCAAACATGACACTCTCTCCGGGGAGTTAGGCAAGGTGAATGCTGAGCTTGAAGTTCTTAGGCGTCAAGCGACTCAGTATCGTTCCCTCTGCATAACTGCTTGGAGTCAAGGTTATGTAGAAGGCTTGCGACGGTTAAGGGAGGAAATCGTTCGGAACCCGTCATTCAATGTGGCTAGCATGGATTCCAAAAAGCTTGTTCCTAACCCTATAGCGAAGGCAGAAGTTGCTAAGATCGGAACACCAGAGTGCCGTATACGTTTGCTTCCTTGAGAATTTACCATTGTATTTTTTTTTTATGTTGTATAGATATGTATAGATTTCCAATGTATTTTTGTCTATCTATCAATATACCATTTTTTCCGCTATATAGATTTGTCTTCTTGTTGTGTGGTGATTATACCCTGATACCCCGCGAATCTTTATTAATGAAACTAAACTATATCTTAATAAAGATTTATAAGGGAGTCATAAGAGCCCATGCGATTTATCAGACGCCAGAGAGATGGCGGGTGATTAGGGCGAGTATGATGATCCAGTATTAATAAAATGAGTCATGTGAGATGTAGTTTAGGCGAGCATGTACCTTGTTTAGCGAGCTGTGGGTGCGGTGATCCATGGGCGAATCGTGGACAAGCTCACATTACCTTGGCGTGGAAAGTCCTTGATTAGTGTTTTGGCGAGCGAGCCAAGTTTGGCTAGGCCAATGAAGTTAGCGAGGCCCTTGAGTAGAAGTCCATATGAAAGGTGATTGGCCGAGTTCCTTTTTCTCGGCGAGCGAATCGTGGGGCGAGACTTATAACCCAGGCGACTCTGCGATTCGCATGGCGCTGGTGAGATCGTGAAGGCAAGATGGCGAAGGCGAAGGAGTTTGTTCCTTCCCTTCGACGATCGAATCGCGAGGCGAGGCATAGAGCCCAGGCAACCCCATGATTTATATGGCGCCGACGAGATGGCAAAGGCGAATGAGTTGGTTCATTCCCTTCGGGGAGCGAATCGTGGCGTGAGGTATAGAGCCCAAACAACCTCGCGATTCGTATGGCGTAGGCGAGATGGCGAAGGCGAAGGAGTTGGTTCCTACCTTTCAGCGAGAGAATCGCGACTTGAGACATAGAGCCTAGGCGACCCCGTAATTCGTATGGCGCCGACGAAATGGCGAAGTTGAAGGAGTTGGTTCCTTCCCTTCAACGAGCGAATCATGAGACGAGGCATAGAGCCCAGGAGACCCCGCGATTCGAATGGCGCCAGCAAGATAGCAAAGGCGAAGGAGTTGGTTCCTTACCTTCGGCGGAAAAATCTTGAGGCGAGGCATAGAGCCCAGGCGACCTCGAGATTCGTATGGCGCTAGCGAGATGGCGAAGGCGAAAAAGTTGGTTCCTTCCCTTCGACGAACGAATCATGGGGTGAGGCATAGAGCCCAGGTAACCCCGCGATTCGTATGGCGCCGGCGAGATGGCGAAGGCGAAGGAGTTGGTTCCTTCCCTTCGGAAAGTGAATCGTGGGGCGAGGCATAGGGCCCAAGCAACCCCACGATTCGTATGGCGCCGGCGAGATGGCGAAGGTGAAGGAGTTGGTTCCTTCCCTTCGGCAAGCGAATCGTGGGGCGAGGCCTTACGCCGAACCACGTAAATACTGTATTTGTCTATTTATTTATCTGCCGAAGACCATGGCCCCCACCGAGGGTGGCTGTGAACAGTGTTCCAAGAGCACATTCGGCCCCATCGAAATTTGGTAAGCCTCCATTCACCCAGTTCACTGCACGGTTCGCTCATGAACCAGCTCGCCATGCATGCTCGCCGAACCAGCTCGCCAGGCATGCTCGCCGAACCAGCTCGTCATGCATGCTCGCCGAACCAGCTCACCATGCATGCTCGCCGAACCAACTCACCATGCATGCTCGTCGACCCAGCTCGCCATGCACGCTCGCCGACCTCATTGTGGCTCGCTGGCGAGCTCACCACTCACATCATCACGCCTCCCTCACTTGCTCGCCCACGAGTCTTAGTTTGGGCAAGAGCTGAAGGGTTGTGCATGATGCCCGTGAGGCGAGGTGATCTGTGCCATCGCCACTCGCCTTGTGCTGGCCATCATAGTGCACAGCTCGCCAACTTACCATTTACCAAGTTAGGACCACCATGCTCGCCATGCGTGCTCAGGACCTAGCCATCCAGATTCACAGCACACAGACTTACGCTTCCTTCCACTCGGGATCACCTCTCGATCACCACACCACTCGGGCTCGCCACCTTAAGGCGCTTGGAACTGACCTCAATCACTAGCTCGGAAACATTCATGGATCTACATACAACAAGTGTCCCATTCAAGAACTCGCCTATTTTTTTTATTTTATTTTTATTTTGGACAGGTCATTTGTCACCTCAGATCACGAGGACTGGAAATGCAGCAATACTACAGAACCAATTTTGATAAATTTTATACTCTGACTGTGCACATGCAAATTTGGACTTAGCACTCGAACTCAATGGCATGAAAAATCATATTTCTACTAATAAAATTGTTTTGCAGCGCAAAGTCGAAGCACACCACTCATCACACGAGGACAGGTTTAGTCGCGGGGTCGTCCGGCCATTCATGACCAGCCCAACGATTCATTCGTCAAGGGCTCGAGGCTTGCGATCTGCCTATCAAGCACACTCGACAAGCCTCATCTTGGATGCTTGCGAATTGCGAGATTGAATCTCGGGTCTAGGCTTGCGTGTAAACCCTCGCACGCCTGGTTTTTCGCCAATGAATGCTTGTGGATCGCAGGGTCGTAAACCCCCACACGCCTTACGACATTTTCTTAATATAATATGAATTGCATGTTTTTATGTCTTTCTTACCTCAAGCTCGGAAGACAAACCACCACCATCCCAGTTTTCGAATACTTTAGAATTCCCACTAAAGTACATTTGGTAAGAATTTGTGGGATTCTGTGAGGGTGAAATATCTCAAGTAGGGCCCAGACCTATTATGTAATGCACTAGAAGACAAGAACATGTGGGGTCAAGCATAAATTAAAACAAGCAACTGACACACGCAAGAAAAAAACTCCAACCATTGTAGACTAAAGGGTCTATAAAAAGAGAACCATCAGAATATCAAACGATCGATGGCTCGCTAGCTGTACAACAATTACTCTCTTCTCTCGGACCGCCTGCTTCGTCTTCTCAGATGAACCCAATAGCTCATACCAATAGAATTACGTATATTATTCATGTACAATGAGAGCCTTGAGAGATTGTAAAAATATTCATTATAGTGTATTCCCTTCCCTAATCCCTCGTGGACGTAGGCCTTACGCCGAACCACGTAAATACTATGTTTCTCTATTTATTTATCTGTTATTTGCGTACGTATGGCCACATCGGAGTCTTGCCGAGGGCTCCAAATGACACCCAACGAAGCCCAACTCGCTCCAGTTGGCCGGGAATGACTCATTTTCCTGCCCTGGCCTGTTGACCGATTTTTATGGCCTCAACATTGTGCGCGTCATTTCTCACCGGATTTCTCACCAGAATCAGCATTGGAGCTTGTATTTCGGTTTCTCTTCGAAATACATTTCTAAAAGGCCCTATCATCAGCAACCCGACATCACCATCAAAGAAGGCTTTTGTGTGCGCCATTTCTCACCGAATTTCTCATCGAAATCAGCATTCAATTTTCTCACCAGCAAAGAAGGTTTTTTCGAATGCCATTTAAAAAGGATTGTCTCACAAGTTCAATTCTTTCATGTCGATTTTATCACCATCAAAGAGGGATTTTTTTAGCGCCATTAAAGAAGGATTTCTCGCAATTGATTAAGCACTCAATTTCATCTTGTGCAACACTCGATTTCTCACTACCGACTAGGATAGTTCTCTAATCCCTAGTTTTTGTTAATCCCTAATTTTTTGTAATTTCTAAATTCTTATAATCTCTTATTTTATCAAGTTCTTCTCGAGTTTTATTGTGCAGTGATTTCTCAAATTCGACAAAGTATGCTTTGGTTACTCGGATTCGACAAAATTTTGATTCCTTGGGTTCGACAGAGTAAGCGGTGGTTGGATAGAGAGCAACATTATATATGGGGCGAGAGAGATGGCAGAGAGAAGAGGGAAGAGGGGGTGTTCGTATGGGGCATAGAGATGAGCATATTCCCACACTCCGCTTCCTAACCTTTCATAACATGTTTCCATTAATTAAGACTACGTGGTAAGCGTTGACTGGCCACCGACATTTACTGGTTGCATGTGACACCTGCAGAAAGGTTTTCTCGTCACCTAAAACTAAGAAAAGTGTTCAGTAATTGTATAATCCAGGTCATCGATCGATACAACATAATTTGGAGGGACCACCTAATTATTCACAAACTAATTAATTAATTAAGGAAGATATTTATGTCTGTGGGACCAGTTAATTAGTTTGCATGATTGAATATAAACGCACCAATAGTTTTAGTGGACTTTGAATAGATCGAGTCTAGCTAATTAGGGATCCATGATTAGTATTTCCATTAATACCAATATGATAGAAGTGCGTTGCTTTAAAGATTTGGGTAATACTTTATTACTGCATAATTAATTAGTGCATAAATTAAGTCTATATTTTAACTTTTATAAGCTTCCCTACAAACATAATATATATATACACATATATATACAAGAAAAGTGTTCAGTAATTGTATAATCCAGGTCATCGATCGATACAACATAATTTGGAGGGACCACCTACTTATTCACAAACTAATTAATTAATTAAGGAAGATATTTATGTCTGTGGGACCAGTTAATGAGTTTGCATGATTGAATATAAACGCACCAATAGTTTTAGTGGACTTTGAATAGATCGAGTCTAGCTAATTAGGGATCCATGATTAGTATTTCCATTAATACCAATATGATAGAAGTGCGTTGCTTTAAAGATTTGGGTAATACTTTCTTACTGCATAATTAATTAGTGCATAAATTAAATTTATATTTTAACTTTTATAAGCTTCCCCACAAACAAATGCAGTGTGAAAAAAAATATTTATTTATTTTATTGGGAAGTAAAAGGGTTTCTCAAACAATACATAATTATTAGTGTGACAGCTAATTGATATATACTACCTTAACATAAGATCAAGATTAAGTGCTCAAACAACCAATAGAATACTCATAATGAGGTATTAGAAGTTAGAACATGCCCTTTAATACTTTTGCTTTATGGATCGACTTGGCAACGAGCTGGAAACCCAATAACAAACCAATAGATTACTGATCACATTTGATGTACTGTTGGGCTGCATTTAATTTGTTGTGTCGTCTGTCATCACTAGTCTAGTTTTCAGCCTAATCGATCGATGTATGTGGTGGGGGGTTGTGGGTGGATGAGTTCGTGGATTAATGCTATAAATGTAATTTAAACTTGATTACGATTAGATGAGTCCATTTTAAATTTAGATAATAGATTAATGTAATTTGAATAAGACTCTAGCGTATATCTAATAAGGAAAAGTTATTAAATTATAATATAACTCTTATCAAGCATTGTTTAAATTAAAAAATAAAAGATTGCAAGAGTTCTAAAGTTTTAAAGTCCTAGATAGGTTTCGAGTCTAAAGATTAGTTGAAGAGATCGAAGTGCATGCAGTACATCAAGATTTGGGTAATACTTTATTACTGCATAATTAATTAGTGCATAAATTAAGTTTATATTTTAACTTTTATAAGCTTCCCCACAAACAAATGCAGTGTGAAAAAAAAATATTTATTTATTTTATTGGGAAGTAAAGGGGTTTCTCAAACAATACATAATTATTAGTGTGACAACTAATTGATATATACTACCTTAACATAAGATCAAGATTAAATGCTCAAACAACCAATAGAATACTCATAATGAGGTATTAGAAGTTAGAATATGACCCTTTAATACTTTTGCTTTATGGATCGACTTGGCAACGAGCTGGAAACCCAATAACAAACCAATAGACTACTGATCACATTTGATGTACTGTTGGGCTGCATTTAATTTGTTGTGTCGTCTGTCATCTCTAGTCTAGTTTTCAGCCTAATCGATCGATTTATGTGGTGGGGGGTTGTGGGTGGATGAGTTCGTGGGTTGATGCTATAAATGTAATTTAAGTTTGACTACGGTTAGAAGAGTCGATTTTAAATTTAGATAATGGATAAATGTAATTTGAATAAGATTCTAGTGTATACTTATAAGGATAAGTTATTGAATTATAATATAACTAAGCATTGTTTAAATTAAAAGATAAAAAATTGCAAGAGTTCTAGAATCTTAAATAGGTTTCGAGTCCAAAGATCAGTTGAAGAGATCGAAGTGTACACAGTACATCAAGATTTGGGTAATACTTTATTATTGCATAATTAATTAGTGCATAAATTAAGTTGATATTTTAACTTTTATAAGCTTCCCCACAAAAAAATGCAGTGTGATTTTTTTTTTCTTTTTTGGAAGTAAAACTAGGGTTTTTCAAACATGAATATATAATTAGTGTGACAGCTGAATGATATAAGTGCGCTAACAACCATGTAGAATACTCATAATACGGTATTAGAAGTTAGAACATGACCCTTAATTAATACTTTTGCATTATGGAATATCGACTTGGCTGCAAAGAAACCCATTAAAAAATCAATAGACTAATGATCACATTTGATGTGTTGGGCTGCATTTTGTTGGGTCGTCTGTCATCCGTCTAGTTTTCAGCCTAATCGATGTATGTGGTGGAGTTTTGGGTTGGATGAGTTCGTGGGTACGTTGATGGAAATGCGATGCATTAGTATTAAGAATGTTTTTCTTCAAATTCGAGAAATATAATTGGATCTTGTAGTAATATTTATTGTCCTTATTTTTATCAGTCTTTTCTACGAAACTTTATAAATTGAATAAAAGAATCAACTTGTCATATTCGATCTAGAACTTATCCATTAGGCCGATCGATGGGCGACTTGATATGTTAAAATAACCATATCTACATTAATATACAAAAGCATGTAAGAAAATTGAGTGTCCCTAGCACTCTATTATGTTTCAATTATGCAGCTTGAAGTAAATTATGTGCAAATTAACGTTGTTTATTAAAATAAGCTGCAATTTTTTTGACGAGTAGCTTGTGCAATGAATCTTTTATTTCCAAAAAAAAAAAAAAGTAATCAATCAAGGGCTTCTCTAGATTCAACACTTTTGTCTACAATGAGATTTTTTATTTTTATATAAGAATAATTCTATATAGAATCGATTTTTAGGGAGTCGATGGGGAGTCAATTTTGATTTAAAAAATATTTTTCTCATTTTCAACCTTAATTTCAATTCTTATATCAAAAACAAATCAATGAAACTTATTAGATCCGTGAAAACAATGTTAGAAATGAAAGAAATCGTTTTTAAATTAGAATAATTCTATATGAAATTGATTTTAGGAGATCGATAGAGAGCCGATTTTGATTTAAAAATTTTCATTTTTAACTTTAAAGTTCATAGATCTAATGAGATTTATTGTTTTGTTTTTTGTATAGAAATAAAAAATAAAGTTGAAAATGAGAAAAATCACGTAGAATTATTTTTTAAATTAAAGTCGATTTCTCGTCGACTCCCTAAAATCAACTCTTTGTAGAATTACTTTTTATATAATATGAAAATTGTTACCGACACAAATTAATTATATAGAATAAAGGTATAAATTGATGTGTATTCATAAAATTTATTTTATAATAAAAATAATTTTAAAATCTTATTATGCTAATGACAATATAATTAAGTGCAGCTACTTTATCATCAGCTTAACAAGTTGGTAACCAGGATTCATGGGCGCAGTGCTAAACTGATGTGGCAGCCTCATTTCCGCATAAGATTCACTTCATTTTTTAAATATAATAGTTTTAAGTTTCGATGTGACGTTAATCGTTTTCGGAAAGAAGATCTTGCTCACTCACTCATATATCATTTTGCCTACTTAGTCCTCGTTCGATTTAACGCTCATATTATTTTATTTTATTATTATAATTTTTTTAAATTTTCATGCAAAATTAATATATAATAAATAATACAATTTTTTAAAATTTTAAAATAATAATAATTAATATCAAAAAATAATATTTTATTTAACTTTCTATCTTTCATCTAAATTTATCTCATTTTTAAATTCAAACTAACCTTTGATCAATTATGTTATGTATGCTTTTTGTCAAATAGAAGTGTAGTTAATATCAGGAACATGTACATGGATACTTTTGACATAATAAGCTGTTAGGTCGGGAAGGTCAGCATGGAGTGGTTAGCAAGGGGAGAAGACCAAAGTGGTAGGAACATAATTTCCACCTCACAAACAGGCCGGTTGGACCGGTTATGTTGAGAAAGACAGTACTTACTATTTCCAAGGTTTCTCGTTCATTTTGTTTTCGTTTTAATTACGCTATTATGACTTTAACAAAATAGTGTTTTAACAGAGTTTATTTGGTTGATCATTGATGGACAAAATAACGGGTAAAAAAGGTAAAATCTTGTGAAAACTGATTATTAATTACGAGCATAACTTTGTACAAATATTCATTTAGCTTTTATTTTTAGGGATAATTTAGTATATATAAGTCATGCTATCATCATAATGATCTAGTCTTACAAGGATGGTATTTAAATATAGGCACTCACTACATGAAAATTGATCTTTTGCGACACCAACTTTATCGCAAAAAGTAGAAAAAAATATCGTAAAAAGTTATTTTTAGCAAAAACAATCATTTTGATTTCATTAGATTGATTATTTTTTATTATTTTTCTTGTAGTGTTAATACCCCTAACCATGAGCACAAATCCAATACACAATTTCTACTCAGATCACTGTATTCTCACCATTGCATTTTAGAGCAGGAGAACTCCATGCCATAAATTAGAAATAACTAAAAGAAACATATCAAATGCCTCTTTTTGTTTCAAGTATTATATTGCAATAAAATTTCTAAACTATAATACCAATTCTCACATCCCTATATAAAACATAGATAATCAAATTACATATCACTAGTTTCAAGCAAGCACTACTTTCCCTCAGTATTAAATTTAAAATTAGCGATACTGAAGAATGGTCTTGGTGGTATAATAGAAAATTCTGAATCAACTTTATTGGAGTGCAAAAGAATATCCCTTCTTATAAATAATACAATTTTTTTTAATTTTAAAATAATAATAATATTAAAAATTAATTTTTTTTAAATTTTTTTTATTTTATCTCGTTTCATTTCATTTTTAAATCCAAACACGGCTATATATGAATACAGATAAAAAATATATATATATATATATATTATAGGCCCTAAAACGGAAAACAACCAAATCGTATAATTCTGGGTCAATTCCTCGAAGTCCAAAGTAGCAGTCTACATGTAAAGCTACAAAAATTTCGCAAGAAAGGAAAACAATAAATTTCGCAACCTATAAGTTAAGATCATGCATGCGTACCGTTTATCTAAATTAAAACAAGAAACCCGTCATTTCAACGCCATCTCAGCCTCCACATGGTTGCATAAAAAAGATTCACACCATCATGCATATGTAATATAACAGAACTTTTAGAAGAAAAAATAAAAATCACAGATCCATTAATCAGACAAATCAGCAACCAAAAAACACATTAGAAAACAACGTAAACACAAAAACAAACAGCAGAAAAAAAAAAAAACACACACACACACACACACATATATATATATATAATAGGTATGAGAAAAATTCGTTAGATCATAGAGTAGTTTGATAAAGAAGGGTAAAATTGAGTAACGCTAGGTACAATTGTACAAGCCCAAATGCATAAACTTCGCATAATTCTTTTGCAATAATATGTACCTCGCACAAGCCTTTGGTATCAGGTATTACATTTCTCATATACTCGTATATATCGAAATTACCTGATATCTTACATAGAAACCCAAACTCCAATATTTATTTTACGGAAATTAAGATAACAAAATGTGGGATGAAAATATAAGACAAAAAGCCCATCCCCATGCATCCATCGGTCCCTATGGCTCTATGATATGATCATTTTGTGCAGTCTTGAATACTTCGATGATCTGGAATTCTTTTGTGCATATTGCTAACGCGGCACGCATGGCAGGAGACGAGATCTTTGTTACTAGCCGCTAATTCTTGATCATGATCTGATCCCTTTCCCATTTGGATTTCATTTGCTTCAATAATATCCCCGCGATAGCATCAGGTATCTCTTCCTGATCATGTTTATTCTCCACACTCTCTTTGTGCTTTCCCCATAACACTGAGTAAAGTCCCATTACAATCAAGATAGAACCCAGCACGCTGCAACCACATGACATGATTTATCTGATTTATATATTACTTATAAGAGCAATGTTACATATAGAGTCATAGGTTATAAATTACGTAAATCACTTTAAAAAAAAGTGAAATCAAGTACTGTTAAAAAAATAATATCTTCGATTCCGTATTTGTTTACTTTTTCATGTCTTCAGATAATTAAGGATGAGATGCATGCATGGAAGAAGTTTGAGTGAAGAGATCATGATCAGAGGAAGTTAATTAAATTACCCTCCAAGAAAAATATTTTCTGCCAGGATGAAGGAGCACAGAATGGCTACAATTACCAACATCAAGGGGCTAAAAGCAGTTGCAAAGACGGGTCCTTTTTTCTTTATCACTAGCCCTTGGACATAGTATGAAATGCTTGAAGTCACGATTCCCTGAAAGGAACTACTTTTAGTAAAGATATAATCAACAGATAGATAATTGACACGTGTTGCATAGTACCCTCGTACTGATGCATTCATGCAGTACAGAAAGATAGAAAGATTCGATTCTTACAGCATAGGCGGCAGCAAGGAGATTCATGTCAAAGCCAATTTTCCAAACAGAGGTTTTGTGCTCCATGACAAAGGTGACAGCAATGGCTTGAAGAGTTCCCACAAAGCACACCAGAGATGTAAGAGACAGCTGATGATTCTTGTAAGTCTTCAACGCATGTGTCTGCAATATATATCAAATTAAGATCAGACATACCAAAACAGATTTTCTATGTTTTTCCTGCTAGAAAGACAAATATATATATATATATATATATTACTTACTCGCAAAACAAAAAAGCCCGACCAGGCAAGGCTTGCGATGATAAGAAAGATGGAGCCCTTCAACCAGTCCTCGTCGCTGTTTTCGGAGGAACTTGTCGCATAAGATTTAACAGGATGGGCGTGCTTCGACCAAACCATCTCCACTATGGGTCCTTTGTACAAGGTCATTAGCATAGCCCCAGCCACTGTCGCTGCGGTTCCCACTATCTTTGCTTGACAACTTACTTTCTTCAACGTCAGCTTCTCCATCCTTTAATTTATTTTAATAAAAAGTTTAGCCGGCCAATATTTAGTTCTGATCAGGAACGTGAATTTAATATTCAATAAATATTACCTGAATATGACTGCCATTACAAACGTCATGGCAGAGAGCATGTTACTTATTGCGCATGAGAAAGTTGGCGACGTATATTTCAGCCCCGCATAAAATAAGTTCTGATCAATTACCGGACTGTCAAACACAGACAATTAAATCACCCTCAGAATTCACAGATAAAGCCAAGAACTTATGATGATCTTGACAAGGAATAGAACTAATTAGGACTAACCCAAGAAAAGCGAGGGCAAATATCTGCACCAAAACTGGAAATGTAATCCTTGGCTGCGCTTTCCTGAAAGGGAATTAAACAAACAACCACGTTCACGTATCAGAACCGGACGTACGGGAAAATAAGTGACTTGAAAAGCTTGGCCGGGATACTAGAATTCATGAATTCGACCTCTCAAAAATGAAAGCAAAGGGGGCGATGACCGCAATTGCAAAGGCATGGCGATAAACTACCAGCACGTAGTGGCTCATCACTCTGTTGAGAGAGACTTTAGTGAGGATGTTCATTCCGGCATAGCCGAATTGTAACAATATCATTGCAAAGTAGGGTTTCGAGGCTTTGAGGAAGCCGCTGCAGAATCCGGAGCGCTTCTGATCCATGTTTCTATTAATTGCCAAGCTGGAAATTATGGCCGATGGAACTTCATCGATCGGCAGCGCCAGTTACTGCCGAAAAGTTCACAGAGAGAGAGAGAGATCCGGAGATACAAAATGTGGGGTGGCTCACATATTTATAAAATTATTTTTATTATAAAATAAATCTGAACATATCATATGAAGTAATATTAATTTATAAATTTAATTTTATGAGATTCTTTTATAATTGTAGTTAATCTAGTATTATTATTTGGTCTATATATTATTCACGTTATTTATTTTATAAATTTTAATTTATTTAAGTGGGAAAAAAAGCATTGTTATATGTGCTAATATTCTTGAGGCCGACATATTCTTGCCACCGGCCATTCTTGCCTTTTTTATTTTTTTATCCTTGGCAAAAGTTATATAAAAATTAATTAAGTTTTTGTCGAGGGCTAAAAATTAAAAGTTTTTGCACTAGCCAATCAAAATGTGCCAGGTAGACACTCCAAAATAACACTGAATGGAGCCGCATGCATGGGATCCATTTCTATTGTCTTCAATCTCTCTCCCTCTCAAATCTCTGCACTCAAACCCGAAAGATAAAACATTATTTCTCTGTCTCCCGCCCCGATCGAGACTCCATTCAATTTTTTATTTTATTACCAAATGGAAATTTCTACTCCAGACAACAATCTCAGAATTGATGCAGTTTTTTTCTTGTCATTTGATAGTTGTACAGGAGAATCACTGAAGCATCTTGGTTCAATTGGGATCCCAAGCTTGTGGCAGACCTCGTGGCCTTGCTTGATGAACAAGGCCGCTTTGACGAATGGGAAATGTTGATTTCTAACGCCGTTTTGAAGTGGGAGCTACGAGAGCGAGAGCTCACTCTTTTCCACAGCAACTTGATTGAGTCTCAGTACTCCAAGCAAGGTTCACAACGAGGCTTCAATGCTTTTTACGCTTGCCTAAATCAGCTTCTTTAAAATTCTGATTCTGTCTACGTAAAACACCAAGGTTATGCATCGATGGTAAGTGATTTGAGCACAATGGATCGGCCTCATGAAGCAGAGGAACATATTTGAAGAAATGCACGTGTGGGGACTAAAACCATCAGGATTTGAATTCAGGTGTGTATTGTATGTGTATTAGAAGTAGTAATACGTGAGATGAAATGTTAACGTAATATAATAAAAACGAGTTAGTGTTTAACTTTAACGAATTTTGAGTCAAATCATGTCAATCCGTTAAGATATGTTAAAGAATTTGAGTTTATCCTAATTATACCCTCAACTTAAATTTTAAAAAATTATAATTTAAAATTAGTTTTATATTCTTAAACTTACCTATTCCATTTAAACATTTTTTAAGGAGTCATTGAGTTAACCTGTTGTTATTTAATATGTTTGAGATGAAATTCTCATATTTACAATATGTAAATTATATTTGTGTGTTTATTATATTTTATAGTGTACTACTTATTGAATTATAATTTTAAAATTGTAATTTGTAATTTGTAATTAATTTATTATATTTTATAACTATTATTTAAATTTTAATATTTGTATAAAATCAATTAGGTTAAACTCAAACGGATCACTAACGAGTTTGCGAGTTGAAACATGTCAGGTCGTGTCATGTCGTGTCGTGTTGTGTCATATAATGTCAAAGGGTCTAACAAGTCGTGTCGTTTCAACTCGTTATCTTAACAGATCATTTTAGGATTGAAATTTTTGATACAAAATTCTTAATGGGTTATATTCGTGTTAACCCTTAAGGCATAATATATATGTCCTGATACGACACGAACACGACCCATTGACACATTTTGACACTCTTAATATGTATAAAGGTTGGGATTGTTTGAAGAAAAATCGATGCAACCTCTTACCATTAACACAATTTTTATACACTATATTTTATTTTATTTTATTTTATTTTTATCAAATATTTGATATATGAATAATGAATAAAAAAATTTAATTAGTTTAAAAAGAACAAATTCAAAATAAAAATATTAAAAGGTTTTAAAAAATTAAAAAATGATAATATGTAGATATTGAAGAGATTGTATAGCATTATTTTTCTAAAATAATATTGAATGAAGCCACGTACATGGGATCCGTATCTATTGCCTTCAATTTCTCTTATTCTCAAATCTTTACACTCAAATTTGAAAAGAGAAAAAACATTGTTACTCCATCTCTCGCCCCAACACAAAGCCATAAAAATAATAGTATATGGAGGTTAAAGAGACTGTATACATTGTTCTTATTTAATATATGCAGACTTATGGTCCAAATGAAGAATGTGTTGACTTTTGCTCATTTTCTTAATCTCACATCAGTGGGATTTGTAAAATAGGATAGGTTATGGGATTATAAAAGAAGACCTAATCTCTTTAGTTAATTACACCAGTTATAAACTTATCTAGTAACTTTTGACTTTAGTAAAAAAAATTTGTTGTCCTTTTTATATGTAAAAAGGAAGAGAGGTGAAAGTTAGAGTTTTACTAGTAGGAGATGTTTTTGTGGGTGTCGTTTGGGTGAGGAAAAAAATTGTGTGATTGTAATAATTTTTCACATAGTGTATTTTCTCCTTTGGGTCTAATGGTTTTTCTCCTGATTTGGGAGTTTTCCACGTAAATTCTTGTGTTATGTTTATTTCTCTATTTTGTTTATTATTCTATCAAAAGTAGATCCTGGTGGGGGGAATTTTGGGAGGTCCAGATTTCCAAAAGTGGTATCAGAGCCACTAAATTCTTTTGGTAGGGTGGAATTTTGGTGTAGTAGTATGAATACGTACGGTTTAAGAAACATCTCTCTAGGAGATTGAAAATTTTAAATATGTCCATTGTGACCCTCCAATCTTTTCTGGAAACCTTGGAATTCTGTTTAGGAAAGATCAATTTGTTCTACGATTAGTTAATTAGTGGGTACTATTTATTTCTACGATAAAATTCATCGAGGTAATGTCAAGAATGAAGGTAGAAAAAGTTGATGGGAGAATCAATTTTGACTTGTGATAAGTGCAAGTCAATGATATTTTGATTCCATCAGGATTACACAAGGCGTCGACCAACCCATGAAATCAGCAATTTGTTGGAGGTGTGGACAACCTGGGCACGTCAAGAAAAGTTGTCAATAAGAGGTGGAGTCGGTTCGGCAAGTGGTTCCAATTCAATAAATGGAGATACTGGTATTTATGCTAGCGTTGTGTCTCTCTCCATAGAAAAAGAGATATGTACATTCTCACGGCATGCCGTTAATTCCAAAGTTATCATGATAGATAATGTATTAATGTTAGCTATTCCACAAGTTTGCACACGGGTATTGGTTGGCATTGATGCAAGGTGTATGTTGGAAATTCATGTTGATGGCTGATGAACTTTCAAGAAAGCCAAATGTGGAAGTTGCACTATAATTTTTCAGTAAGGTTATTTTCGATATGGGCCGAAATGAAATGTTTGGAATTAGTTTATTCTGAGTGATTATACTTTTATGGTGAAGCATGATAGCGAAAGTTATGAAGATCCTCATTGCGGTGGAGTGTGGTTGTGGAATCAGTCAAAGTCGTAAGGTGGAGATTGTTGACTTTTGCTCATTTTCTTAATCCCACATCGATGAGATTTGTAAAATAGGGCAGGTTATAGGATTATAAAAGAAGGCCTAACTTCATTAGTTAATTACACCAGTTAGAAACTTATCTAGTAATTTTTGATTTTAATAAAATTCTTCTGTTATCCTTTTTATATGTAAAAAGGAAAAGATGTGAAAGTTAGAGTTTTACTAGTGAGAGAAATTTTTGTGGGTGTAGTTGGGGTGAGGAGAAAAATTGTATGATTGTAACAATTTTTCACATAGTGTATTTTCTTCTCTGGGTCTTGCAGTTTTTCTCTTGGTTTGAGAGTTTTCCACATAAATTATTTTGTTGTGTTTATTTTTCTATTTTTTTTGTTATTCTGTCAAAAGTAGACCTTGATGGGAGGAATTTTAAGAGGTCCAGATTTCCAACAAAACGAAGGGGTGGGATTGGACACAGTCTAGTTGAATGTGATTCTGTCTACCCTTTAATGCTCGGACATAAAACTAGCAATTTATATAACCTCTCCAACTTTCATATACTATTATTTTTTAATTTTTTAATATTTTTATTTTAAATTTATTCTTTTTAAACTAATTTAATTTTTTTATTTATTATCTATATATTAAATATGTGATAAAAATAAAATAAAATATGATATATGGAAGTTGTGTAAAGTTTTTTTATTTTAGAATGCTTATATGGCACTGATTGACTGGTGTAAAATCAATTTTTACACTCATTCGGATTCCAACTCTTATTTGATCAAGTGAAGTTATCTACAAATAAAATGGGCTATCTAATCATGATCCCCTCAAAATCATCTGGCAGGATTCGAGAGCAGGTCCAAAAATTGATCTAAATCAAATGCCTTCCTACTTAGAAGAAGAGCATGGTTATAAGGTGCGTGCGTGGCTGGTGCGTCCAAACTAATCACAATATTATTATTCGAAGATGCTACTAATCTGCCATCTTGTCAATATTAATGGCTCTTATTCTATTTTTAAAATGAAATAAATGAATTGAAATAAAAAAATAATAAAATGTTATTAAAATATATTTATTAATATTATTTTATTTTTGAGATTTGAAAAAATTAAATTATTCATATTATTTTATGTAAAAATTTAAAAAAGTTATAATAATTATAAAAAATAAGATGAATTAAAAATTTTTCTAAAAACAACCGAGACTAGTGCTCAATTATAAGGGTGTCAAAACGTGTTAACGGATCGTGTTCGTGTCGTATCAAAGCGTATACATCAGCTTAAAAGGTCAACACGAACACGACCCGTTAAGGATTTCGTGTCAAAAACTTAAATCCTAACACGACTTGTTAAGATAACGGGTTGACATGATACGACCTGTTAAGATCCGTTAAGACCTTTGACACTATATGACACGACACGATACAATACAATCTAACCCGTTTCAACCCGCAAACCTGTTAATGACCCGTTTGAATTTAACTTAATTGATTTTATACAAATATTAAAACTTAAATAATAGTTATAAAACATAAAAAATTAATTACAAATTATAATATTAAAATTACAAATTACACTATAAAATATGATAAACACACAAATATGATCCATACATTATAAAATATTAAAATTATAATCTAAAAATATTAAATAAATGAGTTAATTCGTTAATGATTTTTTAATAAGTACTTAAATGGAATAATTAAGTATCTAAAAGTATAAAACTAATTTTAAATTATGAGTTTTTGAAGTTTAGCTCAAGGGTATAAAAGTAAATTTAAATTTCTTAACATATCTTAACGGGTCTTAACGGGTCATAACAGGTTTGACCCGTTATGACCCGTTATCAAATCGTGTCTTAACGGGTTGATACGACTTGATTCGAAATCCGTTAAAACTAAACACAAACCTGTTTTTATCGTATCGTGTTCATTTCGTGTTAACGTATCGTATCATATATTGCCATCCCTATACTCAAACAACTAATAGAATAGTCATCGTGATGAGAACATTCTTTTATACTTTTGCATTATGGATCGACTTCATTAGTTAAGGGTGTAAATTGGTCCAGTCTTGGCTTAATGGAACGAAATTTTTGATATGTCATTTTCTTGGTATCGACCCAGTCCGATCTGGTCTTGTCCCTCATTCTTTTTCAAATTTTAAATTTATATTACATATAAATTTATATATATGAATTAAAATTTTTATTCATTCTTTATAAAATAAAAATAAAAATAAAAAATTAAATTAAATTTATTTGTCAATTATATTTACGAATATAATTATTTGAATAAAATATTTTATTTATTTCTCAATTTAAATTCATTTTGAAACATTAAATTTAAATAATAATATTTTCTAAATTAACTTTTAATAATTATTAAATAATTATCTTTCATCACTTAATTAATTTATGATTTACTTTTATATAATTCTTTCGTTGTTAAGATATTTTTTTTTATTACTTATCAAATATTTATTAGAACTTATATTTTTTTTCTTTATACATTATATTATTGATCAAAATTTATTTTTTTTATAAAAATCATATAATTTTTTAAAAATAAATGTTTTACTTAATTTTATATATATTATTGATATTGATTTTGTTAAAACTTTGCCTAGTTTATTTTCACAAACAATCTCATCTCATTTCATTTACTTTTTTAAATTCTTATATAAAATAAAATAAACACTTAATTTTTTTAAATCTCAAATTAATTTTTTTAAATTTTTTTTAAAAAAATTAATATTAAAAAAAATATTACAATATTATTTAATTTTTAATATTATTTAATTTTATAAAAAAAATGACTTCTTATAATTTGAATTGAGAGATTGAGATAAAATGAATTGAGATAAATTTTAAAAGTTTAATAAAATATTATTATTTTAATATTATTATTATTATGAAAATTAAAAAAATTGTATTAAAATTTTAAAAAAATTATATTTTATATAAAAATTTGAATAAATATAATAATAAATATAAGATGATTTAAAATTAGATCTCTCAATTGGGCCTTAGTTTGCAACCACATCTCTTCGGTTTTTTTTTTCTGTTGAAACAACAGTCAACAGTCCAACAAGCCCCGATCCGGCATGTAAAATCGAGTCCACACAGCCTCCACAGTCCACACTCAAACTCCACCACAGAACATAAAAATATCATCCATGCGACTTCGTGTCTCTCTCTCAGTCCTCTATTACCCCCAGCAAAATCCAAACTTCTCTCTGAAACTCCAACCCCAGAAAAAACCAACTAAGAAAATCATATACTTTTTTTTCCAAGACACATATATATACAACCTCTGCAAGTTCAGGTCTCATTACCAGTCAAGTCTTAATTCTGAGCCCTGTTATCTTGTTTCGAAGGATGGCATGTGCATCACAAGCAGTAATGGCTGCAGCCAACACCTGCACCTTCCCAACGCAAAGGTGGTTCAAGAACAAGTACCAGAGTGTAAGTAAAGTACGGGCTTCCAGCCTCTTCACTGTCAAGGCTTCCACTGAAGACTCTGACTGCAATGTTGAAGAATGTGCTCCTGATAAGGAGGTGATTAGCTCTCTCTCTCTCTCTCTCTCTCTCTCTCTCTACTTTTGGTGTGAAGAAATTTGGGAAAATTCTAGAATCAGATATAAGAGGGTTTTTAGAAAAAAAAAAAAAAAGTGACTCTTTCTCTTACTTCATTGGAAGAATTTGGAATTTGATTCAGATGTTCCATTAGAAAATATGTTGAATCGACGTGATGAGTTTAGCTTTTGTTGATTGATACAAATTTCTAGTTTTTTTCACTCAATTGTGAGATTTTTTTTTGCAATAGGGAAATTTTTTTTTATAATGCTCAGTTTTAATAGTTTCCTTCGGCTTTATCTATCATATAATAAAGAGCGGTAGTCTTATTAGCCAGATTTTCGACAAATTTTCTGTTTCAAGTTGTTTTTTTCCCATTAAAGTGAAAGGGTTGATACATGAGCAGGTCCCTTCTAAATACTAGAACTTTTAGGCTTAAGTAGGTGTATGCACATATATCGAGGCCTCAACTGAAGATTCTCAAGGTGTTTACTTCGTCTTGGCAGTTGTTCTCGTCTAGTTTCACATATGCCATTGGCATAATGACAATATAATTGCGGCTACTTTATCAGCTTAATAAGTTGGTAACCAGGATTCATGACAGTGCTAAACTGACGTGGTAGCCTCATTTCCTTATGAGATTTGCGTACTATGGTTCATGTCAGACTCAGGATTCATTTCATTTTTGATATTTTAAGGGCTATTATTTATTATTTATTATTTTATTATTATTTTTTACCTATTTATTACTATTCACCATTACTCAATATTCTATCATAATTTTTCATTTTTCTTTTCACTGTTATTCACAAAGTATTTGAGATTACCTCACTAACCAAACGCAAGCTAAGTCTTGATGTGACATGCGTTAGAAGAAAGAAGAGCTTGCTGACTCACTCACCCGTGTCATTTTGCCTGCTTAATCAATTGTGTTATTTATGCTTTTGTCAAATAGAAGTGCAGTTAATATCAGGAAGGTGTGTATGCTTTTGTTTTGCAATAATAAGTTTGGTGTTTTCTTACTGTAAAATTAGGTTGGGAAGGTCAGCATGGAATGGTTAGCAGGGGAGAAGACCAAAGTGGTAGGAACATTTCCACCTCGCAAACAAGGTTGGACAGGTTATGTTGAGAAAGATACTGCTGGGCAAACAAACATATATTCAGTTGAGGTTGGTGGTTTTAAGCTCTTACTATTTTCAAGTTTTCTTGTTCATTTTTGTTTTTTGTTTTGTTTTTAATTACGCTATTATGGACTTTACCAAAAGAGTGTTTTAACAGATTTTATTTGGTTGAAGGACAAAATAATGGGCAAAAGAGGAAGAATCTTGTGAAAAATGATTATTATGGGCATAACTTTGTATAAATATTTATTTAGATTTTATTTTGAGGGTGAGTTCGGTATATATAAATGTTATCATCATAATCAAGATATTATAGCCTTAGCAAAGAAATCGATGTTAGTTAGCAAAACTGCTTTCACTTAATTGACCTCTTCCTCCTATCCGTGAAATTCAGAGAAACTGCATTTAATTGCATCAAGGATATTTTCATTGACATGTTTTTATTAAAATTAAAAATAGAATTAACTCTATTCTAAAGCCTCTACACCACATACCATCTGCATGGCTTATTGAATTTTACAAATCAAATTATGCCACATGGATGGTGTGTGGTGTAGAGGCCTTAGAATAGTATTGAAATAAATTGTCATCATCATGCTAGTAAATGAATTGAGTAGTTTTTTTAGAATATCTGCCACTCATATCTATCAAATTCTTATCAACTGAACAGTGCTTAAAAGTGGTGCATATATAGCTGAGTGTCTTCATGATAGAATGGGAGACTCGGTGATTCATGAAAATGCCAAACCTCCGATCTTATTGCTGAGTGCATCTTCCTCGACTGGTTGATTCATGAAAATGCAAAACTTCCTCTTTTTGCCTCGTCATCATGAAATTATTCCTGTGTCAATATCTTGATTGCATATGCCTTATGCTACCTACTTGAAAAACAATATATTTTTTCCCTCTTTTACCCTTTCTGATATGTTCCAAATTAGGCTGAGAATCCCGGCTCATTCTTTTGGATAGGAATTCAAGGGAATTGCCAGTCTCTTTTACACTACAATAATATTACTATGAGTAGGCATAAAGTAATAATATCATCTCAAACACTGCAATTTTAATTGTACCATCAGAGATGGCCATTTTACCACTAGCAGTAGGCCTCCTAAAAAAGCCTTGTCTAATACATCAACAAAGTATTTCAAGAGAAATAACTGACTTAGTGATTTGAAAAAGAATAATATTACTATGAGTAGTCATAAAGTAATAATATCAACTCAAACACTACAATAGAAGTGTGCTGGATCAAGAGTTAGTACCATGTTTTGGTACACACAGCAGGTAGGAAGAAAACTCTAAAGGAACTATTGCAGCAATCTGTTCTTAGGATTGGTACTTATTTCTTCTGTATTTTTCTTTCTTATCTGCTTCTCTCTCAGTACTTCAGTTTTGTGGCATTTTGCATATAATATCTTCTCTTCTGAACCTCCCAGCCGGCAGTTTATGTGGCGGAAAGTGCAATCAGCTCAGGTATTGCTGGTTCTTCTTCCGATGGAGCTGAGAACACTTTAGCAATTGCTGGTTTTTTTGCCCTCATCTCTATTGCTGCAGCTTCAACTGTACTCCTTCAAGTTGGTAAAACCTCCCCTCAAATGCTGACAGCAGACTACTCTGGGCCATCGCTAAGTTACTATGTCAACAAGTTTAAACCGCAAGAAATTATTCAAGCCTCAGCACCAAGCCAGAGTGATTCACTCTCGTCTGTTCGGGAAGATATCCCGGACATGGAAGCACCCCAGATTGATGTCAACTCCCAAATTCAGCCCAAGTCGTGAGAAGGACTCTGTGGTTATTGAAGTTGGTTGGTATGATTCTTGAAATGAAAAATCTTGCTGCAGTTTTTTGCTCCTATTATAAATGTATCAAATTTTATGATTAAGACATACTGTTCTGCAACCTTACATAGATGTATATTACTTTTATCACGAGCAAGAATGCTTAGAAATCCAGTTTTGCTTATGCCATATCTTAAATGTTTGAAAGTTTTCTACCATTATTTTTTTTCATCTAATTGTATATCTTTGAGTGATGCTTTTGAAGTAATGTAGTGCCATGGTTCTGATTCTTCTGAAGCCTCAGAAACTTGGTAAGGTGTTGAATACATATTGCTTTAGGATACCATCACGGGAATTATTTCTTAGGCACAGGCAGCAGAAAATGTCTGTCCATGGCAGCAAATTTATTAAACATGTTGCCCAGATGACTAACACAAGAGGGGGGGTGAATTGAGTTGTATTTAAAAAAAAATAACAATTATAAATCAAATAATATAATATAAAATATAAATAAAATATGAAACAGTAATAAATATAAAGAGTAAAAGTAAGAGAGAAGCAAACTCAGTATGTTAACGAGGTTCGGCCCCACTGCCTACGTCCTCGCCTCAAGCTACCCCTTGAGAATCCCTAAATCTACTATTCAATCTCCTTTAGGTGGAGATAGAAACCTATTACACCTTTGAGCAACACCGCTCCAAAGAATCCGTGTAGAACACCCTCTACATTTCCGATCACTTTACACTTGGTGATTTAACTATTCCCCGTGTAGAACACCTTCTACACTTCCAATCACCTCACACTTGGTGATTTAACTAATCCCCGTGTAGAACACCTTCTACACACCCAAGGGTTATACGCACCCTCTTACAAATACAAGAATTGATAGTAGGTAGACTATCAAAATACACTCCTCAATGAGTGAGATAGAAACAATACAGCGCAACCTATATCTCTCTTAACAAGAACAAGAATTAAGGCTCAAAACTTTAAAAAATAGAGAATGAGAGTTTTGAAGAAATGATGCAAAATTTAGCAATAGATGTGTAAGCTCTTGTTGTATCTTTTGCAAAACTCAAGTGAGCTATTTATAAGCAAATGAGTTTTCAATTTCAAATTTGAAAAGATTCTCATGTCAAAAACATCATCATTCACTTTTCAAAAATTTCAAATCTAATCTTTTTACTTTTTGCATGTGACAAAAGGAGTACACTTTACTTTTCAAAAATTTCAAACAAAATCTTTTACTTTTTGCATATGACAAAAGGAGCACACTTTATTTTTCAAAATTTTCAAATAAAGACATCTACATTTTGCATAAGTCAAGAAAAGCATCCACTACTTTTAAAAATATTCAAATAAAACATGCACATGTGAAAAATGACAATTAATCATCTTTCAAAATTTTCAAAATTCAAACATTTAATCATGTCATGCACATGTGAAAGATGACAATCAAACATCTTAATATTTTCAAAATTCAAACATTTACTCATGTCATGCACATGTGAAAAATGACAATCAATAATCTTTCAAAATTTTCAAAGTTCAAACATTTAATCATGTCATGCACATGTGAAAGATGACAATCAATCATCTTTCAAAATTTTCAAATTTAATTTTCAAAATATTCATGCACATGTGAAAAATATATTTTAATGCTTTATGATAAAATATTAATTTTGAGTTTTAATCCTAATTTCGAATTTTTAAGAGATTTACAAAATTACTCTATGATTTTAATGTGAACTTATTCCCTTCTTGCTCATGCTTGCTTCCTTGATGTGCTTGATTTTATTGTGTGGACAACTTGAACTTGAAACTCTTTTATTCTTTGAATTCATTTGTTATCATCAAAATCCATGTGTAGATTTATATGAAACTTGAAATCTTGAGTTCAACAATCTCCCCCTTTTTGATGATAACAAATACTTAATAGAACTTGAAACTTGTATGAATACTTAAGCTCCCCCTGAGAATGTGCGTTAGTTTTTCAAGCAAAAATATAAATATAATTTCAAGTATATATAACAAGTTTAGAAATTTAAACAATGTTAATGTTCTAATCTAAAACTTCTCCCCCTTTTGGCATCATTAAAAAGGAATCATAATTAGTTCAATAAGATATATTCCTACAATAACCAATAGATAAATAAAACGTTGCGTTAGTAGAGACTGTAGAGAATTCGGTGTGTAGCCACACGTGTTCAACAAAACCTGCAAAGGCTGGAAGCCTAGTTTCGGTAATTCGGTGCGGAAGGAGATTTTGTAAAGAACTGAATAATTGAAACCATCCGTGCCCGACAAAACCTGTAAAGGTTGAAGTCGAATTTTATCATTTCGGTGCGGAAGAAAATTTAAATTCGCTTGATGTTATTGACGAATTAGATGTTCCAGATATTTGAAGTTGAATAATTAAAATTATTCGTGTCCGACAAAGACAACAAAAGCTGCAGGCCTAGCTCTGGCAATGCGGTGCGGAGCCATGCATGTCCGACAAAACTTGCAAATGTTGGAAGTCTAACTCTGGCAATTCGGTGCAGAGCCACGCGTATCTAACAAAACCTGTAAAGGTTGGAAGCCTAGCTCTAGTAGTCGGTGCGAAAGCAGATTTAAATCAATCGCCTGATGTTGTTGACAAACGGGTTTGAAGGCTCTGAGTTTCTATAAAAAAAATCATTTTCACCTATCGGATACCAAAAAAAAACATCGCTTCTTGACCTAAATTCTGTTTTTTCATAACGATAGAATGACGGAAAAAATTTCGTCTGATAATCTTCCAGATTTGAATCAGGAACCGTCTCAACCAATCATTTTATCTCATGAGGTTGTCAACACCATGATAGAAGCAGAAATGCATTTTTCAAATAGAACTGATTCTGAGGTTGTTGCAGCATCAAGAACTCTCAGTGCTCAATATGCTGCCTCTGTTACGACCATGTCTCAGAGATTACTAGCGATGGCAAATGAAGTTGATCGACTTAACAATCAAATATCTGTTCTGCATCAAAAACTTGCAAATAAATGCAGAAAGAATAAGAGGTTAAAGCAATAAAATAAAGATTTGACGAAATTAGCTCGTGTTTTGAAACTTCAAATAGAGGAATCGGAACGAGTAAGAGTTCAAGCATAGAGTCAACATCAGCAGATAATGGCAGCGTTTCACGAGAGAAACATGGACAATTATAATTAATCTCTCTAGTTTAGTTCGGTAACTTTTGACAATATGCATCCGGCATATCTTGTAATCTTGACTAAGTAAGATTTGAAGAGATGACAGTTTGTCTTCTACTTATTTCCATCTTTATAAAAGCAATCATTGGTTTTATCTAATCCGCATCAAATCTTCTTTTCATTGTTGTAGTTCATTTTCATTCTCACTTTACAAAATCTTAATGGCTCATCAATTCTCCTTCAGTGCTTCTTGTGATCAATCTATTTCTGCATCTGTCGTAAGTGTCATGAAGCAGCAAAACACTGATTTGGCTAATAAATCAGATCATGATGCCATTTACGAGCTTGTGGGTCTCGGGACTCGATACTCATCTTCCATTGTTGCTTTTTCCGTTCGGTTGCAGTTCAAAACCCGCGAGATAGAGAAGCTTAATGAGAAGATCGATATTCTTCAACGACTTGTTCAAGAGTCTAACAAAAAAATAGTAGACTTAAAACAACAGAATAAGGATTTAAAGTCCTTACTCGCCTCTGCATTTCGATTGCCTAATCCTTTAGACAATGATGGCATGATGATTTATGAGGAGCAAATGCATTTGAATGATGAGGCTAAACGTTTCAAGTTTCTGTAGGTCATTTGAGATAATGAAATAAAAGTATCTAGCAGATATTCATGGCATGCATAATTCCTATTTATCTTCTAATCATGCATAGTTTATCTTCTGGTAGGGGTTTTGTGAAAATTTCTGCCAATTGATCATGTGTACTAGTGAATTCTAATACAATATCGCTCTTCTGCACATGATTTCTAAGAAAATGATATCTAATTTCAATATGTTTGGTCTGAGAATGTCGTATTGGATTCTTCGAAAAATTTATAGCACTTATATTTATCACATTTGATTGGAATGTGATTGTACATAAGTTTAAAATCCTCAAGTTGTTGCTTCATGTAAAGAACTTGAGGACAACAACTGCCTACAACAACATACTCTGCCTCAGTAATAGATAATGCAACAGAATTTTCTTTTTACTAAATCATGAAACAAGTGCATGACCTAAGAAATGACATGTTCTACTAAAACTTTTTCGATCATCTTTGCAACCAATATAATCGGTACATGAATAACTAATAAAATCGAAAGAAGTGTGTTTAGGATACCATAACTCTAAGTCAATGGTATTGACAAAATATCTAAAAATCCGTTTGACTGCAATCAAATAAGATTGTTTTGGAAATGATTGAAAATGTGCACATAAACATATACTGAACATAATATCAGGTCTACTAGTTATCAAATATAATAAACTACTAATCATACCTCGATATACATTTGAGTCAACTGGCTTACCGCTTTCATCTTTATCAAGTTTAGTGGTTGGATTCATTGATGTTCCAATTACCTTCGCACGTTCCATCTCAAATTTTGAATAACTCTTTGATATATTTTGACTGATTAATAAATGTTCCACTTTTTGCTTGCTTGATTTGCAATCCGAGAAAGAAATTAAATTCTCCCATCATGCTCATTTCAAATTCTTCCTGCATATTCTTAACAAAATCTTGACACATATTCATTAGTAGCACCAAATATTATATCATTTACATAAATTTGAATTAGAAGAATATCATTCTATTCATACTTGATGAAAAGAGTTATATCAATCTTTTCTCTTGAAAAACATTTTTCAATAAAAAAAAATATTTTAGAAAACACTTTTAACATCCATTTGAAAAAGTTTGAAATCTTTATAACAAGCATATGCAAGTAGCATTCGAATAGTTTCTAATTTTCCGACTAGTGCATATGTCTCATCATAATCGATTCTTTTTTCTTGATTGAAACCTTGGGTTACAAGTCGAGCCTTATTTCTAGTGATGATTTTAGACTCATCTTTCTTATTTCTAAAAACTCATTTTGTTCCAATAACAGCATAATTTTTAGGTGTAGGAACAAATGTCCATACATTATTTCTTTCAAATTAATTTAGTTCTTCTTGCACAAATAGAATCCATGATTTATCAATAAGAGTTTCATCAATATTTTGGGTTCAATTTGAGATAGAAAAAGTGTGTGATTACAAATATTTCTAAGAGATGATCGAGTACTTACACCTCGTGAAGGTTCTCCTAGAATTTATTCCGCTGGATGATCTTTCACATGTTTCCACTATTTGGTTGCATCTTGTATTAAGTCTTGATGATCTTTCCTTCTATTTCCATGATCTTCTCTTTTGAATTGTCTTCAAATATCACACATCTTTTTTCTTTAGAAGTGAAGTCAATGAATTTAGTTTTGTCTTCTGTCACGTATCTTGAGCATCCGTTATCTAAAAATAATTTATTTTTACCTATAGAATACTTCATGCATACCTACAAAAGCAATTAAAAACAATTCCTGGTACCCAAGTTCTTTGGGTCCTTTATTTATTAGTATTAGAAAAAATAAAATTTTTAGGTACTCATATGGCCATAATAGTCATTGTATGTTTTCTTCTAATAGGACAAGCAAAATAATTATGACCATTTCTATTACAAAAATTGCAAATAGCATGTGACATATATAAAGAACTTGAGTGATTATAATAGTATCCTTTTTTAACAAAATTATTTTTATGAAAAGAATTTTGAATATTGGATTTTGATGTAGAAGGATTATCAAAGAAGTTTTTATAAAATTTGTATTTTTGTTTTGGCTTATATCCCAAGCCTGCCTTATCAAAAACACATCTTTGACTACCAAGAAATTTTTCAAAATTTTTTTTTCCATTCGTAAAGTTTTTAATAATATTTTCTAAATCAGTTTTCTTTTTCTTCAACTCAAGATTTTCATCTTTCAAAACAATACTTTCTTTTCTTAAAATATCAATTTCATTTGTTAAAGAAAAATTTTTCTTTTTCAAAGCAGTATACTTGATACCCAATTTTTCAAATTCCTCATATACCTCTTCTAAAACATTTTGCAATTCTTCATATGAAAGATCTTCAATATTATCAAGATTTGTTACCTCAATATCATCTTTAGCCATAAGACAAAAATTTGCTGATTCTCCATTACTCGCTTCATTATCTGAGCTACTTGAATCATCATCCCATGTAGTTTTCATTGCTTTTTTGCCTTTGTTTCGATCTTTCTTTAGCAGAGGACAATCTGACTTGATATGACCAGGTTTATTGCATTTATAACAAATTAAAGTGTCATTTTTACCTGAATCTTTCTTGGAAAACTTTTTGAAGGATTCCCTTGGTGGAGTTTTATTTTTCTTTAAGAACCTCTGAATTCTTCTTGTTATCATCGCAACTTCTTCATCTTTGTCGTCATTTTCCTCATCTTCATCACTTTCACTTTCATGTGGAACAGCTTTAAGTGCCAAGCTCTTCTTTAACTTTCCTTCTTCTTCTCCTCTTTTCAATGTGTACTCATGGGTGATAAGTGACCCGATGAGTTCATTCACTTCGAGCTTCTTGAGGTCTCTAACTTTAAGAATCGCTGTCACTTTTGATTCCCAACGTTTTGGTAGAGAGTTGAGAATTTTTCTTACTATCTCCACTTTGGAATAAACTTTGCCAAGAGCTGTCAAGCTGTTTATGATGTTAGTAAAACGAGTGTACATACTAGAAATAGATTCATCATCATTCATTTTAAACATTTCATATTCATGAGTAAGAATATAAATTTTTGATTACTTGACTTGAGAAATTCCTTCATAAGTAACTTCCAAGTTATCCCAAATTTTCTTTGCTGTAGTACAAGTCATTACTCTATTAAATTCATTACCATTGAGAGTATTATATAATAAATTCATAGCAGTTAAATTCAAAGTATAAAGTCTATCGTCTTCACAATCAAACTCTTCTTCTTTCTTTTTGACATTTACTCCATCAACTACTTTTGTTGGAATATAAGGTCCATTTACAATGCATTTCCAGATTTCTCGACCTTGAGCCTGAAGGAATATTCTCATTCTAACTTTCCAGAATGAGTAATTGTCTCCGCAAAAGAGTGGAGGCCGACTGCTAGATTGACCTTTACCAAATGAATCTGCAATGTTAGCCATAAGATCTTAATTCAAAAGATAGTTAATCTTATAACAGAGCTCTAGCTCTGATACCAATTGTTGCCCAGATGACTAACACAAGAAGGGGGGTGAATTGAGTTGTATTTAAAAAAAATAACAATTATAAATCAAATATATAATATAAAATATAAATAAAATATGAAACAGTAATAAATATAAAGAGTAAATGTAAGAGAGAAGCAAATTCAGTATGTTAACGAAGTTCGGCCCCACTGCCTACGTCCTCGCCTCAAGCTACCCCTTGAGAATCCCCAAATCTACTATTCAATCTCTTTTAGGTGGAGATAGAAACCTATTACACCTTTGAGCAGCACCGCTCCAAAGAATCCGTGTAGAATACCTTCTACACTTCCGATCACCTTACACTTGGTGATTTAACTATTCCCTGTGTAGAACACCTTCTACACTTCCAATCACCTCACACTTGGTGATTTAACTATTCCCCGTGTAGAACACCTTCTACACACCCAAGGGTTATACGCACCCTCTTACAAATACAAGAGTTGATAGTAGGTAGACTATCAAAGTACACTCCTCAATGAGTGAGATAGAAACAATACAGCGCAACCTATATCTCTCTCAACAAGAACAAGAATTAAGGCTCAAAACTTTAGAAAATAGAGAATGAGAGTTTTGAAAAAATGATGCAAAATTTAGCAATAGATGTGTAAGCTCTTGTTGTATCTTTTGCAAAACTCAAGTGAGCTATTTATAGGCAAATGAGTTTTCAATTTCAAATTTGAAAAGATTCTCATGTCAAAAACATTATCATTCACTTTTCAAAAATTTCAAATCTAATCTTTTTACTTTTTGCATGTGACAAAAGGAGCACACTTTACTTTTTAAAATTTTCAAATAAAGACATCTACCTTTTGCATAAGTCAAGAAAAGCATCCACTACTTTTAAAAATATTCAAATAAAATATGCACATGTGAAAGATGACAATCAATCATCTTAATATTTTCAAAATTCAAACATTTAATCATGTCATGCACATGTGAAATATGACAATCAAGCATCTTAATATTTTCAAAATTCAAACATTTAATCATGTCATGCACATGTGAAAAATGACAATTAATCATTTTTCAAAATTTTCAAAATTCAAACATTTAATCATGTCATGCACATGTGAAAGATGACAATCAATTATCTTTTAAAATTTTTAAATTTAATTTTCAAAATATTCATGCACATGTGAAAAATATATTTTAATGCTTTATGATAAAATATTAATTTTGAGTTTTAATCCTAATTTCGAATTTTTAAGATATTTACAAAATTACTCTATGATTTTAATGTGAACTTATTCCCTTCTTGTTCGTGCTTGCTTTCTTGATGTGCTTGATTTTATTGTGTGGACAACTTGAACTTGAAACTCCTTTATTCTTTGAATTCATTTGTTATCATCAAAATCCATGTGTAGATTTATATGAAACTTGAAATCTTGAGTTCAACAAAACCTTTTAGTTCTTTGTGAGGGTTTGAGTCTCTCTTCAAGAAAACTCACATTTATTTTAATCCATAAAGTAAAAGATATGGCGTTGAAGTGAGATTTCACAAAGAATGCTGTACATGGATAATATTGCACAAATAAGAAGAAAAGAATGAGCATGATTTATTTATATATGAACAGTTTAAATTCAATATTTTTATTTTAAAAAAACTGAATGATGTATGGTGGAGAGAAATGGATAATAATCTTTATTAGAGATGGAATTGATCCAAGTTAATTCGATTTTGAACAAAATCTAGAATCGAACCGAACTGATAGCAATAGTTTTGTATTTTTTTTAAATCGATTAAACACGGGTTATCCTTCAAAATCGATAATACCAATTTTATTCGTTTCAGTTCGATTTGATCTGATTTTTTGGTTTTAAATTAATCTATTAGACTATTTATCTATTTATTAATATTAATTATAGTGATTAGAATAATTATATATTGGTATTTGTTATAGTAAATTTATTTATTTTTATAATTATATTATTGATTGTGATAATATTAAAATACTAACACAAATAATATTAATATAATAATACTAACACTATATTATTATTTTATTTATAATTATTTAATATAATAATTTATATATAAATTTAAAGTATATTATTAATGGTAATATAGTATTACACTATTACTATTATTTAGAATAACTAATTTGCACGTGGACTACCATATGATAACTGAAATATTATTATTATTATTTTAGTAAGCGGCTGAAGTTTATTGGTTTTTTACCCGTAATTTTTAGCATTTTAGGTATAATTATTTTTACTTGAATTAATAACATTTTCTTTTAAGGTATCTGCAAAATTAAACAATTTTGCATAACAAAGTATTAGATATTATAAGGGCTCGTTCAGAAAAGGGATGAGAAACATCATTCTTTCAAAACTTTTTAGAAATTTTATTCTTGAAAAATATTCTAATTATAAAATAATTTCACATAAAAATTCTTACAAATCTATATAATTTTTGATGTGTTCTATCATATTATAAAATTATTTATATTATAAAATAAATTTGATAGACTATATTAAACTATATTATTTTATGAAATTTATTATGTGAAGTTTTTGTAACCGTAACACTCTTTTATAAAAACCTATTTTCAAATAATTTATTTTACTTTATAATATTTTTGTTTAACTTTTTCTTTTCATTTTTAAAAATATAATAAAATATTTTAAACTTGACAAGCTGTATTAATATCTAGTTAGAAATTAAACTAACTTATCAAAATAAATAAATAAAAAACGTATCCAATTGTATTAATCTCTAGTTAGAAATTAAACTAAATTATATATATATATATATATATATATTAAAAAAAAAAAAAAAAACCTATCCAATTTTATTTATAAGAACAAGGCCTCCCGCTTCAATGAAATTCTCCAAGCACCGTCACCCTGCCCCGTTCGGTTATTTCCTACGGTTCCCGTACCCTCAGATTCATCAGGTCTAGTTATCGCCCGCATCAGTGAACAAATCCTCCGTGCTAGCTCTTCTTCAGGTGCGGATCGATCCGGCGTTTTTTTTGTTCCGTTTGCATCCATAAACTGACAGAATCCGTTGTGTTTAAATGGTTCTCGGAAATTTGTGTGGGACTGTTTGGTTGATCAGAAATTTTTTAATTCTTAAAAAAAAAATGGAAGTGATGATTATTTTCTTTGGTTACATTTTGCATGTCACTGACGGGTTGGGATCATTTATTGTATTTTACTTGGTGATGGGAATGGAATATATGTGGTGGTTAGTTGGCTCGCAATTGTAACTTATTGCTTTCTATTATATTCTCAGTAACCAAAGAGAACCTAACAAAGGAATAGAGAGAATAAATTTGATCAAGGAACCTAAATCTTGAAGTGGTTCTTTTAATCCTGATTGTAATGTGGTCTGAAAAGTTTAAGTTCACATTGGGAATTTTATTGATGCTGTTTTGTTTGTATGAAGTTATATAGATGTCATGGAAATTGCACATGCATATCCTGTCTTGGCTGGGAACAAAATGAGGTGCCCAGCTGGGGTGTGGGAATCTTGGTTCAGGCTTAAATTTGAGATGCTATTCTTATTTTTTATTTCCAGTAGATACACATTCTGTCTGTGCATTGAAGAGTGGGGATCTTTCACAATAGACTTATATTTGAGAAAGTTGGGTGGTTGTATATATACATTATTCTTTTTACATCTAATTAATTACTTGCTGCTGGCAGATCGCATTTTTTCCACAATTAAAAGTTTGATTTGTCCAGAATTTTTGTAATCAATATTGTGTGGGAAAATCGTGGATCTTTTATCATGGGAGCTGTAGACAATGCCTTAGACAACATAGAACATCGACTACCAGGAGAAGCCATGGAGATTTTAAAATCATTGGCTGCCAATTGGGGGGATGCACTTGACCCAAATGAGTTGCAGGTTATCCGTCTTAAGGGTGCAATGACCAATCAGGTTTTCCAAATAAAGTGGCCCACGAAGACAGAGGATGTATTGAGAAAAGTTCTTGTTAGGATATATGGGGAGGGTGTGGAAGTGTTCTTTGATCGAGATGATGAGATCCGGACATTTGAGTTCATGTCAAAGCATGAGCAGGGACCTCGTCTTCTTGGTCGGTTCCTGAATGGGCGTATTGAAGAGTTCATCCATGCTCTGGTATTATAATTTTCAATTTTCTTAACCCCACTTTTCTCAATTCTGAACGTCCTGGAAATGCATTAGATATTCCCAGTTTCTATCTTGTTTTAACTAGCAGTATAGAGGCTCTTGCTTCTTTCAACTTCTAGTATAAGATATTTTGTATTTGAATTTTCATCCAGGAGTGTAATGCTCTTAAGGGACTGATATGTAAAAAATAATAATACAATCCTTGCATTAAGATTTAAGATCCGAATTTTCATATCCATCTGAGGATAAATAAGGGACCAAGACGTTGATAGATCAAGTCTCCCATGAATATTGAAATAACATGCCTATCATGCACAGTTTCTTTTCTTCTGTGGAAGTTTGGTGGTTCACCCATATTTTTTTTTTCTAAAGTTGGTCAATAAGAAACGTGTCGCTTGCTTCTTTATACAAATTGAAACATTAATTTTTTTTGATAAATTTGAAAAGTAAGAAGTAATTTTATTAGAAATGAATGTATAGGTGAAGCCTGCAGACACAGGAAGTATACAAAGAAAACTTTAATATTCCCTTCATCAAATTTATGTTTTCAGTCTTCTGTATTTGTGATTTTCAGACACTATCAGCATCTGATCTGCGTGACCCAGAAATATCTGCTCTAATAGCGTCGAAAATGAAGGAGTTTCATGATCTTGATATGCCAGGCCCAAAGAATGTCCGCCTGTGGCAGAGACTACGGTATGTCTTCCCTTGGTACATAATTTTTATTTTCTTTGACGACTGGAGATTCAGTTGCATGTATCTTAATTAAAGGAAGGTTATTTTTTCATGCACACTGTTGGGTCTACAGTATGAACTCTAGACGCAATAAATTCTTTTTTTTTTACATTGCTTCAGAAATTGGCTTCGGGTGGCTAAGAGTTTGTCTCTCCCTGAAGAAGCTGAAGCCTTTTGTCTGGATAAGATAGAACAGGAGATTCCTATATTGGAGAAGGAGTTTTCACGAGCTTATCAATGTATAGGTTTTTGCCACAATGATTTGCAGTATGGCAACATAATGATTGATGAAGAGACCAATTCTATAACCATCATTGTAAGTTCCCTTTGTGCTGGTTATCTAGATTTATGATTTGCCTTTCATTTTTTTATTCCCTGTTTTCTCTCTTTAAACTTAACTCTACAATATCCTCAAACTGCAAAAATCAAATGCCAAAAATGTGTGATGGCATGGGATCCTTTTAAAGAGGATGCTTTTTTCTTCGAGTTCAATTGAAAATGAGAACATGAATAAGGGGAACTTGTCATCCCTGGCTGTGCATTTATCTTTCCTGGAGCCATAAATCTGCATGCTTGCCAGCATCTATTCACTCGGTTTGCTTTTTGGAATTTTTGGCCAGAACAACAATTTTTTGGTCATGTAAGAAATGAATATTTCATCATCTTTATATATGGATGGTGAAGTGATTTTATTCGTTATGGACTTAACCATATGGTTTAATTTTTTCACATAATTAATGATTTTCTTTCCCAACTGCTCAAATAGTTTATTATGTTATAGTAACCCATAATTGATTTTTAATTCTATCCTCATTTCAGGATTATGAGTATGCAAGTTATAATCCTGTTGCGTTTGACATAGCAAATCATTTTTGTGAGATGGCTGCTGACTATCATACGGAAACACCTCATATTCTGGACTTCAGTAAATATCCTGGTGTGCAACTTGTTAGATTTCATTTTTTTTCCTTTCCTTTTGGTTTTATTTTTTCTGTTTGTTTGGTTCCCCCCCTCTCTTCTCTTTCTTTTGCTCATGTTTTGCTTTATTTCCTCTGATTAAAAAGGAATTCTCTTTACCTGTTGCTTACGCCAGGTTTGGAGGAGCGTCAAAGATTTGTGCGCATATATTTGAGTTATTCAGGTAATATAACTATGTGCTTCCTTCCATAGTTTTGTTTAAGATGTCTTCACTAGGATACTGTCCTCTTTCTGCTTTGGTTTATAATTGTATTTACATACTTTTTTACTATGACTTCTAATGAGGATGGTCACTATTACAACTGTTAAGATCTGCAATTAGTCTTCATTTCACCAATAGGAAAAGCCCAATAGTGTCTCTGTTCAATTTACCTCTGAATCCTCATATTTTATCTTTTATAAAAATTACTTGTAATTGTTGAACAATTTTTCTTCATATGACAAAGTTGTTTTAGACTTTCAGTGACTATAATTATACTTCGCCTGAGAATTTGCATTATGTTTATACTGTCCTCTGAATTTATCCATTCAAATGCAGGTAATGAACCTAGTAGCGATGAAGTGGAGCAGTTGCTTCAAGATGTTGAGAAGTACACTCTAGCGAGCCATCTTTTTTGGGGCTTATGGGGAATAATATCGGTACTGTTCTGACCTTCCCACGTTAGCTTTCATCATTAGAATTTGAAGGCTTTTTCACTTTAGAGGGTGTCATGCCTTTGATACTAGAATTGGCTCTTATTGCTGCTGAATGGGTAGTTGTTCTACCACTTGAATACATGTGCAGATTATTATTTAAATATCATTTTTAGCACGACTTCTACATTTCTATTGTTCTTTAAAGTTTTGGTTGCTTTTTTTTTTTTTTTCTTTTCTAGTTTCACGTAATTGGCATTCTAGCCTCTTAATAACTTGCAAGTGCCATGGGGACCCTCCAAAAATTGCCTTGCACTGGAAAATTAATAGCCAAATGGGTCAATTGTTGATTTTTGTGGTATTTTATACTAGTTATGGGGAAATACTAGGGAGAAATTTACATGCATTCGGTTTTCGCAATCGCATTTAGTTTCATCTTCTGTTATCTTCTTCAGGAACATGTGAATGAAATCGACTTCGCTTACATTGAATATGCAAGACAGAGGTTTCAACAATACTGGTCAAGGAGGCCTGCTCTATTGGGCTCTGTTGGAGCATCCTCTGAAAGTGTGATTGATGGTAGCTCTGCTACCTAGGTCTCTTTATTACCACTACATTGTGTACATACCGTTACTTTCAGGAACCAAAAATATTTCAAGGATCTCAAGTATGATGTTCAAACATGTACGTGTGACACAATTTTGGATATTTTCATTGTTTGTATTTGGGCAATAAACATGTTGATTTTGCTATGAAAATGATATTTGATGAAGAGTTGTTGTCTTGTGGATTTTGCATTATAAATGTGGGATATATTTTATCCTACATCAAACAGGAGATTGCAAGGAGTCATTTTGTTAGTAATTGTCACTAAATCATAGGCAAAGAAATTAACATGTTTAAATTTTCAAGGTTGAGACATTACAATGGAACACGTAAAGAATTTATAGTAGAATAATGTTAGGTACAACTCTCAGTGAACAAGTCTGCGCACACCCTTTGTAAAAAAGTAGACCCCCACCAAGATAAAACGGTTTTTTTCAATATTTTTTCATTGTGGGAGTTATTTTTTTTTTTAGATTTGTGCGAGGCTTGTATATTTGAGAAATAAACTACCTTGTGGACAAGGCAAAAGTTTAGCCAAATACATAAAAGTCAAAGTATAAAAGTTTTCTAAAATGGAGAAATAAACTACCCATATGAATGGAAATTTTGTTTGATCAACAAGATCAAGACATTGGGAGAGGAATTAAAGAAAGATGCTAGGCACATATATAGGGCTGTAAAAAGACTGAATCGGACCGGCGGACTGGATCAGACCGATTATCCTGGATCGGGACCGGATCGGACTGAATGGAGTCCAAATTTTATATAGACCGATTAATTCCGGTCCAGTCCCGGTCTAGAGGATTTCTCTCCTTGGACTGGACCAAACCCCACATATATATATATATTTATATATGTATATATAAAAATAATATATAAATTATAATATTAATATTAATATAAATTAATATATTAATATATAATATACTAATGTAATGGTGTTATTAGTTATAATCTACTAACATATTTAATATATAATATATACTAACATATTAATATATAAGATATATTCTTATAATATTAACATATTATAATTTATAGTAGTTAAATTTAGGTTAAAAAAAATATTTGATCATTGTAGAATTTTAGATTAAATTTAGTCCATTAAATCATATGGGATACTTTTGGACTGAATTAGACCGGACTGGTATGGACCGAACTTCTGTTCGGTCTAGTCCAGGGTGAGAGAATTCTTGGACCGAATGGAATCGGTCCACAAATTTTTCAGACCAAACCGAATCATTTATACCTCTACATACACATAAGTAGGATTTGGACTTTTCAAATTTAGAACAATTTACTACAATTGGATGTAGATCACAGCACTTGATGAAATTATATTTCACAATTTTATAACGTGAAAAAAAAAATCTATTTATAATTTTATTTATTGACATATTAAATATATATTACTAATATGAATGTGTAAAAAATAAGTCTCCAAATAGATTTATTCTATTCGAATTTTTCTATTTTTGAATACATACACTCAAAAGAATTTTGAAAGCTATTTAATAATTTTTAAGATTTCTAATCCAAGAGGGCCAAAACCGAGTGGGGTTTAAGAAGGGGTTAAAGCTTAGACGCGAATAAGCGAATTGTAGGCTGGCCTTATGTCCTGAGCGCCTTCGTTTGCAATTAAATTTTCACATCGCCGCGAAGTGTAATCATCCACCATGGGCCTGAAGCAGGATTCCTTGGAAGAGCATACGAAGCAAAACACGGAGTACGCCATTTTTGTTGTTTGTTCGATTCCCTTTCGGTTTTTGTTACTACGAGTTGTCGGATATTTTTTTCGATTTTTGATTTCCATCTACTTTTGATAATTTGCTTGACCCGCAAAAATGGTTCAGCGTTGGGAAGCAGCTGCCCGATTATTACGGCGTCGAAAAGCAATTCCTCGCTGCCCCTATCAAGTCCGCCGTGGACAAATACAAGCTTGTTCCAGAGTTCCTAAAGGTATTACATATGCTATTAGGTAGGCCTGTATGCATATCTATTACGCATGTATATGTCTGTGTACACTCCCCTGTATAAGTAATATTGTATCGTGCGTGTGCGCAATAGATATAGGAAATTAAACGTATAAGATTTAACTCATATTAAGAAAACTATATGCATATATACATATATTATAAACTTATGCGTGTGCATTGTAGTTTATATGTAGGTATAACTATTGAATGTTGTTCTGAGAATTGTAGGTGAGGGGACTGGTGAAACAACATTTGGATTCTTTTAATTACTTTGTGAATCACGGGATCCAGAAGATTGTCCGTGCCAATGATCGTATAGCATCCAGTGTCGACCCGAGTATCTATATCTGGTGAGTTATCCAATCTCGGGGGTTGCATCGATATTAATTGATTTGTTGTGGCTAAAATCTAGATTGAGGCTGTTCGGGGATGAGTACGGTGGTGTAGGACTAATGTCCTTGATACTGCCATTTAGCATTCTGCCATCACTTGCTGTAATGGCTGCCAATTATTTTGTTTGATTATAGTGAGGAATTTCTGTTGGAGATCATGTTTGAAATGGAGTGTTAAGATTCATTTTTTGAGGCTTTTTCGTAGTTTCAGTTCCTGCAACTGAGTCTTTTCCCCTGTTCCTTGTTGTGCAGGTTCAAAGATGTTAAAATCGGTGAGCCCTCAATGCCAAGGGATGGTGTGAGTGAAGAAATTAATCCCCAAATGTGCCGGTTATCTGATATGACGTACAGACCATTTGCACACTTCACGTTCATATATTTTGCATTTTAGATCTAGTTTATTCTCCTATTCATTTTTTTTTTGATAAGTTAAAAGTTGTATTCATCACAATGAAATAGTGCTATTAGCATTATGGTGCTGAATTTTGAAGATGTAATGTGAAAATGAAATGATGTGTCATCTTGCAATGACAATGCAAAGAATCTTGAGCACAACCCGCAATGATCTTGATGACTATATTATTATTTACTTCAGTTTTGGTTTCATCCTTGAAGAACTTGCTTCTTGCCCTCCTAACCCAACAGCATAAAAGAATGTCAGTTTCTAGTAACCTACAGAGGCACACAGTTTTTTTAATAAGATACAAAGCTATGCAGTTAATAATAAAAACCTACTCCCTAAAGTTAAACACTATTGGGTTCATGGAATAGGCTTCTCTTCCATTGTTAGTCGAGGATTTCTGTGTATGGAAGTATACCATAATACCAATGCTGTGACGTGAAGCTAATGTGGTTCATACAACTATTTGAGAATTGCTGGCTTATATACTAACTTTTTTTTGCATTGATGTGTTGCAAATTCAAGGTATTCTGCTCCAATTTTGGTCAGTGTAGAATACATTCAAGGAAGTCATACCCAAAAGATAAGGTTGGAAAAGGTACTTCTAGAAATTCTAAGTTAAGTTTGGTTACATCAATTGATGGAGAAGGTACTTCTAGAAACAACTGTAAGTTAAGTTTGGTTGCTTGTATTTGAATATTACATAAACTGTGTCTTGCAGAATGAGGTTGTTATTGGAAGAATGCCAATCATGTTACGGAGTTGCCGCTGTGTCTTATATGGAAAAGATGAAGCTGATCTTGCAAGACTTGGTCTGTTTTCAAAACTTCAGATATTTACTTCTGTCTTCCCTTTCTACCATGTTTTGTTCTTACATTTGCATGAAAGTTTCTTCCCATTTTTCTGCTGACTGCAGGTGAGTGTCCCCTCGATCCTGGAGGATATTTTATTATCAAAGGGACAGAGAAGGTGCCATTCTGACTTTTATTACATTAGGCAACAATGTTAAGAGTGTTTCCGTGCAAAAAGTTGAAAATTGGTTCTATTAATTGTTGAATATGCCTAAATGGATGAACTTAAAGTTTTCTTTTTTACAACTTTGTTCTTATGGGCTGGGGCTATTGTTTGTAATGGGCTGAATGTCCATGATCTTTTACTTTTGATTGTAAACTCTAATTAGGCTATTCTCATGTATACTCCATGTGTACTTGGGCCTTGCCTACTTCAATGAATAAAAGTTTCTTTATTACCCATAAAAAATTATTGAATCTGCCTAATGTCAATCAACTTGGCCGTTTAGATGAAAAGGGGATTGATCCACCTTTTCTAAGTCATGTTTGTATGCAAACATTTTAAAACTCATTCTGATCCTTTTATTGTTTCCATAATTGTTTTCTTAAATTGTTGGACTTTTTTCTTGATGTCTGCATGACATTATTTAATGTTTTGACTCTTTTGCAGTTCTAGCATGGAAAACTGTGGAGTATAGAGGACCCACTTTGATAGTATACTTTGTTCCATTGGTTGGCTGTAAATGATTTTAATGGCATGAACATTTCTGAATTTCTTGTATCACTAGAACATTTCTATCAAAGTGGGTCCTCTGAATTTCTGAATGTTATAGTGAACATTTCTGAATTTCTTTTAATGGCACGAACATTTCTGTATGGTCTTGCTATCTTATGTACTCCATTTTAAGTGAACATTTTCTGTTTCTTATTTTCTTTCCCAGTAGTTTCCAGTTTTTAGCATATCATGACATTACCAGTCATCTCCAGGTGATGTTGATACAGGAACAACTATCAAAGAATAGGATTATTATTGATACTGACAAGAAGGGAAAGTAAGTATTTCTTATTGCTTTTTTATGACAGCCTTTTCCACTTCATTCCATGTTTCTCTTGCTTAACATGATTGTTGTTCTCTCATTATCTTTTGGCGCTATTCAAGTGATCTGGTTAGTCTGTCAATTGCATCAGCATGAATTGAGTCATCGAGGTGCCAACTTTAAATGCTGTTGGCGGAAGTTAAAAATAATTCTAGTTAATTTTAGAAAGACAGAGCATGTCTTCTCAGCAAGTTGAGCACAAGATATATGATTGTTTTTGGCAGTTCTAACACAAAATGTTAGGTAAGGACAGGTAAGAAGATTCCATACTCTAGTGTGAGAGAAAGGTCTTAGGAAGAACTAATTGGAAAAGAAGTATAGAGATGAAAAAACATACTGAAGGAGTTGAGCAAGAGGGAGTGTAAGGCAGATAATGGCTTCCATATTTTCTGATCCAAGACACGAATCTAATATCTTGACAAATAATTTATAAAATATTTTATTCTTTGAATTGAAGTACCATATTAACTTCTAGCTGGTCCTTTTTTTGTCTCTTTCTTTTGATATGTAAATGTCTGTACCACAATACCACTCTTAACTTTATTAATCATACTACTTCATTCATATTAATAATATTTATCTTACTTATCAAAGAAAAAGTTTATTAATCATACTGTGCTTTTTGCTTCTTGAAACTTACATGTATGTTTCTGTCTAGTGACTTTTGACTCGTTTTTTTTTTTTAAAGAAATTTTATTATTTTATTAATGATCAAATTTTGTTTTTTGAAGAAGTTTTTTTTTTTAAATTTTCTTAAGATGAATGTGATATGATCATGCAATGATTGAGGCACATGCACCATTCCTCGAGGGATGATATAAAAAAAAAAAAAATTGACCTTTTTTTTTTTTTTATTTCCAATATTTTGTTTGAATATCTTAAAAAATTACCAATGATCTTTTTGTGGTTCCCTTCACTGGGTTTCAGCATAAATGCATCTGTGACAAGCAGTACCGAGGAACGAAAAAGCAAAACTGTTATTTTGATGGAAAAAGGGAAGATGTATTTGCATTTAAATCAGTTTGTAAACAAGGTATTCATATGACTACCATTTTCCTTTCCTCTTTACTCTTTTCCAATGTAATCTCGTTTTTTGCTTCTCTCGTTGTAAGATTAGGCTTTGTTTAAAACCTCTGCAGATTCCTATTTTGGTGGTCATGAAGGCCATGGGAATGGAGAGTGATCAAGAAGTAGTACAGATGGTTGGAAGAGATCCTAGATACAGTGACCTACTTTTGCCATCTATAGAGGTAAACAATATGCCAATGAATTGTTTCTGAAATTTTTTGGCCTTTTCTTGTTTCTTGACAGCTATAGTGTAGAAAGGAGATACTTGGGCCCCCAAGATGGGTTTTTAGATCCCATGAAATTCCTTTTCTCATCTCTCTCTTTTTTATACAAAGTTACCTTGATTTGCTCTAATCATGCTATGCAGTGCTTTAGGTTCTTAATATGGTTTTATTGCTTAAATAATTCTGGCGGCTTGTTCCTTTTTGCTTTTGTTTTTGGGCGTTTCATTCTTCCTTGGGACCTGTAGCAGGGATAGGTCTTTGGACTTTAGGGTGGATGCAGGGTTTAGAACCTCAGAGATCTCATTTCTGAGTCTTTTTTTTTTCTGTTACAAAGTTGCTTATGTGTGTCCTTGCAATGCTATGCTATCCGAGAAAGAAAAATTAGCAGTTCTCCACTTTTGTGAGCACTGTTTTATTGTCTCTACTATCCACTAGGTTTTATATTATCAAGCAACCTTCAATGTGTTTTGGCATTAAAATTATTTGTGTTTTTATTTCATGTGGTGATTCATTGTCCAAATCAGAGAATGGTGAATTTTGCATGCATACTTTTAAAAAGTAATAGTTTTTTAACTCAATAATTTAACTGGTAACTAATACTGAAAGTGAGATTTATGCATTTTTATGGGTTATTGTAAAATGTTGTGACGGTTGATTATTTCTGATACCTGTGATGGCTGACAAACTATTTTTTTCAATTATGTGTCGTTATATCTATATTTTGAGCCTTCAGAACTTCTCTTTATAATTCCTTCCATTTTCTTCCTGTTAAGCTTACCTTTTCAGTTTGTTGCCCAACTTTCAGGAATGTGCAAAAAAGTATGGTGTATACACGAAACAACAAGCCTTAGAGCATCTTGAGACAAAGGTGTGATACTGCTTTGTATTCAGTGTAGTTTACTTCATGATTTTGGCATTTTACTTGTTCAAACATAAGATCTCTCAGCAAAGTTTTGCTGACCATTGTTGATGGCGTGGACACGACACTTGTCTGATATGATAATTGGCAATGCAGTTGTTGGGAAAAATAATTATGTTGTTTGATTACCGTTGACTGTTCTTGGTTCGAAAATGGTCTTCTATGGCTTTCATTGCAAATTCTATGAGATCAACTTATCATAAAAGACAGCTTGGTCTGTGGCAATGTAGACTCACTGGCTGAAATCTTTGGCCAGATTCTTTTGCATCTTTGTTGTTAGACATCTGGTTCAGATTAGCTAAAGCTTTGAGTCTACTTGAAGAATTTTGACAATTTCATATGCATGGTTTTTTGATGAATTGAAAGAAAGAATCTCAAACTGTCAACAAAGTTAGAAGCTTTTTTTTTTTTTGATAAGTAAAAAATCTTATAAATAAATAAAGAGGCATCAAAGCCAGTTACAAACATACATGCCCTCTTAAAAAGGCGCTCTAGAAAGAAGGAAATCATGTAGATCTATGCCATTAAAATCCACGGCAATGGACCATGTACAAAGAGTTCTAAAAAGTAAAACTTTAAACTCATTTTTAGTTCTCTCTATGTCTTCAAAAGTTCGCTCATTGCGCTTCTTCCATAAGCACCATATGATGCAAATGAGGATCATCTTCCAAACGGCCTTAATATGTCTCGTGCCCCGAATCGAAAGCCAACCCTTCATAATATTTAACACGGTCTTCGGCACGATCCATGCCAGATTCAATTTGCCAAAAATTTCGTCTCAGAGAATTCTGGCTGTCTCGCAATGTAACAAAAGATGGTTTACCGACTTTCCCCCTCGCCAACACATGCAATACCAGTCTGCGATGATGACCCTCCATTTCCTTAGGTTGTCTGTGGTAAGGATCTTTCCCCAAGCCGCTATCCATACGAAGAATGCCGCTTTTAGAGATGCTTTATGTTGCCAAAAATTTCTCCATGGGAACTACAAAACAGGAATATGAGTGAGAACCATATTTTTTTTCGATAAGTAAAAATGCTATATATATCAAAAGGAGTAAACAAGTACACTGGTTGTATACAAGAAAACACCTAGTGCATGAATGCTCGAAAACGCCTATCCCATGAAAAACCCAACAAGCCCAAGAAAATTACCCAAAATACCCATAGATTACAACATACCTCCTCAACCCTAACCCATAGACTGATAACCCCCAAAACACCCACATAGACTGATAACCACCCGAAACACCCACATAGGGAACATCTTCAGAGTCTCCTCCCTTTAGTCTTCCCTCGACTTGAACTGTCGTAGTTGATTCCCCAAGAAAGACGTTGCAGCTCTCTACTATTCTTAAATCTTGATTTAGTATCACGTGAGTGGCCCTCCTTAATTGCAATGAGTAGAGCATTAAACTAATTTTCACATCCTCCATGTGAGATTCCCACGACGTGCTGAATCTCATTAACTTTTTGGAAAAGCCAATTAGGTGATGATCCAGTTATATTGCTAAGTGGAGGAAGAGATACCAAAGGGGCAACAACTTCTACTGACATAGATCCTGACGATAAATCCTCATCGCAAGGCACCAACGACAAGCCTTCTCCCAAAACTATCACTTGCTCTGAGGACTCTGCACACACCACATCTGTCGTATTGTTCATGAGTGAGAACCATATAAAATGAACGAACTGAAAAGAACCCTCTCATCGTGGGAATCCAACATAGGCTATCGTCTTGATGGAGATTTGGTCTTTGCGAATAAATAAGGCCAAAGAAATTTACAAAAATCCCCATCTCCCAATCTTGTGCTGCCCAGTAGAAAGCGATGTTCCAACTGATTCTCCCACCCACATACTCCATGGCTTCCGCCACTGTTAAGTCTTTGGCACTAGCTATCTGATAAAGTGAAGGAAATAACTCACATAAGGCTCTGTCCCTACACCAAATGTCCTTCCAGAATTTAATTATCATCCCTGTCCCCAATTGGATTATGGTGTTTCTCACAAACAAACCTCACATTTTTCTTATAATTTTCCACAAGCCCACACCCCCCTCCCCTGCTCCCCTAACTTCACAAGAGTTCCACCCCCCCCCCCCCCTCAAAGACTCTCATATTTGCTCTCGATCACAGTTTTCCACAAAGCCACAAGTTCCTTGTGATATCTCCATAGCCATTTACCCAGAAGTGCTTGATTAAAGGTCTTTAGATTACGGATACCCAAGCCATTATTTGAGATAGGAAGACAAACCGTCTTCCAGTTGACTAAATGGTATTTGAACTCTTCCTTCATACCTCCCCACAGGAAGCCTCGTTGAAACTTCTCTAAATGACTTGCCACACTTGCTGGTATTGGAAATAAAGACAAGAAATATGTGGGTAAATTTGACAAAGTGCTTTTGATCAATGTAATATGACCCATTTTAGACAGATACATTCTCTTCCACCCTGCTAGCTTCCTTTCCACTTTCTTGATAACCGTATCCCAAATCCTAGTGGACCTTGAAGCCAATCCCAACGGAAGCCCCAGGTATGTCATAGGTAAGGCAGAGATTTTGCACCCAAGATTTCCGGCCAAAACACGTATATTTCGAACGTCACCGATCGGCACCATCTTAGATTTATCGTAATTCACTTTTAAACCAGAGGCTGCTTCAAAACAAAATCACAGTGCCTTCAATATTCGCACCTGATTCTGGTCAGCCTCGCAGAGTACAAGGGTGTCATCTGCAAATAACAGATTAGAGATGTTAGTTATGTCCCTTTCAGGAGTACCAACGGGAAAGCCACTTACCAAACCATTGGCTACCAAGGTCGAAAGCATCCTACTCAGAGTCTCCATAACTATAACAAACAGCAGGGGCGATATGGGATCCCCTTGTCTCAAACCTCGAGAACTCGGGAAGAAACCTTCCGGGCATCCATTGATCAAAACAGAGAATCTTGTTGTCGTTATGCACCACCTAATCCATGACTTCTATTTTTCCCCAAAGCCACACCTTCCGAGTAAATACAGAAGGAAACTCCAATTAATATGATCATAGGCCATTTCCATATCTAATTTGCATAAAATCCCTGGGTTGCCGGCTTTCCTTTTACTCTCAATGCATTCATTTGCTATGAGGACCGCATTGAGTTTCTATCTACCTTTGATAAAAGCATTTTGAGGCGTAGAGATTAATTTCCCAATTACCTCACTGAGACAATTGGTCAGAACCTTTGAAATGATCTTATAAGTCCCACCCACTAGACTAATAGGCCGAAAATCTTTAATGTCTATCGCTCCAGGCTTTTTTTGGGATAAGGGCTAAGAAAGTATTATTGGGACTTTTCTCGAATTTCCCTTCTGAGGATAGCTCTTTGAAAATATTCATAAGGTCCTCTTTTATCACTCCCTAGCATTCTTGGAAAAAACCATAGAGAAACCATCGGGTCCTGGTGCTTTGTCTTTAACTATTTTCCGAATGATATCTAATACCTCCTCCTTAAATGCCCGTTCCATTCGAGCGACATTTTCCAACCCTAGGGTCTCAAAAGCAAGGCCCTCTAATATAGGTCTCCAGTCCTCTTGTTCTGTTAAAAGCGTCTCAAAGAACTCAACTATGTGACCTTGTATGACTCCTTCATCTTTGGTCTCTTCCCCATCAATCATTAACATCTCGATATTGTTATTTCTTCTATGCGAATTCGCAGTTCTGTGAAAGAATTTTGTACTGCGATCGCCTTCATGTAACCACAAAGCTCTTGATTTTTGCCTCCACGATACCTCTTCCAACAATAACAATCTCTTGAGTTCTGTAGCCAACAAGTTCTTCTGAACCTGTTCTTCCTGGGTAAGAGGACGTCCCTCTTGAATCCTGTCTAATTCTTCGATACCTCTCATCAAACAAGCCTTGTTATCCCCCACATTCCCGAAAGGAAGAGCGTTCCATAAGTTCAAGTCACCTTTAAGGGCTTTTAACTTACTTGCGAAAATCAAACTTGGAGTGCCCTAAAAATGATATGAGGACCACCACTAATGTACCCTATCAACAAAACCATCAACTTTAGCCACATATTCTCAAACTTAAAATATCGTCAACCACTCCAAAGCCCCCCACAATCCAAAAGAATGGGCCAGTGATCCGAGCATATGCGACCTAACTATTTTTGCAGGACGTCGAGGAAATGACTTTCCCACTCAGGTGAAATAAGAAAACGATCCAACCTAGACCAAGTCTGATTGGTTGACCATGTGGCCTGACCCCCTACTAGTGGTAAATCCAAGAGATTCAAATCAAAGATACTTTCTGCAAATTCCAACCTGGCATATCTTACACGCCTACAACCACTTGTCTCACTAGGAAATCTGGCAATATTAAAGTCACCCCCTATGCACCATGGTCAACAAAGTTAGAAACTAACCATGGTGAAATTTTACTCAATAACTAAGCTTCACATAGAGGGAATGGTGACATTTTAATCAAGATTTGAGCTTATAAATCTGTAATCGACCATCACTACTTTTGTAGGGGAGCTTATAAATCTGTAATCGACCATCACTATTTTTGTAGGTTTTCGCTGTTCTAATACTCTCAATGAGATACCTCTATGCTTTGCGGTACATGGAGTCTTCTTAAAATTGCTGCTTCTCTATTTTGTCTGAGGTGTCCTGGTTTTATTTTGATTCTTGGTTTCTGAGTATCATGGGTAATTTTAATGAATCCATTTTTTACACTCTCGTCCACTTCCAGCAGCTCCAATGAAGCTTTCTCATGTTTATAGACTTGACTCTTGAGTACTCTCTCCCGCTCTCACAAACTAAAATAAAATTTGGCAAATTCTTGATGCGTTTTTTAATGTTTATTGTTATCGATTGTTGTTGTATGTCTCTGAAGCCCATATAATCTTGTTGTTGCAGGTGAAGAAGTCCACTTATTCTGGTGCTTCATCAGTGAAGGTCCTCTTTCTCTTATGTGTGTGTGTGTGCAGGGGACTTTGTATCTGTTTTGGTACATGTATGGCACCTTTAAGCATGTACACATATATTTTACTGTATATTAATTTGTTTATATGTTACTTGTCAAAAAAAAAATTTATTTGTTTATGTGTTTGATAGATTTCTTGTCCATTTCAATCTAGTTTTTTTAGTTTTTTTGTTTTGACTATTGTAACTCTAACTGCTCTTTGATTCTTTGGAATAGGAAGGTAGAGCTTTATCCATCCTGCGACATATATTTCTTGCCAACGTTCCAGTAAGTTCTTTCTTCCTTTTCACATTTTCCAATTCGACACTTCTGTTGGTTCATCATACTTCTTCTTTAATTTTTCAATTTCTTCTAGGTGCGTCAGGATAATTTCCGTGCAAAATGTATATATGTTGCTGTAATGTTAAGACGCATGATAGATGCAGCGCTGAATAAGGACACAATGGATGACAAGGTGATTTGTTTCACTTTCAAACCTATGTGAACTTTTTCTTTTGTTCGGAGTGGTAAGCATAGTCATTAGACTCTAACTAAGCCTGGTTAGCAGTTTAATCGGTGGATCGGTGGTCTGAGTCTGTTGTCATAAAATTACATTTTTTTATAGGATAAAAATTAAAAAATCTAAATATCAATTTCATGATGACAAAATATATGAGAATGATGAGAAACAATGGATAAGTAAATGTAAATGAAGTAATCCAGGTAAGAGAATCAGAGATGCATATAGATATGTGATAAAGTATGAATATATACAATTGCATGGTGACAATTTCTTTTCTTAGTGTACATATGAATCGTTTTTTAAAGTTCAGGCAATTTCAATAATTGCAACAAAATGTCTCTTTTGCGTGGATCTGTTCCCATGTGTACTATAATATAGTGGAAATTATGAGAGGTCTGAAGAATAGAAAATTCAACTTTTGATTGCGAGTGCTGTAACAGCTTACTAATTAAAAATCTAGCTCAATGATCATCAGGTTTACTAAATTATTGATTGCTTTAAGGTTCAGTATTGGTCTATGCACTGACATAGGTGGGTCTTTCTAAACCAGGACAACTCTAGTAGTCAGATATTTATACTTCTTTTCACATATGGAACGGGCAAGCCACATCCCTGAATGAATTTGTTATGAACTATTGCATCTCAAAGTCCTTATTTGGCAGTTTTGACAAAATGGAAATTGTGATGCTGGGGTATTGTGGGTAGATGTGCAAATTTTATTGGTATATTAGTGCTTCAAACGGCAAAAGAATCATCTTCTGCCTGGATGATAATCATTTACCTGGCATCTAGAGATCCAGGTCAAAGGAATTGGAAACTTGTCTAAAACTTACTTAATCAAAAAAAAAAAAAAAAACCTTGTCTAAAACTGCATAAATGTGGCAGCGGTTGAGTTATTGATGTGAGGTGGATCTAGAAAAAAGGTTAGTGTTGACCCCAACCAGTCCAACTTCTAACTCGAGAACTAGCCTGGTTTGGTTCCAAGTAATCTGTTTGCCAATTTGACCGGCCTGGCTTGGGGAGGTGTGGGTACAGAAAAGGGGGCTTAGCTCAAGCCACAGGGCTTAAACAAGAGAAAGCATCTAAGCAGAAGGCAAATCAATCTTATTATCAAGCATGAGGTTTTACAATAAATCTATGAATGAGAAGATGCATAATTATACTGACTGAAAGCTGGATTTAAAGCTCATAGGAACTAATGGTTATTAAGATGTTGGAAGCTAACAATTTGAAATTTTGTTTGTTACTTATGTGGATTCTTTTACAAACACAATGGAACTTCCCCAGCAAATCCTCTCTATCCCATTAAACTATCATTGCAGCTTTCCAAAACACTTTTAACATTGAACTTCTCCATGTTGATATCTGTGTCATTGTGCTTTGGCTCACATGTTAAAGGGTTGCATTTCGGTCTGAGGCATGTCTTTGGTTGAAATCTTGCCATGTAAGAGCAAAAGTGCTGATACTGCCCTATCTTTTCAAATTAGGTACTTTGATATTTTATTCATTGTCCCTGTCTGCTATTATATTTAACTGTTTAGCATGGTAATGTTGGCTGATATATCTTTGTATGCTAGGTAGGTGTGTGAATGGATCCTAAAAGGATTGTTTTCCTTGCTCTTGTAGGATTATGTGGGAAACAAACGGTTAGAATTATCTGGCCAGTTAATTTCTCTTCTCTTTGAGGTACTAGTATTCAGATTCATATAAAGCTGGAATGTAATGCACACCATTGGTCACCTTTTACCAATTTTTTCTTCTTTGTTTCTTATCTTTCTTGGTATATAGGATTTGTTCAAGTCGATGATTGAAGAAGTTAAGAAGAGGATGGACATGAATATGGCGAGACTGAGCAGGTCTAGCCGATTTGACCCATTGCAAGTAAGTTTAAGGAATTGTGCCAAAATCAAATATTTGTTTCTGATAAGCTGTTCAGAGATTAAAATTTTTAGATCAAATGTAACTGGCAATGTTACATGTTCTCCATGAGGCTTAACTTTCATAATTTTTTTTTTCATTTTAATTAAAAATTAGGTGAATTGTAAAGGAATACTGGGTGTCTTCATCTATTAGGAACAGTCTATGATGGAATATGGTGCCTTGTCAAGATTGATGATGCATACCCCTTCACATAAAGCAACAGGTTGCGTTAGTAATTTAGGTAATCAAATGCACTCAAGATCTCTTACATTAGAAAAATCCAATATAATCAAATGCACTCAAGATCTCTTGTTTAAGAAAAATCCGATATAAACATCCTAAATAATCTGCTATTTTTGTAAAAAAAACCATCCTGCTCTTAAGGAAAAATATCGAGAAAATCTCTTCATTAACCCATGCAGAATGGTCAGATATTCAGTCAAATATGTGTGTGCACACATGTTACATGCATATGTGTCTGTACTGACCCATTAAAATCCAATACGTCTGGGCTTATACTCTAAAAGGATCAGTCAATATTACAGCCGAAGCTCCCTGAAATCGAAAGGCAATAACTTCTCCCTCACAGGCAATGTAGTATCACATTCCCTACTATCATATACTCTGTCAGGGATATTACACAGAGAAAGAGAGGATTTTGTTAATGTGGTTGTTACATTTTTTCCTTGGATTATTTTAGCTTAAACAATAGTGTGTCTTCCTATATTGTTATGTTTTTTTTTTTTTATAAAGATAATAATATTATTAAAGCCAAAAGGCTAAATCAAGTACACCAGAAGTGTACAAGGGGGAGAACCTAGATACAAGCTATAAAGATCAAGCTAAAATAAAGCATTACAAGAAGTCCCATCCCTTACAAGATTATAAACCCAAAATTTGAGAGTACTAACGAAAAAGGCCCTATATTCCCCCAAGAACGTTCACAATCATCAAAACATCTTCCATTTCTTTCGGACCATAAATACCAAAACAAACACAAAGGGACAATTCGCCAAAAATCAGCATCATCACCACGAACAAGGGAGTCATTCCAACTTGCCAAGAAATCTACCACTTGCGAAGGCATGACCCAAGCAAAACCAGCCCTATTGAAGATATCATTCCACAAAGTTGTTGCCACATCACAGTGCAGAAAAAGATGACTAACAGATTCTCCAGCATTCTTACACATATAGCACCGATCAATAATAAACAACCCCTTCTTTCTCAGATTATCAATAGTCAAAACTTTTTCAAGACAAATCAACCAGCAAAGAAAGCCGACTTTGCTAGGGACTTAGGTTTCCAAATACATTTCCAGGAGAAAACAATATCATTCTTATAGTTCAACACTTTGTAAAAGGATCTAACTGAAAAAATGGATTTGGAATCATGAACCCACTGCAACTTATCCTCCTTACAAAGATCAAACTTCGTATCATAAAGCATGGCAAAAAAATCAGAAGCTTCGCAAAGCTCCCAATTCTGCAAATCCCTATTAAACTCAAACTTTTCAGTGGTATGAGTCATTTAGAAGCTGAAAAGAATCAGCCACAGAGGCCCCTTTATTTCTAGCTATCCGAAAGTGGTTAGGCTAACTAGTTTAAGAGCTGAAACCCCGCACCAAATATCATGCCAAAAAAGAGTGTTATTCCCATTGCTTGCTTTATATCTAATATTCTTGACAAAATCCCCCCAACCCAATTTAATGGATTTCCATAGACTCATTCCAAAAACCTCTTTAGCTTCATTAGTACATCAATTCCCCCAATATTTTACATCCACAATCTTCCTCCTTAAAGCATCTCTTTCATGAACATATCTTCAAAGCCATTTCCCAAGAAGCGCCTTATTGAAGAGCCTGAGATTTCTGATACCCAACCCCCACAAGACACAGGGGCACAAATTTTATTCCAACTCACAAAGTGAAATTTTCTTTCCTCCCCATTACCGTCCCATAAAAAGTTCCTGTAATTTTTTTCAATTTTCTTAGCGACTCCCACAAGGAGCGGAAAGAGAGCGAGGAAATAGGAGGGAAGGCTAGTCAAAGTACTTTTAATCAAAGTAATTCTACCTCCTTTAGATAGGTATAGCTTTTTCCACCCGGCAAACATTTTTTCAATCTTCTCAATCACCCCATCCTAAATAGAAGAAGCTTTATGGGAAGCTCCTAGAGGAAGCCCAAGGTATTTTATCGGAAGAGAGGGTTATTAGTGGTGTCCACTGGCACAATTTCTGATTTGGTGAAATTGATTCTTAGCCCCGAGACAGCCCACTGCCTCCTTTTGATTGTTATGTAGGTGTCATCTACGTTGATTATGATTTCATGCCAGTGCTTGCATCTTAGTTGCTGATTTCTGCACTTATCTCATCTTAGTTCTGTCTAAATGCTTTGGATATAAATCATCTTATTTCTATTTGGAATCAAGATCTAAGTTTTATCATTCCATCTTAAGGCAAGTTTTTGAATTCTTCTGGAAATATTTTTTCTGATGTGTCCTTACAAAAGAAATCTCGCGTCTTTTATTTTTCTTACTTTTTTTTTTTGGTGATATGTTGCGTAGTATGTTCGTGGAGACAGTATATCTGCTGGCCTAGAAAGGACACTTTCTACTGGTAACTTCAATGTCAAACGGTTCAGGATGGACAGGAAAGGCATGACACAGGTTGTTTGTATCCCACATCTCCTTTTATATTCATTATTATTTTATGCCTGCTACTTCCTATCAAGAGCAGGTGCAACAAACACTGCCCTTCTGTACAACTGTACCGTGTACTGTATGACCTATATATGTTTGGTATATGTGTCAAATACCTGTCAGTCACTAAAAAATAGAAAGCAATAAAAATGGTATTACTCTCGATTTATATAGGATATGGCACATATTCCAGGGATATGTTGGGTACATGTAGGTGCATTTTGGATTTCTTGTTATGTTCTGCAATAGGCATACCGATTTTAATTTAAATTGTTATGGTCAAAGTAAATGAGAAATTAAAGGGGAGCATCTTGGGTGATGCTTTGTTTCCTCTCATTTTGATTTCATCCTCCTGAATAACATGGTTTAGTAATGCTCAGCACTTAATTGTCCAAGCATGTGAAGGATCAGATTTATTAGTTTTCTTTTTCAAGCTCTTTTTGGTTTCTGATGGAATTAGATTCCTTCCTGTCTTACTATTTTTGCTTTCTGTCTCCTTCTCTTTAGGTTTGAATGGTTGCAGAGAAAAGAAGAAGTTGACATTTTTTGGGTTCTAATAACGTGGCCACTAGATTTTTATAATCATTTTGTTCGGTAGCAGCCATAGAGAAAGAACACACTTAAACTCGTACTATGCTTGGAAGAAGTTTGAAATTTAGGCATTAGTCCTGAATGCATTTCTTATTCATATTTTATTTATTCAACCCTTGCTGTGTTGTTTGATATAAATTTTAGACAAGAATTTACCATAGTAATGAGTGTGTGCATGACATATTCCTGCCGTATGTTGTCCTAAAATTTTATTCTAGCTTTTGTCTTATATTTTATTGCATTTCATTTATATTTGTCTTTTGTAGGCTATCACAAGTTTATTTAATATCTTGGACTGAGAAAAATTATCTGGTTATAGGTGTTAGCTAGGCTATCCTTTATTGGGACTTTGGGACACATGACAAGAATCTCACCACAGTTTGAGAAGTCCAGAAAAGTAAGTGGACCTCGAGCTTTGCAGCCTAGTCAGGTGAGCTTGAAATGTTTGAGTTGACTTTAAAATCATTCAGCACTAATTAATTATTGTGTTGTAGCAAAGGTTTTGAATCATAAATTGTTAGATTTCTGTAACTGTATATTTAAGCATTAATGTATCTCTGGCTATTTCACTTTGTTACAGTGGGGCATGCTTTGCCCATGTGATACTCCTGAAGGTGAAGCTTGTGGACTGGTAAAAAACTTGGCATTGATGACTCATGTTACAACTGATGAAGAGGAGGGCCCATTAATTTCTCTGGTATGTTTTTATTTGTGAAGATTTGCTGGAAAATTTACTCATGTAAAATTTGTTTGCCAAAATCAACTCAGATGAATGCGATGGCTTTTCTACTAGTATTTTTTATCAGTAATTTTTATTCATAGGTTCAATGGTTTTTTGCTATTGTACTAAAGAAAGGGAACGTTCATGAGTTTTTGCTATCTTTTCAGCTTTCTAAAATGTAATTAGGTGTCTTTTTTGTATACTTCCTTTGTACTTAGGCTTTGCCTAGTTTTATTTGATCAATAAAGTTTCTTACTTATAAAAAAAGTATTTTATTCATTTTTTTTTATAAGTAAGAAAAATTTTATTAATCAAAGAATAGGCATAGCCAGAAACAAACTCTTCTGCCCTCTAACTAGGTAGGCACATTAGAGTAAAGAAAATCATGTAGGTCCATACCATTAAAATTCACAACAATGGCCCAAGTACAAAGGGTTCTAAAAAATAAAACTTTAAACTCCTTCAACGATCTTTCTCTATCTCGAACGTTCTCTCGTTTCGCTCTTGTCCCAAGCACCACATGATGCATATAGGGATCATTTTCCAAATTGCTTTGATCCATTATATGCCTTTAATACTTGTCCAACTAACCATCACCGCCACCACCGTTTTCGGCATAACCCAAGCCAATTTTAATCTACTAAACACCTCATTCCATAGTGCCCTCGCTATCTCACATTGTAGGCAAAGCCTAAGTACAAAAGGAGTATATATGAGAAATACCCAATTAGAGTTTACAACTGATAGTAAAAAATCATGGACACTTAGTCCGTTACAAAAAATGGCCCCCACCTATGAGAACAATGTTTTAAAGAAAAAAACTTTCAACTCCTCCATGTCTTCTTGCAATTTTTGAAACTTATATCATTTCGTTCCTGCCATATGCACCAACACATGTAAATACGGACTATTTTTTAGATTATTGCGACTTTGGAATTCCCTCGGAGACCTCTCCAGCTAGCTAGAAAATCCACCAATCTAAAAGGCATGATCTAGGTCCTCGCCACCTTGCAGTATAGAAATAGATGGTCTACTGATTCCCCTTCTTTCCTATACATGTAACACTAGTCTAGCACCATCATTTGATGTTTCCTAAAGTTATCTAAGGTGAGAATTTTGCCAATGCTACTATCCAAACAAAAAAGCGACTTTGGAATGAGTTTTCGTCTTCCAAATGCTCTTCCATGGAAATGTGTGCATGCTTGGACTCTTTGAAACTCTATGGAGTGATCTTATAGTGAATTTACCTTTCGTGGAAGGGCTCCAAATCTTCTGATTCACGGTACCCTCGGTCATATGTATGGAATACCGTGCCACATAGAACTCTATGATCTCCTCCAACTCCCTATCTTGAGCTACCCTAATGAAATCAACATTCCATTGAGGGGAGCCACTAGAAAAAAGCAAGTGGTCAGCTATCCCTGCATCCTTCACTCGTGCAAGCCCATATATGGCAGGGAAAGTGTCTTGGAGACTTCGTTTGCTTACACCAATTGTTATACCAAAATCTGACACGAGAGCTGTCACCCACTACAATATTTGTACGTCTCCGGAAGAACTCCCAACGCTTCCTTATGTATTTCCATAGACCCACCCCGTATGGGCCACGTACCTCATTCAAACAACCACCACTCCATGCCTCCTCAACCTGTGCATCAATAATAGTCTTCCACAAGGCCCCACTTTCATGTTGATACCGCCTCAACCATTTATCCAATTGAGCTTAGTTGAATTTCAGCAAGTTACGACTCCCCAGTCCACTGCCAGAGATTGGAGTACAAAAACTATTGACTAGTTAACCAAATGGAACTTGAACTCATTTCCCAAATCACTTCACAAAAGTTGCGTTCTAGCCTTTTAATATGGTTGGAAACCTTTGCTAGTAGCAAGAGAAAGGACAAAAAATAAGTGGGTTAGTTGAAAAGAGTACTTTTAATCATGGTGAACCTACCACCTTTAGACAAATACAATTCTTCCAATATGCCAGTCTGCATATAGCCATACTTACCATTCCCCACCGAAGATCCATAAAGAAACCCACCTTCCACAAGGCCCACAATCATCTTGCTGAGAGCTTTCATTACAAATAAAAAGAGTAAGGGAGAGAGCAGATCCCTTTATCTCAAACCATGTGAGGAGTAAAAAAACCCACTAGTGAACCATTCATCAAAATAGAAAAGCGAACTGTTGAGATGCAAAATTTTACCCAATTTAGTCATTTCTCACCAAAACTACATATTGTAAGTAGATAAAGTAAGAACTTTCAATTTACATGATCATAAGCTTTTTCTACATCTAGTTTGCAAAGTAACACTGATTCTCGAGATTGGAGTCGTCCATCCAACACTTCATTAGCAATTGCGATCGAATCCAAAATTTTTCTGTCTTCGAAAAATACATTTTGCGGCTTCGAGATTAACTTTTCCATCACCCTACTCAATCGGTTTGCTAGCACCTTGGATAAAATCTTGTAAACCCTATTCACGAGGCTAATGGGATGATAGTCTGAAACATCCACCGCTTCCGCATTCTTGGGAATAAGTGCTTAAAAGGTAGCATTTAGGCCTTTTTCAAAATAAGCATTACTATGGAATTCATGAAATACCTGCATAAGGTCACCCTTTAACACTTCCCAACAGCTTTGGAAAAAACCCATTGTGAAACTATCAGGGCATGGAGCCTTGTCACTAGCCATACCTTGAACGACTTTGCGTACTTCTTCTTCAAAGGGCCTCTCAAGCCACCGTACACACTGTGGATCTAGTATAGAAAAAGTCGAACCACCTATTGTTGGTTTCCATGGTTGTTGTTCGGCTAGTAGATGTTCATAATATTCTGCAACGTGGTTCTTGATAATTAATTGATCCGAAGATATTGCTCCATCTATCATCAACATATCAATAGCGTTGTTCGTCCAGTGCGAATTAGCCATCCTATGGAACTTTGTGCACTTGTCTCCCTCCTTAAGTTCCGTAACTATCTATCTCTTTCAATTTCTATAGTTTTAGCTTCCTCCTCTCCTTCTAACCCTTGTAGCTCCTTTAGAAGGGAACATCATTGGAGAACTACATTGCCAAAAACTTGTTCATTCCATTGCTTGAAATCTTGTTTCAGCACTTTTAACTTTTTTGCCATTATTAAGTTTGGAGAGCTTTGGAAATCATAAGACGACCTCATTGTCTTACCCTCTACAAAACTGTCGGATTTAAGCTACATATTTTTAAATTTAAAATACCTTCTGCCTTTTTGGATATATCCACAGTCTAAAAGGATGGGGAATTAATTTGAGTATACCTAGGTAGTCTTCTCTAAGTTACCTCCGGAAAATGTAACTCCCATTCTGGAGTTAGTAAAAATCTATCAATTCTCAACCAAGATGGGAGTTCACGAGTGTTGGACCAAGTGTATGACCCTCCCCTCATTAGAATATCCATAAGTGCATATTTTGAAATGAAGTCATAAAAATATCTCATAGTGGGTATAATGTGGGACTTACCTAATCTTTCACTTGGGATAACAAGAGACATTGAAGTCACCCTTTATGCAACTTGGTAACTCTCACCAAGAAGTCCCGCCAGTTCTTCCCACAAAAACCTTATTTCCGCATCAATATTAGGGTCGTAGACTCCCATGAAAACCCATTGAAAACCATCCGCTACATTCTCAAAGGAGCATGCCACAATGAATTCACCCGCACAGTCCTCTAACCTTTCCACCACCTTTTTATCGAACATAATAAGAACACCTCGGGATGCTCCTTTAGAAGGCACATATGACCATCGAACATGATGTCCTCTCTACAAACTTCGAACTATTTTCTTTGTAATAAATTCTAGCTTTGTCTCCTGTAAGCAAATGATATCACCTTTCCATTGACGAAGTAAATTTCTGACTTGGAGCCGTTTGTCGTGCTCATTCAACCCCCTTACATTCCAAGATGTTATTTTTGGCTTCATATAGGATTCATCGTTACCCGTCCCTTGAGACGCCCCCAGCTAGAGATCCTCTCCCCTCTATCATCATCATAGCCCATGTTAGCCTTTTGAGTTCTCTCTCTTTTCTTTGTCCAAATTAAGAGAAGGATCCGCTGTAGATTGTGCACCTCCTGCTTAAATAGCTATGAGCAATGCCAAAAATTCTTGAAGCTGACACATAAACTGCCCATTTAATCTTGAAGTGACCACTTAGATGTATGAATAATTTGTGCGTGGAATATTAATGCTTAATGATTGTAAGTAGTATTCTGCATCTTTCAATAATTACCGTGAACACCAAGGCTCCTTCCAAAATCTTGCACTATGTGTCCACTAGCACCCGCTAAGGCTCTTTCTTTCATAATCATATAGCCATAGCCAAGAGTGCTCAATTGAAGAGAACTAGATTTCTTACCCCTAAAACACCTTCTGCAATTGGCAAACATACCCCGAACCACTTCATTAGATGGAATTCTATACCTGCCCCTATGCCTCCCCACAAAAAATGACGCTATATCTTCTCTAAGTGGTTGGAAACACCTATAGGGAGGGGGAGAAAGACATAATGGGAGACAAGTTGGATATTGTACTCTTAATCAATCTACTTCTGCCACCCTTCCATCTAGCCAAGCGGCATTCCATCTTCTCAATGATACGATCCCAAATAGATTTCAATTTGAAGGGAGCTTCCACATAGTCCTATAATCCATGCAATTACTTGATTACTAGTTATGCTTCTATGATAAGATCCACCATGGTGATATGGAGTTTACTCAAAATGTGCTTTAGGCCCCATTTGAATAGTAAAAATATTTCATCTCATCTCATCTTATCATTACAACTTTTTCAAATTCTCACAAAAAAAATATGATAAACCATTCAACTTTTTCAAACATTAAAAAATAAATAATATTTAAAAGTAATATTTTAACAATATTTTATTCAACTTTCATCTAAAACCATCTCATTTCATCTCATGATCTAAACCGCACCTTAATTGTATTTAGGTTGCCTATCATTTTTATCCTTAATTAATGGTTGTGATAGTGCTACTGTTTGGGAGTTGAAGACTTGGAACTACTATCTGGAGAAGAGCTTCATGCACCGAATTCCTTTTTAGTCATATTTAACGGACTGATCCTTGGCAAGCACCGGAGGCCACAGGTATTGCTGTATTTCATCAAGAGAAGTATTTGTAAAGATTTTCTTCTCTCATACCTATAATATTTTATTTCTTTTTTAGCACTTTGCTACAGCTATGAGAAAGTTACGGAGAGCTGGCAAAATTGGCGAGTTCGTAAGTGTCTTTGTCAATGAGAAGCAGGTAAGGTCTTCTGAAACTGTCATTTTAGGGAAATGATACACCTACAACCTTCTTACCGCACTTTTGCAACTCATTTCATAATCAATCAATGCAAGCATGCCACTACATTGAAAATGAATTTCAATTTTATGAAACTACCCTTCATATAGTATGGAGTTGTAGGTTTATCATTGTGTTGTCCTGTATATTTCATCACAAGATGATATGTTTTCATTCTTTAGAGGTGTAAAAAGTTTTATGTTTCAGATAGTGCTACATAACCAAAATATTGGTGAGAACAAAAACTTAGCCTAAAAAATTGGGCCAAAAAAAACTTACCTAAAATAACCTTGAAAACAGGCCACCATGTGGTTCTTGTCATTTGGTTAAAAGGGTCATATAGGGCCCTAATTAGTTTGGCAAGGGATACTGCATTTCCAGTTCTGCATGGTCTGTTATGCAAATTAAATTTGGGGTTGTTTTTATATGCATATGCATGCCATTCAAGAGCCACCAAAACAGCTGCTGTTAATGGATGTGAAAATATGGGGATACTATTAATCCTGATGCTGAATACATTTAAACTGGTATAGAAGATCAATAAAATCCTTATAATGGATCCATATATCCCTGTAAAAAATGCGGTATAATTTTTACTTATATAAAAAAAATAATATGATGATTCTCTTCTTATCTGTCCAAACACTGTAAGACATTCTTGGAAGCCTTTTTCATTATTCTTTCTGTAAATGAAAAATATCCATTGTAGCAACGTTTTGGTTCTGGTTATAATGTACTTTTGTTTTGCTTATAAAAAAAACATTCTACTTTTGCTTTGCCGTTTTCACTGTGATCTGTCTTTTTAACAAATCCACTAGGTTACCTATATAATCTCAAGGGGGTGATATTATGTATTTCATTACTTTTTTATGAGATAATATTTTATTAATAGAAGTAAATAAGCATAGCTCAAGTACACCGGAGGTATAAAAACAGCATACACCTACTTACATAAAAAGGAGATAACATTTTATTTCATTACTTCCCACTGCTACATTTTTTTGGTGCATTGCTTTTCTGGTACATAAGCATAATTGAGGGGAAAAAATGTTTCAGCGCTGTGTTTACATTGCTTCTGATGGAGGAAGAGTTTGTCGTCCACTTGTCATTGCTGACAAGGGCATATCAAGGATCAAAGAACATCATATGAAAGAGTTGTTGGTAAGTGTGATATATGCCTTGTTCTAAATAAAAGGACGTGTATCTCGAAACTTATTTTTTTTTCCTGTTTAGGATGGAGTTCGCACCTTTGATGATTTTTTACGAGATGGGTTGATCGAGTATCTTGATGTTAATGAGGAAAACAATGCTTTGGTTTGATACTTCTAAATAACTTTCAAACTCCTTCAGTGTTTTGTTGCTATACTTGATATACAATGTCTCTTATTGCATAATTATATGCTTCATAGATTGCTTTATATGAGGGAGAGGCAACACCAGAAAGCACACATATTGAAATAGAGCCTTTCACCATCTTAGGTGTTTGTGCTGGCCTTATTCCATTTCCCCATCATAATCAGTCGCCCAGAAATACTTATCAGGTGTTTTTAATAACTAATTTATCCTAATGATCTCTTAAATTCTGCATTTCAATGTACTAAGATCTTCTTATGTATTTTTAAATTTCTTCCTTTACATCTACAGTGTGCAATGGGGAAGCAAGCCATGGGGAATATTGCTTATAACCAGGCAAGAGATTTATTCTTGACTGTTGATTTTGAGTTCTAAATCACTTGTCATGTCAATTTTTGTGCTTTTTCAGCTGAGTCCAACTGGTCTTTCTTTTGCCTCTCGGCATGTTGTTGATTGTGAGATTAACAAATTGTTTGTAAAGAAGTTACTGATAGCATTGTTGTTCTCTAAGATATCACAAGGCTATTTGTTCATGTATGTTGAATTTCTTAAATCTTGACATAATGCAAATACATATATGTACACATAGATACGAGCAGGCAGATTCATGTATTTGGATCTAATACATGTAACGTATACTAGCTTTTCGTTTAACCATTTTAATTCAGTATAAATGTTGAGGGTTCACAAGTATTCATTATCAATCCTATACTGCCTGTTCTATTGGCACGCATATTTAGTTGTTTTCTAGCTCCATCTAACCTTGTTTAGCAGATCTTCTCAATTTATTTTATTCTTTCAAAGATCATTTCACTGTCCTATGGACTTTTCTGGATTTTCAAGTTATAAAGTTAGCAGATACATTGGTTTCTTGGTGGCCTTGTTGTAACAACCCCTCATTTTTATTTTATTTTTTTTCATTTCCCTTCTCTGGTCATGCATAGTTGCTCAGAGAGACTTTTAAGGTGGCAATTCTGTTTTCGCATATAACTAAAACAGCCTTATCTCTTGTGTGTAGTTGTCTCGGATGGACACCTTACTTTACCTACTGGTGTATCCTCAACGACCTCTGTTGACAACAAAAACAATTGAGCTGGTTGGTATGAATTATTTTGGAGTATTTCAGGAAATCATTGGCTATGAACTAATAACCTTTCCTTTTAGGTTGGATATGATAAGCTTGGAGCAGGGCAGAATGCCACTGTTGCTGTGATGAGCTATAGTGGTTATGATATAGAGGATGCAATTGTCATGAACAAGTCATCCTTAGATCGTGGATTTGGTCGCTGTATTGTTATGAAAAGGTATGAGTCATTTCATTTATTGATTGCTGAATTTATTGTCAAAATGTCACCTTGCATGTTTTTTTATTGCCCAAGCAATTGTAATATCTGCAGTTGCTTATTTCAGACGTTTCTGTGACAAACAGGTGCTCTGCCATTAGACAAAAGTATGAAAATAACACAGAGGACAGGATAATTAGACCCAATAGAGAGGGAGACGGTGCAGGAAGGATGCAGGTAATATCATTGTAACAAGTGTAGCTTCTTTAGAAGCCATTTGTCTCTGCAAGTCCTTATGATACCCTTTTTTATCATTTTTCTTTGGTTATTTTCTTGTTATGATATTCTTTTAATGTTATACCTATCGGAAAAATTTCCTGTATACTTGGGCTTTTTCCCTACTCGATCAATAAAAAATTGTGTTTACCAATAAAAAAAAAGTTATACTTACTGGAAAAATTATTCTATGAATAGTTTTTTATTTATTTTATTTATAAGTAAACGATTGTATTAATGAGAATAGGCATAGCCCAAGTACAAATTTATTCTTCGAATACTTCCTATATTTTCATCCCTTATGATAGGTTTGTACATATTTAGATCCTAGATGATGATGGGATTGCTGCACCTGGGGAAGTCATTCGGCCAGGGGACATTTATATCAATAAGGAGTCCCCCATCATTACACGGGGGCCAATGGTTTCTCCAGCTGGACTACCAGATAGGTTAGTTATTCACTTCTGGGCAAAAGTTCTTAGGTTTCTGCTAGCTTCAGGTTGCTTACTTTTGTTTTAAATTCCAGGGCATACAGGCCCAGTATACAAACATTCAAGGGTTCTGAAGGAGAGTCTTGTGTGGTGGATCGAGTTGCTCTTTTTAATGAGAAGAACAATAATTTATGTATCAAGTTCTTAATCCGCCATACTCGTAGGCCAGAGGTAAAGTTTTCTAATTTATCCTGCCTGTGGATGCTGCAATCATCTTATATTCTTGGTTGACATCTTTCCTATGTATGTCTCCTCAGGTTGGTGACAAATTTAGCAGCAGACATGGGCAAAAAGGTGTTTGTGGCACCATTATCCAGCAGGAAGACTTCCCCTTTTCTGAACGTGGCATATGCCCGGATTTAATTATGAATCCTCATGGGTTTCCTAGGTACCATCTGTGTTTTCTTTTTTTTTCTCCACCCTTTTCATCTTTTCTTGCTTTCAGGTTTCTCATTATTGATTTTGCAGTCTCCTCTTCTTTAATAGCATTAGTGATTCCTTGAAAAACAAAAGAAAGAGCAATTAGAAGTTGAGTGGTGGAAAGCTTGGTAGTGTCACCTTTGATAAACTGAATTCCAAAGGTTAAATTTGAGGTGTATTCACTATTGGAAAAGTACGAGTTCAAAGTACATAATAAAGGCCATGGGAACTTTGTTGTCTTTTTTTTCCTCCTCTGTATGTTGAGAACAATGAACTCTGATACCATTGTCCTTTTCACTTGGCATGCAAAATGTGGGTATGCTGTGCTCTCTTTGCTTTTGTCGATTAGAGGAAACAAATAACAAAGTTTCTATTTGCAAAAGCTTTGGACTGATGGAAGCATATAAGCATGTTTAAAGCGTTAACTGTTGTGTGGGCAACTCTACATAAGCACTAGCAATGAATGTATTTGAACTTGAAATAATCACTTGCTTTTGTTTTTACTTTAATAAAGAATTCTTAGCTACTACTTTTTCTGTCGCTTATTTGCCATTCTTTTCTTTGGTTGTTTAAACATGCAACTTCTATATTTTTTCTAATTGGTAACATTGCAACTTCTTGAGATGTTAACTGTTTGATATTCTGTTGTCATCAGCCGAATGACTGTAGGTAAGATGATAGAGCTTCTTGGTGGTAAAGCTGGAGTTTCATGGGGTAGGTTTCGTTATGGCAGTGCTTTTGGGGAACCAAGTGGTCATGCAGATACAGTTGAAGCTCTAAGGTGCTTTCTTTCTCTTCAGTTTGGCATGCTGTTATACTGTTTTCCAAAGCTCATTTTGCTGACTTTTGTTCTTGCTGTGGGTCAGTGAAGCCCTTGTGAATAAAGGTTTTAGCTACAATGGCAAGGACTTCCTTTATTCAGGTTTTTCTTCCCTGCCCTCTTAAAATTATTGCACTGCAACATATGGTCATTTCTGAATTGGACCTTGGTTGGGTGGTGGGTTCAGAATCTTGACTGTTGGGTGAAGTGAGCATGTTTTCAATTAAAATAGACCCTGGAATTCTATATTTAGTGTAGAAGGTACTATCATTTATATTAGTGGGATCTCCGTTAACAAGAGTAATCAATTAGGCAATCTTTTATATGACCATATGATATTAAAATGTCTTTTGACCTTTATGCGAAAGAGACAGATGAAAATATTCCCTCATCTCAGATCCTATCCCATGCTACATGTGTGAGATTGTTTTCTGCCACTATGAAAGTGGGTGTTGATTTTTCCTTCGTTTTATAACTTAGACTGCAACTTACAAATCGCAGCATTTAAAAAAAAAAACATTGCTTCACCTAATTGGCTAAATCCTTACATGAAATATGATCTTGGAATAGGATAACTATTGTGTGTTTGTATGCTCACACTTGCATATGAAGTACATACTGATGTCTCTTTTCTTATCCAGGTATCACAGGTTGCCCACTGCAAGCTTATATTTTCATGGGGCCAATTTATTACCAGAAGTTAAAACATATGGTGAGAAACTGACCTTTCTTTGTAATATTCCCATTCCAGTCTTGCTTATGAATTTTATTTTCTACTCATTTTTAGATGTTACTGTGATTTACTTTCTTGTGGGGCTGGTCAGGTTTCTAAAACATAATTAACAAGGGTTGAGAAGTTCTCAAGTCGACCTTTTTAGACACTATAGGACTCTTATCAGCAGCTAAATGTGATCGTATTGTTGACACATTGTATTAATTGATATTAGTTGCAATTACCTTAAATTTATGGCACAAACATAAATAATACAGTAGCAGGAGGAGCACTGTATTCATTGGGTCCTCTTTTTCTGACTGTCTGCTTTTCTCTCTCTACCCTGTTTATTATATTTTCAACTCTTATGTGCTCTTAATTTTCACCATGGACGAACTATTCAAAAGGGTGCATACAGCTCACCACTAAGGGTATAGATAAATTGCCTCACGCTCAATCTTTCTGCTTTTAACGTAATGGTGTTTCTCGCTTGATCATGAAAATTTTCACTTATATGGCTCATTTCTACTCATGAAACACAGAAGCTCAAATCTACTATCTCCAATCTGAGGAGGCAACACAAAATGGTAATGAGTTGGTGTTGCATGTGCAAGAATAGTGGAGAAATCCTTGATCACTAGTTGCTTCACTATGAAATGGCTAGCGTCTTGTAGGTAGCAATCTTACAACCTCTTGGGATAGAATAGGTGATAAACTTTAGAATGGTGGAGCTAAAAGAGGCTTGGGGAGGTATGTTGGGTGGATTCATGGGTACAAAGTTGAAAGGATGGTGCCAGTAGTTGGATTTTGGAAGCAACGGAATGCCTGAAACTACAAAGATTGCGAAAGAATTTTGCCAGAGTTGATTACTTTCATGCTTGGATCTTTGTATGAATGGACTATGGTTCATAAGGACTCCCATTTCAAATCCTTCTTAGATTTTACAAGCTATTGTTTAACTTTCCTTAAATTAGGGTTTCCCCTTTGTATACCCCTAGTATACTTGGTTGTGCCCTCAGCACTTTTCAACAATACATGGTACTCTTATGAAAAGATAAATATATTATCAAATCATCTTGTTGTATTCTCCCTCCCATTTAATCAAATGAGCACTTGGGCTTCAATTCAAACCTTTTTTCAATCATTTGTTTTTAGAAGAAATTTTGCCCATTTAAATTATGGAAAATGTTCCAAGACCCTGACCTATCAGCTTTTTATTGTACATGCATATCTGCTGTTCATTGTTCCCTAATCATTGACGATTTATTTGTATGCTTTAGATTATTTTATTACTGTTTTACTGATAGCAGCTTCATTTCAACAACTTACTGTGTGACAGAAATGCCTTCATTTGGTTGTGCTTTCACATAATAAATGCATGTAAATATTTCATGTTTCACATGATTTCTCTTCGTATACATGGAATGTCATATCAAGTTTACCTTTTAAATACCTATCTTAGATATATATATTTTTTTATAACCAATAGTTTTGTGACAACTAGGTCCTAGATAAAATGCATGCTCGAGGTAGTGGTCCCCGTGTCATGCTAACAAGACAACCCACAGAAGGGAGAGCTCGAAATGGAGGTCCTTAATTTCTCACTCTCAGAAATTTATTAGAAAGTATTTCACCTTATGGGGCTCTAATATTCTTCTAACTATTTGTGTCCCAGGACTACGGGTAGGAGAAATGGAACGTGATTGTCTGATTGCTTATGGTGCTAGTATGTTAATTTTTGAGCGCCTAATGATCTCCAGTGATCCTTTCGAAGTTCAGGTATCAGCTCATTTTTATGCTATTCCATGATAACATAGTTTGCTGAGTATGGCTTGCAATGCTTGCTTGTGGCACTAATCATTACGATTATTGTCTCAACAACTATAGTTCATCCACCAACAGGTAGGTAGTAGAAGGAATTAATGAACAACCACTTGAATCTATAGAAGGAAGTTCTTTTCCAACATTTTAGGCGATACTAACCAATAGATTTCTGAAAATTGTTGCAAATATGTTTTAAGTACTCTCTCTTTATACTAATTAACCAATTTCTTTGAAACCTCCACTATGTAAAAGGCTTTTCATATAACTGCCACGTGCTTCATCGCAAGTATGTGGCCTTGAACAGAATTTGTGTTATTCTAGCTCAACATATTATTGTGTATCTTCTATGGAAGGAAGTAATAAACCCATACCAGAACTTTGATTTCAGAGAACTTATTTGTTTAATTTTATTTTCAAGTACTTCAATACAACTCATACAATTTACTCTTTTTGCCCAGGTTTGCAGAGTATGCGGTTTGTTAGGATATTACAACCATAAGCTGAAAACTGCAATTTGTTCATCGTGTAAAAATGGAGATAATATATCTACCATGAAACTTCCATACGCATGCAAGCTCTTAATCCAGGTATGGCTTGTCATTGTGTTGATTGGTTTTATCCCCATCATAACTCTCATTTGATTTTATCAAAGAATGTCCTTCATTAAGTTTTAGTGCATGGTTTAAAGATGAATTTTATTCGAGTAATTTCACAGATATTCTATCTTGATATCTTGAGTAAAACTGGCTCTATGTTGATACTTAAGTAAAACCCGGTTGAGATCTCACATGCTACAACAGTTAACCCTTTCAAACTCAAATGAGTCTTTGCTCCACCTGGATGAGAAATCCATGTTTTCTAGCTCCACTGCACTCCACCACTTATCAAAAGCCATTCTTGTCAATAATCACTCTTGTTACATGTACTGTCAAACAAAAAGGAAAAACAAATCCAGCTACTGTCAAAGCCAGCTCCTACTAAACTCGCCCCAAACCATTATTCACCTATCTTAAATCAACATACTGTGGTTAGCCAGAGCCTTGGCAGGTAGAATTTTTCTCTCTTGTTTTAGTCTTCATGATGAACTAGGAGTGTAGACTGTAGACACCAAAGATAACAGAGGAAAATAATAGAAAGAAACACAAGTTTTGTTCAAGTGAATATAAGTCATACCACAGATGAGTAAAGCTTATAAACACTTGGAAGGTAAAAAGACACGAGCATAAATTAGCGGTGTCATGGGACGAGGTGGATCTACAAGCTGGAATGGTTTTAGGAGAATCTTTTTGTTTTCATATGTAAAAAAAATATTAATATTAAAAGAATAATAGGCATATTGTCCGTATACACTAGAAAAAACCTAATATTGAAAAAAGAATTAGAAAGTCTAGTGTCGTATGTTTAGCATCTTCATTAGCACTTCAGTTTTAGTGATCTTATTTTGAGAGTTCTATAATGCTGACATTTCCACCGTTCAATGGCATGCTTTCAGGAGCTCCAATCAATGAATATTGTTCCGCGCTTAAAGCTAGCAGAGGCGTGAGTTGAAGGATATTCTTGACCCCCTGTTGTAACTTGTACATAAATTGAAAGAGAACTATTCTTTTATAATGTGTTTAAAAATGCTATAAATTTACTGCTAGAGTCTACTACAATCCAGCTGAGTTTTCACTGCAATGTATGGTCACACATTTAAATTTTAATTTACCTGCTATATATATATATGAGTCATGCCATACAACCTCCCAGATATCATATTTTTTTAATTTTTTAATTTTTTTTGTTTTTTTGAGTTTATTCTTCTTAAACTAATTAAAATTGTCTATTCATTATTCATATATCAAATATTTGTAAAAAGAAAAATAAATAAAAAATGTGTTGTGTGGCAGGTTATGTAGATTATATATATATATATATATATATATATATATATATATGGAAAATGCTGTTCTTTCCGTTGCCTTTCATTTCGATGGATCCTGTTTTGGATTTTTTTTTATAGTTTTTTTCACATGATTTTTAATATTTTTTTTACATAATTTTTTTAACATCTAAAAATATTTTTTAAAAATATAAAAAATCACAATATTATTTAAAAATACTTACTTAAAAAACCCAAAACGGGACCCATCGGGATCCAAATTAGTGGGATGAGTAGCACTTTTCATATATATATATATATATATATATATATATATATATATCTTTTGTTCTTGATTCATTTAAGACTGCCAAACAAACCTGGGTATAACTCAATTACAATAGGCTTTGATGTCTGGGTATATATATATATATATATATATATATATCTTTTGTTCTTGATTCATTTAAGACTGCCAAACAAACCTGGGTATAACTCAATTACAATAGGCTTTGATGTCTGGGTATATATATATATATATATATATCTTTTGTTCTTGATTCATTTAAGACTGCCAAACAAACCTGGGTATAACTCAATTACATTAGGCTTTGATGTCTGGTCATTTATTCTCAATTTTCTGTGGTGAGTCAAATTAGTGCCAAACTTTGGCAGATACCTAAAAGGAAAAATTAACGGGACACTCACTTGGTTGTTCATAATTTCAAACTGCAAGATTGGGGTTAAAAGGAAGAGGCAATCATTACAACAATGTGCTGTGATAATTCAAATCCACCGTCTTAAATTATTTTCTTTAAAAAAACTTCGCCAACATTGCTGTCTTCTCTTGGAAATGGTAGGACATTATTTCGGGAGAAATATACCTAAATCAAATACTGTTTCAATAAATAAGGTTTGGGAAGTGTTCAACGAATTTCGCCAGGTATGTTAAGATGCATCCGCTAGATTTCTATCATCCCTTTTTAAAAAAAAAAAAAAAAAAAAAATCGGATCATTTCCAATAACAAGCTTTTCTGTTGCACTTTTAATTGGTTCCATAGATAAAGAACCTGAGAATTGATTAATAAAATATGGAGTGGAATGCAAAAGAATAAAAACACTTTGACAAAAGGCTCTTCAAAAAGTATCAACTATCAACCACTTTTTGAGAAATTTCCTAGGTCACAATTACAAACACTGCGAGTCCATCTCTCTCTCTCTCTCTCTCACTCTCACATAGAACTACTAAAAATTTGCAATAAGTTAAGACGTTAAAATTGCAAACACCAGCAAAGCTAACCTTTATAGATCAAGCAAATCCAATGCCCTGTTCTTCCTAAACGGATCAGCTTGTGCCAACCGTAAGGTAAATGCTTTGTTTGGAAATATGTTCTCTGCTTTCATCCTCTCGAGAAAGCCATATGCAGGAACTTTGGCATTGATATATGCCTGAATCAGAATATCAAATGGCTTGAGGCGGCCGGTATACCCACACTGCTTCATTCTGAGGAACAATTTCTCAGCATTATGTATATCACCCCGCTTTGCATACTGTTCCATGACAACCATGTATGTGCTGAATGATACCCTTTCCCGGTTCTGAGCTGCCTTGTGCAAAATGGAGTCAGCTTTCTCCAGTTCCCCAGCCATCAAAGAGAGTCTCACCAATGTGTCCCAAGCCAAAGGGCCAACCCAGCACCCACTATCTTCCATCCGCTTCACAAATTCCTTCCCCTTTGTCACAAGCTTTTGATCAATATAAACTTTCAAAAGTGCACAGTACTGCCTTGAAGAGAGTCTCTTCCACTTCTGAAGCATTACTTCAAAGACTGCTTCTGCCTCCTCAACTTTGCCCAGCTTGCCCCAAGCTTCTATAGCTGCAATGCAATCGCATATCCTGGGATCCAATTCGCATTCTTTCCAAATTCTAGCCACCTCGTCAGAATTGTCAAGAGAAGCATAGAGTCCCAGCAGCGCTTTGTGAGCCCCAAAACTTCCCTTCAGCTTTTCCTCCCCAATTTCCTTCAAGACATTATGAGCTTTTTGTTTTAACCCCCCAGATATATAATGTTTAGCCAAGACAGTTAAAACATGGACGTCGGGTGATACTCCTTCACCCTTCATAGTCTCAAACAATTGCTCCATGGCTACAATGTCACCTGACTCACCTTTGATGTCTATTAAGAGCTTGTATGTAAGAAGCGATGGCTTGACATTTTCTTTCTCCATTAAAGACACTACATCAGCTATCTTTCTCTTGTTCAGCCTCTTGTACAGAATTATCATTTGATTGAAAGCATGGACCGTGATTGGTAACTCCAGCTCCCTGATTTTCTCAAACACTGTTTCTGCTTTCTTCATGTCAACAAAATGGACACAGCCGGCTAGGAGAGTTCGGTATACTAATTCCCCTTTAAACGACGTTGGGATTCTCTCAATGTAATTCTCTGCCTTTTGGATACCTTTAACTTTAACAATTAAATCAAGGCGAGCAGCATAATCTCGTTCAGTAAAAGCAACTTGCTTAGTAGTCTCCAACCACTCTGAGAACTGGCAAAAGAAGAAACATAGAGTCAGCTTCATGAATATTTCCCACCATATCCTGCTTTAATATTCATGATATTACCCATGCTGCATCATTTAAGGCGTGGTGGCATTTTGGCCAAGAGTTTAATCTGCGCTGGGAGCTGCTGTTATTGTTAATTGACTGTTTAGTTCCAGAAAGGGGAAAAAAAAAAAAAACCAAGACTGCTTTGCATCCTAGGCAGAAAACTACAAAGGAAACCAACAAAAGATATATTTTTTCCTTTAAAAGGGTATAAAATCAGTGTGTTTTACATTCTGATCTGTTCATTCACAACCTTGCAACAAGATTCAAATGCAGAGTATGACCTACAGACTGCAATTGCCATGGATCAGAACTACAAAGCAATGCAAAAGTTTTGGTTTCACTTTTTTAACTTATAGCTTCCAGAATATGCCATCATTGATGAGTAGCAGGAAACAAAACCAATGCCTAACAAGTTAAATGCAAAATGTTCTAACCACAACCTGAATGATGACAGACATCAAACAATCAGAAAAGAAAAAATTCCATGGAGGTTCCTCTGGTTTAAGATGTGTTGGTGGTGATATGCATAATGTAAGAAATATACGTGGTCCCAATGGTGGTTAGAGAGGCACTTATAAAAAAAAAATGGTGGTTAGAGAGGTAACCACAAATTTTAATTTTTTAGCAATTCTTTTATCAGTTGTTTTTAATATTTTAGCAATATGCTAAGGATCAGCAACAATATCAAATAGCAGATTTTTCATGCACCTTTACCCTGGTGGAGAGAACTGGTTATTTTTATAAAAATAAATTGATTTCAAAGTTAGTGCACTAAGATCATTACACAATAAGGGATATGAAAGCATGTTTGCCTATTAAGCTGAACAGCCTTGACATAATCACTGACAAACTCAAAAAAGAAGTCTTCATTTCATCTTTTAATGGACAAAATTGTCAAAGGCAAAGTGCAAGCAAAATATATGCCGTTCAAGAAAACCAGGAGACAATCTCTTTTTAATAAAGTGTTCGTTTGAAAAAACATAAGTACCTGTAATGCCTTGCTATACATCCGACGCCTCCGAAGGCTAATGATAAGCCCAGGATTCCTGAGTTGTTCCAAATCATTTCCTTCCTCAACCCACTTATCAAGAATACTGGCAATAGTTTGGCTTGGACTATCCATTATAGCCTTGCACAACTCTAAATAAGCCTTTTTCTTGTGAGAGTCCTCACCACCCTCACCTTTTTCAGTATCTGAAAAATCATCATCCAAAAACACTGTTTCTGAAGCTAAAACTTCCCCGCCTTCTTCATCGGCATTACTGCCCACACTTACATCGACTGTTGCAGTTGTTTCAGGTTCCACAAATTTATCTTCCACATGAGTTTTCCCACCACTACATTCATCCGCAAGTGAACAAAGACTATGACTACCCACAAAGATTCTATCAAGAACTGGAGAGAGGTGAAACAACTTTGCCAAAAGGAGTTTAGGAGAAATTAATTGTGCAGGACAGCTCCTACCTCTGTCGCCTCTCACATTAGTTGAACTGTCTGATTTTGAACCAAAGAACCTTGAAGCCTCAAGGCAGTAACCTTGCTTCCTAAGAATCAAAAAAGGAAATTAGGCAATCGGTGGAGATTGAGCTATCACAAAGAGCATAACTGGTGGCTGCTATAAACCAGAAAATTTTATTTAATGAAAATAAACAAATTATCAAGCTCTCCAATTTCCAATGTAAGAAATTCATTGTATTAAAGTAATGTGTCACTGTACAAGACTAAAATGTCCTATTTATACATTTGATCTGATAAGATCACTGAGGTACCCTATACACCATGTACCGACTTTAATTAGAGAATAAAAGAATAAAGTAAACATACATGTGTAAAGAATTTACATTACAATCTAATACTCCCCCTCACGATGGACTATATATATTTAATAATCCCATCTTGCCAATAAGATGGTTAAACTGGCACAACCCAAGAGACTTTGTCAAGATATCAGCAATTGACTACCTGTCTTGACATGAAATAGCTTGATAACACCAGCTTGCATCTTCTCCCTCACAAGATGACAATCTATCTCAATATGTTTTGTTCTCTCATGGTATACCGGATTGGAAGCTATGTGGATAGCAGCTTGTGAATCACAGTACATTAAAGCTGGCTGTGAGTGTGAAATCCCAAAATTTGCTAACAAGTTTTTCAACCAAAGTATTTCACAAACCCCAGATGCCATTGCCCTGTATTCTGACTCAGCCAAAGACCTAGAAATTGTTTGTTGCTTCTTTGACTTCCAACTGACCAAATTATCCCCCAAAAACACTGTGTAACCAGTGACAGATTTCCTGGTATCTGGGCATGCTGCCCAATATGAATCAGTGTACACTTTGAGCTGGAAATCAGTGGAATCAGATGAGAAAAATAATCCTAAGCCAACTGTGGCTTTGACATATTGAACCACCCCATTTGCAACTGCCATGTGTGGTACCCGAAGCCTATGCATGAACTGGCTTAATCTTTGCACTGAGAAGGCAATATCTGGCCTTGTAATGGTCAGGTAAATCAACCTACCAATTAATCTCCTAAATTGAGAAGGATATTCTAACTCATCCCCACTTCAGCATTCAAAATCAAATTTTGTTCTATGTGTGAAGGTGCTGGTTTACAACCAACCAAGCCACAATCTTCAATAATTTTCAGAGAATACTTTCCCTGACACAGGTGAATTCCCATAGCAAATCTGGCTCTGATACGATATCAAGCTCTCCAATTTCCAATGTAAGAAATTCATTGTATTAAAGTAATGTGTCACTGAGGTAAAAGAAACCCCATTTCTATAAGTGTTTGAATCGAAGAAAGACGGGAAGAGTTACCTGAAACGGTGAGCTGCTCGACGGAGACACCACATGATCAAAGACGGAGATAAACCAAGCAGTCACGTAAAGGGAACTTCCTTCTAAGCCCTATGAAAACCCCCCGGTACTCCCCGACAGACCGATATGACTCTCTTAACAGTAATGAGTAGTATCCGCCGAGCATTGATTGTGTGCGTCTAGCACAGATTTATTTTTTTGTTTTTTTATTATTTTAAGATATATAAAAAAAATAACAATATATTAATAATTACTTTATTAATTATTAAGTAAATAAAAAGTTTAAAAAATATATTTTTTATTAAGTTTAAAAATTTTAAAATGATCACAAATATATTTTTATGCTTAAATTATAAATTTAAATTTTGAAAAAAGATTTATACAATTATAAATTGGATAATCGGACACTTAAAGAATTAAAAAAAAATGAAGAAAATATGAGATTTACATAAAAAAAAAAAAAAAATTTAACTTGTTAATAATATATCATATTTATTTTTAAAACGGTTACGTGATGTTTAAGTATTTTCCCATTATATGTAGTATTATTCTTAAATTTTATAATTATAATTATAATTTAAAAATTATGTAGTGTCTGATTTTGAACCAAATACTAATTCCGTCGCCTCTCACATTGCTTGAAGCGTCCGATTTTGAACCAAAATTCCACGGAGCCTCAAGGCAGTAACCTTGCTTCCTAGGAATCAAAGAAAGAAATTAGGTACTCGGTAGAGATCAAAGCTATCACAAAGAGCATAACTGGTGGCTTGTATAAACCAGAAAATTTTATTTAATGAGAATAAACAGATCAAATAAACCCCATTTCTATAATTGTTTGAATCGAAGAAAGAGACCAAGAGTTACTTGAAAGGGTGAACTGCTCGACGGAGACACCAAATGATCAAAGATGGAGATAAACTTGTTGATGTCATGTTCTACAATCTGAGCTATTTGACAATGTCTAAACTATCCTGTCGATTTGGATTTCATTCGGTTTTGTTTGAGGCTTTTGACGAAATTTTGGTGCAGTTGGTGCATACGTTGATAGAAGATAGAATAAATAGAAATATCCATAGGGTTTACGTAATTTGGCGTAAGGTCTACATCCAAGAGCATCTGAGGAGAGAAATCTACTATAATAAATATTTTACAATATCTTATATCTCATTGTACAAATAAAACATATATAAGTTTATGAACAAAATTTGCTAGTTAGAGTTCTCAAATCCTTCTAAGAAGATGAAAAAGATTGAGGAAGATGATAAGAGGTCGTGAGCTTGTCCTAGAGAGTGTAAAAAAGAATCGATCCCTATTTTCATTTGTCAATATCCTTTTATAGACTTTTGAATTGCGTGTGTCAACTAACCTGATTCTCTTTATTTCTTTTGTCTGCGTATCCTTTTGTTTGACACCCCTTATCATATGAGTCTGCCACCTTTCCCTCATGTCACTTCAATTACCAGTCTCTTCTTTCTTGACCACTCCATGTGTTCTAGTCTCATCATATTCTTTTTTTATTTTTGTCCTCTAGTACACTATAAAATAGGCCTGACCCCAACTTGTAATTTCCCCCCCCCCCCCCCTCACAAAATCCAAGTAGTCATGGAAATGGGACTTCTCCTATGAAAATTCTCTATGGTCTATTCGCACCAAGTCTCCCATTCTAACACACCATCCACGTTATAAAGCCAAAAAAAAAACCGTACAAAATTTTAAAAAGACAAAAAAAATTCAGAACTTAATTCAATATTAATATATATATATATATATATATATATATCAACCAGTAAAACTAATATGTGGTTTGCTCGATAACATTACTTTGTATGATTAGGGTTTTGTTATTCATCATTCTACATACTATATATCACACTTTTTTTTATTTTTTTAAAAATTTATTTCTGAACAAGTTAAATTCTTTTATATATCAGTCTTATACATATATTTAGTAAAAAAGATTAAAAATAAAAAATTATATCATGAGTGTGTGGTGTGATGTAGAATAATGAATAGAATTTTTCTAATATCTAATAATAATAGTAAGGGCATATAATGTTTATTTATTTTAAGAAAGTAATTATTAGTGTATTGGTATTATTATTTTTCAAATATATTTAAATATGTTTAAAAAATATTTGAAATAAAAGGCAAAAAGAAAAAAAAAAGTGTAATTTGCATTCAAGACAATTAAGTGGACAAATTGAAGTAACATAATGGTACTATTCTATTTGAAAAAGATAGGCTTTTTTTTTTTCTCAGACAAAAAAAGAGGTAGGGACGACTAGCATATCAATCCTTTCTGACATGATCAATTGTCAAATGTTTGATTTGAGTTATAGTTATTGCCATACGAACGACTCCATCACCATAGTACCCTCAAAATATCCAACTAGTCCAAAGTCTCATTCCATAGCTAAAAAGTCAAACTTTATTATCATAAATAATTTTAATTTATGTCTTAACTCAAACTCTTAATATCAAAATAATGAAATATCAACTCCTACCAATTGAATTATGACTTTAATTAGTAATAAAGGCTAATTTGTTTTTCTTATTTTTTTAAAGTATTCCACCACTCGTGCATTTATTTATTTTCTTTAATTAAGGATTTGATAATGATTACTGATATATTTGTATATTTTTTTGAAAACTATTTATAGGTTTTTATGAAATCCATGATAGAAAAAAAAAGTACAAATGCACTAAAATATTACTAGAAGTTGTATGGATATATAGATAGTGAGATAAGATATGATAAAATTTAATTATATTTTTTAATATTATTAATTTTTAGAATTTGAAAAATACTAAATTGAGATTTAAAAAAATTAAATTGTTTATTATATTTTATGTAAAAATTTATAAAAAAAAATTGTAATAATAAAACTTAATAAGAGAAGATGGATTGAAAATATTTCTCAATCTAAACAATTTTAATTAGGTCACGACGTAGAGCAATACATGTTGAACGGTCGTGTAGCAGGATCTATACTATTTTAATTTATTTTTTATTTTTAGTTCACCAAGTGCTTATTCAGAATTAATCTAATATATGAAAAAATAACTTAATCTCTAGACTTTAAAGAAATGAAAAAAAATACTTATAAAATTATAAAATCAAATTATATATATATATGAACTTTAATCCCTCATCATGTATTAACTTTTTTTTGCTTAATAATTAAAAAAATGATTATTATTATATATATTAGTATTTTTTTATTTCTTTAAAAATATTTAAATATGTTTAATATTTTTTTTAATAACCGTTGAATTGATATACATTTATATATATATATATATATATATGGTTCGAGAAATTCTCCTAGTCATAATATAGCAGTACCGTAGGATTATAATGTGCTATGACTTGTTAAGATAAGTCATATGCTTATTAAAATAATAATCTTATTATTTAAAAATATTTTTTTATATAATTTTTATTTTTATTTTTTTAAATAAATGCGCCTACATGACTATAAATTGTGTTAAGTAAACAAAAAAAAAAAAGAAATGATTTTGTATCTCGTTTGAACATTATTATAATAGTGTTAAATTTCTATTAGAATGTGTGATATTAAGTAGCTGTTAAATTTAATAGAAAAAATAAAATAAAATTTAACAAAAAATAAAAAGATCCATTAAATCATCGTTAAATAACCAATTATTAATATATATATATATATATATATATATATAATATCCTTCGTGGCACCGCATGCATGATGCATGTGATCATGTGATATTGTACAGAGGATGTTATAAACTTATAACTAGATATCATTTGCTACGATACAATGATCAATCGATTGCATGAAAAAGTTCGCTTTTTTCATGCAATTCATGACTTTGCCTAGCTCTTGATTTCCATATATTGGATCATCAGATCCTAACAAAAAAGATGCTTAGTTCAGGCCCGCTGTTTCCGTCAGGATTCATCATGTAGTATGTTTCGGAGTCTTTCGAGCCAATCACCCTCTCGAACTGTGTTCGCATGTACATCAATTCAGTATCCTGCGTCTGATGATCCGAAATCATCACTTCGCTGGGAAGAACACCTGCTCCCATTGAAACTGCATGCAGCATTTGCATTACGTTCAAATCATCATCTGTCGGCTCCCTCTTCACACCATACCCCAATTTTCGGCCATTGCAGTACAACGACCATATCGGCTCGTCGATGATTTTGGTTTTGTCGTTTGGATAATGCTTTTCGCACTCCAATGCAATTCTAACAAGTCCCATTCCCATGTCTTGTAGAAGTTTCCCCGTCGGAATTGCGAGCTCAAGAAGAAGAATCGGAAGACTCCTCGGAGTTTCTTGGATTGCAAGGTTCACCCTAGCTTTACGGAATCCGAAAATGGTGCCGGTCATCTGCGTTCCTCCATGAATGTGGCCGTTGTGGTCATGGAACCGGCTTCCGTGGAGCGAGATCATGGGGATTTTGCAGGAAGGGAGAGTTATTATCGGGAATGACCGGAACACAGAACGAAAACGCCGGAGAAGCCTAGTGGATTTGGATGGACTTCGTTTATGGCGGGAAGGCTGGAGCTGGAAGACAGGCGGCGGCGGCCGGCCGGTTGGGGATGTTGTTGTTGCCGTGGCTGCTGGGGAAGTACTAGTATTACTACTTGCTCTCAATCGAGGTGGAGGTGGCAGATTTGGTGACGGTTGCGATTGTGGTTGCGGCGCCGCCATGTCTGAGATGTAATTGATTTGTATCGTTGTACGCGCGCGCGGTGTTTGATGAAATGCGCTTGGCGGGGTAGATGGCCTTGTTGATGGTCGTGGGGGTGGTGTATATGAACAGGAAATAGTTGTGGGATGCACGAAGGTTCGACAGCCCTTTGACCTTTTGGGATTTTATTTTATTTTTAAGGTGGACAAATGTTGTCGTTTTTGCGATCTGGATTATGGTTAGTTTGTAGTCTAGTAATTAGATAAATCGGCTGATGTCAATGCAAGCAATATTATATATAGGAAACAAACGGCTTCGACCGGGTGAGCCCCATGTCTGGTTCTTGTGCTGCAGTACTGTCAGCAAACATGCCTACTGGCCATTCCCAAAGCTAGTCCTCACATTCTTATACCATATGTCACTATGTGTATATATACATATATTGTGATATTTTAATTCTTCTTAGGGTATTGATATTAGACTTATTATGAAATTCATCAAATTTTATAAATTTGATAATTTTGTTTAAAATAATCTTATATTAAACTCATAAAAACTTACCAATTCAAATTTTGAATTACAGTACTTAAATATCATTTTTTATATTTGAAAGATTATTATTTATCTATTAAAATATTTTTTATTATCTTTTAATATGTTTGTTAGAAGAATAAATTATAAATGTGGTTATTGATTTTATAAATTGTATATTATATTATTATTTTGATGAATCTAATTTAAAATTATAGTTGTAAAGGTATTGAGTTTTTATCAAATTTTGATGCAACCAATATCAATGCTTTTAAAAAAAATAAAAAGTCATATATTCATCTAATTACTAAATATCAATTCAAATTTTTCATTCTCTATTACCAATATTACACGTCAAAATATGTAGGCATGCACATATATGTAAAATATTTTAGTCATAAATGAATTACATAAAAGTAAATATATAAACTAATATAATTTGATGTGATATGTCAGATTGTAAATTTATTTTTATTATAAAATAGATATAACAAATTCTATAAAATTATATTATAATCATTTTATGAGTTTATTTTATATAATCTTTTTATATTTATAATAATTCTCTAATATTTATGTATTATCCATGCAAGTGTCAACTCATGATTGATTAATGTATAACGTAACTTTATTGGGCTTTCCCCTTTTTTTTTTTTTTACCTTTCTTTTAACAGATCGTTAATACATGCACCTGCAGATACCTGCAGTACAAACTACAGAAAAAACTAGCTACAATACATATATATATATATATATATTCACCATCATCACCCCCTTTTGTGAACGAGTGATGATGGTGAAAGCCCATGACTGCTCCTAATATGAAAGAAGTGGAATGGATGGCCTTGTTGGGGGGTCGTACGTGGGGGTGGGGTATATGAAGAGTAAGTAGTTGTGGGATGCACGTTGGGACTGCCCTCGGACCCTAGCTTGGTTTTTTCTCTTTACTAGTGTGAGGGGGAAAAAATAAGTACAGGTGGGCCCCAGACTTTAAAATTCTGTTGATGCATGAAGTGACATTAGGGGGAGATATAGGCTAAGGGTGTCAGGGCATAGGGAATAAGCACGCAGACAACGATAGACAAGAAAAAAATAAAAAAAAATAAGTCAAGATTAAATTCAAAAATGAGATGAGATGAAATGAATTTGGTTTATTTTTTAATATTATTATTATTTTGGGATTTGAAAAAAATGTATTAGAATTTGAAAAATGTGTATTGGGATTTGAAAAAGGTGTATAGAAATTTATTTTTTGTATAAAAAAATTATAAAAATATAATGATGAAATGGAAGTGAGTTGAGATGAGCTCAACCCACTCCCGAATCCAAGCAGGGCCTAAAGCAAACTTACTGATACATGATAATTCACACTTATTCTAACAGATCACAACACACCATCAGAATTCTATAAAAGACTTCAAAATAGATAACAAATGACTCTCGCTCAAACCCGTCAATGCTCTCTAACCAGCATCCACCTTCAGCCTTCTCCATCTTCTCATAGGAATACGAAAGCTTTGACCAATAGACTTTATTTATAAATTTATATATATTTCTCTTTATTTATAAAATATTTATTATAATACATTTCCCTTTCTAAATGCCTATGAACATAAGTCTAACGTCGAATCACGTAAATATATTGTCTATTTCTATTATTTTATCTATTATTAATATACGTGCTAGCCGGACCAAAATCTCGTCGGAAACCCCAAACGACTCCAAACAAAACTCGAATCGTACCAGTGAGTTAAGAATGATTTTTTCTTTTGTCCCAACCTATTGATCGATTTTTCTGACTTCAACAACTAAGTTTTCCTTTCATAAGCTGGAAACTATGTATATTTCTTGTTATAATTATTGCTCTGGCTTATGGTTAGGCTGTGATTCAGTAACAAGTTAAAGGTAAAAGAAAAGGATCGATTTGTTAATTAGCTCAACATACAATTAGCTCAGAGCTGATCTGCCTTCATTTGAGTCTTTCTTTGTAGCCTTGCTGTTGCATATGAGGGGTGACATATATAGTTCATTAATTTTCAATCTGGCAGACTTGAAAAATCTAGTTCCCACTTCAAAAAATTCCTAGAAACCTGTTCTTTTGTTTTCATTTCCTTTGTTTCCCCGGTTATTGAATCTCCCAGTATGCTGCTCTGGTGAAAAAGGTTGGTTTTTCAAAGATTGCATCCGCCCTCGGGTTGACTCGTTGACTTATGTATTTGTGAAAACTCCTAGTTTTTGGGGTCAACCTTTTTAGTGGGGGGTTGACATACGATGTATATGTTGAGGTGGCCAAATTAATGTGCCACCGGCAGACCAGCATTATGGATAGGCACTAAAACCAGCTCCAAGATGCAAACTTCGGTCAGTACTGGGGGTCATTAATCATTATAACGACACAGAATTTCACGTTAGAATTTCTTTTGAAGGTATGCCGACTATGAGTGGTAATATGTCATACGATCCGTTAATCCAATACGAATATGACATGATAATAACGGGTTAGGGTTTAATCTTAAAGGGTTTCGAATCAAAACAGATTGACCCGTTATTACACGATTGCTTAACAGGTTGACACGTTAAGCAATGATACGTTATGACCACACGTTAAGAAAGTTAAATTACAAGTATACCCTTACATTTAAAAGTAAAATTGTTAGAATCTTAATTTCAATATTTTTATTGTTTATATTATAATTCATATTTGTAATTTGTATTATAATTTTTATAGATATTATAATTTTAACATTCGTATAAAATTATACTAAGTTTAATTAAATCGAACGAATTAATTTTGGACATATTCAATACATTTATATAAACAAATTGAAACGTATCATATTTTGTCGCATTAATTTATTTCGTAATATTCACTAATGGGTTATAACGGATTGACACGACACGACACGTTATGTTAATGGGTCGTGTTAGGATTTGAGATTTTGACACGATAAGCTTAACGGATCAAGTTAGAATTGACCTATATAATATAATATACATGTCTTAACACGACACGAACACGACCCGTTGACACGATTTGATACCTGCCGACACAGAAATGTTTATTTTTCTCTTTAAATTTTTCTCATCATACCGATATTGAATTATTATTTTTTTTCATTTCATCTCATCTCATATAATTATTATATTTTATTAAAATTTTCATCTAAAATAAAATAAACAATTCATTTATTTTAAATTTCAAACAAAATAATATTAAAAAAATATTCTCATATTATTTTTTATATTTAATTTAATTTTTTTTACTTTTTATCTCAACTCATCTAAAAAAATAAACGAATCCATCTGCAATAAAATTAAAGCAATATTAGTAATGTTCTTCTGAGGTTAATATAAGATGCTGTTGTAACAGTCATCATTTTACACTATTTTGCATCACTATGCCATGGCTGGTACAATAAGATCTTGGCTATCTTGAAGTGCACAAGATAATTATAAAGCGTATATGTATATACATATGCAAATCTAAAACGCAAATTATAGAATTTGTTTCATGCTCTCTTGATACACAAAGTTCTGATTTCGTGACGATCTACATGCAGATCGATCGCCTTCACCATTTTGTCAAACAACCAAACTCCAGTATGAAAGATTTCCCTTCCCTTCAGCATTTGTTTAGTAGGCTTATGTAGTGTTTCTAGAGAAATCTGTGTAAATTCGTTGCTTGCAGCAGGTCTGTTTAAGCAAGTATTGGAACTTTAGCATCATCTGGTGAAATTGATTGCAGTCGAACATGTCGGCCCCTGGGTTGATCCGAGCTGTAATTCATTGGTCCGGTAGATCTGGCAACATTTTGCTTGGAGTTCACTGGTGGTGCGTCGTCTCCGATCACAACTCCTCCATTGGAGTTTACTGATGCTGCACTGGAATGTTCTCTTGTACTGAAGTTCAGTTCATTAAACATAAGGTTTGCAATGGCTCGGTCAATGGCATTGGTCTCAGATTCCATTGCTTTCTTACCTCCAGTCCTGAATATGAAATATATGTTTGAATAAGAGATGTCAACTGCAAATGCAACCAAGACAAGGATACAGAAACATCATATAAATTGCATAGAAAACTCATTCCCAAGATCGAGTCCAACGACCACATGTGCCAATGTATTGATGTACTAAAACAGAGATTGTCCTAAGAATGAGGGTTTAAGCGCTAATACTACATGGAAATTTAAATCCATGAGGGTAGAAGGAACTTTAAGAACACCAAACGAGGTGGAATTTGTCCTATTGCCATAGAAGATGCCTCTGACTTGTAATTCTACTGTTGGAATATCAATGACAATTAATGGCTTACATGGGGATTCTGGAACATTGCCAACATAATTTTTTTGTAAGTAAAATAAAGTTTTATTCATAGAAAAGTAGGTGAAATTATACTGTACCTCAATGTCATATCATGGGGTGTCCATGGAGGGGGCTTTTCCATGGCAACATATCCATCTTCCCTCTCTGATGCCATGCCATGCTGTTTTGAGTTATTCGCAAGACGATACAAGGCATCTCGAAAGCAGATCCGGGTCTTCTCTGTCAACTACTTAAAAGTGAAAGAGAACTTTGATGAGCAATAATGGAGTTTCCTCTAGTTATATAGATAAAAAGATTGAGTGATTGGTTTTCACCTGTGTCATCACCATCTCAAGCTCCTGCAATACAGATTCTTCGGGCGATGTTTCCTCACCAAAACTTCCTTTCATGTTGTGCTGCTCACAAGAGACCATGTCTTCTCCAAACGGCCCCTTGAAAGAAAATTAAGATGATTGGCTAACCTTGTGTGTATTCAAACAAGTATTGAAAAAAAAAATCAACTTTTGCAGTAAATGCAGAACAAATGATATTGGAGAGAACGTATTCTCTCTCTCTCTCTCTCTCTCTCTCTCTCTCTCTCTCTCTCTCTCTCTGCATTCCATTCTTTGCACCCTTGATTAAAATATAACATGTGGCATGCAAACTTCACTCAAAAAACATTGTTTCTAGAATATAATTTCCTGTAGATATTCTCAGTTAGCACTTAGCATTGCAAGGTTATTCCTGCATGTTCAACAGAATGAATCTACTACATCATCCTGCTTACACAAAACCTGGTAAACTCATTTTTCAAGTTCGTGTAAAAAAATCAATGAAAGAAGAATTAAACTGTACCTTAATGACTACCAACTATTATAACATTTGTGACTACAAAACATATTTCCACCTGGACAAAATCTCAAGAGCAAACACAGCCTCGTTCTCTAACTTCTTTCCAAATGCAAGAATGGAAAACAGAAGGATATAGATATATAAATAAAATTTAAGTTTCAGAAATCTAAGGATTAAAGTAGCTATTATAAAATCTAAGGCTCGCAACAGATTTCAACCCAAAGAAGAACCTGACCAAGAGGCAAAGAGTACTCAATCCTGGATTTCGTTGCTATGAGATTATGGATCTTTGAGGAAACTTTAAACCAGAAAGCATCATCAATCTTAGCCTTTGGAGATGCATCCAACATGGATACCAGTTACTTGCCAGGGCAATGCGTGAAAATATTGAGAGAAAACACACCTCACCACCAAAACTATTATAATGCTGATGCATCATGCACATGTGCTGAAAGCCAATGGAATCAGAAAATGATCTGAAAAGCATTACAGAGGTGAACAAAACCTCCACATTTGAATTATCCCCAAGCTCTAAATTAACTTGGGCAATCCAAAGTAGTTGGAGTGACAAGTTGAGTTGAATTTATAACACATAATTGGCTAAAATTGTTCTTCACTAATATCTTAAGCAATGGTATTGAACATGGCCAATTATGATTGGTTAGAGGTATTTGAAAAAGAACAAAAAAGTAACCACAATTTGAATACCCAATTTAACCTCCCAATAAATTTTGCAACAAAGTAGGTTCAACTTTTCAAACCAGAAAACGATATAACAAAAATACTGAATGCTGGAATGTAGAAGATTCATTTTGAAGCAAATAACCCTGTAGATCAAGATCTTGAAATAGAGAAAAATGTGCTAATATAATATTTAGAAAAAAAAGGAATACACACAAGTATTAAGAAACTCGTCATTCATGCATAAACAAGTACAGGAAATACTTTTGACAAAATTTATGGGTTTTGATGTCTGAAACAGAATAAAGAGAGTTTCCATGATACTAATGTTGAAGGGAACAATCAAGTCAAGCTAACAAGCAGAAAACTTGAACTTTCAGCTATCCAAACATCAACATACCCAGCAATACCAGAAGAAAAACTTAGAATGCAAATTAATACTATCTGTGAAGTACATTCAATATGCATTTTCTGCAATAGATGAAGGCACATACATTCTTCGCTAATCAGGCTTGTCTGCAGACCAACAGTTCATGCCTGGAACCAGACCACTTGATAGTTCCAAAGATAAACCATGCATGTTGGTCCAGATTTTGTAACACCAATGTCAATTGATAAATTAGCACTTCACCCAGCAGAAGGAAAAATCTAACCTTTACAGGTGGACAGTCTATTTGATCTGAGTTGCATGGAATAAACTGCACAGCAGTTATGTCTCCATTATCCCGCCCCATTGATGAAAAAAAGGTGTTTCTTTTGAGATGCATAGACCTTCCCACAGCATCATTAGCATCGGTCCGCACCCTCTGTGAATCTAGATTGTCCCCAGGCATCACACCACATTGGGATACAGGAGAAAAGTAAAACGACTCATCTATAGCTTCCGTATCCGGCATATCTTCAAGTAAGGAACTCCTGCATTAAATGAAAACCAGAAGAGATGAAGTCCAAAAACAAGATGAATATATCACTTACATACACCAAACATGCAGGCATTTGGAAAATGGATGGACATTGAATGGTTCAATTGTGTTGCAAATGGCACATAATATGTAAATATATCTTTTAAAATGCAACCACCAAAGAGAATGGAAAGCCCTAAAACTGATGGTAATTGATCAACTTTATAGTTTGAAATGCCCCAAATCTTGAAGGATATGTGCAGTAAATGGAAAAATAAACATGGAGGAATCTGATTTCCAATATTGGGCTTCCGACAATGTCATATATTAATATGTCAAGTTAAAGCTTTTTAACAAAATTCCTACATGCAGTAACTCAAGTAAATCCCAGAAGTTACGCTTGTACAAGAAAATGTCATTCATCTGTTCGAATCCTGCTAAGTCGTCAAGCTTGGAGTCGGGCCGATCATCTGAAAATGATCTCCTTTGAAAATACTTCTCCGACAATCCCTCACATATGCTCGAACCACTAGACTGATCTTTATCATGGAAAGCATCCATTTCAACTTCGTTGCATAAACTGTTAGCATCCAAATCGAGTTCTTGTTCCTTCAGGTTCGAATCCATGACAAAGCATTTGTTAGGTGACCTGAATGCACTAATTCCCCATTTCGACCAACTGTCTGGTGATGGAAGCCTATCTGATAATTCTTGGTATTTGGGGACAACAAGCTCATTGATCCCACTCCCAAGATACCAATCCATAAGATTGATCTGAGATTAAAAAAGAAGAGGAAAGGAGCATATATAAGAACCATATCATGCACTCTATCAATTACAAATCAAATTATCATTATAGAAAAGAGCATGGTTTTAATAAATAACAGAACAAAGCAGATCTAGCCTTAAGGGATTACACACACCCACACAAAGAGAGATATATGAAATTCTCTATAATTTGCTTCCTTTCTGTTTTCTTCAACCGGTAAACTATGTAAAATCAATTAACACCATTTCAACTCTGCTAAAAGGGAGAACCCCAGAAAACGAGTAAAAGATGACCCGGTTTAAATCTAGTTATAGAATCATGTACAACAAGAACCGCTATACAAAGTGTCTCTCAGTTAAAAAAAAAAAAAAAAAACTCGTAATATTCGGTTTCTTTAGTTTCATAAAAAGGAACAAAAAAAAGGGCCTTCACTTAAACCAGGCATCTGTACGCTGCTTTGTTGAGTAAAGGTTGAAAAATAATCTGTTCTCAGATGATAATTCTAAACTTTGGAAGCTTAGTTTCTTTCCTTTCCCTACTTTTTCTCGGCAACCAAACCAAAAAAAGAAAAAAAACTTTTCATGTAACTAAAAAAGATAGATATAGCACAAGAAGCAATGTATCACCAGATAAGTCAAGAAGAATGATTTAGGAAACAACAAAAAGAATCAAAACTCTGCTCAAAACAATATCAGGTACAAGATTCATTACTTTATCATGCACTTGAACATAGATTAGCAACCCAGATGAAATATTCGAAGGAAAAAACTCACCTTGGGGAGCTTATTTGAGAAAATGAGAAAGATCCAGTTCCTGATTCAGACAAAGAATCAAAGAATCAACCCAGATGAAAGAAAACTGGTAGAAATAAGTGACACTTGATGATTATACTTGGTGAAGGAGCTTTGGCGTGTATCAGCTAGACAATAAAAACAGATGGCGGCTGTGGTTTCAGAAATTAGAAGCCAAATTTATATTCTAATTACAAGGAAAGAGAAACTTGATGTGTTTGTGGCTGAGGAGTAAGCAGAGATTAGTGGCTGAGAATTCCTCATATAAAACTGCACTATTATTTGCCCACGTGGCAGAATCTGGTCCCACTTATGAAGATAAGTACCAACCTTGGATTTTGGTATGAGGATCCGTGACCACCAGCTTGAGTACGTAGAGGTTTAGCGTCGGTCCACGTGTCCCCTAGATACACGCGGCGACACCAAAATGGTTCTTATGACACGTGTTTGAATACGGAAGTCTGAGCAGTGAGCACAACGAAGTTACGCTAAGGCACATGCGAGGGGCAGCAAACTGAAACAGGGGGACAAGCAAAGGGTGCTGCCTGGGGTATACCCGAGTTTGGGACCCACATTGCAATATAAACATACGTATGTATGACACACGGGCATTTTGTTACATTTAGGTTTTGGTACCAAATCATACAACACTCATCATGCTCCCTCACCAAACATATTAATTTAGCATATCATCTGATTTGGGTTACATGCACATGAAATAATTCGTATGTTAATGTTTTCAATTATAGAAAAGGTAAATAATTGTTACAAGTCCAAAATAGACAAGTTCCGAATAATTCTTTTATAAAAAAATATACAAAAACCTATTATTTGTCTATAAAGAACTTGCGTAAAATTTGTTTATTAGAAATTTAAAACTAGTTAGTAGTTAATCTATTAAAAATATTTTTTACGTAAATTTATAAGAAAGTTTTAATCAATAAAAAACTAAAAAAAAATAATTCTTATATGAATATACTTGTTATAATACGTTAGTTAAATTATAAATTTCTTTTATAGTATTTTTTTAAGTCTCCGTCTGGATTCGAAAAAAAGATGAGAAGAGTTTAGATTAATTTATTTTTTAATATTATTATTATTTTGAGATTTAAAAATTTTGTTTTAAAAATTGAAAAAATTATATTAAAAATTATATTTTATATAAAAATATAAAAAAATATAATAATAAATTTAAAATAAATTAAAATAAGATGATGTTATTCACGAATACAAATCGGACTTAAAATGCAGCGTTAATGCTTCCTTGACCCCTTGGACTTTCGAAGCAAAATTGATTTATGAGCCCATAAATTCTATTTAACTAATTGATTTTTTAATCTTTCATTGAGGAGGCCCAAACACTAGGGAACCCGCCCCAACCCATGCTGACTATAAAGCGTTTCCAGAAAGCCTTTTCAAAATCTCTCTCTCTCTCTTCCGAGTCTCCAGCCAAACCGCGCGACACTCTTTCCCGAGAAAGTCTTTTACTGGGAATCAAACAAGCTGGTACGTGATCCCACCTTTCATTTATGTAATCCAGTTCTTGTCTCTTTCTTTCTTTTCGCCTGTTACATATTCTCTTACGCCTTGCATATCAAGTTTTTGCATTTAGCAGCTAGGGTTTCCATCGAGATTGATGAAACTTGGGCTTGAGTTATTATAATCTGTTTCTTTACAAGCAAAGTTGTATTTTTTTTTCTCAACATGTCAAAGTTCTCCCCTCCATTTTTCTTATTTATGTTACCTATCCAATTTGAACAATCTCCAGAGTATTTCATAACTTTTTTATACTTTCTGGTTGTGAATAGTCTTCTAACAAAAGAATTTGCGCAGTTTTTTTTCCAAATTAAGCTGGGATTATTTTGTTGATGCACTTATTAGGAACGTCTTGGTAGTGGGGTCTTATTTTATTTTATCACTACATCAACTAGTCCTAGTTATTCCAATTTTTATTTTTCTAGTACATCAACTAGCTCTAGTTATAACTTGTGATTTTTTCAACTTGTGGTGTGGTTGATGGCTCGTTTTGTTTCATTGAAGATCTGTTCATGTAGGTAGAGACAGGGAAATCTACTATATGAGGAGAAACTATATTTTTGTTTGCTCTAGTATCTGGAATTGATGCTCAAACTAACTCCAGCGATGGATGGTTATATTTTACAAAATCTTGGACCATAAAGGGTGCAACTTTATTTTCTGGAAAAAGGGTGGAGAGTTGCGATTTTAGACCGCATACTTAAATCTTTATACTTGCGGTTCTCATTTTGGCTTTAACATTTATAAACACACAAACTCAAAACACATGTAATTTTGTGCTTATATGAGACATGAAACGCCAATATGTAATTGTATCCTCATGTTAAGATTTTGGGATTTTCATACAATGGCACTCAGTATTTCTGGCCGCACGCAATTATGAAGTGTGTTCTACAATGTTGGGTTTTTAAGGCTCAACACTGTTTATGAAAAGAGTAACGCATGAATGTTTGCAGAAAAAAGTTTTGATGCTTGAAAGCTGTGTTTTGGCACATGGTAATGATGTGTGTGCCTTGCAAATTTGTAGAAACCTGAGAAGTACTTTTGTTATATTTTTTATTTGGTTTGAATCAATTCATTATCTCATCAAAGAACTTCACACATTGGTATTTTGGCTGTGTATGTACACTTCTACATTTTTAATATTTTCATTGCAGCTCAAGTGAAAATGTTTAAGAACACGTTCCAGTCTGGATTTTTGTCCATTCTATACAGCCTTGGGTATGTTACTTTCTTGTTTCTTTATTTGATTTCTTGTTATCCAAATTGCTGATAGAAAAAGAAAAAGAAAAAAACTCTTGTCATCCAAATTATTATTATTATTATTATTTTGCTGAAATTCTGATTCTGAAGCTCTCCCTTTGTTTGATATTACAGGAGCAAACCTTTACAGATATGGGACAAAGAAGGTGAGTGGGTTATGCTAAGTTTTATGTTCTAAGATATTTTTAGCTTTTTGTGGATTGCAAGCTGAAATTTAGTCGTAGGTGTAGCTTTTTTCTAATGACGTAAATGTCACCAAGGCAAGGCTATTGTTCGGACCCACACTTAGGGAGTAAATGAATTGAGGTAATTCAAGAGAACTGCTGGTGTGAAATTGAACCCAGGATGTTTCAGTATACAGCTCACAAGCTCTTCACTTGACCACTAGGCTAATAGGTGGTATAAGATGCGGCTTTGGTTGATATATTTTCCTTTTATTGTTACAAAAACATTCCATGCATAATTTTTCGATAAGATTTGCATTGCATCATTGTTTCCTTCACATTTTTTTGTGTGTGCCAAGTTTCTGATGGCATGATATTTTCTTGTGCATATTAATGAGTTTGGAGTGGTAGTAATTTTAAGATTTTTAGTTCTCTATTCATGAGGCCTTTAATTTGGCTCCTAGAATCACTTGTCATCTGCAGGTCAACACCTTTTTCTTTTCTTCAGTTTAATGTACCAAGTGCACCATCTGTGTTGTGTTTTTTTTTTTTTCAGTTGTCAATGGCCATGTAAAGCGACTGCAGGATGAAGACATACAATCCAATGTCCTCGAAATAGTTGGGTCAAATATACAATCCACATACATCACATGCCCAGCTGACCCATCTGCAACACTTGGTATAAAACTACCATTTTTGGTCGTGATTGTGAAGAATCTAAAGAAATATTTTACATTTGAGATTCAAGTTTTGGATGATAAGAATGTCAGGCGGCGTTTCCGAGCTTCTAATTTTCAAGTGTGTAAGTCTGCCCATGTTTGTGCGGTTGATTTATTTCTCCAAATAGCATCCCCCTACCCCTTCTTCTTTATTTGCCTTTGCTTGTACGTTGTCCATTCTGGAGAAGATTTTGGTAAGATGTGACTTCTTTTGTTTATATTTGTTCTGGAGAAATAGTTGTTAGCGATAAGAATAATTAGTACAAAATATGTATCGTTAACTCAGTTGTAACAATTTACCCATGAGCTAATATCTAGATGTAGCTAGCGTAGTATTTTGGCATTACGAATTGATTTTGGTAGTCATGTTGTGAACTTGGTGACATTAAACCTCTGTTCAGTTCATATAGGATACCCTCTTTCATACTGGGAAGCCTATGGACCATTTGAGAGGGTCATGGAATTGGCAATGTTATATTTTATGTCCATCTCTAAGTTTGACAGTTCTCGTCATATTTAATTATATAATCATCCTTACTCTCTGTATATAAATTTGTTACCTTTTCTGGATAATAAGATATGAGAGCAGTACTATATTTTATGCTGTTTGAAGTGATAAGTTAGCTGTTTGGAGAGTATCTTGAGAATTGTTAATTGGTCCATTCATTTTAATTTGGTGAGACCTAACGTGTCTAGGTTTACCTTGAGCTTGGATTGTGGGTGAGTGAGGAATGGGAAGATTTCAAATCATAATGAGATTTATTGACATGTAAATTTGCTGGAACATTGTTCGTTATCATGTAGCTAAACCATTTGTTCACTTATTAGATGGAGATTGCACGATGGGGTTAGTGGATTCACCCACTTGGAAATACATAATCTAATGGTTGCATTAACTGCTGTGTTATATTTTTCTCCTGCAACTTGGATATAGATGTTGGACAACGAACAGATTTGGTAAATAATTTATTATTGCTTTGAGAGGTAGCTCCTAGGAAGCATGGAAATTTATGAAGGCACTCAATATTGGTGTTTGCTGCATATAATCTGGGAAGGCATGGATGTTGTTGCGAGTATATGTGAATTTCTTTTCGTAAAATCATTATTAAATAGTTCGACTCTGAATGCTAATTGTAACAACGTGGCTTGGTGATGTAGATCTCCCATCTGTAATAAAGTATGTATGTTTTTTAAAAAGTCTAAGGATGTGGAGTGATTATCTTCTTTACTTTTATAGGCTGTCACTCGAGTGAAACCATATATCTGCACCATGCCACTGAGGATGGACGAGGGCTGGAATCAAATTCAGTTGAATCTAGCTGATTTTACGAGGAGAGCCTATGGGACCAACTATGTCGAGACATTGCGTGTTCAGGTTCATGCAAACTGCCGCCTGAGGAGGATATATTTCTCCGACCGCCTATACTCGGAGGAAGAGCTCCCGCCAGAGTTTAAATTGTATCTGCCCATGCAGGTAATAACTAATCAAATATATGCTCTCACTATTTTTTTTTTTATATAGAATATGCTCCCCCTAATTATTGATATGCTCGTTTTGTACCTTCCCATATCACCATTTCTTTTGAAATTGACAGTTTTTATTTAATGATTATATTGCAGAAAGCATGACAAATTTCACGACAGGAGAGGAGGCTCCACAAGCAGTTGTATCCGAGAGAATTGGATTTTGAGATCTATATTGTGTACCATTTTACTGCCAATTAATCTCTTATCGATCTATATAAGATGATCCACAGATACATCTTACCTGCTGTATCTGAATATAGGAGAGCATGAGTTGGATTGATCTTGTGAATGCTATACGTTTGGAAATTTAATTCTGAATTCCCTTGCATATCTTTTTTAATGTTCTAGTGGCATTCTACCACGTGTACAGTTGAAAAGTTTTGAACTTTGGTGGCTAATGGCAATGGCTTCACCAATCCAGGTTTCAACCCATAGTATCGAAATGTAGAGACACAACGCCACTCATATGTGCTAGGTGACCATTGCCCACAATCAAATTTAAATGGATGGATTAGCATTTATTTTAGATGCTTTGTTCACGTCAGAAACTTTTTTCAAATTTTGTAGGACATCTGACCAACGAAGACGACTCTGGATCCAATGACTCAACTCGAGTTGAAACTTGACACTTTGGATTACAAAGAGTGTACACTGATTTGATGTTTTATCTTTTTTTAATCAAAGTTTTTTTTTTCTAGCATATACTGGTTATCTTTCTAAGCCAAGTCCACCAATATCCCCAACGTTGGAAACCTATGAAAGATGGAATAATGGGTAGAAAATTTCTACAGGTTTTTTCTCTACATTATTTTTATTTTTATTGTTATTTTCTAATTTAACATTTCTGGTTCATGTGCTATAAGGAAGCCTTGTCTTCGTTAACAGTTGAGTGTAGCATCATTCCATAAGCAATATGACCTTAATTGCCTACCCGACAAACTGAGGTTAAATTATCCGGTTGTTTATATTTCCTTCATGTTTCATACGAATTCCTAAGGAATGCACATGAAGGTGTTCTGGTTCAAACATATATCTTTATACACACCTCGTACCACATAAAAAGAGACGGAAAAACAAAAAATCACAAATCAAAAGCAAAAAAAATGAAGTTGCTGAAGACCAAAATATTTTCCCAAAATAACAAAGAACCGGCAGTACGGAAGTGCATATAAAGATGAGCAGTCAGCAGTTTTCACTCAATTTTTGCTGCATTCTTGAATCTAGCGAGTTGAAATTGCAAGCAGGAACACCAACCTTGCCATCCAATGCTGTAGGAAGACATTCTTGCCTTTGAATTAGCATATACTCCCACATCAACCAATGTGTTTGAGCTCCCCATCCACACAAAAATACAACGTAGGCCTACACATTTGGATTCAGTTTGGATATAGAAGTCTACTCAACTAATCATTATAATAAACCATTCAACTTTTTTAAATCTCAAAACAATAATATTATTAAAAAAATATTATTTTATTCAACTTTCATCTCAATTTATTCATTTTTAATCACTATCCAAACCTTTCCTTAAGCTTCATACTGCTCCATGGTAGTATTAGAGGCAACTTGCGGAGCATTGTGCCGTAATTACCTGTAAGAGCTATACATCAAACAATTATGTGAGGATCATGCATGTGCCTTTTGAAGGAGCTCAGTTTTGGATGCTAGACAAATATTCAGAAGAAAATGTTTTTAGTCAAATTTAGTCAAGGGAAATACTAGGTGGCATTCAAATCCAAAAGTAAAGAAAATAAAAGCATCACAAGGTTCCATCAAAATGAGTATAAAACATGTATTTAGAAATTAACAAACCTAATTAAATGCTACGAAGGACTTCATCTGCACAAAAAACAGAATAGCAAGTCCTGCACAAAGCAGAAAATGAAAACCAGCTGTACTATGAATTGAGGCAAAAAAGAGAGGAGCTTTTCCAGCAAGGAAATCTCATTTTCATAATGGAGATGTGTGCGAAAGGAGTAGATCAGAAAAATTGTCTTGGATCTGTACGAGTAAGATGGTACAGCAGTGCTTCATGTAAAACATAATCCCACCAATATAAAAGACCAGTGAAAGAGAGGAAAACAATCCCAGATATCAACCCAAACATAACTCTCTGCCTAGAAAATATTTTCATCAATACATCTCCCTTATTGTAGTTGTAAGTCACATCCGTATAGCTGCAGGTTGACTTTCCTTGACTAGCAGTCCAATTACTAACGACTGGCTTCTGACCAAAATGGAACAAGTGTGCATCAAGAACCAGGATAATAGGAAGTGCATGGATGGTAGGATAAATTATAAAATGGACACCAAGCCCATAGCAAAATGCAGCTTGTAACACATTAACTGTAAACCAGAAACATTCAACCATCAGTAGTAGGAAGCAAACATATAGAAGTTAATCTACACAAAGACAAAAGTGTATTCAATCCACAAATTAAACAATGTGCCAAGTAACCATCAAAGGCCTCAGACCAAAAATTTTGATATAAAGAAAAAGATCCCTGGTAAAGATGAAGCTTATTTTGCTCATATGTAACGCCAAGGTATTTGGATTTGAAACCACAAAATTCTTTGGCCAGAAGTGAGGTTTTTTAATAAAACCATGGGTAATGTCCTCTTGAAGAAAAAGCTCCCGCCCTAACCCGCCTCTATAAGAAACTGTGTTTGGTAATCAAAGGGGAAAGGAAAGTGACAAAAAAAATTATTATTGTAAGCAGTGGCAGAACCATATGGGAGCATGGGGCCATGGCCCCTCAAAAAGTTATAAAAAAAAATATATATATTAGCTCCAAAAAAAAATTATTATTGTGCCGGCCACCCCTCTAAAAGATTCTCTTAGCCCCTCTACAAAATTATTTTGATCTTATACATTAATTACTTATAAGTCTAATTTTAATAAATTTAATCTGATTTAAAAATAAGATAAATAAAATACATCCCACATAAAATAAATTGATCTGATAACATGATGCCACATTTTTACCATAGATGAAACTAAAAAAGGAAGTTAAGTAGTTTCTAGCTTACAATTCGGCCGGTAGATGTTTCTAACCTGCAAGTTTGCAAGTTACTCGGCTTATATTATTTTGATCTTATACACGCCACTGCAATCTGCAAGCACGGCACCATCATCCTTACTCTCTCATCCATTGCATTTCGTAAATCGCAAGTCACAAACTCAAAACTGTCTTTGATTTTGCACAATGCATTTTATCAATATGCATTTCGTATATAGAAAGAACCCATGCGGCATGCACCTTCGGCTCCTTCATCAATCGTCCATTGCATTTCATGATTTGACACGACACAAGCGGCATGTCACATACTCGTTCTCAAAAAGGAAAAAAAAACACAGATTCGCATCGCATTTTGTAGAGAAATTCTTGCTCCCGTCTTTTTTATTAACAGCGCAGTACGCCTTTTTCGCCACTACTTATTAAACACTCTCTAGACTCTCTTGTCATTTGGTTTATCTTTCATCACTATCTCTCTCATACTCTCAGTACTCCGTGGCTCCACCTCCAAGCTTATTGGCGAATTCATCAACTCAGTCATCTCTATTGCGGATCCCTACAACTATCTCAGTTGTAAGGGTTTTATATGAGAGAGATAGTGATGAGAAAAAGACATTGAACTTGAGAATTCTCCAGAAAATTCTTCTAAAATTTCAAACATTGAACTTAAGAAAAATCCTGATCTTAACTCTCTAATTTTAGAGTCTGAAGATATTCATTTTACATCATCAATACTTGATTCTAAAGAAATTGATATATTTTCTCTACAATAAGATTAAAGATTACATCCTCTTATATGGGACTATCCAGTCAATCAACATAATGAAATAAGAAGAGTTTACTTGAAAATAGGTCTATATCAAATATATCTCTTAAAATATTCATTTCTAGTTTTAAAAAACATTATCGTCGATTCAAATTTCTTGGTTTGTACAATTTGAATATTGGCTAGAATATTCTCCATCAAAGGATGCTGCATATTGTTTACCTTGCTTCTTTTTTTTTTTATATAATTAAAGCATCTTGATGTTCTGGATGTGATGTATTTACTATTTTAGGATTTCGAAGTTGAAAGAAGATCAATGCTAAAAAACATTGTGCATTTTTTAATCATATTGGAGATGATCCTTACTTTTGTCATAATAATGTTATAAAATCTTCTAAAAATTTATTAAAACAATGACAACATATTGATAAAGTAATGAATGCAAAAAAAATTTTGAACAAATTCTCAACAATCGACTACAAATAAAAACATCTAATTATTTTATTTGATAGCTTGCATTTAAAAAATGTGTCTTTAGAGGTCATGATGAGACCTTTGAGTCAAAAAATCGAGATAATTTCCTTGAGATGCTTAAATTCTTAATTTTGTATAATGACAAGGTTGGAATTTCCAACCTTTTATGAAAAATGCTTCTAAATTTTCAAAGTATACTTCATCCAAAATTCAAAAAGAGATTTTGAAAATTTTTGCAAAGAAAGTGAGAAATAAAGTTCTTGAACTCCTTAGTTACCTTTCCGTTCAGTTAAGGTTGAAGATGTTGGAAATTTTAAATTTTACATTATTGTTGATGAGGCATGAGATGAGTCTAGGAGGGAACAAATTGTATAATCTTGAGATTTGTTGATGATGATACTTTTATACAAGAATAATTTTTTGATCTTATACATGTTATAGATATATCGACATTGATTCTAAAAAATGAAACATTTGCAGTTCTTTCTCATCATTGTCTTGATTTTTAAAATAGGGACAAGGATATGATGGTACTAGTAATATGCATGATAAATGGAAATGATTGCAAACATTATTTTTTTAAATATTGTCCATATGCATACTATGTTTATTGTTTTATTCATCGATTACAATCAACATTAGTTGTTGTATCTAGAGATGTGATTTTTGTTAAATTTGAATTTTATTATTAACGTGGTAGACGCTTTATGCAAACGCCATGATGAACTGCTAAGCAACACAAACTACACACATGATAGCTATCATAAATTCATACATGAAGCATCTACCACATTAATATTAAAATTCAAATTTGAGAAAAACTTACGAACAAAAACCACATTTCTATATGCAAAAACTAATACTAACTGTAATCGATGAGCAAAACAATAAATATAGTATGCTTATGTGCAATCTTTTGAGAAAAAACTCATTCACCACGTATATTACTAGTACCATCATATTCTTGACTATATTTTGAATATCAAAACAATGATGAGAAAGAACAATAGATATTTCATTTTTTAGAGTCAATGTCAATGTATTTTTAATATGTACAAGATTAAAAAATCGTTTTTGTATAAAACATCATCATCAACAAATCTAAAGATTATAGTCATTTGCCCCCTCTTAGTTTCATCTTGTGCCTCATCAACAATAATACAAAATTTAGAATTCCATCTTTAAGAATTTAATTTCACTTTCTTTGCAAGAGTTATTTTTTGAATTTTGGCTGAAGTATATTTTAAAGATTTAGGAGCATTTTCCAAAACAGGTTGGAAAGTTTTCCAACTGTCATAATACAAAACCAAGATTCAAGCATCTCAAGGAAATTATCTCGATTTTTTGACTCAAGGGTTTATTCATTACCTTTAAAGGCATATTTTTTAAATGCAAGTCATCGAACAAAATAATTAGATGTTTTTACTCATAGTCGATTGTTGATAATTTGTTCGAAACTTTTTGCATTCATTTCTTTATCAATATGCTGTCATTATTTTAATAAATCCTTAGAAGATTTCATAGCATTATTATGAAAAGAGTAAAGATCCTCCCCAATATGATTAAAAAAGGTACAATGTATTCCATCATTAATCTTCTTCTAATTTAAATCTTACAACAGTAAACACATCGCATCGAGAATGTCGAGATGCTTGTATTGTAAAAAGATAACAAAGTAGACAATATGCAGCATTTTTTGATGGATAATAGTCTAGCCATAATCCAAATTGTGCAAACCAATAAGCTTGAAAGCAACGATGATGCTTTTTAGAACCAGAAAGTGGATATTTTAAGAGACGTATTTGATATGAACCGATTTCAAGTAAGCTCTTCTTATTTCATTTCGTAGATTGACTGGATAGTCCCACATAAGAGGACGTAATGCTTGATCTCATTGTAGAAAAGATATATCAATCTCTTTAGAATTAAGTGTTGACGATGTAAAATGAATCTTTTCAAACTCCAAAATTTGAGAGTTAATATCAGGATTTTCCTCAAATTTAATCCTTAGAATTTTAGAAGAATTTTTTAGAATATCAACTTCTTTTCTTTTGAAGAATGAGTTGATAATTTTTAATTTAGATATCATTTATAAACCTAAATTTAAAATCAAATTGAAACATATAAAATAAAATTAGATAAACTTCATAGATCATTCTGATAATAAGGTGCCAAAAACAAAAGTCAAGTAATTTAAAATTGAAAATCAAACAATTTATCAGTTTACATAATGCTATCGAAAGTAATTTATCAGTACATTGTGCACAATTAACATATATTAATATATAATATATATTATATATATAATTGATATGTTTTAATATTAATATAATTGATATATATCACATAATAAATTAATAATTCATTTATATTAATTTATAAAATTATATATTTTAAATATATACAATTATATATATTAGTATATAATTAATATATCAATATAAAACTCTTACAAAACTAAAATTTAGACATAATATAAACAAACTCGCCAAGGTAGCCGTAAGGAGCTGCGATGGAAATGGATGGTTGAGCTGGTGAATTTGCCAACAAGCTTGGAGGCAGAGCTACAAAGCATTGAGAGAGTGATGAGAGAGTCTGAAGAGATTACGAGAGATAGCAATGGTGGAAAAAATGCTGAGACGAATTGTTCCTTTAAATATTAAAAGGTTCTTTATTCTAATATATATCACCGGGACGCTATTCCAGACACTCGGTGCTAATAAAAAATAATAATAATAATATATATTGCTGGTAAACGGACATGTAAGTGGCCCTTGACCACTTTTGAGCAGTCAATATACAAATTCAGAAACTTAACAATCTGGCATCTTTGTAGTAAACTAATGAAAAAGTTAGTATGGAAGTAGAATATATACCATTCATGACTCATAATGATCCATAGAATCCTGGCACAAACAATGGGCTCACAGTTCCCACAGGTTTCAATGGTGAAGGTAAATGGATTGAGGAGCCATGCCATTACAGAATAGGTGCATATTTTGTCAGGCACCCTGCATAGCTTTAAAAGAGATCGGACAAGCCCACAAAGAAATCTGAAACATGACCATAAACATATTGTTTAGTGCAAAAATCCTTTCACCAAACTCTTTATTTTGTGGCACATGGATTTATGTAAGAGAGGGAAAAACAAGATGGAGAGTAATAGCATTCTGATTCAGGACAACAAAAGGAAAAAAAGGAAATGATAAAATCTATGGAAAAAATGCATATGCTAGCAGCCTCAATCCATTTCCAATTTCATAGCTAGCATGTGATCTTTTGCTCTGATATCTAAAAGGCAACAAATTTGAGAACAGCCAAAGGGCATTTCTACAAATCACACACCCTTTAGGCATATAATTATGAAGAGAGAAGTTTAATATCAGAAGCTGAGAAGAGAAATTTCGCCATGATCTATGAATGATTGTATTCAGAATGAGCACAAAAGCAATCAAGGGAGAGAAATGATATGCCACTCTTTTGTAAGGGGAATCTCCTGAAGCCATTAAAGCAGCAGCATCAGAAAAGACAAGGTAATCAACATCCTGTGTAATCTAACCTATATATGACTATCTTGCTGAAAACACACTGAATGAAAAAGCACCTCCCATACCGATCCCAAGGGACCTTCAGGTATGATTCTCCATAGACGATTAGAATGACACAGTAATTACACGTGCCCGCGTTAATCAACTGCCAAACCCAAGTGGGCAGCTGCCCCTTTATCTATCCATTAAATTGGCGGATTTTTTAGCCCCCCGTCTATGCATGTGGGAACCAGAGAAAAAAACAATCTTCTTATCATGTAAGATAACATGCGCAGCAATCATTAACACACCAAAACAATAGAAGTTCCGTGACAATCTGAATTTTGAAGCACAGACCAAAATCACAATGGACCAGAAATGGAATGTCTAAAAACAACATTTAATAAATTTAGCATATCGAAAGTACTTCTCTTTTTTTTCTCTGGGAAAAAAGAAGAAGCAAACTTTGCTGAAAAAAATGCAAAACCTCAAAGTTGTTAAAAACGGGAACAAATAAAGCTGATTGGTCTGTTTCTCACGTTAAGAGGGATTGTAATCGAGTTGCACATGTTTTAGCTAAAGAGGCGATAAGTTGCATAGAGGATTTGTATGATTTAAAATCTGCTCCTTCTTCTATTCTGCAACTCATGTTGCAGGAAAGGATGTAATTCCGTTTTCATTAATGAAAGTATTTTCTCTTCAAAAAAAAAATAGCGCGTGGTTTCTTTTTTCTTTTACTTTTTTTTTTCTCAAACAATTCTCATGAACACGAACGAATATCAACAATCAACAGGACTGAGATCTCAACTAAAAGTACAAAAATCAAATTGAAAATAAAAAGACAAGAAAGAAAGAAAAGCTTACAACTTTTGGCTCTTTGATCTCTTCTCCCAAGTCCCAAGCTCCCCACTAACCCTACAGAACAGGTGAAGAAACCCGAGAGATGATGGCCTCTTTTGTTGGATCCAAACCTTGACCCGAGAAGGCTCTGAGCTCTGAATCCTAGATATTCTCTCCTCCCCCATTCACGCTCTCTCTCCCTCTCTCACTCTCTCTTTACGTGTGGCCGCGCGGGAAAAACAGGATGGTCATGGTCATGGACTCATGATCATGCCCGACACATGGCACATGCAGTATGGGTTCGAGACGTCACGAAGTTAGGTTTTTTTACCGCCAAAGTTTAACGCCGTTACGGGATTTCCTTGGACGGTGAAGATCTAGTTGTGCGCGGGATTTCCTAAGTGTGGGATGGGCGGTTTTGTTTGTTTACCGAAGCTACATATGGTCTAGATAGAAAAATGGATAAAGCTATTTGTCTTTTTTGTGCACCGTTCTATATTTATTTATTTATTCAATAATTAAAAAAATATTATTTTATAATTTTATAATTATTTTATATTTTTTAAGAAATATTTTAAAATGTTTAAAAAATAAAGTAAAACAAAAATGAAAAAAACCTACAATACACTAACAATAGTGACTACAGCGGACTAAAACAGTGACTATAGAACTACTCTAAAAAAATAATATTTATAATTATGGAATTATCAAATATAGAATATTTGTAATATATTTGCAATTTTTTGTAATAATATTTGATTTTTTACAATCGTACAATGTTTAAGCGTTATTTAATTTTTTTGAAAAAATAACTAAATATGATATTTATATAAAAAAGAATTCAATTTTAATATATATTTTTTAAATTATTCTATATTTAGATATTCTACGACTATGTCTAACATTACTATTTTATTAATTATAGCCAAATAACGCCAGGCCAACTTTTAAATAAAGTTGTGAATAATCGTATTATACTCGCCAATATAATCAATAGTTATCATGCCAATTACTGCTGTTTTAATATGTTTCGATCAATATTGAACATTTTTTGTGCATTGCCTAAAATTACATGTAACGGTCAAATTTTCTATTTATGTGTTAAGTGTATTTTTGTAATTTTCACTCTAATTCTCACATTTGAATCCTATTTATTTAATCTCTTTTTCTCAAATACTAAAAATCAAATCTTTATTTTATTTTTTGTGATAAAAATGAGTGATTATTCTTTTAATAATCAAATTAAAAAAATTAAAAGTATTATTGAATTTTATACTTATGTATTTTAATTTTTTAAGATTTATTTTAATATTATTTTGAAATATAATTTATATATATAATTAGTTTATTTGTATATAGATTATCATAACCGGAAAAAATAATAATAATAAAAATATCAAAACATTTTATTTTAATACTTTACAAAACGGTATTCAAAACTTTCATTCAATCTTCACCGTTGAAGAAAATTCCATTAAATTTTGGCGGTAGATAAAACCTAACTCCGTGACGTGTCGAATCCCATTGCATGTGCCATATGTCGGGGATGATGATGACGATGCGCATGACCATGCTATTTTTCCCGCGCTATCTCAAGAAGGGTTTCCCCAAAAAGAATCCTAATAGAAGAGTGAGAGAGAAAGAGAGAGACCCAGAAAGAGAAAAATAGGTTTCAGAGCTCAGAACCTTCTCTGATTAGCTTTGGATCTAACGAGGAACGCCGTTGTTTCTTGGGTTTCTTCTCTTGATCTGTTGGGTTTGTTTGCTTGGGAAGAGAGATCAGTCAGGCGAAAGTCGTAAGCTTTTCTCTTTTTTGTTCTTTCATTTCTTTTGTCGAATTTAATTTTTATGTTTTTCAATTGAGTTCTCAGCCTTGTTGTTTGTTTAAGTTCTTGCACTAGCTGTTTTTTTAGTATGAATTATTTCAAACAAAAGCAACAATGCCATATTTGTCTTTGTTTTTAACAATTTGGAAGTGATTGCCTTGTATTTCGGAAGCAAATTCTGCTTTAGCTTTTTCCCGGAGAAAGCAAAGAGAATTTCTTTCTATACGTTATATTAACTGTACGTTAATTGCTGTTATTCGATATTTCATTACTGGTATTTGCAAATTGGGTTTGTGTGCTTGACTTTCAAGTTTTTGGTTTGCGTTAGTAGGTTTTCAGATTGATTGAAGGAAATTTGGAAGTCCAAAGTTTACGTTGAATCCATACTGAAAATAGAGATTTTTTTTAAGGTTTGAGCTTGGTTCATCATTGGCTTAGATTGGGTCAGCCAGGGTTTGGACGAGTCGAACTAGATTAGAGAAGATGGAAGACGCAAAACCTTCGCACGCAACAGCTACAATTTTGCATTCCAGTAGCGGCAATATGGACCCCGCTGAAGCTCGATTCACAGAGTTCTGCAAGGTCTTGTTTTTGTTTCTTTGTTATTGGCAGTTTCATTTTGATTTCTTTCTTTTTTTCAAGAGTTGATTTCCTGTGAATTAAATATGATTTTGGTGACAGAATGAGCTGTCATTGGATGAGATCATCTGTACCAAAGCTATGAAGCTGTTGAAAGAAACCAAACCTCTGCTGACTAATAGTTCAGTTATTGGAAATGGAACAGTATGTTCGATTACTCTTTCTTGTTCACGTGGAAGTTGCACAGAAGAAAGATTGTTATGTGACATTAACAGAATTGTGTTTGTCTGTGCCAGCCCGAAGAAGCAGAAAGGTTTTGGTTTGCATTTGTTTTATATTCTGTGAAAAGACTAAGCGAGAAGAATGGAGATAGTGAGCAGCGAGGGTCTGATGATAATGGGCTTACCTTATGTCAGATAATGAGAGCAGCAAAGCTGAGGTACAACTTTAGTCTTGCAGTTTTTCCTTTTGTGTTGGTGATTGATTGCTTTCTTTTATTATCATCATCCTATTTTTTGTTTTGCAGCATTGTGGACTTCTTTAAGGAGCTTCCACATGTCATTGTTAAGGTCGGTCCAATGTTGAGTAATTTATATGGTGCAGATTGGGAGAACAGACTTGAGGTATTAATGTGATAGAGAATTATGCTCATAATTTAAGAGGGTCGTGCCAACATGCATGTATTCTATATAGTTATTCCTTTTTTTGTTGAGCTTTTTAAATGGTTGTGTTCACTTTTGTCGAATCAGGCGAAGGAGTTGCAGGCTGATTTTGTGCACTTGAGTCTTCTTAGCAAGTGGGTATCTTCTTCTGTATCTTTTCTTTTTTCTTAAAAAATGTCTTTGTTATCTAATGCATTATCAACTACTTGGAATATTCAATTAAATAAAAAATTGAACTGAACAAAAGCTATTTACCACTAGAGCTTTGTGAATTTTTAGACAATCTGGGTGGAATATGATGTACTTGAGAAAGTAAAGAGATCACTAGTGATGTTACATCAGTATTCAGTTAAAGTAAACTATAATAATCTAATTGCTAGTTATAACTGTCTGCTAAAACATGTCCAGGCAAGGGAGGTATGCATTAGATTATCTTTTAGATTATATAGGATATCGTTTATACTTCAGATTTTTTATAATATGATTCTAATGTCACATTAGAATTTTTGCAATAGGCAATTGCACTTAATTTGATTCTTATTAAGGCAATAAGCAACTGCACTTTCAGTGTCATCTCTTGATAATTTGACAAATTTCTTACTTATATGACATAAATGTCTCATGAAACAATGATACAAGGCACTACGTACGTGTATACCGGGATTTGTTCGTCACAAATGAAGCAAATGTTGATAAGCTGTCACCTATTACCAGTGTATCTGGTTATGTCTCAGACTATCATCGGTTTGGATGGTTGCTGTTTTTAGCACTCCGTGTACATGTGTTCGGTCGTTTTAAGGACTTGGTGACCTGCACAAATGGTTTGGTTTCCGTATTGGTGAGTTACATTCTTTCATCGACACTCATTACCTTGAACATTTAGAAGACATGTAGTAGTAAAGAGAAGAACAACATATTGTTTAGTAATCAAGATAGCAATTTCATTAAGAATATTCTCTCACGGCCTTTTTTGAAATCTGTGACAGGCTATCTTAATTATTCATGTTCCTGTTCGCTTCAGAAACTTCAATATCCATGATAATCGACGTTTTGGTATTTTTTTTTTTGCTCTTTGGCATATTCATTAAATGTTTTCTCTCACTTTTTTTTTTCTAGAACAGCAGTCCTTTTATTACATTGTTTGTGGTTATTTAGACCCTTTTTTCCTTCAATTTTGGAGGAGTTTGACTTTGGCATTCTTCATTTCTGCTGATTCTATTAATATGTGGTTCAGTTAAGAAAGATGGGACAAGGGTGGACATCCTTGCATCACTTTGCAACATTTTTGATACCTCCGAACATGAATTGAGAAAAACAATGGAAAAGGCCAATAATATAATAGTGGATATTTTGAAGAAAACACCACGTCCAGCATCTGAGTGCAGAAGCAAAAACATGGAGAACATTGATACAGGTTACTGAAAATTTCCCTGCAGATAGATATTTGTATAATCACTGATTACAAGTATAGGTTACCGAGTTTCATTTATTTATTCATAAAATCTCAATACTTATGCAGATGGTTTGACATATTTTGAAGACCTACTAGAGGACGCATCCTTACCAACCAGTTTAGGTAATTTGGAAAGGAATTATGATGATGCTATTCGTAGCAAGTGCGAACTGGATGAAAGGGTGTTCATTAATGATGAGGACACCAAACTTGTTTCTGGAAGCTTGTCTGGAGGTCCTGTGAACATGAGTGGTGTCAAGGTATGTTTTCTGTGAAGAATGTGCATCATTTAAAGTCATTGTAGTGGTGCAAATATGTGTTACTGTTTCTATTATGTATAGAATAAAAATAGTCGATACTGATATTTGTTTTTTACAGAGGGAATTTGATTCAATGGCATCACCAGCCAAAACAATTACTAGTCAATTCTCTCCACAGTGCTCTCCTGCATCTTATGCAAATGGTATTCTTGGTGGTGCTAGTTCAAAGATGGCAGCTACACCTGTAAGCACAGCAATGACAACTGCAAAGTGGCTTAGGACTGTCATCTCTCCACTTCCATCACAACCCTCAGTAGAGCTGGAGCGTTTCCTGGCATCATGTGATAGGGATGTAACTGATGATGTTGCATACAGGGCACAAGTAATATTACAGGCTATATTTCCAAACAGTGGTCTGGGAGAGCGCTGTGTGACTGGAAATCTGCAAAGCGCAAACCTCATGGACAACATCTGGGAAGAACAAAGAAAACATGAAGCACTCAAATTATATTATAGGGTGTTGGAAGCAATGTGTAGAGCAGAGGCCCAAATGCTTCATGCAAATAATTTGACCTCTTTGTTAACTAATGAGAGGTTCCATAGGTGTATGCTTGCCTGTTCTGCCGAACTGGTTCTAGCAACACATAAGACTGTCACAATGTTGTTTCCTGCAGTGTTGGAGAGGACCGGCATTACATCTTTTGATCTTAGCAAGGTCATAGAGAGTTTCATTAGACATGAGGAATCCCTCCCGAGAGAATTGAGGCGACATCTAAACTCATTGGAAGAACGACTTTTGGAGAGCATGGTATGGGAAAAGGGTTCCTCAATGTATAATTCTTTGATAGTTGCAAGGCCTATTCTCTCTGCAGAAATAAATCGTCTTGGGTTAATGGCAGAACCAATGCCATCTTTAGATGCAATTTCCATGCATAATAAATTTCCTTGCGGTGGGGTACCTCCAGTGGCTTCTTTGCAGAAACATGATGCTTCACTAGGTAATGATCTGTTGACTGTTCAAAATCACAAATAATTATGTTCGGTGCATGGGTTATTTGACATAAAAAAAAAGGTTGTACTATGAATGGAGTGTTAAACCATGGCAGCCATTATGGGCTGTGCAGAGTAGTTTTGGCAAATACAGTTTTTAAACTCATGATGTCTATCCATTATGTATATGCTCTAACTACAAAGCTAAGATGCATGGTGGCATGCATAGAAGTAATTGGAATAGCTTTATTTTGTTGAAGCAAAACGTGATTCTGATTTAATTAATATATACTGTATTACTGTTGGTATTCAGGTCAGAATGGGGATATCAGGTCTCCAAAAAGACCGTGCACGGATTACCGAAGTGTATTAGTAGAGCGGAATTCCTTTACATCACCTGTCAAGGATCGCCTCCTGAACAACATTAAATCAAAGCTACCACCACCTGCTTTGCAGTCTGCATTTGCTAGGTACTTTTGATGTAGATGTAGTCTTGGAAGATGAGAACTGATGGATCTAATTTATTTTTATCTTTTCGTTTTTATGGCTCTTCTTTAACTTGGGATTCTGCCTTTGGATATTCATGTGTGCAGTCCAACACGGCCAAATCCAGGTGGTGGAGGGGAGACGTGTGCAGAAACTGGAATCAATATATTCTTTAGCAAGGTATTAGGCACATTTATGAGGAATCACTTTTGCACTTTTCTGTTGGATGTATTATGAAAGGTTTTGGTTGCTCGGAGCCATCCAATTTGAAGCTTTCCTGTGTTAGGACGACAATTCTTCATGTAGATGATATATAGATCAAACTGTTGTGGATATTTGTTTTTACAGTGAGGATATTGGAGACCAATCCTGAAGTGGATTTATCTTGTAGTGCTTTCTTCCCCCCACCCCCCCATATTTCTTTGTGCTATATATGTGGTCAAACGTACTAATTTTGCAATTTAACAAATGAAGTAAAGTGGTAAACATATGTTCCTGTCATGAATTGTACTTGTTTTCCATCTAACATGGATTTAGTTAGGATTCGGTTGCTTTTTAGTTGCATTAACAGGTACATATTGTACATGTGATTTCTAGATAACTAAGTTGGCAGCTGTCAGAATCAATGGCATGGTCGAAAGGCTACAACTATCTCAGGAGATCAGAGAGAATGTCTACTCTATTTTTCAACAAATCCTAAGTCAGCGGACATCTCTATTTTTTAACCGTCACATTGACCAGATCATCCTTTGTTGTTTCTACGGAGTTGCAAAGGTTTGCTATGACAAACTTGTGAGAGTTTTTTGGCTGTTGTTCAATCATTTTCCTTTTTTCTCACTCTTGCCATGTTCTGGACTGCAGATATCTCAACTCGCCCTGACCTTTAGGGAAATTATTTACAACTATAGCAAACAACCGCAATGTAAACCACAAGTTTTCCGCAGTGTGTTTGTTGATTGGTCATCAGCACGGCACAATGGGGTACTGTCACCTAATCTCTATTTAACTGTCATTCAGTCTTCTTGATAAGTTTTAACACTGAGTGGTTTGAAAACAGAGAACATCACAGGAACATGTTGATATCATTACATTTTACAATAAAATCTTTGTTCCTGCTGTAAAGCCTCTGCTGGTTGAGCTTAGCCCTGCTGGAACAACTACAAAAACTAACCGAGTTCCTGAAGTCAACAATAATGATGGTATGCTTTTGTTGTGAATTTAACTATTATCATCATGCTCATCAATTGCAATTTGCATCGTGCTAGTCATTACCTGATATGCTTCTTCCCTCTTTTCTGGCTGATTAGCTCAATGTCCTGGATCACCTAAAATGTCTCCTTTTCCAAGTCTCCCTGATATGTCCCCTAAGAAAGTATCAGCAGCACACAATGTATATGTCTCTCCATTGCGATCATCAAAGGTACCTGTGCTTTTGTTAGCATTCATTTTTATGGGGCTTTGCTCCTTTACCACTTTATTTTCAAATTTGTCAATGTCACATACTAGCCTGCTAGAGCAAAGGACAAAAAAGAATTTGGATCTTCACTTGTTATGTGAAATTATTTTAGATATTTGAAGTATGCTTGTTATATTTTATACGGGATCCCATTTGTGGGTTGATTTAGTGTGTATCTCCATAAGAGTGATGCAAATCCGTTACATTTTCAATTTGATGGAACCTGGCATATTTGGATACAAAGAAAGTTTCTAATTTTTGCACAAAAAGTTTTCAATTTCAATCCAAACATCTTTAGATCTCAAAAAAAAAATTGTCCAAAAAAAATCTCATCCTATTATTTGCCTAGTTTTCCGTGAAAAATACAACACAAAAAAACAAAACTAAAAATCCCTCCCATCGTCCTGTAAAGGTGACTTTGACGTTTCACCTAATTTTGATCTGAGAGTTCGACAGTTTTCTTATCATTTTTTCCATACACATGCACACACAGATAATCACTTGATGCATTTGTCAAACTTGGTGCTTAAATGTCCACCAAAGAATGATGCTGTTTAAAAACATAATGCAAACAAATTTAACTCAGTACCAAATTGCATTAGTTTATAGATTTCAACCATGGTCTTGGCCTTTTCTGAGCAGGTGTTACTTTTATAACCTTATATGATTTTCTTGTTTGATCTTGCGATGGGTTTTTGGGTGGCTGAATGATATGTTTGATGTGATTGAAAAAAGATTGAGATGATCTCAATGCATGAACTTGGCATCAAAACAAGTTGAATTAGTGGAGTGCTCTGTTCTTAAGTTAAAGTTAGGTTCTTCGTATCCGCAGATCTACTTATCAATTCTCATTCCATAATTAAACTTTGAACATTTGTACAGATGGATGCTCTAATCTCACATAGCTCAAAAAGTTACTATGCTTGCGTTGGAGAGAGTACTCATGCATATCAGAGCCCTTCAAAAGACCTGAGTGCTATCAATAACCGCTTGAATGGGTATGCTGTTCTACATGCCTTCCAACTTCTGAGGTTTAGCCTTTTTTTCTCTTTTTCCCTCCTTTTACTACATCTTCAGCTGCATTGCTTTATTCCTGCAGCACCCGAAAGTTAAGAGGCACCCTTAACTTCGATGATGTCGATGTTGGGTTGGTTAGTGATTCTATGGTGGCCAACAGCCTATACCTTCAGAACGGGAGTTGCACATCCTCATCAGGAGCACCGCTGAAAACCGAGCAACCCGACTCCTAATCTGGTGGTAATGATGACCCTATATGTAAATTCAAGTTCTTCTCTCATTCTTTTTGTATTTTAATCTACACTTGTTTTAAGCTTGTGACAGGGGTGTGGTATGAGCGGTTTAGGAATGGCTGCCACCACCCCATTTGCACATATAGGTAGGTAGATATGGAGCTTTAAAATTTTTTGTAGTTGGCTGAGCCTCTGACTGACTAATTTTATAAAAATTGTTTGCTTCTTATAGTTGTTCCAAGTCCTTATTGATCTTCTGCCTGTGCCTATACATTGATATCATCACCTGCATCGGAGTTCGTCATTAATCTTGTTTTCTACTTCGCTTCCCTGATTGTTTTGGGAGGTGTAACGAAATGTATCGTTGTGGTTTCCGCTGTATATGTAACTGAGGATGTGATTTCGACCATTCCAAATATGGATTGGGTGTCTTGGTCATCCTCTCAACTAATTTTGAGGGTACACAGGCTGTCGATAAAGAATTTTTTGCAGGTTCACGTCAGATACTTTAAAAGAAAAATCTTCTAATTCGATGGCTCTTAGAGATTGTATACAACCAAGAAGACTTAATCTTACACTTAAGAGCAACATACTCCCATATTCAAGGCCTTTACTAGAGCCAACTCATAAGTTTAATTGTGCAACGCCTGGCTCAAAATTGAAGAGGTGAATTTTAATATTTATATTATATTTTAATCCTCTTCATGTTTGGGTCATACTCTTTGGGTCAAAATATAGAATATTTAATTAGTAGAGTTTAGAAACATTTATACGATACAATGTTAGATCATCTCTTATTTCAAAACTATAAATTATCAAAAGTATAAATTAAAGAGGAGGAGATTTAATTATTTATATGTGACATTTTAAAACGATATGGGACATCTTAAATCTGTATGTGATATGAGTTTTGTACCCTGCAATTTTTGGCAAATCCACGCAAAGAAACTTCTTCAAACTTGGTCTAATAAATTATTTCATATACCTTGAATTTGTAGGAAAAAAGTTTATCTCAAATATATTTGATTGGCTTGCACACCATGGACTATAGAGTTCTTGGAGAGACAGTTATTTCTACTCTGAACGAATTGGTGGAATGTAAACATACTGAGCTTTAATTTAGATTTAGGTACGATTTAGATAGTGACTTGAGTTGAAATAAGATGAATTGAGATGAAAATTAAATAAAATATTGATAAAATATTATTTTTAACATTATTATTGTTTAGAATTTGAGAAAATTGAAGTAGTTATTATATTTTGTGAAAACTCGAAAAAAATGTAATAATAAGATAAAATGAGATGAAACATTTTTTGTACCCAAACAGTTAAAGATTAAGTATTCATTTGCTGGAACAATTAGACGAAGTAATCAGACCCCTTACCCATTTAAAGTTTTTTCAACGTCAGGCACCTCTTAAGTCGGGTGCTCCTGATTCCCTGAATGTGCCAAGGAGAGAAAACTGGATCTATAAGACAAGACAACAAAGAAAAAACTGCAACGGGAAGGTAATATCAAACAAATGAAATCAGCAGACCAGACAAAGCAAATCTACTGATTCCAATTAAAAATGCATTCAGATAAGTGTCTCTATCTCACAAATTATTTAAGATAAACTTAGCATGCCTGAGCATGTAAAAGCACCATCCTAACTACCCATCCCTTGCATTCCCAGCTGTTCTTTAGTCAACAATAAGTCAGCTTTACAGGTTGAAGCTCCCTTTCCTTGACTACTTGGTATATAGCAGATACAATATTAAGCAAATGAGCCAACTATTTATATGTATTCTTTATGAAGCATAAATCTCACCAAGCACCTAAGGCATACTTGCTTCTACTAGGAGACAACCCATTACTTCTATCGCCCTTTCTTCTTTTCTTTTTTTTTTTCAATTTTTACAGAAAATATTTTATGAAGACTTAGGATAACATTGGGGAGACTGAGAGAAGTCCTCATACCCCCCCCATTCAGGGAGCAACCCATTCAAAGTAATGGCAGAGGGCTCCTCTAGTGGAAGTCCAATTTCCACACCCAAAGAAGATGCTCCCTTGCTTTGGCCCCGGCTTCTGGACCATTCCTCTGCTGCTCTTCACCCCACAGAAACAATAAGGGTGATAGGGGAAAACAGGAATATGAATATCCTTTGGTTTCTGTGGCTGATAAGGGGAGGACAGGGGCTCTGGGGATTGCTTCCACATCAATGAGCGGTCAGTAGTCTGCCACATCAGAGAGTTTGTAATGGATAATTTAAAACCCCTGTGCATGAGGAGCGCAAGTAGGCGAGCAGTGTTTTTTGCATCATCCAGGCCACAGTGAGCACGGCCCTGCCATACCAAGCCTGCCATCTCAACTGCCTCCTTAAGATTGCACCTCACACCACCAAAAACCTCATGGAAAGGAACTTTTAGGTTGATCCATCTAACAAAAGATCAACACAGAAATCAGACCAGATTATATCCAGATGTGGGGATTTCAAAATAACAGTATTTTTTCATGATCTCTGTTATTTTACCGGTTAAAATAAGGAGGCTTTCTAATCTTCTTGAATCGACACTCAGATTCCAGCATCACCCTACAATCCCAATTTGACCATGTGACCACAGCAAAATTAGTGCTCTTAATCCCCTTCTTCTCAAGCCATTTGTCATGCCTAAGGAGAGCCTCACTTAAAGTAACACCTCTGTCCACCTGGCACAGAACAATATGGTCAGAACAATATTAAATCTAAATGGTCCAAATTTTTTAAGACAAAAAACAAATATTAACTATTGATAATCATGGTTATAACACCATTGTATAGATCGAGAAATTCAGTGTGGTTCTCATACACGCCTCCAACTTATCCATATATAATCACATTTTTTTTTATAGGTTCATCCATATATAGTCACATATTCCATCACTTTCAGTTCAGATACTTCTCTCAGTAATTATGATCCAAGCACAAAAAATTGCCATTTCCTATCATATCTTTTTTATGTATTACAAATTATAAAACTAATTTACTTACTTACAGCTTACCCCATTCAGTTGGGAGGCTTAGTTGAAATAAGTTTAGTCAGATGGTATTTCTTGGTTTATACTCAGATTTTCTAAATAAAAAAAAGGTTTAGATCTATGCATTTATGTCCATATAAGCACAGTTTAGATCTATTCCTTCTTGTGTGTCTCTAAGTTCTATACAGGCATATGCACTCTATAATGCACACAAACACAACTTTGATGTTCTTAAGGAATTATACGTCTCAACTGAATGCTTTGATTGTGGAGTCTCCTCCTTTTCAACTATTCTTTTAGGAGGCTTGATCAGCATACAGTCCCATAATGTTTTCCCATAGGTCCTAAAACTGCAAATGAACGGGTGTTGTAGAGGACATGGATCTTAAAATGCATCACTTCCCATGAAATCTTGACCTTCAAGACTCAACATTTTAGGCTTTGTTTGGTTGCCAAAATTTTTTCAGAAGTAATCAATATATTTGTAAATCTCAAACCAAACATCTTCAAATCTAAAAAAATACACTTTCAACTTTTTACCTAACCGTTACCCAAACAAAAGATTAAAAAAAAGTCAAAACAACCTTTACAAATATCAAAACACAAACTTTTTTTTATAAGTAAATATCAAAACAAGAACTACTCCTTGAAATTATATTCAAACATCTTTTTAACTCCACCTATATCGACTTTCACAAATCCCAATATTAAACTTTTTCTCAAAAATTTTTTATTCAAAATTTTCTCTATTTTTTTCCCAGAACCCAATAAACAATACATAATACAACAATTCTCAAACATTATCATTTCCATAACCAAACATACCCTTAACCATCTGTCATATTTTCAGACATCCACAACTTATAGACAAACAAACATATCTATAGAAGTTTGAAGTAGAAATCTCCTTCATAAAGTGTAAAGCAAACTAAAGTTGACTATACCAAGAAAAAATATAAATTAGCATCACAATTTGGAGGAGATGGCAGAGCCCACTTATTGAGTACCACTAAAATAATCTATTTGTAAACTGCAACTAATCAATCCATGTAACATATTTCCTTCCTATAATTGTATGTAAACTGAGTTCAGAACAAACCTGAATTTGCTGGATACCAGTTAGACCCTTGCAGAAATCACTCAAGTGCTGATTGCAAGTTGGTCGCACATATGTCTGAAAACATGCTTCCAGCTGGCCAGTTACACTACTCACGATAACAGATGGAAACTCAATTATCTCTTGTGGGTGAGGATTTCTATCTTTATCGCAGGTAGCCTCAAAATCTATGACCACAAAATACTGAAAATCTTGAAATTGGAAATCATAGGGGTGACCTTGAGCAACCCTATTAAATGGAACATGTTGAAACTGATTCTCCACAGGGAATTGGTAAAACTGGCTCTCAAAAGTGTTGATGTGGCAACGTTGCACCTTTTGAGAATCAAAATGGAAGGTCGGCCATTTGCCAAAATCATGCTGGTAGGCTGGCTTGTTGTAAGAATCATTAGGTGACTCAGGAAACTCGCAACCCAATGGGCGGTCTGGTTCAACATCCCCACCTAGGTGAGTGCTTATTTTATCTTTAAGCTCAGCAAAGCCCTCTACAGAATTCCCATTACACTGCAGTTTGTAAGGGGCTCCTGGGCTCTGGAGGCATTTTAAGGATGCCTCACAGGTCCTTTGCATAGTTTCTGCAGTAAAATGGGAAGTGGCAAGCATGTTATTAGTGTGGCAATCATGGCTGTATGTACATATATAAATTGCACCGCAAAGGCTAAATAACCAATATGTTTTCTAGTTCAAGCAAATGTCATGGCTATGAAAGGAAATTCTACGATTAGGATCGACGGAAAACAACAATTAAAAAACAAAAATTAAGAGAAATATCAATTTTTTTTATTTTTATTTTTTATAAGTAATAAGAGAGATTTTCTTCCAAGCAAATAGGCATAGGCCAAAGTATACAATTGAGAAACACCTATTTACAAGCTAAAACTAGAAAGCTAAAGCAAAACAGTACATTCAATCTCATCCCTTACAAGATTTTTCGCCCAAAATCTGAAAGTTTTTTTTGATAAGTAATAATCTTTATTAAATGAAATGAAACTAGGCAAAACCCAAGTACACAGGAAGTATACAAGTTGAGACACCAAAATCTGAAAGTACTAAGAAAAAAACTACCTAATATCCCCTAACGAACGTTAACAATTATCAAACATCTTCCGTTTCTTTCTGCCTATAAGCACCAAAATAAGCACAAAGGAATGATCCTCATAATAGCAGAGTTAATATATTTCCCCACAATGCCTAGCCAGATTGCAAAAAGATCCAACACAAGCAAAGGCACCACCCAAGAAAAATCAGCCTTAGCAGAAATTTCATTCAAGAATCCTGTTGCCACCTCACAATGCAAAAAAAGATGGTCAATAGATTCACCATCCCACTTGCACATAAAACACCATTCAATTGCCTGAACACCTCTCTTTCTCAGATTATCAATAGTTAGAATTTTACTGAGGGACACCAGCCATTGAATGGAATCACTATGAATCTCCAAATTAATTGTTGCTGAAGCGTCCTTGTTAAAAGAGACACTATAAACATTGGGGAAAACATCCTTGAGGGCCATGTCACCACACTATAGATGGAGCCAAAACTTGATTCTGAATCCATATTTCACCCCAAATATGATGTTTGTATAAAACCCCCCCAAATTTTCCTTACATTCTTCCATAGCCCCACCCCATGAGGCCCTTGGACATCATTAGAACACCAACAACCCCACAGACCTCCATATTTGGATTCTTCTACTGCTTTCTATAAAGCCTCTCTCTCATTCTAGTAATGCCAAATTCATTTCCCCAATAACACAAGATTAAACATTAGCATATTCCGAAACCTCAATCCACCCTTGAAGATTGGAGAATGCATCTTAGCCAACTCACCTAATGATATTTCACCTCTTGCCCTAAGACCCCCACCCCCCCCCCCCCCAACCACCACCACCACCACCACCACCACCACCACCACCACCACCACCACCACCACCACCACCACTACTACCACCCAAAAAAAGGGGATTAGTCCCCCACAAAATATTAATATTCCATAGAATACCATTCGGGAAAGCAAGGCTCCCTTGAAGCAACCAAAGGAAGAGACATGTTATGATTATAATGTGTTCTATGTGTAAGAAGAGTGGGAATTGAGAATGTGTGGATCTTCTACTCCATTGCAAGGTGGCTAGGAAATTATGGAAAGTTGTTTTAACCTCTATGGGCTTGGTTGGATTATGCCTATCACTAGGTGTGATTATGCTATCTAATCTTTTCTTTGATCATTAATTAAAATTTGAGAGGATAGTTTGTTGTGGACTCCTGCTGGAAATTTAAGGTTCTCAGTTTGTAACACCCCAATGGAAAGCCCAAATCACATGGCCTATACTCCAAAATGACTAGTCAATGATACAATTAGAACCCTATTGAAATCTTATAAAGAGCAAGAAATTTTCATTTCCAAGCAATGTGGGATCCCATACATCACCCACAATTTTCCTTATCATATGGGATATCTCAATCTACCATCTTAAATGCCTGACGTGCTCATCGGGCCTATTCCTCATAAGTGGCACGGCTCAAGTCTCACATTTCTAGTTAGGATAGGCTCTGATACCATTTGTAATGTCCCAGTACAAGGTCTAAACTACATGACCTATACTCCAAAATGACTAGTCAATAATAAAATTAGAGTCCCATGGGAATCTTATAAAGAGTAAGAACTTTTCCTTCCCAAGCAATGTGGGATCTCATACACCACCCACCAATTTCCTTATCATATGGGATATCACACAGTTTTTTCGTATTATAGATTGATAATCAATTATATAAACTGTGTATTCCCTTGAAAAAATATTTGAAAAGTGAAAGTTCATTTTTTTCTGTTGGGTGGTGTCTTTAGGCAAAGTGTTGTCTACTGATAATCTTAGAAGAAGAGGAATCTTAATTGCTGATTGGTACGTGATGTGTAAAAAGGATGGAAAATCAGTTAATCATCTGTTTCTTCACTGTGAAGTGACAAGATTCTTGTGGGAGGAGGCTTTCAAATGGTCAAGATTTTATGGGTCATGCCTAAAGAGGTGGTGGATGTGATAGATGGGTGGAAGTGCTTGAAGAGCGATAAGATTGGCAAGAGTATTTGGAAGATGATTCATCCTTGTCTTATGTGGTGCATATGGCTCAAAAGGAATGGGAGATGCTTTGAAGATAAAGAAGGCTCTATGGAAGATCTTAGGGATTTTTTTTCTTTAGCACTTTGAGTAGTTGGGCCAAAGCTTTTGTTATGGAAGAAATTTTTTTTACTTCTGTATTACTTTTATGTAGTTTTTTTTTTTTTTTTGTGGAAAGTTGGAGGTATTTCCTTTGTATACTCCGTGTACTTGGGCTTATGTCTATTTCTTTGGAATAAAGTCTTTTATTACCTATAAAAAGAAAAATAAATTATCTTATTTAATTAGAAACTCAACTATTTTGAACTATTTAATACTGCATATGCCTCATTTATAGCGATTGGGTTAGGGCTTAAGCTCAAATCTCACATTCTAAAAAAGAATGAATAAAGAAAAACTTGTTATCCCATAGCTTCCACATATCAATTTAACACTAGAATATGTTTCTTATAGTCCACTGTCATTCATACTTAAGAAGCTTACTCGTAGATTTAAACCCAAAGCTGACTTGAATCCTCTCATAGGGACTCAAAAATAATATTCAAGACCCAAATCACAACTATTTTCCACATTCCCGTCGCTAATTATAATTCAAACAACGTCACTGTGAGTGAGAGATTGCTTTTCTCAAACACAGACTAGCGATTCCTAATGAAATTCAAAAGAACACACAACCAAATAAAAACAATCAAACAACATCGTAAAAGAATTAATTAAAACCGATAAAAAAAAAACCACCCTAACACTGTACATAACCGACCTAGTAACCGTCAGATCAACAACCAAAATAAGTTTAAAAAAAACAAAAAATAAATGCATACCTTTAGTTTCAAGGGCCATCATGATCTTGTGTATAGAAGAGATCCACCGGAAAGTACATCAGATCTTACTCAATAAATACACACCTACACAGATCCCACAAACAAAAATGGAAAGAAAGATAAGCATCACCCGCATACGCAGATATTGAATATAATTATGCATACATATGGTCATGTAGAAATCAGAAGGGAGAAAAAAAGAATGTGACAGCGAGAGAGAGGACCTGGTCTCTCCGGGGAGGCGAGAGGAAGAGAGCGAGAGGGATAAAATAAAACGGAGGGGATGAGCAGTTTACATCTGCAAATAAATTATAAGGTATTCTAATTTTTTTGTTGTCAGGGGAAAAAAAATTCTATTCTATTTTGTTTTATTTTTAATTTCCTTAATTTTATGTACATAATACTAATTACTAACCTAATATAAATATTTTCAGTACCCATAATATTTTAATTAAAGAGTAATGTTATATAGAAGCATATATATTATGCATATTAAAATATTTTAAATATAAAATAAAAGAGGATTAAAAAAATAAAATTATAATTTTAAGTGGGTATGAAAATTTTTGTTTATAATTTTTTTTAATTAAAATAAAAAAAATTAATAATTAGTCAAAAAAAATGATAAACTTGATTGCATCTCACTTAAAAAATGTTCAATGTTGCGTATATGTTACACTCAAAAGTGTTGCAAATATATATATATATATATTTTTATACAAAGTTTTATCATTAATATATGCAAGAGTTGTCCAACTAATCCTTGAAACTCATATTTTCTCGTTTTTAAAAGCATATTTACACTTTTTTGTTAAGACCATATTTCCATATATTTTGACTCTCTTTTTATTAATATATGATCATTTGCTCTAAGAAAAAAAGCATTATATTAAAATCTCATGAATTTATTTTATAAAAAAAATTATGCCTAATATATATATTTTTTAAAAAAATATGTAATTTAGCTTTTCATATTTAGAATATTACATACAAATTTCGCTATATAATAATATCTAATGTCTATATTTTTTATTTATTTATCTAGCGCAACATCCAGATTTTTTTAGCTTCTCGGCTCCACGAAAAGGAAAGCAGTATTGGGAGAAGATTGGGCCCCACGCAAGACAGAAAAACTCTACTTTGTTTTGAGACAACACGTCTCGTCTGTTTTGCTGACCTTTGGATTGGGTAATTTGGTTTTCAGTGTCCTAGGCAGTTTGTCAGTTATACGTGTTCCAGTCTTAATGGATACAAACGGTGGGACCTAATATATCCAAATGCTACTCCTGATATCCTGGCCGTTATTTTTTTTTTTCTTGATAGGTGAATTAATTTTTTTATATTATAACTGGCGTTAATACTTAAAATGTAATTATAAGAACAAATATATAAGGGTGGCGCTGGTCTCGGTCGGACTCTTCCAGCTTCAAAAGTAATTTAGTTATTTTTTGATAATAAATATAATAAAATAAAGAAATTATAATAAAAAATAAAAATAAAAATATATAATAAAAATATATAATAAAAAATATAAAATAAAAATAAAATAAAAATTATTATAAGAGAGATTCGGTCTTCAACTGAACGGAACTATCGTCGGTGACGGTGGACTACAGCGTCCATGCCATTGGGACCAGCAGGCTCTGACAACCTCACTCCGACAAACTCATTTCGAGTTTAAGGTTGTCAAGATTTCATCGGAGATTGCCGTCGTAGAGGTGAGGTCGCTAGAGTCCACCAGTCCCAATGACATGGCGGTATCGTCCACCGCTACTAGGGGCGACAGATTGTTTTTATGAGAGGGGATCGGCTGCCGACCCCGGATATCTCAAAAAATATATGCATGCGAGTTTGTCTCTAATAGGTATATATAGACCCTTCTATGGCAAAAAGCTTATAAAATAATTCGGAAATGGTTATGCAATTTACTGTTTAAATATCTCGCTTACCGTGAGACTTTGAATAATTATAAAAAAAAAAAATGCAGATTTGTTTTGTTAATTGACGTGGTAAGCTTCCATATTACCGTTGAGCTTAACGAGTAAATAAGAATTTAAAAAAACAAAAATACATTCATCATTTTTTATTATTATTCCCTTATTATTCTATGAGATATATTTGCATAATTTTCAATCAATTTAATATTACATTATAAAATAATGAGAGAATAATGAAGAAATAGATGATCATGATGAGTGATTCAATAGCATTATTTATTTCAAAAATATGTAATTTCTATGTTATCTACTTACACTTACAGAGAATGGTAAGAGAGATTAAAGATGTATCAATTGATGGTAACTTTTGGGTAGAATTTATTATCCTAGAAAATCAATTCGGAAAAAGTTTTATGTTGATACCTTAAAAAAACTTGTACTTGGAGAATGTATGTCGTCATGACTTTGAATTGTAACGTGTATTTACATGGAGGAGACCCAATAATGACAACATACTTAGATCGAGATCATACAATATTCCTTAATTCGTGACATCTTTTTTAAAGTATAGAGACAAAATTTAAGACTACTGCCAACAGTAAAAAAAAAAAAAAAAAAAAACATCGCTAACTAGAGTTTGCACAAAGAGGACAGGTGCTGAGATTGAGATTTGGTGGAAGTTTCCTTCAACAAAGGTAGGCTGTCTTTGACTGATAATTAAAGTATGATATATTACTAATAATTATTTCATATATATACATATACATACATGTGTGTATACATGCATGCATGGTTAGAGCTAGACCACCACGATATTACACGATATTATAAAATTGTAGAATCCTTAAGTTTTTATGGTAGCAATCAACTTGGACATAGTTGAAAAGATATTCATGTAAGGGTTGATAATATTTGACACAAAATTTGGTGAAAGAAAAAATCGGACTATATGGTTGTGTATAGTATGGTTGCGGTGAATTTGGGTCAACATGAATATGACATGACATTGATGGAGTCATATTCGCATTGATTCGGTAGATTCATTAATCAATCGGTCATATGATCTAATTATATTTAAATATTTAAAAAAAAATCCTCTTATGTTATAAACGAAGTCGGCAGCCGCCCCCCTGACCCACTACTAAATTATGTGAATGACCCCACTACTATTATTTTAAATCTGCATAGTGACTTGCATAGTAATTTCAACGCCTATAAATATGGGCTTCAATTGTAATGAAATTCATAAGAAAAAATAGAGATAGAAAGAAAGTTTCAGTTCTTAAGAGTTTCAAGAGAATTTCTTATTTCTCTTTTGCAATAGTAGTTCCTTTCTTTAAGTTTCATAACACGTTATCAGCACGACGGTTCTGCCAATTCTGAAGCTAGTGGCCTTATTCCTCTGTAAGTTTTTCAATATATTATTTGAAATTTTTGATATATTTTATTGATGATTATCTGTGTAAATTTATAAATATATTTTCTGAGATACGCATATTTATTATTTATATGTGTAGAAAATGGCAAATCTTACAAAATTGGAATTTGTTGCTCTTGATATATCTGGGAAAAATTATTTATCCTGGATACTTGATGCTGAAATACATCTTGATGCAATGAACCTGGGAGAAACTATTAAAGAAGGAAATCAAGCATCCCTGCAGGAACGTGCCAAAGCAATGATTTTCTTTCGCCACCATCTTCATGAAGAATTGAAAACTGAATATCTCACTGTAAAAAATCTTAAATCCCTATATTTTGTGGAATAATTTAAGGGAGAGGTATGAATACCAAAAAACTGTCATCCTCCCAAGAGCTCGTTCTCAATGGATGCACCTGAGGTTGCAAGATTATCAAAGTGTTAGTGAGTATAATTCCGCACTTTTTAAAATAAGCTCAGTATTAAAATTATGCGGTGAGAAAATCACCGATGAAGATATGCTAGAGAAGACTTTTACTACATTTCATGCCTCGAATGTGCTCCTGCAGCAGCAGTATCGAGAGAGAAAGTTCAAGAAATATTCTGAACTTATATCATGTCTTCTAGTAGCTGAGCAAAATAATGAGCTCTTATTAGAAAGCCACCATACACGCCCTACTGGCTCAATATCATTCCCTGAAGTGAATGGTAATAGGTTTGCATCATTCCCAGAAGTGAATGGTGCATCCTTTAGAAGAAATCGGAGGCGTGGACGTGGTAGGAGAAATTATAGAAATGTTGGTCCCAGGAGTGACAACATTAAAAGGGATTATAATATATCATATCACCAGAAGTGGTACAATTCAGAGAGGGGTAAAAATCCTTAGAATAATTCTTCAAAGAAAAGTGAAGAGGTGTGCTATAGATGTGGAATGACTGGACATTGGTCACATACCTGTCGTACGGCCAGGCACTTAGCTGATTTATATCAAGCTTCTATTAAAGGAAAGAATAAAGTGCATGAAACAAATTTAGTAGAACCATCAGATGATTTATTAGATTCAGTAGATGTAGACGTTACTCATCTTGATGTATCTGATTTCTTTAATCATCCTGATGGTAGTATTGAACACTTAATTGGAGATGGAAGTGTTCCACTTAATTAATGTATTTTCTTTCTATCAGTAATAAAAGTTTTGTATATTTTGTAGAATCATGGATCACATTGATGAGCTTTTTATCTCTGAGTTGAATGATAAAGATATATGTCTGGCTGACAGTACTACAACTCACACAATTCTCAAAGAAAAGAAATATTTTCAAAATCTAACACTAAGTAAAACCTATGTCCATACCATATCAGGTTCATCGGATTTAATTGAGGGCTCCGGAAGAGCTTATATTGTGTTGCCTAATGGCACCAAATTTTGTATTGATGATGCTCTATTCTCTTCACAATCCAGAAGAAATTTATTGAGTTTCAAAGATATACGTCGTAATGATTACCATATTGAAACGACCAATGAAGGCAGTAAAGAGCATCTTCTTATTACTAAAACAGTATCGGGCCAGAAGCTCGTATTAGAAAAACTGTATGCTCTATGTTCTGGATTGTATTATACAAAAATGAGAACAATTGAATCATATGTGGTAATGCACCAGAAGTGCATTGACCCTAAAGTATTTATGACTTGGCATGATCGCCTTAGACATCTGGGTTCTATAATGATGAGACGAATTATTGAAAATTCGCATGGGCATCCCTTAAAGAAACAAAAGATATTTCTACCCAATGAATCTCCATGCTCTGCATGTTCTCAAGGTAAGTTAATTATTAGACCATCTCCCTCAAAAATCATTGTTGAATCTCCATCCTTTTTACAAAGGATTCACGGAGATATATGTGGGCCTATTCATCCATCAAGTGGACCATTTAGATATTTTATGGTTCTAATTGATGCATCTAGTCGATGGTCACATGTTTGTCTTCTTTCCACTAGAAATGTTGCATTTGCTAGACTTCTTACTCAAATAATTAAACTACGAGCACAATTTCCTGAGTATCCAATTAAGACCATTCGATTGGATAATGCAGGTGAATTTTCATCTCAAGTTTTTTATGATTATTGCATGTCAATAGGAATAGATGTTGAACATCCTGTTGCCCATACACACACACAAAACGGTTTAGCTGAGTCTTTAATCAAAAGGCTCCAACTAATCGCTAGACCTTTACTTATGAAATCAAGACTACCTATTTCTGTTTGGGGACATGCTATACTTCATGCAGCATCTCTAATTCGCATTAGACCATCTGCATATCATAAATATTCTCCATTACAGCTTGCATTTGGTCAACAACCAAATATTTCTCATCTTCGTACTTTTGGATGTGCTGTATATGTTCCAATTGCACCTCCACAACGTACAAAAATGGGCCCTCAACGTAGACTTGGGATATATGTTGGTTTTGATTCTCCATCCATTATTAGATACCTTGAACCCCTTACAGGGGATATGTTTAAAGCACGTTTTGAGGATTGTCATTTTGACGAATCAAATTTTCCGTTAATGGGTAAAGAAAAGTCGGTACCTGAAGCACGACAAGATATTACTTGGGATAATAAGACCCTGTCTCATTTTGATCCTCCTACAAATGAATGTAAACGGGAAGTTCAAAGGATTATTCATTTGCAAAATGTTGCAAATCAGTTACCGGATGTATTTACTGACACTAAAGGTGTAGTAAAATCTTATATTCCTGCTGTTAATACTCCAGCAAGGATTGAAGTCCCTGAAGGACAAATTGTCAAAGCAGCAATAGGTGAATCTAAAATACGCCTGAAGCGTGGAAGACCTATTGGTGCAAAAGATAAAATTCCCAGAAGGAAAAGAATACAAAATGAATTTGGTGTTCCTGAAGAACACGTACCCACAATACAGGCCACAAATATAATTGATGCTCCTAAAGAGCTTAAATCTTCTATTCCAGAACCTCCTGAAGAGGAAAATCTTGAAGAGTATAAATCTCCTAAAAAGGGACCTCCTGAAGAGGTGTGTCATGAAATGTTTTCCCCTGAAGAGGAACAGGTACCTGAAAATAATGAGATCTCAATACATTTCATGAAAACTGGAGAAATTCTGGATAGAAATAAAACTGTTGTCGACAACATATTTTCATATAAAATGGCCCTTGACATTACCAGAAGTAATGAAGAAAGTGAGCCAAAAAGTGTCGAAAAATGTCGACGTGGAAATGATTGGCCAAAATGGAAAACAGCTATTGAAGCTGAATTAAATTCGCTAGCGAAACGAGAAGTATTTAGACCTGTTGTCCAAACACCAAAGGGTGTAATGCCTGTTGGATATAAGTGGGTATTTGTACGAAAACGTAATGAGAAAAATGAAATTGTGCGATACAAAGCACGGCTTGTTGCACAAGGTTTCCTGCAGAAACCCGGGATTGATTATGAAGAAACATACTCTCCCGTTATGGATGCAATCACATTTAGATTTTTGATTAGTTTGGTTGTTACAAAAGGATTAGAAATGCAGTTGATGGATGTGGTCACTGCATATTTATATAGATCCTTAGACCATGACATATATATGAAAATCCCTGAAGGATATAAGATGCCTGAAGCATCTACAAGTACATCTAGAAATATGTACTCAATCAGACTACAAAGATCTTTATATGGGTTGAAGCAATCCGGACGCATGTGGTATAATCGCTTAAGCGAATATCTATTGAAAGAATGATTTGATAATAATCTTATATGCCCATGTGTTTTTATTAAGAAATCAGAATCCGGATTTGTCATTATTGCGGTTTATGTTGATGATTTAAATATTGTGGGAACTCCTGAAGAGATCTCAAAAACCGCTATATATTTAAAAAATGAATTTGAAATGAAAGATCTTGGCAAAACAAAACTTTATCTCGGCCTGCAGCTTGAGCACTTGCCAAATGGAATTTTTATTCATCAGTCCATGTATACTGGGAAAGTCCTAAAACATTTTTATATGGACAAATCCCATCCCCTGAGTACTCCAATGATTGTTCGAACACTTGATGTGAAGAAAGATCCATTCCGTCCTTGTGATGACGATGAAGAAATTCTTGGTCCTGAAGTACCATATCTCAGTGCAATTGGAGCTTTGATGTATCTTGCAAATTGCACTCGACCAGATATTACATTCTCAGTTAATCTGCTTGCAAGATATAGTTCTGCACCAACTCGAAGGCATTGGAATGGCATTAAACATGTCGTTCGTTACCTTCATGGTACGGTTGATATGAGATTATTTTATCAACGTGGTTCAAGTCCAGAATTGATTGGGTATGCAGATGCAGGTTATCTTTCAGACCCACATAGAGGTAGATCTCAAACTGAATATTTATTTACTTATGGAGATACTGCCATATCATGGAGATCTGTTAAGCAGACACTATCTGCTACTTCTTCAAATCACTCAGAAATCATTGCTATTCATGAAGCAAGTCGAGAGTGTATTTGGTTGAGATCAGTTATTCAACATATCCAGGAAAAGTGTGGACTTCTCATGATCAATAATAGCCCAACAATCTTATATGAAGATAATACTGCTTGTATCACTCAAATCAGAGGAGGATATATCAAAGGTGACAGAACCAAACATATTTCACCAAAATTCTTTTATACTCATGAACTTCAAGAAAAATGTGAAATTGATGTCAAGCAGATACGATCTAGTGATAATCTGGCAGATTTATTCACAAAGGCGTTACCAACTTCCACATTCAAGAAGATTGTGCATAACATTGAAATGCGAAGACTCAAAGATCTTTTGTCATGCACTTTTCAGGGGGAGTAAATGTGCTGATTGTACTCTTTTTCCTTCGCTGAGGTTTTGTCCCACTGGATTTTCCTCTGCAAGGTTTTAATGAGGCAATCTTAAAACACTTATGGATACATAAGAAGACTGTACTCTTTTTCCTTCGCCATTGGTTTTTCTTCTCACTGGGTTTTTACTTGGCAAGGTTTTAACGAGGCAGATTCTTTATGGGTGGTCATTCAAGGGGGAGTGTTATAAACGAAGTCGGCAGCCGCCCCCCTGGCCCACCACTAAATTATGTGAATGACCCCACCACTATTATTTTAAATCTGCATAGTGACTTGTATAGTAACTTGCATAGTAATTTCAACGCCTATAAATATGGGCTTCAGTTGTAATGAAATTCATAAAAAAAAATAGAGAGAGAAAGAAAGATTCAGTTATTAAGAGTTTCAAGAGAATTTCTTATTCCTCTTTTGCAATAGTAATTCCTTTCTTTAAGTTTCATAACATATTATACATTTTTAGATGGATAGTTATGCTTGGGTAGTAAAAAGTGATGTTAATAGTAATAAAAAAATAGGTAAAAAAATAATAATAAAATATTAAAAAGTAGTAAGAAATAATGAATAGTAATAATAAAATAAATAAAAAGTAATAATAAAATAATAAATAATAATAAAATATTCTAAAAAAAAGTAAATCAAACCGTGCTCAATCAAAAAAAAATTGTTTTATCATTTTCCACACGGAAAAATGATAAAAGATTCAAAGTTGGATTGGGTGGAGAAAAGGGCGACTTATCTTAACAACTTTCATCATGTTGAATAGTATTTCTCTGACTAATTATTCATACAAGCCAAAATGTGTAGCGCCTCAACCAAACAAAGACTGATATTTAATCTTTTCTATTGAATTGTTGATTCAACCAGCCACTGCTTTATGACTCTGAAATTTGAACAGAGCAAAAGAACCCATCTCTTTGGTGCATGTTTCTTTCTGACGCTACTACCTCCATTACAACAGAGCAAATTTGATAATATCCTGAGCCTGGTTTCTTCAATTTTCAACCCCAATTCCTGCCAAGAACTTTCTGTTATATACATACACATGTATGTATATATATATATATATAATATCCTGCCTTTTGAGCTTCTAAAGGCCGTTCTTCAGCCATATTGATGACACTTTTTTGGCTTAAATTGGCTCCTCACGCATCCTCATCTTTTCGCATAATGCTTGCTTTTGTTTTTCTATGGTGCTCTGGCTCTTTGATCACCTTTGTGGTTGGCGGAGGCAATGAGACGGACAAATTGGCCTTACTTGACTTCAAGGCTAAGGTAAATGATCCACTTGGCGTTTTGAGCTCCTGGAATGATAGCAATCACTTCTGCCGGTGGCAAGGGGTTTCATGTGACCGGCGGCAACACCAGAGGGTCACAAAGTTGGACCTTCAATCCCAAAATCTAGGGGGCTTTATATCGCCACAAGTTGGAAACTTGAGTTTTCTCAGAGAACTAAACCTCTTAAACAACAGTTTTATTCGTATAATCCCTCCAGAAGTTGGCCTTTTGCGCAGACTTCAAGTCTTGAAATTGGGCAACAACAATCTCAGCGGCCAAATTCCGAGCAATATATCCGCTTGCACCAACCTCATCTACATCGGAGTTCATTATAATCAGTTAATTGGAGAAATCCCAGATGAGCTTGCCTCCTTGTCCAAGCTTCGATGGTTTTATATTTACAATAATGGACTAACAGGACGTATCCCATCTTCTTTTGGAAACTTATCATCTCTAGAAGAATTGAATGTTGCTTTTAATGAATTGGGTGGAAGTATTCCTGATTCTTTTGGCCAGCTAAAGAAGCTGAGATTTTTACGTTTGAGTTCAAATAGGTTTTCTGGGACATTCCCTCAATCAGTTTTTAATCTCTCTTCTATCACATTCTTTGATGTAGGAGCCAACAGAATACAAGGGAGTCTTCCTTGGGACTTGGGCATCACCTTACCCAATCTCAAAAGTTTTAACATTTTCTTCAATCAATTTACTGGGTCTATCCCTGTTTCGATAGCTAATGCATCCTATCTATATGACCTGAAAATGCAATCAAATAAACTCGCTGGGATAGTCCCTTCTTTGGAAATGCTGTACAGACTTCAGAAATTTGTCATTCACTCCAATCTTCTTGGAAATAGTGGAGGAAATGACTTAAGTTTTCTTTGCTCTCTAATGAATGCCACGGATCTCAGCATATTGGCTATAGGTTCCAATAAACTTGGCGGTGAGTTACCTAATTGCATTGGCAACTTCTCAACTACTCTTAGCAGGTTTCTTCTACGAAGTAATAGAATATTTGGAAGCATTCCTGAAGGCATAGGAAATCTCATCAACTTGGAGACGCTGGAGATGGCCGAGAACACAATCTCAGGTAATATACCCTCTGAGATTGGATATCTTGAGAAGTTAAGAATTTTGGATTTATCTGCAAACAATCACTCAGGAAACATTCCACCCTCTTTAGGAAACTTAACATCGTTGATAGAATTATATTTAGGAGGGAATAATCTTCGTGGTCGAATCCCTCCAAGCCTAGCCAAGTGTCAAAATTTGCAGTATTTGAATCTTTCCAGGAACAAGCTCAGTGGTGTAATACCCCCACAAGTCATGGGTCTCTCATTCTCGCCAATCAGTATGGACTTGTCTGAGAACCTATTTACTGGTAATCTCCCAGTGGAAATAGGAAACTTGAGAAATATAGAAAGTTTAAATATTTCTGCAAATAAGTTATTCGGTGAAATCCCATCAAGTCTTGGTAGCTGTGTAAAACTAGAAGTTCTTGCCATGAGACAAAACTTCTTCCAGGGGTCCATTCCTTCGTCATTTGAATCATTAAGAGGCATTGAACTTTTAGATCTTTCTAACAATAATTTGTCTGGAGAAATTCCAAATTTTTTGGAACATCTCAACTTCCTGCATATATTGGATCTTTCCTACAACCATTTTAGTGGGGAGGTACCAACACAGGGTGCTTTCAGTAATGCAAGTGAGACTTCAGTTAAGGGAAATGGTGAGCTCTGTGGTGGCATAACTGAGTTTCAGCTTCCTAAATGTAAAAATGAAAAATCTAAGAAGAGACAGAAGTTTACCCTTGCCTTGAAGTTGATAGTCTCTATACTTTCTGGACTTCTTGGAGTAACTTTGGTTCTGTTATGTCTACTTATTTCTTTAAAAAAGAAAATAAAAGAAAACAGTTCAAAAAACTCAGAAAATTTGCTTTTCAATGCATCTTACCAAAGTCTCCTAAAAGCTACTGATGGGTTCTCCTCGGCTAATTTAATTGGTGCGGGTAGCTTTGGATCTGTGTATAAAGGAATCCTTGATCAGGGTACATCTACAATTGCTGTCAAGGTCCTCAACCTTTTGCGCCATGGTGCTTCAAAGAGTTTCATTGCTGAATGTGAGGCTTTGAGAAATATTAGGCATCGGAATCTAGTGAAGGTACTTACAGCTTGTTCAAGTGTTGACTATCAAGGTCATGATTTCAAGGCTTTGGTGTATGAGTTCATGGTAAACGGCAATCTAGATGAGTGGTTGCACCCAACCCCAAGAACAAACGAGGCTTCTAGAAAACGACAGAGTTTGAGTCTGCTCCAAAGGCTAGATATCGCTATTGATATTGCTAGTGCTATGAAATATCTTCACCATGATTGTGCTACACCGATCGTTCACTGTGATCTCAAACCGGGCAATGTCCTTCTCGATGAAGAAATGACCGCACGGGTAGGTGACTTTGGCTTGGCAAGATTCCTTACCGATATCGCTCAAGATTATTCAACTGTTCAATCAAGCTCCACTGGAGTAAGAGGAACAGCAGGTTATGCTCCTCCAGGTGAGTTTTCAATTTAGCTTTAAATAAATCAAGATATTTTTGACTATGCAAACTGAGCATTAGTATTTTCAGTTCGTGTTCTAAAATACTAGTTAGGATAGATCCCTGGTAGTTTAGAACACCAAATGGCAGAGGCTTATCATTAGCCACAAATTATACCAAATTATAAAGCAAATGGAGGTTCACAGAAGCATAGATGCAAACATAACAAAGGCATCACAAGATACAGTAATGCATAACCAAGCCAGAACCAATGCAAAGAAGCATGTAAATCCATCCATAACAGCAACCACCATACCAACCGGTATAAACAGATAACAAAAGAGCATGAAGAATGAGTTTTAAAAAGGCCTTCTTCCTGTCGAGCTAACAAGAAAAGAACAAGGAACAAACATTATTGATACTGTTGATCTTGGTTTATACGTCATCATAGGCTATATATACAACTGAATATAGATATTTGCCGACTATATAACAAAAACACATTAAATTCTGGCATTATCTTTTCTTAGAAAACAAAATATGTTGTATATGAACGTACAGAGTACGGAATGGGGAATGAGGCGTCAACAAGTGGAGATGTTTACAGTTATGGCATACTCTTGTTGGAGATGTTCACTGGGAAAAGGCCAACCGATGACATGTTCAAGGATGACTTTTTGCTGCATGAATTTGTCAAGGTAGCTCTGCCTAAACAACAGGTTGATGTTGTTGATCCTGTTCTTCTTCGGGAAATAGAAGATCTCGGAGCGTCAAGATCGGATGATGCTCCCGACCAGAGTCAAATAACAAGTTCCAACATCCGAGAATGTTTGAGTTTGATACTTGGGATCGGAGTAGCTTGTTCTATGGAACTTCCAAAAGAAAGGATGAATATCAAGGATGTCTTGGCAGAGTTGCATTCGATCCGAGAAAAAACTTGTTGGAATTGGTATACGCACAGAGAAAGAACTGAAGGGTCGATTGATTAGCAATACCTTTTGCTTAGAAAACAATAATTTATTTGTTATAAATCGGCAGCCGCCCCTGCTCCCATCACTAAATTATGTGAATGATTCCATCACTATTATTTTAAATATGCATAGTGATTTGCATAGTGACTTACATAGTAACTTGCATAGTAATTTCAACACCTATAAATATGAGCTTCAGTTGTAATGAAATTCATAAGAAAAAAATAGAGAGAGAAAGAAAGCTTCAGTTCTTAAGAATTTCAAGAGAATTTCTTATTTCTCTTTTACAATAGTAGTTCCTTTCTTTAAGTTTCATAACACGTTATCAGCACGACGGTTCTGCCAATTCTAAAGCTAGTGGCCTTATTCCTCTGTAAGTTTTTCAATATATTATTTGAAATCTTTGATATATTTTATTGATGATTATCTGTGTGAATTTATAAATATATTTTTTGAGATATGCATATTTATTATTTATATGTGTAGAAAATGGCAAATCTTACAAAATTGGAATTTGTTGCTCTTGATATATTTGGGAAAAATTATTTATCCTCGATACTTGATGCTGAAATACATCTTGATGCAATGAACCTGGGAGAAACTATTAAAGAAGGAAATCAAGCATCCCTGCAGGAACGTGCCAAAGCAATGATTTTCCTTCGCCACCATCTTCATGAAGAATTGAAAACTGAATATCTCACTGTAAAAGATCCCTATATTTTGTGGAACAATTTAAGGGAGATGTATGAACACCAGAAGACTGTCATCCTCCCAAGAGCTCGTTCTCAATGGATGCACCTGAGGTTGCAAGATTATCAAAGTGTTAGTGAGTATAATTCCGCACTTTTTAAAATAAGCTCAGTATTAAAATTATGCGGTGAGAAAATCACCGATGAAGATATGCTAGAGAAGACTTTTACTACATTTCATGCCTCGAATGTGCTCCTGCAGCAGCAGTATCGAGAGAGAAAGTTCAAAAAATATTCTGAATTTATATCATGTCTTCTAGTAGCTGAGCAGAATAATGAGCTCTTATTAGAAAGCCATCAGTCACGCCCTACTGGCTCAATATCATTCCCTGAAATGAATGGTAATAGGTTTGCATCATTCCCAGAAGTGAATGGTGCATCCTTTAGAAGAAATCGGAGGCGTGGACGTGGTAGGAGAAATTATAGAAATGTTGGTCCCAGGAGTGACAACATTAAAAGGGATTATAATATACCATATCACCAGAAGTGGTACAATTCAGAGAGGGGTAAAAATCCTCAGAATAATTCTTCAAAGAAAAGTGAAGAGGTGTGCCATAGATGTGGAATGACTGGACATTGGTCACGTACCTGTCGTACGGCCAGGCACTTAGCTGATTTATATCAAGCTTCTATTAAAGGAAAGAATAAAGTGCATGAAACAAATTTAGTAGAATCATCAGATGATTTATTAGATTCAGTAGATGTAGACGTTACTCATCTTGATGTATCTGATTTCTTTAATCATCCTGATGGTAGTATTGAACACTTAATTGGAGATGGAAGTGTTCCACTCAATTAATGTATTTTCTTTCTATCAATAATAAAAGTTTTGTATATTTTGTAGAATCATGGATCACATTGATGAGCTTTTTATCTCTGAGTTGAATGATAAAGATATATGTCTGGCTGACAGTGCTACAACTCACACAATTCTCAAAGAAAAGAAATATTTTCAAAATCTAATACTAAATAAAGCCTATATCCATACCATATCAGGTTCATCGGATTTAATTGGGGGCTCCGGAAGAGCTTATATTGTGTTGCCTAATGGCACCAAATTTTGTATTGATGATGCTCTATTATCTTCACAATCCAGAAGAAATTTATTGAGTTTCAAAGATATACGTCGTAATGATTACCATATTGAAACGACCAATGAAGGCAGTAAAAAGCATCTTCTTATTACTAAAACAGTATCGGACCAGAAGCTCGTATTAGAAAAACTGTCTGCTCTATGTTCTGGATTGTATTATACAAAAATGAGAACAATTGAATCATATGTGGTAATGCACCAGAAGTGCATTGACCCTAAAGTATTTATGAATTGGCATGATCGCCTTGGACATCCGGGTTCTATAATGATGAGACGAATTATTGAAAATTCGCATGGGCATCCCTTAAAGAATCAAAAGATATTTCTACCCAATGAATCTCCGTGCTCTGCATGTTCTCAAGGTAAGTTAATTATTAGACCATCTCCCTCAAAAATCATTGTTGAATCTCCATCCTTTTTACAAAGGATTCACGGAGATATATGTGGGCCTATTCATCCATCAAGTGGACCATTTAGATATTTTATGGTTCTAATTGATGCATCTAGTCGATGGTCACATGTTTGTCTTCTTTCCACTAGAAATGTTGCATTTGCTAGACTTCTTGCTCAGATAATTAAACTACGAGCACAATTTCCTGAGTATCCAATTAAGACCATTCGATTGGATAATGCAGGTGAATTTTCATCTCAAGTTTTTGATGATTATTGCATGTCAATAGGAATAGATGTTGAACATCCTGTTGCCCATACACACACACAAAACGGTTTAGCTGAGTCTTTGATCAAAAGGTTTCAACTAATCGCTAGACCTTTACTTATGAAATCAAGACTACCTATTTCTGTTTGGGGACATGCTATACTTCATGCAGCATCTCTAATTCGCATTAGACCATCTGCATATCATAAATATTCTCCATTACAGCTTGTATATGGTCAACAACCAAATATTTCTCATCTTCGTACTTTTGGATGTGCTGTATATGTTCCAATTGCACCTCCACAACGTACAAAAATAGGCCCCCAACGTAGACTTGGGATATATGTTGGTTTTGATTCTCCATCCATTATTAGATACCTTGAACCCCTTACAGGGGATATGTTTAAAGCACGTTTTGAAGATTGTCATTTTGACGAATCAAATTTTCCGTTAATGGGTAAAGAAAAGTCGGTGCCTGAAGCACGACAAGATATTACTTGGGATAATAAGACCCTGTCTCATTTTGATCCTCCTACAAATGAATGTAAACGGGAAGTTCAAAGGATTATTCATTTGCAAAATGTTGCTGTTGAACCCAAGGTTTCAAGTTTCATATAAATCTACAAATGGATTTTGATGATAACAAATGAATTCAAAGAATAAAAAAGTTTCAAGCTCAAGTTGTCCACACAATAGAATCAAGCACATCAAGGAAGCAAGCATGAGCAAGAAGGGAATAAGTTCACATTAAAATCATAGAGTAATTTTGTAAATCTCTTAAAAATTCAAAATTAGGATTAAGGCTCAAAATTAATATTTTATCATAAAGCATTAAAATATATTTTCCACATGTGCATGATATTTTGAAAATTAAATTTGAAAATTTTGAAAGATGATTGATTGTCATCTTTCACATGTGCATCACATGATTAAAGGTTTGAACTTTGAAAATTTTGAAAGATGATTGATTGTCATCTTTCACATGTGCATGACATGATTAAATGTTTAAATTTTGAAAATATTAAGATGATTGATTGTCATCTTTCACATATGCATGTTTTATTTAAATATTTTCAAAAGTGGTGTATGTTTTTCTTGACTTATGCAAAAGGTAGATGTCTTTATTTGAAAATTTTGAAAAGTAAAGTGTGCTCCTTTTGTCATATGCAAAAAGTAAAAGATTATGTTTGAAATTTTTGAAAAGTAAAGTGTGCTCCTTTTGTCACATGCAAAAAGTAAAAATATTAGATTTGAAATTTTTGAAAAGTAAATGATGATGTTTTTGATATGGGAATCTTTTCAAATTTGAAATTGAAAAATCATTTGCCTATAAATAGCTCACTTGAGTTTTACAAAATACACAACAAGAGCTTACACATCTATTGCTAAGTTTTGCATCATTTCTTCAAAACTCTCATTCTCTCTTTTCTAAAGTTTTGAGCTTTAATTCTTATTCTTGTTGAGAGAGATATAGGTTACGCTGTATTGTTTCTATCTCACTCATTGAGGAGTGTACTTTGATAGTCTACCTACTATCAATTCTTGTATCAGTAAAAGGGTGTGTATAACCCTTGTGTGTGTAGAAGGTGTTCTACACGGGGAATAGTTAAATCACCAAGTGTAAGGTGATTGGAAGTGTAGAAGGTGTTCTACACGTGGAATAGTTAAATCACCAAGTGTGAGGTAATTGGAAGTGTAGAAGGTGTTCTACACGGATTCTTTGGAGCGGTGCTGCTCAAAGGTGTAATAGGTTTCTATCTCCACCTAAAGGAGATTGAATAGTGGATTTGGGGATCCTCAAGAGGTAGCTTGAGGCGAGGACGTAGGCAGTGGGGCCGAACCTCGTTAACATACTGAGTTTGCTTCTCTCTTACCCTTCCTCTTTATATTTATTATTGTTTCATATTTTATTTATATTTTATATTATATATTTGATTTATAATTGTTATTTTTTAAATACAACTCAATTCACCCCCCCTCTTGTGTTAGTCATCTGGGCAACAGTTGCAAATCAGTTACCGGATGTATTTACTGACACTAAAGGTGTAGTAAAATCTTATATTCCTGCTGTTAATACTCCAGCAATGATTGAAGTCCCTGAAGGACAAATTGTCAAAGCAGCAATAGGTGAATCTAAAATACGCCTGAAGCGTGGAAGACCTATTGGTGCAAAAGACAAAATTCCCAGAAGGAAAAGAATACAAAATGAATTTGGTGTTCCTGAAGAACACGTACCCACAATACAGGCCACAAATATAATTGGTGCTCCTAAAGAGCTTAAATCTTCTATTCCAGAACCTCCTGAAGAGGAAACTCTTGAAGAGTATAAATCTCCTAAAAAGGGACCTCCTGAAGAGGTGTGTCATGAAATGTTTTCCCCTGAAGAGGAACAGGTACCTGAAAATAATGAGATCTCAATACATTTCATGAAAACTGGAGAAATTCTGGATAGAAATAAAACTGTTGTCGACAACATATTTTCGTATAAAATGGCCCTTGACATTACCAGAAGTAATGAAGAAAGTGAGCCAAAAAGCGTCGAAGAATGTCGACGTAGAAATGATTGGCCAAAATGGAAAACAGCTATTGAAGCTGAATTAAATTCGCTAGCAAAACGAGAAGTATTTGGACCTGTTGTCCAAACACCAAAGGGTGTAATGCCTGTTGGATATAAGTGGGTATTTGTACAAAAACGTAATGAGAAAAATGAAATTGTGCGATACAAAGCACGACTTGTTGCACAAGGTTTCCTGCAGAAACCCGGGATTGATTATGAAGAAACATACTCTCCCGTTATGGATGCAATCACATTTATATTTTTGATTAGTCTGGTTGTTACAAAAGGATTAGAAATGCGGTTGATGGATGTGGTCACTGCATATTTATATGGATCCTTAGACCATGACATATATATGAAAATCCCTGAAGGATATAAGATGCCTGAAGCATCTACAAGTACATCTAGAAATATGTACTCAATCAGATTACAAAGATCTTTATATGGGTTGAAGTAATCCGGACGCATGTGGTATAATCGCTTAAGCGAATATCTATTGAAAGAAGAATTTGAGAATAATCTTATATGCCCATGTGTTTTTATTAATAAATCAGAATCCGGATTTGTCATTATTGCGGTTTATGTTGATGATTTAAATATTGTGGGAACTCCTGAAGAGATCTCAAAAACCGCTATATATTTAAAGAATGAATTTGAAATGAAAGATCTTGGCAAAACAAAACTTTGTCTCGGCCTGCAGCTTGAGCACTTGCCAAATGGAATTTTTATTCATCAGTCCATGTATACTGGGAAAGTCCTAAAACATTTTTATATGGACAAATCTCATCCTCTGAGTACTCCAATGATTGTTCGAACACTTGATGTGAAGAAAGATCCATTCCGTCCTTGTGATGACGATGAAGAAATTCTTGGTCCTGAAGTACCATATCTCAGTGCAATTGGAGTTTTGATGTATCTTGCAAATTGCACTCGACCAGATATTACATTCTCAGTTAATCTGCTTGCAAGATATAGTTATGCACCAACTCGAAGGCATTGGAATGGCATTAAACATGTCCTTCGTTACCTTCATGGTACGGTTGATATGGGATTATTTTATCAACGTGGTTCAAGTCCAGAATTGATTGGGTATGCAGATGCAGGTTATCTTTCAGACCCACACAGAGGTAGATCTCAAACTGGATATTTATTTACTTATGGAGATACTGCCATATCATGGAGATCTGTTAAGCAGACACTATCTGCTACTTCTTCAAATCACTCAGAAATCATTGCTATTCATGAAGCAAGTCGAGAGTGTATTTGGTTGAGATCCGTTATTCAACATATCCAGGAAAAGTGTGGACTTCTCATGATCAATAATAGTCCAACAATCTTATATGAAGATAATACTGCTTGTATCACTCAAATCAGAGGAGGATATATCAAAGGTGACAGAACCAAACATATTTCACCGAAATTCTTTTATACTCATGAACTTCAAGAAAAATGTGAAATTGATGTCAAGCAGATACGATCTAGTGATAATCTGGCAGATTTATTCACAAATGCGTTATCAATTTCCACATTCAAGAAGATTGTGCATAACATTGGAATGCGAAAACTCAAAGATCTTTTGTCATGCACTTTTCAGGGGAGTAAATGTGCTGATTGTACTCTTTTTCCTTCGCTGAGGTTTTGTCCCACTGGATTTTCCTCTGCAAGGTTTTAATGAGGCAATCTTAAAGCACTTGTGGATACATAAGAAGACTGTACTCTTTTTCCTTCGTCATTGGTTTTTCTTCCCACTGGGTTTTTACTTGGCAAGGTTTTAACGAGGCAGATTCTTTATGGGTGGTCATTCAAGGGGGAGTGTTATAAACGAAGTCGGCAGCTGCCCCCCCTGTCCCAGCACTAAATTATGTGAATGATCCCACCACTATTATTTTAAATCTGCATAGTGACTTGCATAGTGACTTGCATAGTAACTTGCATAGTAATTTCAACGTCTATAAATATGGGCTTCAGTTGTAATGAAATTCATAAGAAAAAAATAGAGAGAGAAATAAAGTTTCAGTTCTTAAGAATTTTAAGAAAATTTCTTATTTCTCTTTTACAATAGTAGTTCCTTTCTTTAAGTTTCATAACATTATTGTACTTTTCTATTGCCACTTATATATTTTTTTCTTTGTAGGTAATTCAGTTTCTTTAGAGAAATATAGGGAGGGATTGCAATCTTAATACACAAAGATGAAAGAAAGATGTAAGACTATATATTTGATCACAAGAAAAAAGGAACATATATGTGCAATAAATATGTGCAAATATGAGTATTATATTAATCAATATCATTGCAATTCTTATTTCAAGATGGAAAATGATTATTAATGTATTGTTATTTTTTTTTATATTTTTTAAAAATATTTTAAAATGATAAAAAATAATTATAATAAAACTTTAAACTTATTAAAAAGAAATTTGGCTAGATGGTAAGTTCTAACAGTCATTTGAGGGTAGCATGGTAGCACGACCCTTTCAAGATTAAATATACAGGCCACGTGCACTTTCATTAAAAAATTATAAATTTTGAATCCATATAAAAAAAATAAATTATTCTTTTAATAATAGACTCTAATTATTTTCAAAGACACTACACGAGATTTGTATACTAAAATCTTATCTAGCACTACTTTTTGAAAATTGTGAGTAAATTTGGACCCCAAAAAATGCAAACTTGCGCGTCTTTAAATTGTAATTAACATTATTTTTAAAAACTTTCTACTATATTGTTACTTAATTTTCCTTAGATTCAACTACTAGATGTAGATCTATATAAATAATAATGATTTAGTGACATAATTTTGAAACATATTTCACTAGAGTTTCCTTTATGCTTATATTGATTTGATTTTTTATCTTTATTTTTGTAATTTTCTATCTTAAAATTTATGTTTTTTTATCAAGTAAGATGTATATACAATCCTGGAGTCTACAGGCTTTATATATTCTATTTGAAAGAAAATGGTGACTATTATTAAAAAAAGAATTTTTTTTTAGATAGAGTATGCGAGGACTTCACATTCTAAAATTTTAAATATCATTTTTTTTTTCACATTGATAGATATAATTCAATTTAAATTATTGTTTTTGTAGAACTTAAAGTTTTAAGTCTCGTATCTATATAAAAATTTTGATGATAACAAATAAATTGAAAACTCAAATTCAAATTGTCTATGCATGAAGAGAGCTAAGCACATCAAGAAATCAAGTATGAACAAAAAGAAGAACAAGTTTACAAATAAAGTTCATAGAATAATTTTGTATATATTTTAAAATTTGAAATTGGATTAAGGCTCAAAATTAATATTTTCTCATAAAGTATCAAATTATATTTTTTACATTTGCATATACATAAAGATTTGAATTTGTAAAATGATTGATTGTTATCTTTAACATGTGCATATGTTGTTTGAAAATATTGAAGAGTGGTTGTATGTTTTTTTGATAAATACAAAAGATAGATGATTTTGTTTGAAAATATTGAAAGGTGGTTGTGTGTTTTTTTGATATATGCAAAAAGAAGATGATTTGTTTTGAAAAATAAATTATACTCATTTTGTCATGTATAAAAAGTAAAAAATTAGATTTGATTTTTTTGAAAAATGAATTGAGTTGTTTTTGACAAATGCAAAAATGAGATGCTTTTATTTGAAAATTTTGAAAAGTAAATAGTGCTCTTATTTGACATGTGAATTTTTTCAAATTTGAATATGAAAACTTATTTACCTATAAATAACTCACTTGAGTTTTGTAAAAATTACAACAAGAGCTTATATATTAATTGTTAAATTTTGTATCATTTTTTCAAATCTCTGATTCTCTCTTCTCTAAATTTTATGTTTTAATTCTTGTTCATTGTGAGAGAGATATAGGTTGTACTGTATTGTTTTTATCTCATTCATTGAGGAGTGTATTCTGATAACTTACCCACTATCAGATTTTATATTTGTAAAATGGTACGTATAACCCTTGTGTGTATAAAAAGTGTTCTATACAGGAAATAGTTGAATCACCAAGTGTGAAATGATTGCAAGTATAGAGGGTATTCTATACGGATTCTTTGCAGTGGTGTTGCTCAAAAGTATAATAGGTTTTTATCTCCACCTGAAGGAGATTGAATAGTAAATTTGAGATCATCAAAGAGTAACTTGAAGCAAGAACGTAGGCAGTGGGGCTGAATCTCGTTAAATACTGAGTTTGCTTTTTCTTATCTTTACTCTTTATATTTCTTGCTGCTTCATATTCTGTTTATATTTTATATTCTATATTTGGTTTATAAGATTAATTTTTTAATATAATCTAATTTATCTCCCTCTTGTATTAATTATCTAGGCAATAATTTTAATTTTATTTATTTTTAAATAGTTGATGTAAAAATCAAATGCCACAAAAAACAATAAATAAGTTGATAAGAATTATTTTGATAAACGAAATGATAAATTGGGCCGTGCCGAAGCCCACACGATTTGCTTCAAATATAAGCATAACCAAGCCATCTATGGACCCCAAACTGAGAAGAGGGAAAGGAAAATCAATCAGCAGGCAGTAAGAAGCTGCTCGTTTGACATCGATGGCGTCAGGAGGGAACACGGTGGAGTGGCAAGTGCGGCCGCCGAACCCGAAGAACCCAATCGTATTCTTTGACATAACCATCGGTAACATTCCCGCCGGCCGCATCAAGATGGAGCTCTTCGCCGATATCACTCCCAAAACCGCCGAAAATTTCAGGTTTAGCCACTTCCCCCTTCCGCTTTCCCTCTCTTATGCTCCTTTTGTTTAAATTTTCTAAAATGAATTTACTTGTTATTTCTGTGTTACCCCGCAGGCAGTTCTGCACTGGCGAGTACAGGTAAAAGTAGTGTAAAATTTCACTCTCTCCTCTCTCTCATATGCATGAACCTGTTTATTGAATTTATAGTTTACTCATTTCAGTTTTCGATTCTATTTAAAATATTAGCTTTAAGTGAGGCTAAATTGGCAGGAAAGCCGGGTTGCCTGTGGGTTACAAGGGATGCCAGTTCCATAGAGTGATTAAGGATTTCATGATTCAGGCTGGTGACTTCTTGAAGGTCGGTAGCATCCTCATTTGTTAAAAATGTAACAAGTCTACGAATCCTATCATTTTTGTTAAGGACTTCGTATATTTCTGATGGTAAAATGGGTTACACTTTGGCTACGCCCAATTGACATTAATAAATTTTTACTTATAAAAAAAGGGTTACACTAAGCTTTTTGAGCAGTTGATCTGTTTCTCTCTTTGCATCCCATATGGTGATACCATGCACGAACTTGAACTCGAACACATTAGAAGCTGAGGAATCTCTGAAAGACGAAGGGAACCGGAGCTGAGAACAAGATAGAAAGCACAATTTCTCATTTGAAGCGTGAGAATTGTCTGGTCAGTTGGGTCAGGAAGAGAGGGGGCTGGTCTTGTAGAGAATTGGGTATTTCGTAACATCTGTCCAATAAAAGCCCTTCTTTTTCTTTTGAGTGAGGGATGCTCAAGTGTTGATTGAAAGACACAGATAGAATGGAGAGGAACTATTGATGGAGTCATACCAGACACACTTTAGTGACACACCTTTATTTGCTATCCTGTTATTATATAACAACACATCCACTAGCCCAGTAGAAGGATACTGCATTAAGATTCCTGTTGCTAGAACTAAAGTGTCAAAGCTGCTTGAGCAGTTCTTTAGGAAGACTAACGAGCCTGATAATGATTTTCATATTGTAGCATTTATCCATCAACACCTGCACGCACAGACACTCCTGCACCTGTAATCCTTAAAAATTCTACTTCTACAACCATATGTTACTTCATCACATGAATAATACTGCGACCAGTTTTATAGTCATGCAATTTTTTTTTATCAGTCTGTGCAATTCTTACTACTACAGTATTCTTTGCAGGGTGATGGTAGTGGATGTATTTCCATCTACGGACATAAGTTTGATGATGAAAATTTTATTGCCAAACACACTGGTCCTGGTCTGTTATCAATGGTATGTGTCTGTCTTGTTGAAAATTATATGCCATGATAAACTATTGGCTGTGCCTTTCCTGTATTCTTGGAGTGTTCATAATTTTAACTGTAACTTATTGTCTTTAGGGACTTGGGATAGCATCTATGGATTGCATCCTGGACTTGTATGAAAACAACTTTCCAAATCCCAATACATTAATAAATAAAACACACACTTGTTAGGGCAAACATATTGCCTCTTTTGTTCGGATATTGATTCTGTCCAGAGAACTTCCTCTGAATTCTCTTATAATATCTACTTTACATAGCCTCTCATGCTAAACAGCTAAATTATACTATAATTTAAAGTTGATTAAATTAATCGAATTGTGTTGAGGCTTGTAAAGAATTCAGTAGACTTCATTATAATAGGAGTAGAGGAGAGTTGGCTGATGGAAATAAGCTCTTACAGTTTGCTTATGTGTATGAGCTAATATCATTACCAAACCTCATGTCTTTCTCATTTTAGCACAAAATTTTGTTATGATATAAGTGTGTTCAAATGCTAAGAAGGATTGTCTTTTTTCCTCCTCTTGCTGCAGGCAAATAGCGGACCAAATTCTAATGGTAGTCAGGTCATTCATCGACTTCTTCTCTCTCTCTCTCTCTCTCTCTCTCTCTCTCTCACAGACACACACATGCACAGGGACATCATTTTTGGCCATAATATGATGTGCGGCAATAATTGGTCCCACTTCAGTTACCTGCCAAGTATGGGATGCATTTAGATGGGTGGAGATGGGGAACTAGAAACAACCCCCCCTCCCCCCCCCCCCCCCCTCCCTTCTCTCTCTCAAGGTTTGGGTAGATCACCTTTACAAATTAAAAATTATAGCTAGCATGCTGGTATGGGTACTTTATAAAACGGGTATTTTGATATTATTTCACTAAGGTTATTTTATTGTCAGCCGTACCACTGAAATTGCTAATTTTTTAGGCTCCTCTACCTTAGTTGTTTAGTCTTATAAAGGATGTAACCGAACTAGGAAGTCCTTCTATCCCTTGATCGAGTATCCTTTATCTCATGTTATATGTGTTGGCACTGCATACCTGGTAATATAGGCACTCAATTTGAGTTTAAACCTGTCACCCTATTTCCCCTTCATTGATGTTCAAAGTAACAGGAGACTGACTTGTGTTCAAATGAGTTCCGTTGAAGTTTTCCTAATTTTTTTGCTGTTAACTATCGTATTTTGTGTTGATTAAAATTCTCATTTACTGCAGTTCTTTATCACTTGTTCAAAATGCGATTGGCTTGACAATAAGCACGTTGTATTTGGGGTATGCTCTTAACTCCAGCTGAATTTTGCTGTACAATTTATTCATGAATAATACCAAAATTGCACACAATAATTGAGTGTTCCCTATTGTTGGTTGGGTCAGTTTGACATGCTGTTGAAGTGAATTAAGGTCCTTGGCAACAGTATTAGGACTGATCTGATCTGATAACTGGAATGATTTTAGTTAACCCAAGAACTAGACAAACACAACCTGAGATCTAGTGGTTCAGTTACCCCGTTCAGATCTTCATGGAACGCTTATCAATTGCTTTCAAACTTTTAATTGATTTATCTATTCTTTGTATTATTTTCTGTTGCGATGGCCAAAACATTATTTCATCCTCTTTTTTTGGGGGGCGGGGCTGCTTCCCAGATGGAAGTCTTTTTGGCATGTTATTTACTTTTGTCAATTTGTATGCAGAGGGTACTCGGAGATGGTCTTTTGGTTGTCAGGAAGATTGAGAATGTGGCTACGGGACCCAACAACCGACCTAAGCTCGCATGCATTATTGCTGAGTGTGGGGAAATGTAAACTTTAGTTGAGAAACATGCCTAACATAAATTATCTCCATAACCCATAGAGAGCTGATTCTCCAAATCAAGTGAGACCATTATCAATGGTGATTCCCTTCAATTAATGGAAAACATGTTATCATTCTCAATATCACGTTTCTGCTAGATGGTTTTTTCTTCACTCAGCTATAGAAGTCTCAAATCATATTTGTGTGTGCAGACAGAATGTTTTTGTCTTTTGTCCTCTACAGGGCAACTTAGTGTCTGTTTGGATAGTGAGATGAGATAAGTTGTGATTGCTTATGAATAGTAATAAGATTGTTGAGTTGAAATGAAATGAAATGAGATGAATAGGGATGAGATGATCTTTGTATCCAAATGGACCCTTATTCTATTATCCAATGCTACTAGTTCTCCTTTGACGTGAGTGGGATCTTGAAGAGGTGGCTTGGATAATAGTGTTTTTTGATAAGTAATAAGAAATTTTATTTATATGAATATAAGTAGGTATAGTCTAAGTACACAAGGAAAAATAAAAAGTTCTAATAAACTATTCTCCAGACTCCATGCACTTGGGATTGACCCTCCATGGCCCCTGCATGGGAGGATGGATTGGCTCCTCCCATCTTTATCTAATAATGGTTGTCTTTTTAGTTTAACTTATGTAAAATGATAAATTTGCAACTATTTTTGTAATTATTTTCTGACTCTACTTCTACTTCTACTTCGAATAGAGGGTTTTTATGTGAAATGTTACAATTACATGGGTTGATAATAAAATAAGTTGTAAAATAATTATAAGAGAGTTAAAAGAAAAGATAAGATGATAAAGTTCCATTTAACCAAAAATTCATTTTGATGGCTGTCACTTCTCAGTGGTATGGTAATGAAAATGACGTCGCATTCAAGTTGCCCATGACCAGCAGCTGTTTTTATAGCCTCTCACATAAACAGTACTTGCCATGATAGTGTTCTTGTGAGGGGCTATGCTGAGTGCTCGTATCCCCAGCATTACTCCTACGAATTACACTTTTGTAATAACATAAACAAAGACACAGTAACTGAGTTTGAGACTTTGAGTTTATAAGTTGCTGGGCCATGGGCCAGTATAATTTCTGCGTCTAAGTAGGCCCAACTGGGTGAGCATCACTATCAGTCACACTGGTCAGAAGTTTATGATCGAATGCACTACAGTTTTCTACTTCCTTCTCCTTCTTCTTCTTTTTTTTTTTTAAGAGATGCTTCTCGAAGTGAGCTATCCAGACATTATTTTTATCAAATACCTGGGAGTGTTGCACAGTTATCCTATCTCTTTTGCCAGGCGAGTCAGCTCCAATGGCGTTTGCATTACGGAGTGTGAAGGTTCCGCCAAACTCGGCAAGTCTGGACGAAGCGAGGACCCGAGTCTTCGATTTCTTCAGGTCCGCCTGCAGGTCCCTACCCACCATCATGGAAATCTACAACCTCGATGACGTCGTTACGATCTCCCAGCTCCGTTCCACCATCGCCTCCGAGATCCGGAAGAACGCCCACATCACCAATCCCAAGGTCCGGGAATTTTATTATTTTCCCTTCTCTGGGGGACTTCAGAAATTTTGTACGAAACAAACAGGCACTTAGGATTGTTTTGGTTTGGTTTTTGCCTTTTGGTTCCAATGATCTCTGATTCCAGCAACGTAGCTATTACGTAAAATAATTGATTTTGATTGGTCTAATTTTGTTTATTTGATCTGATTCACCTGTTGAATTGCGTTTGCTAATTTTTACTTTCAGATAAACATTAAAGTTACTAGATTTTCATTTTGGATGCATTTTGATTTTGGGCGTTAATCTGGTAAAGCTAACGTGATTGAACATAATTGCCTTTATGTTTGTTGCAATTGGCATCGATGGTGTTGGAGACATCTTCTGCAGCATTGTTCTAGCCTCTAGGAGTATGGGAAGAACAATTTGGTTGGGTGAGAAGAAGTTTACCTGTAGAGAAGATTGTTGCCATAAATAGGGAGAATTAATAGTGAACTATTGAAGTCTCCATTGACAGATCTTAGGTTAGTTTTTAGGGTAATGTTCTATACACTATACAGCCTATTTTTATGAAATTTTTTTTTCAAGTAATAAACAGAGAGAAAAATTTTAATTTTAAATAAAAATAACAAAAAAAATTTTATTTTATAAATTAAAAATTCTAAAAATTTATTTTATTTATATATGAAGTTTTTTACTCATAAATATAAACTACAGGAAGAATTATATTAGTTTTTATGAGAATAGAGTGAGAGCATGATTTTAGATGGGATAGTATTACAGAAAATAATATTTTCTGAAAAATATGATCTAAACTTTGATTGTTCGACTGGTTTTCAGACAATATCCCGATTCATTTTATTTTATTTTTTAATTTGGTGATTAAGAAAGTGTTCTTTATGATGTTGTGAATCTTTTTAAAAATGTTTGAAGGTATAAAAAAAGAGTAGTGCCAGAGTGAATCTACATTTAGCACATTCATACTCAGAATACTGTTTATAAATAGTATTCTATGAGTATGAGTATACTGACTATGAATTTACTCTATAATTTTTTATAAAAAAAATATTTGGAAAAATGCCAAATGGACTACACCCTCGGTGGGTGTAGTGTAGCACGATTCATAATTTATTATGTGGTTAACTAGAAGGTGGGATATGGAGCATGCTTGAATAAATTGCACATCTTTTCATATGGAGTCCATGGTTTTGATTGTTTTAATAATTTTAAAGTAGGATATACTTTAATAAGATGTCTTATACCCGGCAACCTTGTATGTAGGTGATTGATATGTTGCTCTTCAAGGGAATGGAAGAGCTGAGTAACATCGTAGAACATGTAAAGCAGCGGCACCACGTTGTTGGGCAGTATGTGGTGGGTCGTCAAGGGCTTGTTCAGGACTTGGGAACCAAGGATCAAGCCTTCGCCAACTTTCTCAAGAACTTTTACAACACCAACTACTTCTGATCTCTAGAGCTGGTTTGGAGAGTGATATGATATCAGAATTTTGTGAATAGTAATAAAATAATTTGTGAATAATAGTGAGATAATTTGAGTTGAATATAATAAAATTAAAATTTTATTTTATAATTTTATTTTATTTGAAAATTTAAAAAAGTTAGAATTGTTTTTTATTGTTATTTTAGAGTTATAAAAAATTGTAATAATTAATTTAAAAAAGTTATAAAAATTAGTTTAAAAATTTTGTATTTGAATTATATTTAAAAATAAAATAAAATAAGATAAAATGAAATGAAAATTTTATTTTATTTTATCTCAAAGTCTAAAATGACCTTTTCATTTAGACGTGGGCTCCACATATATTGTGCCCGTGTTGCATATGAAAAACCGAGGCTGAAATTCATTGTTTGCCATTACGCTATTTATATGCGTTGGCAATGGTCTAGTTGTCAAGTTCAAAATTTAGTTAAAATCTCACTTTTCTGCTATCAAATTTGGCTAAATGAGTCTATATTAGACTAGTCATCTTAAAAGTAAAATAATAATATAATATTATATATTTTAATACTTATTTTATATTATACAAATATATTTCATATATTAATATTAAATAAAAATTTTATTTTACTTATCAAAAATAATATTAATTAATAATTTGCAGTAATTTTATTATTGATTAGAAAATTCATTTCATGAAACTATCAATCAGAAAATAGCACAATGTGAAAATCCATAAAATAATTATTTAAATTATTTAAAACATGAACTAAAAAAATAACATGATCATGTCGGGTTGATGCATAAAACAGATATATTGGACAAATGATAAAATTTAATGGATGGAAGCAATTAATTATAAAACAATTCAAGGCTCAAGACTACTTCATACTCATTTTAAAATGCTGGGTTACATGGAATAAACATTAACATTATTATTGACAACAAACAAGATACATGTAGCTCATCCTACCATACCATTTCTAGATGATATGATTGTGAACACGATGGACAACAGAACACTAATATCAATGATACGCTGGAGTTCTAAGACTACAACACATGAAAATTCTAACAAAAGAAAAACTGTAATGATGGCCGAGTATCCCCAGTACTGGATCAGAGAGTCAATTTGCAGTGAGATTTTGTTTTTTGTTTTTTTTCATTTTTCAGGATCCATAATTTTACTGGTCAGTTGGTGAAGCAGAAGGTGTTCATTCTCTTGGGCGGGCAAGCCAGAGGGAACTAAGAGCACGTAGCCGGGAGAAATAGTCGTGTATCGCAAGGAGAGCACGGGCCGATTGGCGTGTTGTCAATATCCGGTGCATTTGTTGCAGCGTTTGTTGCCGGAGATTGTCAGCCTGAATAGGTTTGACAACAATAAATATATGTAGAAACTCCAAACTTCACCAAAAATATAAGCGAAGACAGGTAGTTTCCCTATGAAAAACACGAATAAAAACAACTTTGAAATTTGAAAAACTTCTAACTGCTCTAATTTTTCACATTCCCACGTCCAGTTTTTGGATTGAAGTACATACAAAAAGAACTCATTGGTTTCTAGGCAATGATGACAGCCAAAACTGTAGCATTGAAAAGAACTTACAAGATTCGATCATGACAGGATCTTGAGTTAAGCAGTAGGTACGAAGGGAGAGAACGAAAACAAAAAAAAAAACCAGCAGCAGAAAATACCTGGCGAATGAACCCCTCAAGGGTCCCTAGCTTCCCCATGGCCATTGCCATTTGTCCCATGTAGTTTGCAACGTTCCCAGATGATCCTGAGGAACCAAGAGACCCACTGGATAGTGTCTCAGACAGGGATTGTTGCAATGCCTCCATCCCTTGAGATAATGCATCTTCTGCCTGTTGCGAAGACTGCTGCAAGTTGGTAATGCCTACTAGCTGCTGCTCTGTTAGAGGCTCCAAATGATTTAAAAGAAGCTGCAACCAAAACCAGTAATTTCAATTATGTTATGGGGGGCCAAAGCTTAAGGTATGGTTTGGATAGTGAGATGAAATGAGATAGTTTTAGATGAAAGTTGAAAGTTAAATAAGTATTGTTAGAATATTATTTTTTCATATTATTATTATTTTAAATTTTGAAAAAATTAAATTATTTATTATATTTTGTGTGATAATTTGAAAAAATTATAATGATGAGATGAGATTAAATGAGATGAAACATTTTTACTATCAAAACAGGGCCTTAAGTGGTTTGGAGGTGAAACACAATAACACATTCATGAAATATGAGTTATTCTACAAGGAAGCCTTACATCACACACATCCACGTGATTTTTCATTTTGCCCATCTATTTAAACACACATATTTAAGCATTAACATATAAGGGCAAAAATGAAAAGTCACATATGTTAGGTAGGGGTATGTGGTGTAAGGCTTCCATTTAGAATTTCTCATGAAATATATACAAATAAAGCAACAAACAACATGAATAAAGCCCCCATTTTGGAAAATACACCAGAGATAGTAAGGCGAATATGGCCGTATAAAAGATGAACACATTCGAGATAAAAAAATCTTAAGCCATTACGTGCAGTTTCAGGCCTACACATAACTGTAGCATCATTTTTTTTTTCTCATTTGGCAAAAACTATCAATGGTTAAAGAGGCAGAATTCTGTAAACAACCAAACTGAATCCAAGAAATGCATAATTAATTGGTTGGCATAAAGCTTACACTAATTGATTTAAGCAATTGAAATATAATAATTGTGAGGATCATAAATGAATATACGCTAAAGTTTATACCATTCCCTTTTCTGGGGTAAGATTACGATTACCAAATTGACTTCACCAATTCTGGTAAATGTTCCAGTACTAACCCTAATGAAAACCATCAAAACATCAAAATAACCTCACCTTCAAGAGCTCAGAAGATCGGAACCCACCAAGCCACAAGAAACACCTTTCAGCAGGTGTTTTCCACATGCCAGACAACAAATGGAAAACATCAGCCTTAGCAGCGATGCCCTTCTGCCTAAATATCTCATCGTAGTGTACCAAGATATTATCAACAATAATTCGTAGCTCCGTATCACTTGCATGAGAATTGACTGCTGATCTCAGTTCATTAATTAGCCGATTTTGCTCTTCCAGCCACCGCCCATATTCTACATCAAATGCCATTGCCCCTGTAAAAGGACACAGCTAACTTGATAATCTCGTTCACACGATGAAATTTAACCAAGAGAAAGGGGATCATATTTTGACAATGCAAAAGGTGGAAATGGTTATACATAACAAAATTAATCATTCAAGAAGGAATTTTATTTTTTACATGGACTAATTAGAGACTAATGAAAGAAATGGAGGAGAGCTAAATGAAATTGTCAACAATTCAAAAGATTTCAGGGGTGTTAATTCCCCCTCCCCTCTCCTTATGCCTTACCCAATTTTCTTTGTATTTATGAGCCCAAGAATTTCGAACATCACCATAATGCAATCTCTCTCTCTCTCCTTTTTTTTTTTATAAGTAAAAGTTAATTATTATTGATGTGAATGAAAAAGGCCTAGCCCTTGTACACACGAAGTATACTAAAGAGCTCCTAATTACATTCTAGGAAGTGGAAATTAAAGACAGGAAATCATGAACAATATTCCCATTTAATACAATAGCTGGAAACCACAACAATAACATGTGAAGAAACAAATTCTGTAACTCCTCCATTGTGTGCTCCTTATCTTCAAAGCTGCGTACATTCCTTTCCGCCCCAATACACCACATAACGAACAATGGGACCATCTTCCATGCTGCCGCCACTTGAGGACAGCCTTGCAACCTCCTCCAACAACCCAACAAATCCACCACCCTCACGGGCATGACCCAAGCAATATCAACCCTTCGAAAGATCTTATCCCATAACCTCTTAGCAACCTCACAATGCAATAAGAGACAATCCCTTGATTCCCTGTTCTTCTTACACATATATCGCCATAACGCAATCTCATACTTGCAAGTTGCAATGTTGCAGCCAGCACCATCATTACAACTACATTGGCTATAATCAAGGAATTTCATGTCCAACATTTGCCTACTTATCTCCCCTTATCACATACACATCCAATTGTGATACACTAGAAACCAACAAACACAACAAGCAATGCTATTGTGTTAGTGGGTGGGAGTGGGTGGGAGCTTGCACAGACTTTTAAGTGGGAAAAAAATGGCACAAGAAGTACATTACCTCTAAAACAAAGAGGAAAGCACGGACTAAACCAGTATATTTGTCTCAACTAAGCACATTAACAAATCTAACAAACTTCAATGAAAATTTGCAACAAATGATTGTTATCCCACACATGCTGAGATGATAGTTCTATTTTAAGTGCATTCACGGATTAAAAAGAAAAGACATCAGCTTAATGTCATTCCAGGTTTTAGTATCATTATACAACATAGCTAAGTTCCTGAACTTCTTGTTTCAACAAACTGAGGACTCACCCACAACCATCAGGAACCAATCTAACTTAGTTCCAATGAAGAATTTGTAAACATAACCATGCATGAGGGGAAATAATCAAGTTGAAGAAAGGAATACCATTTCCACTCATTGAATGGGCTTGGTCTCCCGAGCTTGATATGAAAATTCCCTACAGGAGAGAAAAAAAAAAAAGAATATGTAAGTTTCTTTTTCTTGTTTGGTTGGTAAGGCGAATCTAAGACTGACCACAACCCAACCTACCCCTTTACCAACTAATCCAAAGGTGGGGCTGAAAAGTTATCAAAAAGTAATGAACAAATACACAAGCTATCCACATCTATCAAGGAGATTAATCACCACAAATAAAGCCAACACTAGGCAATCTGATCATGAAAAAAAGATAACCCAGACTAACCTGCTGTCTTGCTCGTTGAAGCTCCTGCTCTAGTTGGGTCAGCTTCAAACGACTACTCTCCAGCTGTTGGACATATGCCTGCACCAGGATGGATGCAATTTAATGAAGGGGACTCAAAGAAACTAGTTGATATATGCAACAATTGTCCTCCATAGAAAATTGGTAGAAACATGATTTATGTTTAGGTGGTAGGGGTAACAATCTTAAAAAGCTTGCAAGCATGTTGCACACTAAGGCTACTTCCAAGTCGCAAGTAACAAAACATTACTTACTAGAAATGAAGGTTATATTTGTCTCTCCTTACAGACTTGAGATGAATAGGATTTCCGAAATGCAATGACATTAGAGTTTGAGATCAGGTAGTGTGTGTGTGTGTGTGTGTGTGAGATGAATAGGATTTCCGAAATGCAATGACATTAGAGTTTGAGATCAGGGTGTGTGTGTGTGTGTGCGCTAATGAATATTAAGAAGCCCAAATTCCAGGAAATAAACTGCAATCTGATAGAAGAAAAAAAAACTGAGAAACAGCATGATTGTTTTGTGAAGAGATTCACAATGATGTAAATGAACTAGGTCTTTATAAAGCTTGGAACTAATGAAACTACACGCTGGAAATTAACTGCCCAAAACACAACAATGTATATAATCCCATACTTTTTTCCTCAATCGGCTTTTTCGTGCAGCCTCCCGATTTTGAGCAAGCCTGCGGAGAGTCTGTAAGTGTAATCAATCAAAAGATCATGAATCCCTTCGTGAAACGGAACATACATAATCCATGTAAATAATTTAATTCATATGACCTTCTGATCTGATTTATCCTTTGATCTGTCACTGGAATCAGAAGCTACATTACCAAGAGATTGGCCATCAAACTGCAGAAAGTGAGAAATTAAATGTCAAAATGCAACCAATATTGATTATCATCAGCCGGATTTTCCAACAATTTTGAAAGAAGAATACTTCTGTTCATGAAACAGGAGCACAAAGAAGTATCTAAACTGGTAACCATAAACACTTGTGAAACATGATCCTTAATATTTTGTACCAGACAATAAGAGCCCTATGCAGAATGTATAAGATAATGTAGTGAAATTTATCAAAAGTTAAAAGTTAAAAAATATCATATCAAGGGAGGTGAACAAAACATCACCCTCTGGTTCTTGTCATCTGTATCCACATCTGTTGAGATATCAGTCCCGGGACTTGCATCAGCCATTGCAGGCTCTTCCCTGTTCTCTAGATGACCACTTGATACAGAAACCAGACTTGATGGTTGACCCTTTTCTAAAGGCAACCTCTGACGCTCCACTTGGAAAGAAAATGGATTTATATCAACTGAACTTGGCGACTGCTTGGGCCAAAAGAAAAACACATTGATAGAAGACATCAAAAAAAGGCTACTACAAGTGATCTAAATCACCAAGAGAAACTTTTCAACTTTAAGGGATAAAATATCTCACCTTATCGGAAGTGCCAATATAGGATGCAACTGCTTGCCCACTTATTTTTGTCGAACGAATCACAGTATCTGTACCAACACATCATAGAAGGTTCCTTCTCAGAAGAATGAGAGAGAGAGAGAGAGAGAGAGAGAGAGAGAGAGAAACTGATTGATAATATTCATCATGCTCCTTAATCAGAATATGGGAAATTTTGAAATACAGTCAAATCTACTCTAGGAATGCTCATGGCTATGCAAAACGTTAATCAGCCCTATATTAGTTGCAACTAGTATAATCTTAGGATATCTTTTTCTTAGTTACAAGCAGTATATTGATTGATAGGGTTTAGGTCCATCATTCCATCCTACAAATAAATGCCCGTCAAGTGATCCCTTTTAAATAAGATATCTTCAGTTGTAATTGAGCTATCAGACATGGTATCAACAGTTATACTTGATATTTTAGATAAGGTATCTGAAGAAAAAAAGTGCCACTAAGAACACCACATACACAATAGTTGTCATGGTGTTGCACAGATGAAATGATACAACCAAGTATGCTTGCTCCTAAACATGGGAGTTCGGTTACTAAATACTTACTTCCAGTCAGGTCATCAGCATCCTCCAAGTGAAATCCAACTGATTGATCAATCCCCCCAAAATCAGAAACGCGAGAAGAATGTATTGAATTTCCCTTTGTGCAACTGAAAATTATTCTCCAAATTATAGCCACCCAAGTTGTACCCCAAAATGTTGTACTAATGTCATCTCGAGATGCTATGATCTAAAATCCCTCAAGAACTAGAACCCTAGAGAAACCTTTTGATCTAACTACACAAATGGAAAGAAATATTTTTTATGGAAAGCAAAGATTGGTTTAGTCAATCAAAAGAGTTTTCCTTTTAAGTTCAGTTGGGTGGTTGCTCTAGGGAATATTTTTTTTACCATGGATAACCTTAGAAAATGTGGTTTACGTATTGTTGGTTAGTGTGGCATGTGCAAGAAGGATGATGAAATTGTAATTCATCTCTTTCCTCATTGTGTGGTGGCAAAGTCTTCATGGAATGAGGATTTGAGGGAAGGAAATGTGTAGCTGGCAAGCTGCCAGATGGAATATGATTCCTTTATATCTAATGTGGTGTCTTTGGCTTGAAAGAAATGAGATGTTTTCTTTGTTTTTTTATAGATAAACAAGTTTTATTGATCAAAGAATGGTAAGGTCAATTACAAAACTCTGATGCCCTAACTAGGTAGGCGCATAGGCAAGAAAATCATGAAGGACCATGCCCTTTAAAATCCACAGCAATGGCCAATTACAAAGAATTTTAAAAAATAAAACTTTAAGCTCCTCAGACCATCTTTCCTGGTCTTCAAATGTCCATTCTAAAAAGTAGATATGTTTTGAAGACAGAGCGTTCTTTTGGTGAACTTCGAAATTTTTCTTTTCTACTTTGTGTTTGTGGGCTAGGATTTTTGTAAGTAATTGCTCACACCAGACAATAATAAAATCTACTCCAGGATTTTTTTAGATCTCTTATTAATTATTAAAAAAAAAAAAAGTAATTGCACACACCAACAATAAAACATGCAAATTTGGGTGATGGTGCTCCACGACCTACAATCATGGTAGTTATCGTTAAATGGTTACCAGTCAAGCCAGCTAAACCCAAGCCAACCCCAACATATTTTATGTTAGGGAAACCTGTTACCCCAAAGTAATGGAAAAAAAAAAGTTCAGAAATCTGGACGCCCACCCTAAAAAACCTATAGTTAACAGGAATTGAAATTTAAAAGAATGCTGAAGAGAACATCTAAAACGAAACCTTTTACAAAAGAAATAGGATGCTTCAAGAAACAATATGGGAGAATTCAGAATAGTAGAATTAGGTTAAGAACTTATGCAGAACATGAAAACCAGTACTCGAAATGCTTTGAATGATTAACTTATGCAAATATAAACATAAATCTTAAAATTTAGACCTGCGTTATCTGTGATAATTTTGCTTCTAATTCATTCTGTAAAGTTTCTGTGAAAGCTCTCGACCAGTTTCAGCTATTTGAAGATTAGTCTGAGCTCAACTCAACAGTACCAAAAACCTCAAATCCTCAGAAATAAAAAAATAAAAAATAAATAAAACCCTTAAAGCTCTTGAGTTGCACAATAATTTGAGCAAGAAAAATAAGTACTCACTCGAATTACAGCGAAGATTGAAACTTTGAACCAAACCCACCTGAGATTTTGACGATGATACGATGGTTGGGGTCTGTTTATCATCGGGTTGGGTGAGAGAGAAAATTTGAGCAGCGTTTGGATAATTCCAATCTCAAGACGTCTTCTTGCGGAGAGATCTTCCACTTATCGATGACTGATTATTTTTTTATTTGCTTGCTTTCTTCTAATGCTTAGTGCTTTGACATGATTTTTTTTTTTTTTTTTTCCTAATGATTTCTAAATATTTTCACAGCGTTTTCTTCGCTGTTACTGTGTCAGATATACTGACACGGTAAGAATACAGCCAATCTAAGTTACAGCTTACTGTCAGTAAGGGAGTTCTGCTCCTCTGCGGTTAGTTTCATGATCAACTACAACTACTTATGATGTTTCGTACCAGGTAGTTGATGCTATCATGCTTTGACAACGGTTAATAATATTACAGTAATGATGCTATATTTATAATTACTTCTTATCATTTTAAAAATAATTATCTCAAATTGAAATAAAATAATTTTAACATTTTTCAGAAAATAATGTCACTCATAAAATAATGAAAAATGAAAAGCAACATCCGATATACAGCTGCAAATCAGATATTTGAAAGGAAAAAAAAAATTTTAAATATATTTGTGAATTAGGTGTATAGGTATGCAATAATACAGTAATGCTGTCAAACACTATCTATATCATTTTTAAATTTTTATTAAAATAATTATGAGTTTGAGAATAAAAATTTAAGCGTCATGATCATGCGTCTAGGCATAAAAAATTAGACATATTGTATATTTGTTTTTTTACATAATTTTTTAATACTTTTAAATATTTAAAAAAAATTCACAATATTATTAAATAATATTTTTATAATCATTAAATAAATAAATAAATAAAAGCAAGACACAAAAATAAGAACTCCATCAAACTCACTATATATCATTTTCCATTTAAGTATAAAAAATTATATATTTGTGAAGAGTGAAATAAATCATATTTTGTTCCTCAGATTTTCACTCATCACAAATATATAATCTCTTAAGTTATTAAAGCTCTTACTAATTAATTCGTCATAATTCAGAATATATCAGCTGTAATCTTCTTCTTCATTAAATTGATATCACCATGAAAAGGATTGATCTTAACTTGGAGCCAATTTGTTGATGATTTGATGGATATTTGACTCTCTTAATATTTTAATATTGAGATCAACACTGAAATCTAAATGGGTTAATTCTAGATTTTAATTGTTTTCTTAGTTCTTCTCAATTCATTTAATTATTATAATTTATTTATATTTTTATATAAAATAAAATAAATAATTTAATATTTTTAATTTCAAAATAAAATAATTTTAAAAAAATATATTCTAATAATATTTTATTTAATTTTTAATTTTATCATTAATTCAGTTTATCTTATTTGTGAAAATGAACCATAAGATCAATTTAATATTGATGCAATGACTAGATATTGTATAAAAAATTAATTTCTTGGCAAAAAGTTCAAAGACATCATCTGTCATGACCATTTTTTAAGCCAAGGGGCGAAGTTATTAGAGAAAACTTAAAACTTAGACATATTGATAAGATCATTTGCTTTTTCTTAAAGCTCAACCTCCTCCGATTCTAAGTAAAAGTGTGATGAAGAAAAACTAGGAATCAATAGGATTTCTTTGGGGATCGAGTTGGTCTTTAAGATCAGAAAGAAAATGACGTATAATATTAATTGCTTTTTATTTTTTTATTAATATAAAGTTTGATAAAGATAAGATATTATAGAAAAAAACTCTCTAAAAACAAAGTAATCTTGTCATTAAAATAACAAATAACCAATAGTATATACATAACATGCTGCATGTGCTATATATATAGAGGACAAAATCACTAATTTTCATTATCTAATCGTAAGTTGTTTAAAAGTGACATTACCAGATAATTAAATACAAGCATTGGGGTATGAAGATAGAACTTATAAGATTGAAAAATGCTTAATTATAAAGAATATTATAAAAGAAAATCCATAAAACATAACTTGTAATTACTTGATATAGTACGTTAAACTCTAAATTTATTTTTATTGTAAAATGAATTTAATGTATTGTATAAGAAATCATATTATCATTTATGAATTTATTTTTATATAAAAAAAAAAAGAATTGTAGTTATAATACTTCTTTTTAAGATTTGAAATCATCTAATATTTAGTCAGTCGAAATTTTAACACACCAGCCACACCGAATAATCATGTGTAAGTGATGCATCATTTTTCTTACATGAAAAAGTGAAATTGAGAAATCATTCAGACCAAAGCAAACGAGTGAAACCATTCAATGTAGTGAAAATATTCCAAGCTCTCCATCAAAGGTTATCAAGGCCCGTGGCGAATTAATCAGTGGTGGGCAGCCGCCCAAAACTTTTTGAAATTAAAAATTTACCCTTATATGTTATACATAATTTTAAAAATATAAAAAAATAACCCCCAAAAATTTATAATTTTCATATGTTCTTTAACATTTTTTAAAAAATTATAACATATCTGAAATGTTTCTCTCCAATTTTTTTATATTCTCAAATTTTTGTTTAGTTTCTATATATTATCTATTAAAGATGTGATTTCTCTAAAATTAAAATTAAAATTAAGTACTTTAAGAGAAATAATTAACTTATTAATATGAATCTAAAAGTTTTGTTATTATATAATATTAAGTTTTTTAATATGGAATCTAAAGTCTAAATACAATAAAATTTTATTTAAGATTAATGATTTATATAAAAAATAGTTTGTACTTTTGTTTTTATGATTTTTCAATCTCTTTTTAATTTACATAAGAAAAATTATATTTGCAGTCCTATCATTTAGTGCAAGTCCTGCCATTCCATTCGAAAAAAAAAAAATTGAAGACCTCCATGAAAAGAATATATATTTTAATAATGGATCCTCCTTTTTTTTTAAAATAGAATATGTAAAATTTATACACTTTAAATTATTTAACATTACTCTTTATATAAATGTGTCACGTTTGAAAAACAGCCCTCCCTCGATACAATTGCTAGTTCCGCCTATGATCAAGGCCGACGTACACGGCTCTGTATCATGATCTCGCAATGAGCTCATGATTGTCAACAACATTTCTTAACGGTATTTGATTTTGCATATCTGTTGCTTCATCTGATTTCAACTGCCTTTGATTTCATATTTTTCTAATTGCTTCATCAGATTTCTTCCTTTTTTCAGGTTCTCTACTTTGTATTCTTTGGGAAACAAATCATGGAAAGCACGAGGTCAATAACTTATAAGAGAGACCCTAAATCATATAAATCATAAACACCCTAAATTATTTTAAAACATATTAATGATCTCATGGCAAGCGTTGAAAACTTGAGGTTTCAAGATGGGACTTGTGTGAGAGAAAAGGAGCTTGGGGGCCGGCACTTTTGAGAGAGATGTACGTTATCACAAAAATATCAATTGGGACGAGATGAGGAGCTCCCAAAGAATGGTTTCAAATTTTCAAAACAGGGGAAAAAAGAAAGGAAAATGGAAGGAACTAGACAAGAAAAAAGGAGAAGAAGATTTTATTTAAAGAGTAAATTGGTATTTTCAAATTGTGCTAACTTGGCGAGTGCATTCGGAATGTTAAAATGAAGATTAATATAGAGAGGTTTTTTTTTTCTCTTGAAGATTAGAGCATATATTAAAAAGATAAAGTTCAACTACAACAAACACACAAACAAAATAAGCACACAAACCATACAACACAAACCATAAAACTACAAAGCACAAACCATACAATCAGGTTTTGGGAGGGTTTTTGCCATTATGAAAATCCAACAAACAAGGCGGTATTAAAATCAGCAGTAGACAATCATATATTTTAGTAAAGGCTGCCTATTGCGCAATTGAGCACGCACATCGATTAAAATCTCAATGAATTTTCCTAATCTCTCAGTTTGTGAACGACTGCAGTAGGAAGTGAATTTCTCTATCAATTAGTTGAAAAGTCCAATCCATTACTGTATCAGAGTCTTTAGCTGCTTCAATGGTGATTTGAGAATCGTCTGCCAAGACAATATTCTTAATAGATCTAGAAATAGTTTTTTTAATCCCATCCAATAAAGCCAATGCCTCGCCAAGATTATGATTAATATGTGGAACTTGTTTAATGCAGACAAAAATAATATCACCATGCTCTGTAGAACACCGCCATAGTTGTACTTGAACGATTTTTAACAATCATATCAAAGGTAAGATTATGGTATTTTTGAGGAAGTACTGGCATAGGTGAATTTTGATGAAGCTCTTTGATATCCCAGGCTATCCTATGATCATAATATGATTTCCAGACATTTTGAATAAATATATCAATATTTGGGTTGGCTTTGTCATGAATCACTTTGTTTCGATCGAACCAAATGCTATCCATAGCAAGAGTTGCAAATATTTGAAAGTGATAACGTTCAAATTATTTTAACTAAAAATTATTAAATTTATAGTCATTTAATACAATATTGAATCATGACATATACTGTTGAGTTTGGCTTGATCTTTTCGTGAAAATATGAACTTGGCTTGACCTTGACTTGATTGTAACTCGATCCTAACTCAAGTTTGATAGTGACTCGACACTTCACTTGACATCTCGCTTAAACGAGATTTAAACAAAAAGTTTGTTCGACAATCTACTTGAGAAAGATTATAGTAAAAAGTTCACTCGACACTCTATTCCAGTGAATGTTCATTTTTTAGGACTCCGTACCATTTTTACTATATATGTTGTGTTATTTCATTTGTATGTGACTTTTGACATTTAGGAGCAACCATACATTAGAGCTAGAGAGATAAAATCTTTTTGTAAATAGTTTTGAGAATTCAGTAAATGTATTTGAGCCTCAAAATTATAAGAATTGTGTAATTGATTTCTTATATTTTATCTTTATTGATAGTGAATTTATTTCGACCAATTTTAATAGTAAACGTAAGCTCACGTTGAGTCAAACTAGTTAAATTTTAGTATTTTTTATATAATTATTGTATTTTCTTTATCATTTTTATAACCGTTGCAATACTATCAAATTTAACTTTCGGTTTATCCTAACATCATGCATGGCCGTTTTGAAAGGAGTATAAGTTTAACCATGCTTAAAATATAATATATATTATACATGTTACAGCCGTGATTTTTATGAATACAAAATCCTCGAAGAAATCTCCATGCCAGCCGTAATAGTTACAAGCTCGTCAAGCCACGTATATAGTCACATGCATATTTGAAATGAATCCGTGTTGCCATTAAAGGATAAGTTATACGATCGCGTGGCAATATACATGACTAAATTCATAAGAGCAATCTTTCCGGTTTCTCAAATTTCAATATTATCTTCTCACGTATCTATCATGAATATATATATATATATATATATATCAATCTGACTTTATTATTATTTTTATTTATCCTTTTAAATACCGATCCAACACCAATCATTTTAGAAGCATCGATTGATCAGATCTAGTTTGTTTTCTTAAACATTTTCATCTTATCTAATTTAATTATTATAATTTTTAAAATTTTTTGTAAAAATTAAAATAAATAATTTAATATTTTAAAATTTTAAAATAAAAATTATATTAAAAATTATATTCTAATAATATTTTATTTAATTTTTAATTTCTATTCATTTTATTTAATCCCATTTCATAAATTTTTAAAACAAAAGAGGCCTTAAATGATGTTTAGATTCAGACTCGAAACGCCTGCATTCAACCCCCCGGGGCTCATGATCAACGTACATGGAACCCACAATAAATCCCCTTTTAACCAAACACTTGAAAAAAATACTTGACTTGACCTCCTTGGTCGTGCTGTGCGGTCTTTCCAACATGCACGTACATAAAATTTTCTTGGTCATAGGTGGCTGCGCACGTGACCTATTAATCCTTAATTTCTAGCCATGGACATAACTAGCTCAATTTGTTTGAATCCACACATGTCTCAATCCAACGTTAATTTAATCGTCTCAGATCAACCGGGAAACCTAACTAGCTAGCTTGCTATCTCAGATCGATTACGTGTCATTTAAGCATCTTCTATATATGGAATCTTCTGCTGCAACATGAATTTCCTCTTCCCTTCCACTTGGTTCATTAGAATCTCACTTTCACATATTTCTTCACATCTTATCCCCTTACTTCCACACAATCAACCGCCTTTTTAGACGACCGAAAACCCTTATATATATGTTATATAACCCTGGCAGTAATCTGAGAACCCATCATCAGAATTCAGAAAGTATTAAGTACTTCACTTTGAGGTAGCTGCTAGCGAGCTTAGATAATTTGTTTTAGCCATGGATGTACTTGGTGTTAACAACGTGATGAACGGCAAGAAGCAAGGCAAACGAAGTAGTAAAAAGCCTCTCAAAGTTGTTTATATATCGACCCCCATGAAAGTCCGGACCAGTGCCTCAAATTTCAGGGACCTTGTGCAGGAGCTTACGGGCAGGGATTCCGACACTGCCCGGATTATGGAGCTTAGTCATGGTACTGATTATGCTGATGATCATGATGATGATCATAAAAAAGTTCGTAATAATAATAATTACTTGCCCGATCAACGACAACAACTGATGATCAGGACTACCCCTGATCATGATGAAGTCGACGAGGCGGCGGCGGCGGCTTATAAGTTTCCTCTTTCAATGTCTTATACCGAGTTGCTGCAGCCGTATTCAGAGGCTAATTCGTTCAATTCATTCTCTCATGATCATCTTCAGTTGGGTCTGCTCAGAAGCTTCAATCCAAGTACTGTAGATCAAAATGTTGTATAAACTTTTTGTTTTCTAAGTAATTATGAGCTGTATAAGTTTACACTTGTGTATGTAACAAGTCATATATATAAGTTGTTTATTTAGTATGAGTTTATGCTTTGGTGCTACTTCGGACTCGTATATATTTATTTTATAACAATAAACTCATAGATTCAGGAATCTTCATGTAATCTATTTGATTTATTTTACTCTAGGACGTAACATATATAGTCAAAATAATCGGTTTACAGATTATTATTATTATTATTTTTATAATTAAAGCATTTCTCGTATACGAAAAGTTGTGATAATCAATGGGTGGTGAGAGCTCTTTCTTCCCGTTGCTTTCAGTTTGAGGTCTCGTTTAAATTCGAAGGTGAGATGAGTTGAGATAAATTTAATTTATTTTTTAATATTATTATTATTTTGAAATTTGAAAAATGTATGTTAGGATTTGAAAAATGTGTATAGAAATTTATGTTTTATATAAAAAATTATAAAAATATAATAATAAAATAAAGATGAGTTGAGATGAGTTAAGCTCATCTTCGAATATAAACAAACCTGAAAATTGGTTTTTGAATCCCTTGGCAGATCAAGTGATAAAAGTATATTGGACCCACGAATATTCTCCCCTAAATCTAAAGTTTAAATTTTATTGAATGTAAATAATTTTTAGGGACTATGGAACTAAGATATATAATTTTTCTCTGGAATTAATCAAAGTGCATTGATAGAAAACTCTTTATCTTGAGTTTGTGCACAGACTGACCCAGAATGGTTTTCGAAGCAAGTTAATCGAAGTGCATGGCCCAGAATATACCGGACACCCAGCTGCATGCCAATAAAAAAATGGTTTTCGAAGCAGGTCAATCATATCTATAAAACTACCGAGAGTACTAAACATTGGATTAAGACCTTAATAGTTTGCCACCTTAATTCATGATCTCATCCGTTAATTCTGCAAGCCATCAAATGCATGTCTTGTTACACCATTGTTTCAAATACCAAGTCTAGTCTGCCCGGTCATGTCGGCAACCTGCACAAAACTTTTGACAAAACAACTACGTACCTGTCAGCTTCATCAAAACCTGTTAATATAGTTTAGATGATTACTTTTCAGCCTTTGATCTCAAGTTAATCAACTTATTATTGTGATTACTTTTATATTCCTTTCTTCTCTTTGCGTGATGCGCGCGCGCTTAGAATTGAGGACAGATGAAGAAGGCCAAAGGACTGCTATTAGGCTTGTTCATCTGGATCTGGATCTGGATCTGGATCGGATTATAAAATAGCTCGGTTCTATTTTTTCAATAAAATTGGCAATCTTTTTTAGAAATTCAATAAAATTAATTATCCAAATTTTAGATTTTCGAATTCTCACGTTCAAAACTCGGATGAACAGGCTTAACTGTTATATATATACAATGTCAACCACATTTTCAGACTTGTGAATTAGGTTAGAGCGCCTTGATCATAATCATGAACACACAAGGAGCGCACGCGGCTACTCAACCGGATGACTTGGGGTAGTGATCAGAAGAAGCACCTTTGGGAGTGGCTGCAGGTTGGAGAAGATCAGGGGTTGGAAAAATGTGTCCTGCGACTGCAGGGGCGGAACCAGGATTAGGTGTTTGGGGGGCGATCAACTTAAAATTTTCTCTTCAAATTAAGCTCGGCGACGATGTTCACGTCTTTCTTTAAAAAAAAAAAGAATTAATTGTTATTGATTTGCTCATATTTTTTAAACTCTAAGAAAAACTTCTAAATCAATAATAAATTTGAGAAATGCCTAATAATATATCGATACACAAATCTACAATATCAAATCCAATGTACAATATTAAATCTACAATATCAAGCTATGCCTATGCATATATATTATATAATATCTATATATATAATATATGTTGTATGCACAAATATTAAAATTTGAACAAAACTATATATAATATATTAATATATGCAATAATGCATGGAATCACGAATTAATTCAGTATGACACTATTACTAATTCTATATATTAAATGAAATCTATATTAATATATGCAATAATGCACAAATTAATTAAGTATGAGTCATGACAGTTGACACTATATATTAGATGAAATCTATATTATATATATTATAGTATATTAATATATTATATATGCACATCAGCACTAGCTGGTAGAACCTAGGTCAGTGGGTCTTGGAAGGCTGGAAGTTGGATTGAGGCTTGAGCAGAACTCTGGAAGTGGCTCCGGGCTCTGCTTGATGCGGGCTCTGCCTAATGCGGCCTCTGCAGACTACGGCTTTGCCTCTGCCTGAACCCGCCGGCATCGGTAATAGGACCCAGGTCCAGGTCCAACACGGGCCACGGCAACACCGACGGCGACATGCAACTTTGAACTTACTGTGAGTTAGGCAGCAGGGGTAGCAACTCATGGAGACCAGAAACGTAGGCAAGCAGACGCGGAGATGCAGGCAAGCAGACGCAGAGACGTAGGCAAGAATAGAGTCGCACTCGGCACTCAGTCTCTGCCAAGCCAACAAACGTAAGTCTGATGTTTGAGTCTTAGTGAGATCAATGATTCAAGATGAATGCAGTTCTGATTAGTTCAAGTTGAAGGGCCGAAGGCTGAAGTACAGAGAATCGACAGAGACAAAGTATTGGTTTACGGCAAGTTACGGCAACAATCCTATATCAAATGGTAGATACGGCAACAACGTTGTTACCTAGGGCCAACAAACACGCAACTTACAACTTGCAATGGTACAAAAGGATTGGTTTGAACCATTGATTTTACCTGCACGCTCAAAAGTTATAACTTGCGACCGGTTCATGCTTCAAACCATTGGTTTGAATTTATACTCTATAGACTATAGGTAAAATCGTAAGTAACTTAAGTTGGTGATGGAGATGTATCATTCAAACCTTTTGAGCGTGCAGAGCTTGTGATTACAAGCTTGGGGGCTGAAATGTCAGACTTGGGGGGGGCGGGGGGCCCTGTCTTGTAATAGTGTATATATTAAGGCAGATTTTCAGAAGTTTTGGGGGGTGGTAGCCCCCCCAACGTATTACACAGGTCCGCCCCTGTCTGCGAGGACAAATGCTTGAGTTCATGTGCAAAATAGCTGTGGTCTTGTTTGTTCATTTTGTTAATTAGTTCTATCAAAATTAATAGAGAAATATTTTAATCATAAATAAATTACATAAAAATAATTTTATAAATTAATATAATTTTATATAATTCATCAGATTATAAAATTATTTTTATTATAAAATATATCTAATAAATTATATAAAATTAAATCAATTTATAAAATCTCTTTATACCTGTAGCAATTTTCAAACTAATGATAAATACTTTTAATTATCAAATTATATTCCTGATTAAAACCTAATTGGGGGCTAGTATCATGTAGAGAGATCCAGAAGCTCATTAAGGACTGTTAAAATTTAAGCCCGCCCAAATAAGAAAGTCCAGGTTATAGAATACCAGCTCCATATGTATTTGTGAATTCGTTGTACATTTGAACTAATAAAAATAATAAAATATATTAGTGGCAGATAGCATTGGGCATCCATAATTAAAATTTGTCATGGTGAAATTATAGATACCATAAAAGCACCTATTTATATCAAGAGTAGTACTACGTACACATGCAGTCGTGTTTTGCAAACACGCTGACATGGTAGTCAGAATATTATTAAAAAAAGAATAATGATAGATTTCTTATCTATTTCTCATTTTTCTACCTCTTTTTTTATTTTTTAAATATTTTAAATTTTTTTAATAATTAAGAAAATAATTATTAGTAAAATTGTAATTTTTCATTTTTTTAATAATTAAGAATATTTAAAAAATATTTATAATAAATAAAAAAAATACATTAAAAGTGGTAAACAAATAGTACAGAATTGTATCATTACTCTTAAAAAAAGTAAACATAAATGAGAGGGAAAGCTGAAATATTGTAGAGCGTGAGAGAGAAGAGAAAATTGGGCCGAGAGAAATTATTTACGTGAAAAAGTGAAGAGTTTGTCGAAATTGGAGGCGGTCCTAGGGTTTATCATCATTGGAGATCCTATATTTATCGGTGATGTGCAACCTTGCTTTCTCTTGTGTTTCATTTTTGTGTTTCATATTCTGCTTGAATCTCGACATTAATTTAGAAAGAAAATGCATTTTCCTATTTTTTTTCACTATCTTGATTGTAGAGTATGTAGTGAGAGGGGTAGAGCTTATTTTCTATTGCATTTTGTTTGTCTCATGGGCAATATTCTTTTCAATCCAAAATGTTGGGGGTATATTATTGCGGCTTTGGTATTGGTATTTTCTTCTTTCTCTCTGTCAAGGATTTTTAAGGTTTTTATAATATTTTGATTCTTCCGAACCATATGAACAAATGACGTCAATTTTTGTTTAAACTCATGAGAAACAAATATAATAATTATTATTTAAACAAATCAATTTTTGGTGTTTTTTCTCATTTGGGTCTACTTATTAAGCCGATATCTTGTGAAATTAGTCAAACTTGATGAACTAATGTTAGTGTTATGCTAGTCTTTGGATTGTTTGTTGATATCATGCCGTTATGTTGGTGGTAAATATTGTATCTGTGTATAAAAACCACGCTTAATATCTCCAAAGTGGTTAAATCAACAGTGTATTAAAAGAACTCAATAAGATAATACCAATACATTATCTTGATGTAACTTAAGTACTTTTGAATTCTTTGTGAATAGATAAATAGAATGACCTCACTTTGTTGTCCATCTTTTACAAGGTATTGGTGGAAGGTTATTTTTCGTACGTTGGCCTTGCATCTTCAGCTTAGAATTGGGATGGATGAATCACAACAACAACCGGCACAATGAGATGGTTTAATTTTGATATTTAGAATATTTATGTGTATTGAATGTAATTAATGGACATATAGTAGCTGCTGTGTTTTTGTATTTTGTGTAGTTTGGAAAAATTGATTAAAGTTTTTGGATGGATAGTTTTTGTCTTTCTGGATGGTATGAAGTTTGTAATCTAGAGAAAATTTGAATTTGGACACTTGCCAAGAAAGGTGTCGTAGCCTTGGATTATAATGTAAATCTGGTTTATAGTGATGTGATTTTTAAAGCAAATGGTGGTATGGTTTTGATTTTGTAATTATGCATATTCATATTGAGAAGTTGGTGAAAAAAGTAAACAGGCAAAAGCTTGTGAAAAAAGTAGCATATGCATATCACTAACAATTTATTTGTAGTTATTTTTGGATGGTAAGAAAGTTTTTGTATGTGAAAATATGATGTTGGCTCCATGAGTAATTTTATGAGTTCAATGACATTAGGCACAATAATATGATTCCAGGTGCAATTTTGGAGGATTATTAGATCAACTTTTCAGATTATTAGGACTATTGGAACAAATGACTATAAAGTTTTGGATGAATAGCTTTTTATTTTTGGATGGTATGAAGTTTGTAAAAGGGTGGAAATATGAATTTGGTTCCAAGCCAGGAAATTTTGTAGCCTTGGATTGTAAATGTAATTAGATCTTTAGAAGTTGGTTTCAGGTTGATTTATATGACTATGCCTATATTATTTATGGTATCTACTATTGAAATTGGTGATTCCAATGAGAGCTTTTTAGTTTTTCAAATCAGTGAGTGTAGATTAGTAGCAAAAAAAAAAAAACATTAACTCTCAATTACAATTAATTTGTGTTGTCCAAGATGACTAACATAAGATGAGGGGTGAATTAAGTTATATTAAAAAATTAATACTTATAAACTAAATATATAATATAAAATATAAACAGAATATGAAGCAATAGGAAATATAAAAAGTAAGGATAAGAAAAAGCAAACTCAGTATTTTAACGAGATTCAGCCCTACTACCTATGTTCTCGTCTCAAGCTACCCCTTGAAAATTCTAAATTCACTATTCAATCTCTTTCAGGTGGAGATAAAAACCTATTACACATTTGAGCAACACCGCTACAAAGAATATGTATATGTTGAATCCAAGGTTTCAAGGTTCATGTAAATCTACAAATGGATTTTGATGATAACAAATGAATCCAAAGAATAAAGGAGTCTCAAGCTCAAGTTGTCCACACAATATAATCAAGCACATCAAGGAAGCAAGCATGAGCAAGAAGGGAACAAGTTCACATTAAAATCATAGAGTAATGTTGTAAATCTCTTAAAAATTCAAAATTAGGATTAGGGCTCAAAATTAATATTTTATCATAAAGCATTAAAATACATTTTCCACATATGCATGAATATTTTGAAAATTAAATTTGAAAATTTTGAAAGATGATTGATTGTCATCTTTCACATGTGCATGATATGATTAAAGGTTTGAACTTTGAAAATATTAAGATGATTGATTGTCATCTTTCACATGTGCATGTTTTATTTGAATATTTTCAAAAGTGGTGGATGATTTTCTTGACTTATGCAAAAGGTAGATGTCTTTATTTGAAAATTTTGAAAAGTAAAGTGTGCTCCTTTTGTCATATGCAAAAAGTAAAAGATTATGTTTGAAATTTTTGAAAAGTAAAGTGTGCTCTTTTTGTCACATGCAAAAAGTAAAAATATTAGATTTGAAATTTTTGAAAAGTGAATGATGATGTTTTTGACATGGGAATCTTTTCAAATTTGAAATTGAAAACTCATTTGCCTATAAATAGCTCACTTGAGTTTTGCAAAATTCATAACAAGAGCTTACACATCTATTGCTAAATTTTGCATCATTTCTTCAAAACTATCATTCTCTCTTTTCTAAAGTTTTGAACTTTAATTCTTGTTCTTGTTGAGAGATATATAGGTTGCTCTGTATTATTTCTATCTCACTCATTGAGGAGTGTACTTTTATAGTCTACATACTATCAACTCTTGTATTTGTAAAAGGGTGTGTATAACCCTTGTGTGTGTAGAAGGTGTTCTACAAGGGAAATAGTTAAATCACCAAGTGTGAGGTGATTGGAAGTGTAGAAGGTGTTCTACACGGGAAAAAGTTAAATCACCAAGTGTAAGGTGATTGGAAGTGTAGAGGGTGTTCTACACGGATTCTTTGGAGCGGTGCTGCTCAAAGATGTAATAGGTTTCTATCTCCACCTAAAGGAGATTGAATAGTGGATTTGGAGATTCTCAAGAGGTAGCTTGAGGCGAGGACGTAGGCAGTGGGGCCGAACCTCGTGAACATACTGAGTTTGCTTCTCTCTTACCCTTACTCTTTATATTTATTATTGTTTCATATTTTGTTTATATTTTATATTATATATTTGATTTATAATTGTTAATTTCTTAAATACAATTCAATTCACTCCCCTCTTGTGTTAGTCATCTGGGTAACAATTGGTATCAGAGTTAGAGCTCTATTATAAGATTAACTATCTTTTGAGTTAAGATCTTATGGCTAACATTGCAGCTTCATTTGGTGCAGGTCAATCCAGCAGTCGGCCTCCACTCTTTTGTGGAGACAATTACTCATTTTGGAAAGTTAGAATGAGAATATTCCTTCAGGTTCAAGGTCGAGAAATCTGGAAATGTATTGTAAATGGATCTTATATTCCAACAAAAATGATTAATGGAGTAAAGGTTAAAAAGGAAGAAGAAGAGTTTGATCGTGAAGACGATAGACTTTATACTTTGAATTTAACTGCTATGAATTTATTATATAATGCTCTCAATGGTAATGAATTTAATAGAGTAATAACTTGTGCTACAGCAAAGGAAATTTGGGATAACTTGGAAGTTACTTATGAAGGAACTTCTCAAGTCAAGGAATCAAAAATTTATATTCTTACTTATGAATATGAAATGTTTAAGATGAATGATGATGAATCTATTTCTAGTATGTACACTCGTTTTACTAACATCATAAACAGTTTGACAGCTCTTGGCAAAGTTTATTCAAAAGTGGAGACAGTAAGAAAAATTCTCCAACTCTCTATCAAAACGTTGGGAATCAAAAGTGACAGCGATTCTTGAAGCTAGAGACCTCAAGAAGCTCGAAGTAAATGAACTCATCGGGTCACTTATCACCCATGAGTACACATTGAAAAGAGGAAAAGAAGAAGGAAAGTCAAAGAAGAGCTTGGCACTTAAAATTGTTCCACATGAAAGTGAAAGTGATGAAGATGAGGAAAATGACGACAAAAATGAAGAAGTTGCGATGATAACAAGAAGAATTCAGAGGTTCTTAAAGAAAAATAAAACTCCTCCAAGGAAATTTTTCAAAAAGTTTTCCAAGAAAGATTCAAGTAAAAATTACACTTTAATTTGTTATAAATGCAATAAACCTGGTCATATCAAGTCAGATTGTCCTCTGCTAAAGAAAGATCAAAACAAAGGCAAAAAAGCAATGAAAGCCACATGGGATGATGATTCAAGTAGCTCAGATAGTGAAGCAAGCAATGGAGAATCAGCAAATCTTTGTCTTATGGCTAAAGATGACATTGAGGTAACAAATCTTGATAATATTGAAGATCCTTCATATGAAGAATTGCAAAATGTTTTAGAAGAGGTATATGAGGAATTTGAAAAATTGGGTATCAAGTATACTGTTTTGAAAAAGAAAAATTTTTCTTTAACAAACGAAATTGATATTTTAAGAAAAGAAAGTATTGTTTTGAAAGATGAAAATTTTGAGTTGAAGAAAAAGAAAACTGATTTAGAAAATATTATTGAAAAATTTACGAATGGAAAAAGAAATTTTGAAAAACTTCTTGGTAGTCAAAGATGTGTTTTTGATAAGGCAAGCTTGGGATATATGCCAAAACAAAAATACAAACCTTATAAAAACTTCTTTGATAATCCTTCTAAATCAAAATCCAATATTCAAAATTTTTTTCATAAAAATAATTTTGTTAAAAAATGATACTATTATAATCACTCAAGTTCTTCATATATGTCACATGCTATTTGCAATTTTTGTAATAGAAATGCTCATAATTATTTTGCTTGTCCTATTAGAAGAAAACATACAATGACTATTAGGGCCATATGGGTACCTAAAAATCTTATTTCTTCTAATACTAATAAATAAAGGACCCAAATAACTTAGGTACCAAGAAAAATCATTTTAATTGTTTTTATAGGTGTGCATGATGTCTTCCACGAACAAAAATAAATGGTTTTTAGATAGTGGATGTTCAAGACACATGACGGGAGACAATACTAAGTTCTTTGATCATAGATCTAAAGAAGAAGGACACGTGACATTTGGAGACAACTCGAAAGGGAAGATCGTTGGAATAGGTAAAATTGGTAATGAGTCTTCTCTTATAATTGAAGATGTTCTACTTGTTGAAAGTTTAAAACATAATCTTTTAAGCATAAGTCAATTATGTGATAAATGATTTACAGTTACTTTCAAAATGGATAAGTGCATTATATTGAATGATTATGATTGTAATATTTGTTTTATTGTTTTTAGAAGTAACAATGTTTATACAATTGATTTTGAAAAAATTACCTCACAAGATGCGATTTGTTTTTCAGCTCAAAATGAAACTAATTGGTTATGGCATAGAAGACTAGGTCATGCCAATATGGAACTTATTTCCAAACTTTTAAAAAATGATCTTGTGAGAGGTTTACCAAAGGCAAATTTTTTTAAAGACAAAATTTGTGATGCATGCCAATTTGGTAAACAAACAAAAACTTATTTTAAAATCAAGAAACATATTTCCACTACTAGACCACTGCAACTGATACACATGGATCTTTTTGGACCAAATAGAGTTGCAAGTTTAGGAGGAAAATATTATGCATTTGTTATTGTTGATGACTTCTCTAGATATACTTGGGTCATCTTTCTTACTCATAAAGATGAGGCACATAATGCTTTTACCGAGTTATGTAAGAGAATTCAAAATGAAAAGGATTATACTATTTCAAGTATCCGAAGTGATAGGGGAAAAGAGTTTGTTAATAAAAATATTGAAACATTTTGTGATGAAAATGGTTTAATGCATAATTTTTCTGCTCCTCGAATTCCTCAACAAAATGGGGTAGTAGAAATGAAAAATAGATCTCTTCAAGAGATGGCAAGAACAATGCTCAATGAGAACAACTTGCCTAGTTATTTTTGGGCTGAAGCGGTAAGTACTGCATGTTATGTTATAAATAGAGTTATGCTAAGGTCTAAATTAGATAAAACCCCCTATGAGCTTTGGAATGAGAAAAAACCCAACATTTGTTACTTTCATGTATTTGGATGTAAATGTTTTATTTTAAATGACATATAATTTAGGCAAGTTTGATGCAAAATTTGATGAAAGTATCTTTCTTGGGTATTCTACTAATAGTAAAGCTTATAGAGTATTCAATAAAAAGACATTGACTGTACAAGAATGTATGCATGTAGTATTTGATGAATCTAATTCTCTACTCTCCAAGAAATCTATTGATGAAGAAACATGAGGTATAAATAATACGGAAAGTCTCAATCTCAACAAAGAGAACACAATAGAGGAAGTCCAATATGGAGATATCAGGAAAGATCATCAAAATTTAATACAAAATGCAACCAAACAGTAGAAATTTGTGAAAGATCATCCAATGGAACAAATTTTGGGAGAACCTTCACGAGGTGTAAGCACTCGATCATCTCTTAGAAATATTTGCAATCATACTACTTTTCTATCTCAGATTGAACCTAAAAATATTGATGAAACACTTCTTGATGAATCTTGGATTCTAGCTATGCAAGAAGAGCTTTATCAATTTGAAAGAAATGATGTTTGGACACTTGTTCTTAGACCAAAAAATCATACTATTATTGGAATAAAATGGGTTTTTAGAAACAAGAAAGATGAGTCCGGAGTCAATACTAGAAATAAGGCTCGACTTGTAGCCCAAGGTTTCAATCAAGAAGAAGGAATCGATTATGATGAGACATATGCACCAGTCGCAAGATTAGAAGCTATTCGAATGCTACTTGCATATGCTTGTTATAAAGATTTCAAACTTTTTCAAATGGATGTTAAAAGTGCTTTCTTAAACGGTTTTATAAATGAAGAGGTATATGTTGAGCAACCTCCAGGTTTTGAAAATCATATTTCTCCAAATCATGTTTTCAAACTCACAAAAGCACTATATGGACTCAAACAAGCTCCTAGAGCGTGGTACGAGAGACTTAGTGGTTTCTTGATTAAAAAAGGTTTTTCAAGAAAAAAAATTGATACAACTCTTTTCATTAAATACGAAAATGATGATATTCTTTTGATTCAGATTTATGTTGATGATATAATATTCGGTGCTACTAATGAAAATATGTGTCAAGTTTTTGCTAAGACTATGCAGGAAGAATTTGAAATGAGCATGATGGGAGAGCTTATATTCTTTCTTGGATTGCAAATTAAGCAAGCAAAAAGTGGGACATTCATCAATCAATCGAAATATATTAAGGAATTGCTGAAAAAATTTGGGATGGAAGGTGCTAAGGAAACTGGAATACCAATGAGTCCATCCACTAAACTTGATAAAGATGAAACCGGTAAACTAGTTGACTCGAAGGTATATCGAGGTATGATTGGTAGCTTATTATATTTGACAGCCAGTAGACCAGATATTATGTTTAGTGTGTGCTTATGTGCATGCTTTCAATCATCTCCAAAAGAATCATATTTAATTGCAGTTAAGCGCATTCTTAGATATCTTAGTGGTACAATTAACTTAGGGTTATGGTACCCTAAGCACACATCTTTCGATCTAATCAGCTACACAGATGCAGATTATGCTGGCTGTAAAATAGATCGAAAAAGCACTAGTGGAGCATGTCACTTCTTAGGTCGTGCACTAGTTTCTTGGTTTAGTAAAAAACAAAATTCTGTTGCACTATCTACTGCTGAGGCAGAATATGTTGCTGCGGGTAGTTGTTGTGCTCAAGTTCTTTACATGAAGCAACAACTTGAGGATTTTAAACTTATGTACAATCACATTCCAATCAAATGTGATAATACAAGTGCTATAAATCTTTCAAAGAATCCAATACAACATTCTCGGACCAAACATATTAAAATTAGATATCATTTTCTTAGAGATCATGTGCAAAAGAGCGATATTGTATTAGAATTCACTAGTACACATGATCAATTGGCAGACATTTTCACAAAACCCCTACCAGAAGATAGACTATGCATGATTAGAAGAGAAATATGAATGATGCATGCCATGGATATCTGCTAGATACTTTTATTTCATTATCTTAAATGACCTACAGAAACTTGAGACGTTTAGCCTCATCATTCAAATGCATTTGCTCCTCATAAATCATCATGCCATCCTTGTCTAAAGGATTAGGCAATTGAAATGAAGAGGTAAGCAAGGATTTCAAATCCTTATTCTGTTGCTTTAATTCTACTATTTTTTTGTTTGACTCATAAACAAGTCGTTGAAGTACAGATACAGTCTCGTTAAGCTTCTCAATTTCGCGAGTTTTGGACTGCAACCGAGCAAAAAACGCAACGATGGATGATGAGTATCGAGTTCCGAGACCCACAAGCTCGTAAATGGCGTCATGATCTGATTTATTAGCTAAATCAGTCTCTTGTTGCTTCATGGCACCCACGACAGTTGCAGAAATAGATTGAGATTGAGGTGAATGATACCTCAAATCTTGATCAAGAGAAGTACTGAAGGGAATTCTACGAGCCATTGAAAAATTGTAGAATGAGAATGCAAGGAAATTGCAAAGATGAGAAGAAAGTTTGATGCGAAATAGATAAAACTAATGATTGCTCTTATAGAAACGGAAATAAGAACAAGACAAACTTACAAATCGTGATAATATCTCATTTTTCAGCAACATCAAGCGGATCAAATCTCTGCACCGAATTGCCAGAGCTACGCCTCCAGCCTTTGCAGGTTTTGTCGGGCACGGGTGGTTTCAATTATTCAGCTCTTTACAAAATCTCATTCCGCACCGAATTACCGGAACTAGGCCTCCAGCCTTTGCAAGTTTTGTTGAACACGTGTGGCTACGCACCGAATTCTCTACAGTCTCTACTAACGCAGCGTTTTATTTATTTATCTATTGGTTATTGCAGGAATATATCTTATTAATCTAATTATGATTCCTTTTTAATGATACCAAAAGGGGGAGAAGTTTTAGACTAGAACATTAACATTATTTAAATTGCTAAACTTGTTATATATGCTTGGAACTATATTTATATTTTTGCTTGAAAAACTAACGCACATTTTCAGGAGGAGCTTAAGTATTAATACAGAATTCAGGTTCTATCAAGCATTTGTCATCATCAAAAAGGGGGAGATTGTTGAACCCAAGGTTTCAAGGTTCATGTAAATCTACAAATAGATTTTGATGATAACAAATGAATCCAAAGAATAAAGGAGTCTCAAGCTCAAGTTGTCCACACAATATAATCAAGCACATCAAGGAAGCAAGCATGAACAAGAAGGGAACAAGTTCACAGTAAAATCATAGAGTAATGTTGTAAATCTCTTAAAAATTCAAAATTAGGGTTAAGGCTCAAAATTAATATTTTATCATAAAGCATTAAAATACATTTTCCACATATGCATGAATATTTTGAAAATTAAATTTGAAAATTTTGAAAGATGATTGATTGTCATCTTTCACATGTGTATGATATGATTAAAGGTTTGAATTTTGAAAATATTAAGATGATTGATTGTCATCTTTCACATGTGCATGTTTTATTTGAATATTTTCAAAAGTGGTGGATGATTTTCTTGACTTATGCAAAAGGTAGATGTCTTTATTTGAAAATTTTGAAAAGTAAAGTGTGCTCCTTTTGTCATATGCAAAAAGTAAAAGATTATGTTTGAAATTTTTGAAAAATAAAGTGTGCTCCTTTTGTCACATGCAAAAAGTAAAAATATTAGATTTGAAATTTTTGAAAAGTGAATGATGATGTTTTTGACATGAGAATCTTTTCAAATTTGAAATTGAAAACTCATTTGCCTATAAATAGCTCACTTGAGTTTTGCAAAATTCACAACAAGAGCTTACACATCTATTGCTAAGTTTTGCATCATTTCTTCAAAGCTCTCATTCTCTCTTTTCTAAAGTTTTGAGCCTTAATTCTTGTTCTTGTTGAGAGAGATATAGGTTGCACTGTATTGTTTCTATCTCACTCATTGAGGAGTGTACTTTGATAGTCTACCTACTATGAACTCTTGTATTTGTAAAATGGTGTGTATAACCCTTGTGTGTGTAGAAGGTGTTCTACACGGGAAATAGTTAAATCACCAAGTGTGAGGTGATTGGAAGTGTAGAAGGTGTTCTACACGGGGAAAAGTTAAATCACCAAGTGTAAGGTGATTGGAAGTGTAGAGGGTGTTCTACACGGATTCTTTGGAGCGGTGTTGCTCAAAGGTGTAATAGGTTTCTATCTCCACCTAAAGGAGATTGAATAGTGGATTTTGGGATTCTCAAGAGGTAGCTTGAGACGAGGACGTAGGCAGTGGGGCCGAACCTCGTTAACATACTGAGTTTACTTCTCTCTTACCCTTACTCTTTATATTTATTATTGTTTCATATTTTGTTTATATTTTATATTATATATTTGATTTATAATTGTTAATTTCTTAAATACAATTCAATTCACCCCCCCTCTTGTGTTAGTCATCTGGGTCACAGTATAGAACACATCTACACTTGCAATCATCTCACACTTGGTAATTCAACTATTCTCTGTGTAGAACACTTTCTACACACACAAGGGTTATACGCACCCTCTTACAAATACAAGAGCTGATAGTGAGTAGATTATCATATTACACTCCTCAACGAGTAAAATAAGAACAATACAGTACAACCTATATCTCTCTCAAAATGAATAATGATTAAGGCACAAAACTTAAAGAAGAGAGAATGAGAGTTTTGAGAAAATGATGCAAAACTTAGCAATTGATGTGTAAGCTCTTATTGTATTTTTGTAAAACTTAAGTGATCTATTTATAAACAAATGAGTCTTCATATTTAAATTTGAAAAGGTTCACATATCAAATAAAAGTACTATTCACTTTTCAAAAGATTCAAATAAAAACATATCCTTTTTATATTTGTCAAAGACAACTCAATTCATTTTTCAAAGAAATCAAACCTATTCTTTTACTTTTCATACATGACAAAATAAGTATGATTTATTTTTCAAATCAAATCATCTTCTTTTTGTATATGTCAAAAAAATACACAACACCCTTTCAAGATTTTCAAACAAATCATCTATCTTTTACATTTGTCAAAAAAACACACAACCATCCTTCAAGATTTTAAACAAAATCATCTATTTTTTGTATTTGTCAAAAAAATACACAACCACCCTTCAAGATTTTCAAATAATACATGCACATGTTAAATATGACAATCAATCATCTTACAAATTCAAATTTTTATGCATATGGGGAAAAATAATAATAATTTTCGAAATTAAATATTTTAATAAGTTTTGCAAATGTAAAAAATTAAATTTGATATGTTATGAGAAAATATTAATTTTAAGCTTTACTCCAATTTCAAATTTTAAGAAATGTACAAAATTACTCTATGAGTTTCATTTGTAGACTTGTTCTTATTTTTACTCATGTTTGATTTCTTGATGTGCTTAGCTCTCTTTAAGTGTAGACAACTTGAATTTGAGTCTTAAATTTATATATTATCATCAAAATCTATATGTAGATACGAGATTTGAAACATTGGGTTCTACACTTTGTGTTTGGAGGTCGTGTCTTTAATTCTAGTTAGAGCTTTGAACTAATTTGTGGAAATTTAGAACGCTTCTCAATACGCAAATAAAGAACAGTTCTCAATACATGTTTATTAATAGAAGTTACACCATATAACATTAGACAAACCTATCAATACATACAATGAAAAATGCATCCCAATTACTGCAAAATACTAAACAACACAAATTTTAAGTTTCGAAACACATAAGTAACCAACTATAGAACTTTAAGAAGCTGTATCCTTTTCAGCCAAATCATTGAAAGATTTATAAGCACCATCTATTGTTTCACACTCAGGTTTCAAGAAGTCAGTCCAGCAAAGTTTTTGAAACATTTGGATGCAAGAAAGAGAGCCCTCATTCATTTGAGCATAACCCAAAATCATCAAGTTGAGTGCAACAATATCTTTGATATCAATTTTTCTGAACAAATTCTCTGCTTCATATATATTGTCTGAATTTGCATAAAGAGCTAAAAGAACACTTGCAACAAAACAGTTTCTTCCACATCCATGCTTTTATCATTTGGGTGTGGGCTTGAATTGCTACGTTCAAGTCTCCATTCTCAACACCTATGTGATTAGAGAACGATGAAGCACCGTTGGATTTATTAGTTTTACACGATTCCAGGTTAGTTTTGCAAATTTCCAATTTAAAACCGACTAATTAAATGAATACCCATATAACTAAAAATCGACTAATAGCAAATGCACATGAACAGACGAAATTACTAAGCAGATCATATTACTTTAAGAATAAACTTCAAGAAAAACACTGCGCGAATTTATCATTTATTGTGCACTTATCTTCTTGTTTTTTCCTTTACTATAGCGTTTCCTTAGGCTAAGTACATCTTAAGGCTTAGATTGTAATAATCTCAGGAGTTAATAGCAGGGTCGGATAAAAATAGAAGTAGTGAAAAAAATTAAAGAATCTAGGCTAATAAAATTAATTTACTTGACTTTCTTGACAAGAATGGCCTTAAGCTTGCGCTCGAAGTTCTTATGTGCCAAGATGCGCTTCTCGGAGTTCTTGATGTGGTGGGTTTGCTGGTGCTTTATAAGGCACTCAATCCTGCTGAAGAGGGATAGAGTTACCTCATCATCAGTATCTTGTTAGGGTTAGGGTTTGGCAATTTCGAAATCACCTACTAAATCTGCCATATAAAACATTTCCCATGAAGATGAGAAGAACCTTACCATGTTCGTCATTTGTGGGAAGATCAAAAGATAAGAATCGAGCTATTCGTGGGTAGACGATTTGACGAAGAATTGAGAGTCGAACTGCCGAGATCTCGTTTGGGTAAAATATAAAATGTGCCGTTTCAATTTTTCCCCATGGACAGATGTGTACACGGTGTGTTCCCATAGACATGTGCAAATAGAGTTTTTCTTATAGAAATTACTTATGTTGTTATTGCTTAAATATTTTCTTGATAATTAAAATTATATTTTATATATAAAAAATATCGATGTAAAAGTTTATCACATTAACAAGAACAATAACTTGTTTCAATTTTCCAATTATTATAATAAGTTTTATAATAACTGGTGCGTTCATTCACTGATAACTAAGAAGAACAAACCAGTTTATTTTTACTAACATATTAATACTTGTAAGATAATGATATACCTGTAAATCTATTTTATAATTAATTAATGTAATTATGTCGTTTTTTTAAAAATAAACCATTCAATTGATAACAAAATATTACAAATATTTTTCAATCTAGATGACTTGTGAATATATATTTGGAAAGTTCCCCACCACACACACATATCATCCATATTCCAAGCAAATTTTGCTAATCTATGGGGTGTCTCATTCTCATCCCTTAAAGTATGTTGAACAGTACATCTAAAACATTTTCATTAGGTCTAGTTTGGTGCCCAAACTCAAACTCAAACTCAAAGTCAATTTAATTCATCTTATCATTATAATTTTTTCAAATTCTCATATAAAATATAATAATTAATTCAATTTTTCAAATATCAAAATACTTATAATATTAAAAAATAATATTTTAATAATATTTTATTCAATTCATCTTAATTCAATTCAATTTATCTCAACATTCAAATGCAGCCTAAATTCTTTACGTCCATGATCATATTGCCAAGAATTAACATTGAATTTCCAGCAAAATTTATAGCATTAACCATCACCAATGAATCATTTTCTAAAACGAGATCTTTGATCTCTTGGTGAACACAAAACTGCATTCCTCTAAACATTGTCAAAAGTTCCACTTCACTAGGATTAGTCACTTCTTTTTCTTTTTGTGCAACTCTCGTAATGACCTCTCCTGAGTTTGAGCATTCTACTGTTTTGTTTGCTTTATCCATACATTTGAGTAGTTTATAGACACTTCTAACAGTAAATGACCTCTCTCTGACTCTCTATAACCATTTGGAAAACTAATCTTTTAACACTTCAAGAGTTGCAATAGGTGGAAGAAAATATCTAAGCTTTTTTCATCATCCCACACTTCACTATCTACATCAATAACCCTTGTACTTTAGTAATTGTCTCGTTTGAATTCGAAAATGATATGAGTTGAAATAAGTTTAGTTTATTTTTTAATATTATTATTATTTTGAGATTTGAAAAATATATATTGAAATTTAAAAAAAGTATATTGAAATTTGAAAAAGGTGTATAGAAATTTATGTTTTATATAAAAAATTATAAAAATATAATGATAAAATAAAAATAAATTGTGATAAATTTTGAATATAAATGACATCCGAGTATGGTTAGCAATATCACCTCTATCTATTATCCATCAGGTTTTTATATTTAGGTATCCAATAATCTTATCGCAGATTAATAATTTTGCCATTTATCACCCTTCAACGACCTCCATATGAGATATTTTTCTGCTTGCCAAAATTTTCTTTAAATATAATTAATTAATGTAGTCATTTCATTTTATTACAATTAATTTCAGTTTTATGCAATTATTATTGATTTAAAATAAAGTTGAAAAACATGATAAAAGAATTGAAAATTTATCACTTTGAAGCATGTGACTTGTGAGAACTTATGCACCAAAAAGAAAGAAAAATGTGTAACATGTCTCAGAAATTCCCTCACAATCAACTCAGATACTCTTTCTCTCTCTCTCTCTCTCTCTCCAAAACCCTTTTTCTCTTGGAAAGCTAAATTGATCCAATTTGCACTCATTTTTCTCTTCAATTCATTAAATGATTTACCATTTCCATCACTCTTCACCTCAATTTCCTTTTTCTGAGTCCAGATTTGGATAAACAGGCTTTTGGATTTCATTCTGATTGGTTCAAAATTTTCCGGGAAAGTAAAGGAGGAGGGAGAAGATGAAGGTGCCATGCTGTTCTGTATGCCACACGCGGTACAACGAGGAGGAGAGGGTCCCGCTCTTGCTACAATGCGGGCACGGGTTCTGCAAAGACTGCCTCTCGCGGATGTTTTCGGCGTCTCCCGACACGACGCTACCGTGTCCTCGGTGTCGCCACGTGTCCGTAGTGGGGAACTCCGTTCAGGCGCTTCGGAAGAACTACGCTGTCCTCTCGCTCTTGAGCTCGGATTCGAACCCATCGGCGGGGGCGACTTTTGACTGTGATTACACAGACGATGAGGAAGATGGCGGCGGTGGTGATGATATGGACGGTGACGAGGACCATCGGTGTAGCCGTGGGTCCCTCGCATCAAGCTCTTCGGGAGGATGCGGGCCGGTGATCGATGTCGGGGTGCACCAGGACCTGAAATTGGTGCAGAGGATAGGGGAAAGTAGGCGGGCCAGAGTGGAAATGTGGACAGCGATTATTGGCGGCGGAGCTGGCCGGTGCCGGCACCGCGTGGCAGTTAAGAAGGTGGAGATGCCGGAGGAGACCGATATGGATTGGGTGCTGGGCCAGCTTGAGAACTTGCGGCGCGCTTCGATGTGGTGCCGAAATGTTTGTACGTTTCATGGAGCATCGAGAATGGAAGGGAGCTTGTGTCTTTTGATGGACAGGTGTCGGGAGTCGGTTCAGTCCGAGATGCAGCGGAACGAGGGAAGGCTTACATTGGAGCAAATCCTAAGGTTATGCATTTCTTTTTTAAATAAAAAGGTTTAGTATTATTCCTTGGTGTAGATTATAAATAATTTTCTTAGCACAGGATGTGATTTTTCATATTGGTTTATGTGGTAATTGTGCATAATTTGGTTCAAAACGACTACTTGATTTATGAAGTGAAGTCTCATGGGTTGGTAGAAAGTGGGTACCGATCGAAAAAAAGATAGTGGGTGGTGATAAATTAGACTTGCGGACTAGAGCAGAGTTTTGATATTGGATGAGTCATGCTTTAGTTTAGATGATTCTATATGAATTAAATGAAAATTTCATAAATGGTAGTGGAAGAATCCGTGCACAGGTTAAAAGTTTAATTTCTAATTGGAAAGCTATCTTCAGTTTCTTTTTATTGGTAAAAAAGCTGTGGTATTGGCTATAGCTCGTTTCTATTAATATAATGTGGGGTAGAAAAGTGTGGGAAATTTCTTAATTTAATTGTCTAGTATGGAGAAACATTGTTGGACAGGTAAAGTTTTTGATTGGTCAAAATGTTGTAAATGATTGGCGAGGATGTTCCTTGTTACATGTTGGTAATATGATTATTATTTAATTTTTTGGTATAGCAAAAGCAAGCTAAGCTTGAAAATTAAACTGACAGAAATGAAAAACTGTCTATATTCCAAGCTCTCTTTAATAGAAGAGGATGTATTATGAGAACTTCACTAGTTTATGGTGGGGAAAAAATGGAGGGCGTGGAAACAGACATCATATGTGAGACTTGTAGGACTACATAGAAGACTGGAGGAATTAGTGCTTTCATTGACAAATGCGAGATATGTAGCGGGTATTTGTCCCCTTCGCTGAAGTTTTCAATGTATTTGGTTCCTTTGTATGTTTTATTTGCAAAATCTTAAGATATGAAATGATTATGCTTCGAAAAATGTTTATCCTTTCATTTTCTGTAAGTTGATATTTGCTTGAGTATTAGTTTAAATTATGTTGCTGTAATTGAAGACCTAATTGAATTCCAGACGTTCTATCAAAATGTGTTAAAAGTTTTGTTTATAGGTTTAGATTAGAGACACCCAAACAAAAAGGGGGTTTAGATTTGAGTTTATTGTCTGGCTATAACTCTTGTTGTGACATAGTTAGTGTTTTCCAATGGTAGGTATGGGGCTGACATTGCAAGAGGGGTGGCTGAACTCCATGCGGCAGGTGTTGTTTGTATGAATTTAAAACCATCTAATCTTCTTTTTGACACAAGTGGTCGGGCAGTGGTTTCTGACTATGGACTTGCTGGAATTCTGAAAAAACCTTCCTGTCGGAAGGCTCGATCAGAGTGTGATTCCTCAAAAGTTCATTCTTGTATGGAGTGTACAATGCTAAGCCCGCATTACGCAGCTCCTGAGGCATGGGAGCCAGTAAAGAAGTCATTAAATCTCTTTTGGGATGATGCAATAGGTATATCTGCAGAGTCTGATGCCTGGAGTTTTGGTTGTACATTGGTCGAAATGTGCACTGGTTCCATCCCGTATGTTAAGCATCATCTTCTTTATCTAAAAATTATTTTCTTCTCCTGAATATAGTTAATTGCTGAGTACAAGTTTTATGTTCTTTGTGCAGTTGGGCAGGTTTAAGTGCAGAGGAAATTTATCGAGCTGTTGTCAAGGCTAAAAAACTTCCTCCACAGTATGCAAGTGTAGTAGGTGTTGGGATACCTGGCGAATTGTGGAAAATGATTGGCGAGTGCCTGCAGTTCAAGGCATCTAAAAGACCAACTTTCAATGCAATGTTAGCAACGTTCCTACGTCATTTGAAGGAGATACCACGCAGCCCTCCAGAAAGCCCTGATAAGTAAGGAACTTGTGATTTTGGTTGTGACCTCTTCTCTCATGTGGTTTTATTATTCCTTTAGTTGTCTAACATAGTCCAGGTTGGGGGTGTTTGAGATGTTGATTTTCTTCCATGTGCATGTGGGCATGATTCTGAGAGAGATTAAGGTAATTAGCCTGAAGTTTATGATTTTTTTATTTATCTAACATGAATTCTTTGTTTCTGACTGGGTATAGTGACTTTGCTAAATACTCTGGACCAAAATTGATGGAACCACCTTGTGTATCTGCTCCGGAAGGTTTACAAGATTTCTCCTGCCATTTGCATCAACTTGTGTCTGAAGGGGATGTGAGTGGTGTTAGGTTAGTCCACTTTTGTACATACCTGCCTGGGCTAGCCTTCTAGAATAAACTTGGCCTTTCTATGTTAATTCTCTTTATGCCAATTTTTCGTTGTCTATGCAGAGTTTTGCTTGGAAAGGCTGCATTGGGAAACATTAAAAGCTCAACATCTTCATTATTACAAACTCAAAATGCTGATGGCCAAACTGCTCTCCACCTGGCTTGTAGACGTGGTAGTGAAGAACTTGTTGAGGCTATTTTAGAGTACAGAGAGGCAGATGTAGACATTTTAGATAAAGATGGGGATCCTCCACTTGTTTTTGCGTTAGCAGCTGGATCTCCAGAATGTGTCCGAGCTCTCATTAAAAGAGGTGCCAATGTGAGATCTAGATTGAGGGAAGGCTTTGGTCCGTCTGTTGCACATGTCTGTGCCTATCATGGTCAACCTGACTGCATGCGTGTAGGCCTTCAGTTAATTGGATGCGTTATATAGTTCTTCCATTCTCCTTCTTTCTGATCTTCAAATTTCCATTGTTTTACATGCATGTCAAATAATAACAGGAGCTGCTCCTGGCTGGTGCTGATCCTAATGCAGTAGATGAAGAAGGGGAATCTGTACTGCACAGAGCTATTTGCAAGAAATATACAAACTGCGCTCTGGTCATAATGGAAAATGGAGGCAGTAGATCAATGGCTGTTTTGAATTCAAAAAATTTGACGTGAGTATAAATCTTTTCCTCCATTTTTTTCCCCTCCAAGTTCAACAAATGGATGGTTGAAAGTAAAGATCAAAAGAATCAGTTTTCCTTTTTTCTTTTATTCATGGAGGAATTATAGTTTGGGAAGGGAAAGTGCCTCCTTAGCTACAAAAGAGCTAATGTTTGGTTAACATACAGAATATGGATCATGATCTATATTTATAGTGTAATGAAGCTATTGAAATTGAACTCAAAAGAGTATTTGTGCTTGTCTTGTTCTCGACAGCCTTGGTCCTCTGATATGGAGGATGATAAAGATTTTACCACTTCGCCCGATATTTGAGTTCAACCTTTTTTTCCTACTCCACTCTCCCACAAAACCAATTTCATGCTTAGAGTGCTTAGTCAAGTTATGCTGGTGTTGTAAAGATGCCTTGATGCCCTTAGGCTAAGTTCCTTAGGGTATTCATGAGGGTAAATGGTATTTTAAGTTTGAGAATATATGACTTGAAGTGGAGGGCTTCATTGATAAGGTAAGAAGCTGGTGGCTTTTGTATCATTTTGTGGGGACTCCTAGTTTTGTTTTGGCAAATAAACTTAAAGCTTTGAAGGCTGATTTGAAGAAATGGAATAAGAAAGTTTTTGGGAATGTAGAGCAGCAGAAACAAGCCCCTTGGGATGAGCTTCAATCCTTGGAGGCTGAAGGGGAAAGTGAGGTGAATTTGTCTAGGAAGAAAGAAGCGATGACAGAAATTGAGAGGGTTCTTTTGAGGGAAGCTTGGAGATCCAAAATTTTGATGGCTTGAATTTCGTAGCTGTGGATGATATTTCAGCAAGCTGGCTTGAGAGGCCTTTTGAAGAGTTTTGAGGTGTTTCGGGTGGTTTGTTGATGAGGAGAGACAAAGTTTCTGGACCGTATGGATTTTCAATGGCTTTTTTCCAAGATTGTTGAGAGATTGTGCAGGAGGAGGTTTTTTTTTTTTGATAAGTTAAATTTCATTATTGAGGGTGAAAAAGGCAAAGCCCTAGTATACATGGAGTATACAAAAGAGCACCTAAGTACAAACTAAGAGCTGGAAATTAATATCACTTGTTTTCCTAGTGAGCGTTTTGAAAATTTTAGGAATTTTGTGGCTATGGAAGAATTTTTCGATTTTATTTTTGATTTGGACCTTATGGATCTTTCCCTAAATGGCGGAGAGCTCACCTGGTCGAATGGACGTGTCTAGTCGAAGCTTGATAGATTCCTTTTTTTTTTTGATAAGTAAAAATTTATTAAACTAGGCAAAAGCCAATTACAAAAGTCCATGACAATTACAAACAAAGAAATCATGTCCTATCCACTAGGCACATTAGAAGTTAAGAAATCATGTAGGTCTATGCCGTTGAAATCCACGGCAATAGACCAAGTACAAAGAGTTCTAAAAAATAAATCAATCAATTCCTCCTTGATTTTCTCCTTATCTTCGAAAGTCCGCTCATTACGTTTTAACTAAAGACACCACATGATACATATGAGAATCATCTTCCATACATCACTTGATAGATTCCTAGTGTCCCTGGCATGGGAAGCACACTATCCTGAGCTATGCCAATAACGGTTGGCCCGTGTCATCTCAGATCATTTTCCTATTTTGCTAGACTGTGGAGGCATCTATAGGGGTCAACATTACTTCAAATTTGAGAACACGTGGCTTACAACGGATGGGTTTAAGGAATTGGTACGTGCTTGGTGGGCATCGTATCAATTCAAGGGCACCCCTAGTTTCATTCTTGCAGGTAAGGTGAAGGCATTGAAGTAGAACCTGAAGAAGTGGAACTTGGAAATCTTTGGTCATGAAGCAGGCATTGAAGCAGGACCTACGGGAGGAGGTGACGGAGGTATTTAATGAATTTTATGAATTTTAGAAGTTTGAGAAGTCGTTGAATGTCGCTTTTATTGCTTTGATCCCAAAGAGAGTGGTTCTTTTGGAGTTGAAGGATTTCCATCCTATTAGTTTGGTAAGCGGTGTCTATAAGATTATTTCAAAGGTTTTAGCAAATCGAATGAGCAAAGTGATGGAGAAGATCATTTCTAAACCTCAAAATGCTTTTGTTAAAGGTCGACAAATCATAGATTTTGTGCTAATTGCAAATGAGTGTTTAGGTAGTCGTATGCAGGAAGGGGTTGTGTTCTGTAAGTTGGATATGGAAAATGCGTATGATCATGTAAGCTAGAATTTTCTTTTATACATGCTTAGAAGATATGGTTTTGCTGACAAGTGGTGTGGTTGGATAAGACATTGTATCTCAACTGTCCGGTTTTCTGTTTTAGTTAATAGGCAGCCAGCCTTGTGGCTATTTTCAGAGTTCAAGAGGCTTGAGGCAGGGGGATCCATCATCACCCTTTCTATTTTTGTTATTGTTATGGAGGCTAGGGGTGGGCTCCGACTTCGAGTCTCGTTGGAGTCGAAAATGGCCTCCAACTCCGACTCCGAAATGGAGTCGGAGTTCCGATTGGAGGTCGGAATTTCGACCTTCGATCGAAATTCCTTATTTTGTCGCCGATGAAACCCATAGGTTGATACCATCATACCACCATCAATTTCGCATCAAGAATTCAAAGAAAATATACTCCACTAATAAAGAAAATGAGCAATAAATATTACAAATATATATATATCGATCAAGATGAGTATGAATTTCAGAGAGTACTATTTCGGCGTTTCCGGGAGTTATGCAAGAACGAGATTCTGATGTGAAAGATACCATCCATGCCTTAAGAACGGTGTAAGTGAACGAAGACGGAGATGGCTGGAAGTTCTCGGCATCGACAAAACCAGAGGAAATTGGGAGATAGCTGGAGCTGCCGCGCCGGGGGGGGGGGGGGGGAGGGGGTGAAGAGAGAATAGAGGAAAAGGAAATGTAGCATTAGCCGGTTAGGGTTTTTGAAAGTTGAGATGAACATATAGCACCATATGGAGTCTGGACGACGTCGTTTAAGTTAATCTAGTGTGAAAATCTTAAAATGGCAAAAGCATGACTCACTGTTTGAACCCAGGATGTAGGACTTATTTTAAAAACTCATTTTACGACTAGGCCATTTAAGCATCTACTACCTATTTTACAACATATAATATATAAGCTCTAAATGTCGGAGTTCGGGGTTGGAAGTCGGAAGGCGGAACCCCACTGGGCTTCGGCTCTGACTTTGAACTCCGACTTCCGGAGTCGGAGCCACTCCGACTCCGATCGAAGTCGAAATCGGATTGGAAGTCGGCCAAAAGTCAGAATTTTTGCATACCCCTAATGGAGGCCTTGAGCTGTATGGTGGAGGCAGTGGTGGGAGGAGGCTTTATCTCAGGTTTTTTGGAGGGATCTAACTCTAATGGCTTCACTTCAATATGTCACTCACTTTTTGCTGATGATACCCTTATTTTTTGTGATGCTGTTGGGGAACAGCATCACAAGTTTGAAGGGCTGTCCTGCTATGTTTTCAAGCCATTTTCGGACTAAAAGTGAACTTGAGTAAATTGGAGCTGGTCCCAGTGGGAGATGTTCATAATAATCATAACTTGGCAGTTTTTCTGGGGTGTAAAGTTGCTTATATGCCTATGAAATATTTGGGACTACCGTTAGGGGCATCATTCAAGGCTAAGCACATTTGGGATGGGTGGTTGAGAAGATGGAGAAGAAGTTGGCGGCATGGAAAATAATTTATTTATCTAAAGGGGTTGAATCACTCTTATAAAGAGTACCTTATCTAATATCCCAACTTATTTTCTTTCTTTACTCCTATACCAGTTGGAGTGGCTTACCAAATTGAAAAGTTGTATAGGGCTTTTTTGTGGGGTGGTTTGGAAGAAGAGTCTAAGACTCTCTTAGTGAGCTGGAAAAGGTTTGCTGCCCGATTGTAGGTGGAGGGTTGGGGGTTCATAGCTTGTGTAGTTTTAATAAGGCGTTGTTGGGAAAGTGGTTATAGAGTTATCATGGGAAAGATGAAGCATTGTAAATGGCGGTGATCACTCGAAAATATGGCAGCGATTGGGGAGGTTGGTGCACTAAGGAGTGGAAGGGTTTGTATGGACTGAGTTTATGGAAGTATATTAGGAAAGGCTGGGGTTGTTTCTTGAAACAAGTCAACTTTGTGGTTGATGATGGTTCAAAACTTAGATTTTGGTTTGATGTTTGGTGTGGAGATAACGAATTGTTTAGAGCCTATCTGGTTGTTTTCAGATTGGCTATTGATCAGCAAGCTTCAGTTTCAGAGTTGAAGAGCTATTCTAATGGAGTGGTGCTTTGGTATGTCGGAAACTAGAAGATAGAGCAGGGATCAATTGTACAGCGTCTAAAAAGTTTACACTTCAATCATTTTATAAGGTGTTGATCAATCAACAACATATTTGCTTTCCTTGGAAGGGTATTTGAAAGGCTCATGTTCTGTCAAGGTTGGCTTTCTTTGTCTGGACAGCAGCAATAGGAAATATTCAGACAATAAACAACTTGAGGAAGCGTGGAATGATTGTTTTAGATTGGTGTTTTATGCGCAGGAGAGATGCGGAATTAGTGAATCATCTACTTCTACATCGTGAGGTGGCTAAAGTGTTGTGGGACGGTGTGTTTGGAAGAGTTGATCTGGTTTGGGTTATGCCAAAAGCAGTAGTTGACCTACTAGCAAGCTGGACCAGTCTTCATTCTTGCTCCCAAGTGGCAGCCGCATCGAAAATGATTCATTTGTGTATTATGTGGCACATTTGGTTGGAGAGAATTGAGGTGTTTTAATAATAGGGAACACAATGTAGATGAATTCTGGAAATTTTTTAGAAGTACTTTGCTTAGCTGGTTTTCTACTATTGTACTCAATGGAGGGGCAGTCAATGAGTTTTTGTCGTCGCTTTTGTAGTATTAGAATGTAACTAGGTGTTTATTTTGTATACTTCCTGTGTACATGGGCTTCGCCTATTACACATTATATGATGAATAAAATTTTTAACTTATAAAAAAAAGGGTTTTTTACAGGATTGGAATGGGAATTTCAGCTGATGTCACTTTTTCTCTAACGAGCAATATGAATTTTACCTCTAGTTCATTCCTCTGAATCATGGCTTTAACTTGTCAGTAAAAATGTGTATCATAGCTTGAATTTCATTTGAACTGATGGAAAATTGCAAAACAAGTAGTCACGTTGGCTCTGTTTCTCAATTGCTTCCTTCTACAGCTGTTTTGGAAATGATTCTGGGCAAATTGCATCTGGTAGACGTTCTATGTTAAAGAGGACATCTCTCTGTGATCCTACTATTAATGGACTTTCTTCAAATAGTTGGGTTTATTATTCTGGTGTCTTTAGGAGGCTGTTAGAAGTTATCCAAGTAAGCATGGTTTTACTTGGGTATATTTAGAGCTGATGTTTTTAATTCATTCCTGCTAGCTCCTAAATTGGTATTTTTGTTTAGGAAATGGCACTGGTTGATCTATCTACTTTCCTCTTAGGAATCAAACCAAGGCAAGGTGTTTTAAGAGGTCTTGGTTGCAGATTAAATACTTAGCAGTGTCAACAGTAGTAGAGGGGGACACAGAGGACACAGGAAAGACATGTTGATTTTCAAAGAAAATAACATTCTTAGAAATGCATGTACGATGTAATGTAGGATCGTAGCAAACAGATCCCTTGTGACACATTATATCCCAAGAATGCACATCTAACAGATTGAGTAGATAATTTATGTCACTCATAAGGAGGTAAATGAATAAAACATACACAACCAAAGGTATGGAGGTTATCGTAACTAGGTTGCTTATCAAACAAGCAGAAATAGGGAGATTCACAGAAAATACCAGGTTCTTGACAAGTACCACTGACATAAGCAGGTCTAACCTTTACTCTAGCTTCAGTGTAGAATTCTGAACAGGAACTCAAGAAGATTTTTTTAATTTCAACATTGCGTTTGAATCGTTTTTCTTTCTTTGTAATTTGTAATGATTTCACACTATCGTGAACTGGATAGTTGTATGAGATTAAATGTATTCTTAGCTCAGAATTATGATGCATTGATATGCTATGAATGTCACAGGCCGTTGCATTTGTGTGTGGCAACATGGAATGTGACTGTTGTAAGAAGGTGGGTGGAAGTCGCAACTGCAGAAGAGATTGCTGATGCAATTAATATACCAAGCCCAGTTGGCACTGCGCTGTGTATGGCGGCTGCTGTAAAGAAAGATCATGAGAATGGTAACACTTAAATCCTAGAGCGTCTATTTAATTTTGATGATGAAAGTGTTTTGGATTTATGCAATTACTAACTGAAAAACTCTGCAAAGTTTGTTTAGGAAATCAATAAGCCATTTTTCATTTACAGATAAAATTGGAGCCACTTTGCTTAAATATGGATTTGTCTTGATGCAATTACTGCTTGTAACCAATTAAAAATATTAAATAAGAAAATGAGACCTGCTTGAAAATAAAACTTTCTTTTCAATACCCTCTTCCATTGGCCAGCTTCTATAGATTTAATGGCCTTAGCTTTTAGTGGCCTTAGCTTTCATGATTCTCTTGTATGTTTTTCATGGCAGTTGGATGTGTTACGGTTAGTTAGGAAGGTAGTTATGCTTAAACTGCTCCCTGCGACTCCCGTGTCTTGGCAAATTGTCTAGAAAGAGTCTTTGTTATCATTCTGTTGAATGTGGACATTTTACTTCAAAATATTGTGAGCCAGTTTCCTGTTGTGTAAAGATTGTAGATTCCAGATATTAGTTTGTTTTCTTGCTTTTGAGATTCTACTGGTAAGACAGCAAAAGAAAATGATCCTACTGGCAACTCATAGGGCTTATAGAGATTCTTTATTAAAAGAGACTCGATAACTCATACTAGTGTATGATGCAAACCCTTTTTTTTTTCCATTGCTGAGCAAGAATTTTATTGTTGAGCATAATAGGCATAACCCAAGTACATGGGACATATACAAGAATGAAACTTGGGCATGATTATCTAGTGATACAAGAAGTTAATGGAATAAAGAAAAAGAACATTCTAAACTCATCTGAAACTTCTCTTTTTAAGTGGTAATTATGCCTATTGCTTAGCCGTTCCTAGTTATGCCTAGTGCTATTGGTATTCTTTTAAATTTCTCCTTTCTCCCCACTTGTTCTTTCATTAGTTGTTTTATTGTTCATTTTTTTTTTCATAATAAATTTGTAAGGCTATCTCATCATATGCTCGTGAAGTTAACCTAGATTGTTTGCATATTATAGTATGTACCTTTCCTGTTATTTATTTTTGCTCTACTTCCGATGGGGTATATCGGTAATTGAAAATTTTATTCATTGAACTAACTTTCTTTTTGGGTTACTGATTTATTTATTTTTACTGTGGTATTTTACTTCACATAATTGATTTCTTCTAATTGCTTGTGATGCTGCTTGTAGAGGGAAGAGAACTGGTGCAGATATTGCTTGCTGCTGGAGCAGATCCAACTGCCCAAGACGCTCAACATGGACGGACAGCTTTGCATACAGCTGCGATGGCTAATAATGCTGAGTTAGTCAAGGTACACAAAGTAGCTTCCCCACTACATCTTTCTTATTGTTGGTAACTAATGGTGTTTGTGCTTTTTTGCAAATGAACTTGGTAACTAATGGTGTTTGTATTTTATGTTTGGTTAATGTTCTGTTTTATTTTTATGATGAATAGATTATTCTTGATGCTGGGGTTGATGTGAACATCCGGAATGTGCACAATACAATTCCCCTTCATGTAGCTTTGGCCAGAGGGGCAAACACATGCATCGGATTGCTTCTATCTGCTGGGGCAAACTGTAATATGCAGGTTACTATTCAAACATTTATAATTTTATTAGTAGGTTCTGGATATGGCTTGAAATGATATGTCAGTCAATCTTTCGCTTTAAGAGAAGTGGCATGCAAGCTTATATCATATCTCAATGTGCAACATGCAGCTAATCTGTGATACTGTTTTGTGTGCTCAATCAAGATAATGCTCCCCATTCAGCTCTGATATTGGTTTGCTTGGGATTCAAATTCATCTAGCATAGTACTCCACTGTTGCTGTTAATTATTAGATATATAAATGTGATAGAACAAATTAACTCAAATATAGGGAGCTATTTCATCCCTTCAAGCAGCCAGCCTCCCATTGAAAAACTGAAAGTGATGTGCTTGTAAAATTCAGAGTCATATGGCTCTTCCCTAAGGGAGTATGGTTTTAGTTTTTGTATAAACCAAACATCTGAGAAAGAAAAGGCAAAAAAGAAAGGCATGGGGATGAAGGTAGGAACTTTAGTTGGTTAGAGTTGCTACAATTCACCACCATTTTACAGGTAATCAAGAAGTTTTATTTATAAATGTAGGCAAAACCTTAGTACACAGGGAGTATACATGAGATTAATAGTAGAACTTATTACTTAAACTAGACACTATAAGTCGTAAAACTATAAGCTATATTTTCCGCCACAATCCCAAATATGCACTTATTGTCATTACGATACTATGGAACTTTCTTGAAGGCTGAAAAGTATGTGGCCGAGGGAATCAGTCTGAGATAATCTTGTGGTGTGATAATTAGGCAGAGAGTAAATCACTTGACGTGTCTTGATTCTATTAGCAGCTTGTATGTATTTGTCTACTATGCCCTCTTATATAAAATTGACTCTCTTATATACACTTTGTGTACATGAGCTGCGCCATTTCAATAAAAAATTATAAAAAAGTGTGACTGTATAACGTGCTGTGACATAACTTCAAAGAAAGCAGAAAAAATATGCACTCTGCAACTTTCTCAATGAATTAATTGACTTGGGAAATAATCCCTCCACACCTTTCGGTTCCACTCATTCTGTTTCTTCATATGCCCTTTCTTTTGGCAATTACTATTATTAGTATTAGCTTTTAAAGCTTAGAGAGTCATCTTCTGATTCTCATTTCACTGCAGGTTTCTATTTGGCTTAGATTGTTTCATTTCACTGGAGGTTTCTACAGAGTGCATGATCACTTTGTTTCCACCCCTCTTCTGGGTGCTTAAAAACTAAATTTTTTAATGAGTTATTCTACTCATCATCCTTATACCACCCACCTGCTAAGGGAAAAATAAAAAATAAAAAGATAAAAAAATAAAAGCAGGTGTGTGGTGTAGAGATGATGAGTAGAGTTTTTCTTTTTTTAATTTGGTAATTTACTTATGTGCAATGTCTTTGCTAATCACTGTCAGGATGATGAAGGTGACAATGCTTTCCACATAGCAGCAGATGCAGCAAAAATGATACGTGAAAATCTTGTATGGCTCATTGTCATGCTTAGAAATCCCGATGCTGCTGTGGAAGTCAGAAACCATAGGCAAGTAACTGTTGGAGGCATTGCTTCTTCATGTGGCTTCACCCTCATTCTCCAGACATTCTTGTTCAACTTTATTTACTTGTGTAGTCTTAAAACTTAAGGTTTATTAGATTTATATGCTGATTGTAGAGATCCAACTATGAGATAGGATGCATATTTCAGTTCTGCTACATCACTGATTTTGAGGTATTTATGCTTGGTGACAGTGGCAAGACATTACGGGACTTTTTGGAGGCCCTTCCCCGGGAATGGATCTCTGAAGATCTGATGGAGGCACTCGTGATAAGGGGAGTTCGTCTGTTCCCTACCATGTGAGGAGAAGATATTCAATCATAGTTTTGTTTTGATGTTGTTTGTAATTTTGTAAGCCGAACTTGTTTATGAACGTTAAAATGACAATATTCTCAAACTTGTTTAGATTTGAAGTAGGAGACTGGGTGAAATACAGAAGAAGTATCACAACTCCTACATACGGGTGGCAAGATGCAAAACACAGCAGTGTGGGCTTTGTGCAGAGCGTCCCAGACAAGGACAATCTCATTGTGTCCTTTTGTTCTGGAGAGGCTCGTGTTTTGGCCAGTGAAGTTATAAAAGTCATTCCATTAGACAGGGGACAGCATGTCCAGCTAAAACCTGATGTCAAAGAGCCCAGGTTTTGATCCTGCTCAGTTGCTAATTTATAGTTTTTATATTGAATTATAACAAATTTATTCCTTGTGGTTTCATGCTTTCGTTGGAAATTGATAGATACAAATAGATACAAGCAAATTAACACGTATGATTTTATCAAGAGAACGCTAATATTTTGCTGCCTTAACAGAAGACAATTATTTGCATTATTCTATAGTGTGTAATAGGCTTATTTGACTTATGAATTAAACTTCTTTATCACTTATCAAAGTAATAGGTTTCTTTGAAGTATTAGTATGGTATTCTATCTGAAACCGATAGCTGTTGTTGTAATGATCAGGTTTGGTTGGCGTGGGCAGTCTCGTGACAGTATTGGTACCGTATTGTGCGTTGATGATGATGGGATATTGCGTGTTGGGTTCCCTGGAGCATCCAGAGGATGGAAGGCTGATCCTGCAGAAATGGAAAGAGTTGAAGAATTCAAGGTTGGGGACTGGGTTCGTATTCGCCCTACTCTTACAACAGCAAAGCATGGTTTAGGATCTGTAACACCAGGGAGCATTGGTATAGTGTATTGTATCAGACCAGACAGTAGCTTGTTGTTGGAACTTAGTTATCTTCCAAATCCATGGCATTGTGAACCAGAGGAGGTTGAGTCTGTTGCCCCCTTCAGGGTAAGGGAGAAATGTTGGATTTTTCATTGTACCGATAATTAATACTTCTTCCCCTTTGGTTCATTTTTTATATCTGCATTTCCAAAGCTTGATATGTTTCTGATTTTACAGATTGGTGACCGGGTGTGTGTCAAGCGATCTGTTGCAGAACCTAGATATGCATGGGGTGGTGAGACACATCATAGTGTTGGAAGAATAAGTGAGATAGAGAATGATGGTCTCTTAAAAATTGAAATACCAAATCGACCAATACCCTGGCAGGCTGATCCTTCTGACATGGAAAAGGTGGAAGACTTTAAGGTAATACTCAGCTCATTATTTTAGTATGCATGGATTAAAATCTCCAAGACAGACATTAGTTGCTTTTTCCCCTGCATAAACTTCGTTATTCCTACCATGAACAGGTTGGGGATTGGGTTCGAGTGAAAGCTTCGGTATCCTCTCCAAAATATGGGTGGGAGGATATCACAAGGAACAGCATTGGGGTAATTCATAGCTTGGAGGAGGATGGTGATATGGGTGTTGCCTTCTGCTTCAGGAGCAAGCCTTTTCGTTGCTCTGTGACTGATGTGGAGAAGGTACCTCCTTTCGAAGTAGGACAAGAGATTCATGTGATGCCGTCTGTTACTCAGCCACGACTTGGATGGTCAAATGAAACTCTTGCTACTGTTGGAAAAGTAATGAGAATTGACATGGATGGCGCTTTGAATGTAAGCATGCTTATCTTTTAGCTCTATACTTGGTTTTGTTGTGAGTAATACGCCTTAATACCCATCTCCAGTTATAGTGCCATCCAACTCTTTGCTTCTCTTGTATTCCATGTATTTGGGCTATGCATACTGCACTTTTCATTTACCTATTAAAAAATGCTCTCCAGTTCTATTTGATCATGTCTTGCCTATTAGTGTTTAGGATTCTGGCAACATACTGAGAAAAAATCAACGGTGATGATTGTTTTTCTAATAATAGTTGTACAGTTCCTAGTTGTAGAAGCACAACGTTGTTTATATGCATGTGATAATTTATTCTTAGAATTTTCCCTTATATATAAATTACTGTATATCTCATAAGCAGCTTTGGTTATTTTTATGCAGGTGAGAGTGGCTGGCCGACGAAGCTTGTGGAAAGTTTCTCCTGGAGATGCAGAAAGACTTTCTGGTTTTGAAGTGGGTGATTGGGTACGTTCAAAACCAAGCCTGGGAACTAGACCAAGTTATGACTGGAACAGTATTGGAAAAGAAAGTTTAGCAGTAGTGCATAGTGTACAAGAGACCGGTTATCTAGAGTTGGCATGCTGTTTCCGTAAGGGGAGGTGGATTACTCATTACACGGATGTTGAAAAGGTTTCGTGCTTTAAAGTTGGGCAGTATGTTCGGTTCCGGCCTGGAATGGTCGAGCCACGGTGGGGTTGGAGAGGGGCTCAGCCTGCTTCTCGAGGAATTATAACTAGTGTTCATGCTGATGGGGAAGTAAGGGTCGCATTCTTTGGTTTGTCAGGGTTGTGGAGAGGAGATCCTGCGGATCTAGAGATAGAGCAAATGTTTGAAGTAGGAGAGTGGGTGAGATTGAGAGTTAATGCAAGTAATTGGAAATCCATTGGACCAGGTAGTGTTGGTGTAGTGCAAGGGATCGGATATGAAGGAGATGAATGGTATGGAACCACTTATGTTGGGTTTTGTGGGGAGCAAGAAATGTGGGTGGGGTCTACTTCCCATCTCGAAAAAGCGGACAGGCTCATGGTTGGCCAAAAGGTCAGAATTAAACTATCTGTGAAGCAGCCCAGGTTTGGGTGGTCAGGCCACAGCCATGAAAGTGTTGGAACCATATCTGCTATTGATGCCGATGGAAAACTGAGAATATATACTCCGGCTGGCTCAAAGGCTTGGATGCTGGATCCATCAGAAGTAGAGCTGGTAGAAGAGGAAGAGCTTTGTATCGGAGACTGGGTTAGGGTTAGGGCATCGGTTTCAACCCCAACCTACCAATGGGGAGAGGCGAGTCATTCAAGCATTGGGGTGGTGCACCGGATGGAAGATGGGGAACTCTGGGTGGCATTTTGCTTCATGGAGAGGCTATGGCTTTGCAAAGCTTCGGAGATGGAGAGGGTTAGGCCATTCAAAGTGGGAGACAAGGTGAGGATTAAAGAGGGGCTGGTGGCCCCACGCTGGGGGTGGGGAATGGAGACCCATGCAAGTAAGGGACAAGTGGTTGGCGTAGATGCAAATGGGAAGTTAAGGATTAAGTTCCGATGGAGAGAAGGGAGACCGTGGATTGGAGATCCGGCCGATATTGCCCTTGATGAGAGCTCATTCGGCACAACAAACAATTCATGATACCCTTCTACCTATGTTCCTTTCAGTTGTCTCATCACCCCTTTTGGAGTTTTGGTCTTCAGGTCATTTAGAGAAGTGGAAGCCATTACCACGCGACATAGCTTGGACCTACTTTGAATTCATATCTTGGAGAAACAACGTTATTTACATATTGCTAACAAACAGAAGAACATAAGGGATGGCCAGACAGAAAAGAGGTTGGGGGAGTGGGGTGGAATTGGGTTGTATTTCTGTTAAATGACGGTATACAAAGGTGATGCAGAGGCAACCAAAGAGAAACGGTGCAGTAGGCCATTTGTATTTCATTGATGAGTTTGCAGTTAACAGGCTGTTGAGGTATATATATGTATACACATACATAATGGTTATTAACTTATTTATGTTGTACAAATCGAACTCTTTAGTCCTGTCTCACTTGGCAATCTTGTGTTTCCTGTCGCTGGGCTCTTCAGAGGTTCTTTATTTTCCTTGGGCAAATTGAGTAGCTATTGCAAGCTGCGGTATCAAAAGGCTGGATATAAACTATAAGAGAGACGCTGGATCCGGTCGGGCTGTTCTTAACGTCAAAAAAGCCCAATTTTTTGATAATAAATGTACTAATATAGAATAAAACACAATAATAAAATAATAAAAAAAATAAAAAAATAAAAAATACAATAGAAAATATAATAATAAAAAAAATATTAAAAATATAATAAAGAACACAATAAAAAAAAAATAAAGATGAATTTAGGGAGATTCGACCCTTAGTCGAACGAAGCTGTCGGAAGCGGCGGTGGGCGACACTGCCGGTACCATTGGGACTGTCAGTTTCCAGCGAGTCTACGCCTACGACTTGACGGATCTATTTCGAGTTTAAGGCTGTCGTGGGTTCATTGGAGGTTGTCGAGGGTCGCTATCATAGAGGTGGACTAGCCGGAGCCTGCTGGTCTCGATGGTACTGGCGGTGTTGGCCACCGCCGCCCCCAACTGCAAGCTGCTTTTAATGGGAGGGTCGGTTCGACTGATCTCTAGTTTTTTCCAAATTGTAAAGCCCAATCTAAAATGAAAGGTTACCTCTAATGCGATGAATAATTTTAATGTGCCTTCTTTCAAAGAAAGGTGGGATTTTCTATAATAATAACAATAATAATAAAAAGAAAAGTGGAATCTATTATTTTAAGGAATTAATTTTTTGTTTTTTGTTGGTCTTATTCTTATTTACGTTTTTTTAAAAAAATATGTGATATTCTGTAATTATATATAATTAAAATATTTGTAAAGCAAAAAGTACTGTATAACAAAATCATACACTATTTTTTTTTTTCGATAACAAAAACAAACACTTTTTGATGAATATCAGAGTTAAAAAAGCTCACGGATAGAAGAAAAGCACAGGTTCAAAGACCCAAAGAAAAAAAGGCACAGCAAAAAAACGTGCAGTTAAAACAACTTCCAGTAGAAAAATGCAAAACAAAGAACGCAACATAAAGTACACGCAAAAACGTACAGTAACAAAATCACAGAAAAACGTACACGAAAAGACGCCGACAGAAGAAACGTACAGCAAATTCACAGAAAGGCACAGCAAAATCACAGAAAAAATGCTGATGGGAAAAACGTTGAGAGTTCTTGAGGCTCGCTCGAGCGTAATCCAGTGATTGTGAAATTAGGATTTCCTTCTTTCAACCTTATATATATATATATATATATTATAAACAGTATAGTTGGTCTGAAACCGCGTATTGTTTTCCAAAATATATATTGTCATTCTTCAAAATAATAAAATCATCTGCAACTTCATAGACATAAGCACGTATTGAACCACGTAATTTTTTGTCATGTGATTGATTTTTTTGTTTTGCTTTATTTTCTTGCATCTTGCTTCACAACATCAATACGTTTTCCCCCCAATTTTAACTGATAAGAATTGAAGCAAATTCTATGTTTTACTTTATTTTCTTGCATCTTGATGTCTGTAATTGTTATCTTGAATGAATTTTGTTGATTTCCTATATAAAAAAGATATATTAGAAACATGAAAAGTAATTTATTTTAAAAATTTTGCTGAGTTCAAGTCATTATTCCATAAAACAGTTAATCCTTGATCCATTGTCAACTAAAAACATTGCATTTATACGGTTATTTAATGAATATAATTCATAGGAGTAAACTTTGATAGGGATAACCTGTAATATGATTGTCTTTTCATGAAATAGAGGGAGAGATTTGATTTTTTAACATTTTGTAGGTTCGGTGACGTGGTTTTCGAACTACTCATATCTTTTCGATAGGTATATGAAAACAACTACTCCCCTAATACTCAACCAATACACAAATTTGCATGTTTGAATGCAAGTTTTGTTTTGTTTTGTTTTGTTCAGTTTTGTTTTTGTACCATATAAATAACTATTTGAAAAGAGACAGACAACAACCCCATAATATTAAATGTTCCTCATATAATCATGACAATATCTGTATATTTTTTTTTTTGAGAAATGACAATATCTGTATACTATGTGTATATCTCTTTAAATTGCATTCGAGTTTAGAAATTGTAAGAAATACCAATCATTAGTCATTGTTCTCATCTTGGTAGTGGATTAACACTTAACATCAAAAAATAATGTCTCGACTAATCTCAGAATGCATAGGCTCTCGATAAGGAGTATTATCATTCTTTTATTAATGGTGAATTAATACTTACCATGAGATTTTTTGTTTTTTTTGGCATTAGATATTTAGCAACAACGTCCTGACTAATTTCAAGTGTGCACAGGCTCTTGACAATGAATTTTTCGTAATTGCACCTCGAGTAATTCAAAAAAAAAAAATTTAATCCAATAATCTATAGAAGTTGTTTGTACTCAAGAACATTCGAACTTGAAACATAAGGGAGTACACCCTCAAATCTAGGGGTGTCAAATCGTGTTAACGGATCGTGTTCGTGTCGTGTCAAGACATGTATATTATACTATATAGGTCAATCCTAACCCGACTCGTTAAGTTTATCGTGTCAAAATCTCAAACCCTAACCCAACCCGTTAACATAACGTATCGTATCGTGTCAACCCGTTATGACCCATTAGTAAATATTAAGAAATATATTAACACGACATAATATGATTCGTTTCAACCTATTTATGTAAATGAGTTGAATATATCCAAAATTAACCCGTTTGACTTAATTAAATTTAACATAATTTTATATAAATATTAAAATCATAATATCTATAAAACTAATAACACTAATTATAAGTTTAAATTACAATCTAAACAATAAAATATCAAAATTAAAATTCTAACAAATTTACATTTAAGTATAAGAATATAATTTTAATTTTAATTTTAATTTTCTTAGCGTGTCATAACGTGTCATAACGGGTTAAAACAGGTTGACTCGTTATCAACCCGTTAAGCAATCGTGTCATAACGGGTCAACCCGTTTTGACCCGAAATCCGTTAAGACTAAACCCTAACCCGCTATTATCGTGTCGTGTTCGTGTTGGGTTAACGGGTCGTGTAAGAAATTGCCACCCCTACTCAAATCCAATACCCTTACCACTTGCGCCAATCTCTAGGGATTACTTACCAAGACTAATTATTTTTTTGTATTTTTTAGATATTGGGGTAGAACCCATGATCTCCATTTTGGAGACGTGGGACTTGCGCCATCGGGCCACAGGCCGTTGGCACTTTTCGAGAAATTGGCATGTAAGTTGTTGTGCTTATCAGTCATTACTAAGAAGCTATGACAAATACCTCAATTTCTGTGAAGAAACACTGCATTGCTTAGAGAAAGGGAACAGTGGAATGAGGTAGAGATGTACCTTACCTACCAAGTACCATGTGATTCTTTAACCACTTATCCTAATAATACAACTTCAAGACTTTGATCTCTATAAAGCTCCCTTCTTTTGATTCATTTTTCAGTGTTAATACATGTCAATAATCTATACATACATGACACTTGGAATTCTGATTAACTTCTTCCAATTCTCAATGAAGAATCGACACCTTTGCCTATGCCTGCAAAGAGTCTAGCAATCTCCAACTGGGTATTAGCAAGAATCTCTGTTCTTTTGAGATCCATTTCTCCTCTCTTTGCCTCCGCCTCAACTCTCATCCTCTCTATTTCCCTCATCGTCTCCATTCTTCCTTGCTCTGACCTCACCACTACTTCTGCTAGCCATCGTATGCTTTCGGCTATCTCCATTTCCTCCTTCCTTCGCTTCTTCTTCTTCTCCATTTTCGTTTTCATCCTTTTGGACCTTGTCTTGTCCTTGTCACTATAAAGGGCAGGTGTGCTGCTATCTGTTTCCATACGGTTCTTGTCGGATACTTGGTCGGATAATTTTGTTCCTGCTTCATCTTCCTGTTAACATGAAAGATTATACTTCATTAAATTTACCAAATATCAGTTGAACATCAGTTCGATCTAATCAAGGATCCTTGGAAACTTGGTTTACTTAGGCTTTCTGCTAAGAGAATCAGTAAATTTTATTCATCAAAATAAAATTCCAGATTCAAAACACCGTCGCATGTTTTAAGGCGATGATAGACTGCCAAAGGGCCAATTGTCTGAAAAAGATTACCAAAAAGAAGATGGTGAGTTTAAAGTCTTGCAATTGAAAGATTCAAAGTCCTCAAAACTTCATGGAGTCCTATAAAAACAACAAACGATCTTGATTATGATAGTTAAGGCGCTCATGAAGTATAGGGATACTAGCTAGGGACTGGTCAAGTAAGGGGTACCAAGGTAGGGCCATTGTAATCACGGTTTTCTTTCGTTATAAGTGAGATCTGTCAATAAAATTGGAGTAGCTCTTAAAAAAATTGAAAAGAAAAGAAAAAGGGAGGGTCATATTGCAACATGGAAAACAACTAGAATTGATAAGATTGAAGGGGGGAAAATTGCTCTGACCTTTGCCACTCTGTCAATACCATTGGATCCATGCGAGTTTTGAGCTGCTCCAAGTTGTGGAGGTGGTGGCGGAGGTGGAGGCGGCGGTGGAGGCGGAGGTGGTGGTTGCACCGCTGTTGGAGATGGCTCTAGTAACATTAGAGGAGCACTTGGTGGAGGTGGCAAGGGTGGCGGCGGAGGAGGCGGTGGTGGCAGAGGCGGTGGTGGAAGAGGCGGAGCTTGTAAAGGTCCAATTCCACGCAGCAAAAGGTCAAGACGTGGGTAAAGTGGCCAAGATGAGGCATCAGCAGTGTTGGAAGACTCAGAACGGTACCTTTTCTTCATTGACTCGATCTTGTTCTTGCACTGAGTCTGTGTTTTGGGGGACTTGGTAAAATTGGCACGAGATGAAACATGGCGTGCGACATCTTCCCAGTCGTGGCCCTTGAGCTTGGCTCTGTTTCGAAGAACCCATTTGGCTTCATAGGCTTCAAGAAGTGTTGAAACAGCTCCTTCACTCCACTCATCTCTTTTCAATCTATCATTGCTTGAATTAGCAGCAGCAAATGGTTTCCTAATTGGAGACTCTTCTTTGGTGGTGTTATTGTTAGGGAGGAGAGATGGGATTTCTTGGTTAATTTCTTTGTCCATCTCTCCCCATGCTAAAACTTTTACCCCTGTTTAGCTGCTAACATGTACAAACCCCTCAAATAAAGTTTAAGAATAGAACTTCAAGAGAGAGAAACAGAGAGATAGAGAAAGAGAGAGAACCACTAGCATTAGAGAAAGAGAAGAAAAGAAAAGAAATGGCAAAGTATTAGTGGGCAACTAAAGGAAGAGAGAGACAAGCAATATTAGAGAAAGGGGATGAAAGGAAAGGAAAGGTTATTAGGGTTAGTGGGCAACCAAGGAAAAATGGTTCACTTTTGTCAAATGAATTAATGATGTTAAACTTTTTTTCACCTTTTTTTGGGAGAGTGGTGTTTATGTGATTGTGAGCATGCTGGTTTTTATTGCTGTGTGGTTGAGTTATTTTGGCTGTTAGCGTTGATATGAAGCCAACCAAGACATCCACTTGTGCCTATAAGGGGGGGTGGTGGGTCATTCACGTGGGTGTGTCACCCACTCTCCATCCCCATCACCCAATTCACTACCTCCACCTTCTCCTCCTCCACCAGCCAATGTGCTTGCTACCTTCACTCAACCTTAGGTAGCCCTTTTCATCTCTCTCTGAGCTTTGCCTTTTGGCTTTTTATGTGCCTTTTATGAAAGTTTTGGTGGATTGATCATTCATAACCACTGGAGCCAAATTCTAATGGCTCTTTAATAACATCCCATTGGCGCAGGGATTCATTTCTGCCTGCCCATTATGGTGGCCAATAGTTATATGCCGGGTCAAGTGGTGAACAAATTACTGCATGCCTAGTCATTCATGAGGATAAACTTTGCCTTTGTTTTGGCTTAGTTCCTTAATTACTAATCTCAGATGTTGCTTAAGATCAACGTGTATATATGTATACACATACATAGGTATGATATAGTTTATGGAAAAATCTGGTTGCAAATGATTTTGTGCACCAATAGACTGTAATTAATCAAAAAGTCAGACTTCAATAAAAATAGTACATATTTGAATATTGGATATAAATTAGGCAGGAGTATTGGTGCACAAATTAGTCCGCGAATTCACTTGTACATAGCAAAATTCATTGTTGATTAGCCTCTTGTTTTCAATTTTTCATGCTAACCCTTTGGTCAAGAACTGTCCTTAGCCATGGTGCGGAGACAAGAAGGCACCTGGTAGAATTGGATTACCAAATCAACAATGGATGTGGTGATTCGACTGCGAAGTATAGGTTGCATGCTAAGATCAGGCTTTTGTTTGGCAAGTAGGAAAATAGAAGATAATTATGGGAGCGACCGTACTGGGGAACTCCTGAAACAGTTAATGGGGAAAAAAAATCTGTCCGAATTTAGTGGACTCAAATGGAGAGGAGTGGACCTTGATCATCCATCAACTATACATATCTAAAGTCCAAAAAAGCCATTTTAAACCGACCCATTAGAAAAGCTCTCACCAAGTCGTGCTTTTTGTGATCAGGTTCGGAAGTTGCAAGTGGGATGAACAACTCAGAAGACGATGCTCTTCCAATTCAAATAATTATTTCTAAACTTTAAATTACTGTATGCCTTTTGTTAGTAAAGAAAGCTCACCAAATTACTGTGCATATGATTCGCAAATCATTGAAGAATTTGTGATGCACTTTAGTCTTTAAACTTGCAAAGAATATTTTCTGGTCAGTTTCCTTCAACTGTGCAAGTATATATACAAAGAGACACGGTCCCGTTTGGTTGGTTGAACTCAATTCAATTTAACTTCAAAATAAATCTAACATATAAATATTCAATTATTAAATTATTAAATTTATTTTAACTTAAAACTTTTTTACACATGAGACTCACGACCTTTTTTTTTTTATATTTAAAACTAATAACCTTTTTCAACTTCTCATAAATATATTTAAACTCATGATCTTAATATTCGATCACATTTATAATCATCTTAAGTGGATCCTACAAAATTCACTCTATGCTCTCAACTTATTACTATGAACTCAACTCAACTCAACTCAATAACTGAGAATTTAAGATTACATGAGTAGAATGCTTTCTTGCTGGCTACTATATTCAGTTGATGGCATTTGATTTAAAAGGGATTAAGTTCTACATGGGGCATGAATTTAGCTTTTGCCAAAAGCTAACCATGATGAAATATTGGTTGCAGTGGCAAGATCATCTCATAGTGCACAAAACATGACAATCTAAGCATGCGTCAAACTAATGGTGGTACTGTTGTGTATGGCACTTTGGAAAAATTCAATTTTTAATAAAACAAAAACAAAAGGATTACAAACCTACAATCATTAAAAAGATCAAAAGCAAAAAGTACCATTGGCAAGCCTTTGAAGGATAGTTTGAAAAGTAGATAGGAAAAAAGAAACAGAGAAAATGGTATGCTTTTGAAGATATAGCCTAGATACTCTTTAAACTCTAGTATTGTTAGGGAAAATGCTGACAAAAATTAGACCAAGTAATGATGAAAGAAGACTGCATCACTTGTGGTAGCTTATGATGGGATAAATGCACAAAAAAATAATGAAGAATCTTTGGCATTTGATCTCCATGGAAGTTAAATCTTATTGATGGGCTATATATTATTATTATAATATAATTTAATATTTTAGAGGTTAATTGTTTCTGAGGTAGACCAACTTTTTCTCATAAAAAAAGTTAATTAATTACATGCAAAGTGGCATTAGTACTCATCACCCAAATTATTAAATATTAACATATATACATATATAGGTCTCAGTCCTAGCCTATTGAAAAAAGTAAGAGAAAATTAAATCCATTCACAAATAGCTCATTTCTTATTGGGTCAGAGGAGCCAATGGTTCTAAAAAAATAAGTAGGGTTAGAAGTTATTCATTTGGAAACTCAAATGGTAGTTTAGTCAGAATAAAATAAACTGCCCATATATAGTGGAATTGGTAAGGAAAGAGTTTTCTTTGTTGATCATGTTTGATTTTAGACCAGGTTCCTTTCTGTGTTTCTTTCTATTTTTGAGAAATGCTTGATCTCTCGAGCCTTTTGTTCCGAATGCATTTCCTGAATGATAAAATAAATTATTTTTTAAAATTTATTTATTTAATAATTAAAAAACTGTTTTTAAATGATGATTTATTTATTTTTTAAATATTTTCAAATATCAAAAAAATAAATTCAATTGGGTTTTGTTATAAAACCAAATTAGATTTGGTTGTCAACTCACTTGCTTCTACTTTTAAATAAGTTTAATATTCAAATATACAATTTTTAAATTATTAAACTCTTTTCAATTCAAAATTTCTTTATACGTGAGACTTACAATTTTTTTTAATTTTTTATAAATATATTTAAATTCATCTTAACATCTAAATATATTTAAATTCAATTAAGTAGATTCTATAAAATTTATTCTATTTACTATTATTTATAAAAAAAATTTAACTCAATTCAGTTTAACATAATTCAAACCTAGGGTAAGACTGCAAATATATTTTTTCTTTGCATATTAGCAGATTTGTAATGGGGAATCCAATGCAAACTCGGTTGTCTTTTATCTTAATTTATTCTTGGCGGTTTGATTACGCTTAAATTGAATGGTCTTTTCAATTTTTATTTTTATTTAATTTTCCAACCAAACACATAATTTTTGGACCCATACTAATTGATAGCAGAACATGCATTAATGTGTCACGTACGATTTAATCCAAACTCAGTTTTATAATTGTCTTTATTCTTGGAGGTTTGATTACCCTCAAATTGATCCGTCTTTTCATTATATATATTCCATTTCTTCCATTTCGTTTCAAACAAACACTCATAAATTCTTGGACTCATATGTTAAGAGTATGCATTACGCCACGAGTCAAAATCATGGAGTAAGCAATCATGTGTAGGTTAGATTAAACTGTACGTCTGATCAAGTAGTATTATATGAGTATACATGGTATTAATTAATCATTGATAGTAGCTAGTAGATGAGTACTAGAGCCGAAAACAAGAAGCGTGACTACAAGATTTTAGATATTCTGCCAATGATATTTTTTGTAGCTAAAAGTATGTGTTTTGTAGGCATAGAGCATTCGTCACCAATTTATCTGTAGGAGCTTTGTGGCATAAAACTTGTCGCAAATAGTATTATTCGCCACGACTTTAAGTTTCCATGTGAAAATGTAAGCAAATATCACAGAAGGATCCGTGGTAAAAACATTTTCAGTGCATGACAAAAAGTCTTGAAAATGACTATGATTTTGCAGCCATTGCTTACTTGCCACAAAATCCTATCGTGGGAAATACAAATCTTCCACTATTTCAAATTGTCGTTAAAAGTCACTTGCTACCAACTTAGGTTCTTGTAGTTTGAGGCTATTACTTTTTTGCCATGCCTTTGGTTTATGTGAATTGCTTGGTTCCTACTACCATAGATGTCCCTAACGAAGCCTGGAGAATTTACTTAAGCCTAGAGAATTTACAACTTGTGCCCAATACACCATTGCCATGATCTGGTTGTGGTAAAACAACATTTGCAACAAAAGGTTGTAAAATGTTGCCGTGTCTAATAAATAGCACCTTGCACACAAAATATTTTGACACTATAATCAATAAAATGGTATGAATCCACATTAGCAATTTCCTAGCAAATGGAATAGTATGTTTTTAAACTCATAAAACTATATATATATATATATAGCAATGTATTACAACAGTTGTAATTCATTAAGTTATAAATTCAGATTACATTGATTTCCCATTTAAACATATGGATCTTGAAATGATATTACTTAGACATGAACAAATGTTTCGTAAGGGCTCATATCTAGTGGGACATGATTAACCATTCCACAACTGTGAGGGCTCATATCTAGTTTGATGAATCATGTTTGTTGGGCATGATTCATAACTGTGAGTACCAAGCCAGGAATTGAATGCACGAAGAGCTTGGGTATAGACTGCTGCAAAATGGGTAAAATTAACACATGAGGGTTCTTCATCCATATAATGTGACATGACCTAAGGAGCAAGCCTTAGACAGTGAGTACAATACACCATATCAGCCACTTACACAAATTAGTTTAACTTTAACCCAAATATGCATAATCAAACTACCATAGGACAATAAATTAATTATGGGGTGTATAAGCATTTTTTTGTTAGCAGTTGACTAAGCTACCGTTAGTGAGCATATCAGGGAAGCACCCATTCAGATTATGATAAACTGAGAATGAAATTTAATTGCTAAGTGGTACCTAGAGGTTTTATAAGGCTACTTGGTTGTCCATCTAGTTATACCATGAGTTTGATAACAAAAGAATATCTAGATATATATTTTTATACAAGTAAATCGATAGTTAAATTATAATGATGCTAAAATAGTGATTTTGCTGAAAACTGGCACAAAAAAGTATAACCCAACCCAACCAAACATACCAATACAACCAACACATGAAATTTGCCTATACCATTTATAGTGTTAGCAATTTAGAAAATAATCTAACTCATTCTACACTCACATGTTAACCATATAATATTGGCCTTTTTTTTTTTAATTTTGGTCCTAAGGTGTGGTTTACAACATCATCTTAGGAGCTATTGTGCCACAAGTATACTAGAAACCATTAATTATATAACTCCAACATGTTCAACATGCTCTTTTATATTTATTAATTTAAAACCAAAAAGACTCATAAAATACTAATGAATATTATTCATAAAAACCCTTTGGCTAACCCAAATTCAATCCAACTAAAATATACACCTTATATCCAACAACCAGTTATCAAGTAGTTAATAAAAGTTTAATGCATTTCAGCTCTCTATAAAAATCTTTAGAGATGACAAACTGAGGAACTATAGCAAAGTTGATAACTTACTCTATTAGTTTTCAGTAATTACTTTGTTGGAACCAACCTGATTTTACTTTTGATACCAAATCATATGTCATCAGGGGTGTACACCAAGTATGGAAAATATATCCTCCATTTGTGGAACCTGCATAGAATAAAAGTATATAAACTGATGGAATACAAATAATAGGCTAAATTATAATGATGTTAAATTGGTGAATTTATTGAGAACAGGCAAAAGCTAAAGGATAAAGAAATGCTAATCATGAGTCTCATAACAAAAGAGTAGCTAAATATATTTTTTATATAAGTATACTGATAGTTAAATTATAATGATGCTAAAATGGTGGTTCTGCAAAAAGTTAAAAAGAAGCACACACCACAACCATCCACATTACAAATATTTAGTGCTACTTCTAACTCAAATCTAGGAAACTGATACAACTTTGGGTCTAAAGTGTTTTTGGACACAATACCTTTTGGAATAGTAATCTGATGGTTGCTAGATTCCCCATTGGGTTGCTTCAGATCCTGAAACTTGCACAACAAACAGGCCTTCTTGAAGCACAATTGAACTAAGAAGCATTTTTATTTCTTGGCTATACTAATAACAAAAGTACTATGTTTTTCCCAGTTGGAAAGAATTCAAGTATTTTAAGGTAGAATATTTATTAAGGAATAATTGAGTTGTATCCTTTTTGCATGACCTCTAATAAAATTATAAAACATAAAAAAAATTAAAACATAAACACAAGGTTAAAGATCCAGTATTGTTAAAAAATTAAAACATAAACACAATCTCCTATAGAAGCACTTAAGCCAAGGAAAACCATGAGAACCTACTTACTGCTATCAGTAAAATAACTATCAATTGGTGGATTACACTAACAAGTATTAGGAAAGAAATGCAAACCCTCATCTCTACAGGGACCAAATATATGCATGCCTTTGTAGTTAAAATCTCTCCCCACAATCAAAATACTACATATCAATGAATATAAATCTGTGTAAGCAATCAACACCACGTTATAACTCTAAAATAAAACACTTAAGACATAAAGGTAGGGTTTTACCATGCTTAAGGGCTTCGACAAGGAAGGAGAGCATACGGGAGGTGCTGCTGTGTCCTTGGATTGCTTGTGGTAATGCAGCATCATGTCTGGAGGAGGCGATGGTGGCTCACGGCGGTAGGTCTTGGATAGCGGCAGAGAACACGCCAGCAGCAGAGAACCCATGAGGGAGAGGCCTAGGATTCAAGAAGGAGAGAGGAAGATCGTGGTGGAGCTAAGGAGGTTCGAAGTAGGAGGTCCGACATGCTCTTGGGCGGTGATGCGAGGTTGGGTTGAGATGGAGCTAGGTGGTGTGCAGGGGAGGTCTGAAAGGGGAAGAGAGCTGCAGGGAGGGAGAGACCTTAGGGTTTGGCTAGGGGAGGAAGATGTGGTGGTGCCAATAGAGCTGAAGTGGTGATTTCGTGGTCACGGTGGTGGCGCACGGTGGTTCGCCTGCTTGAGGGAGTCAAGAGTCACGGAAGGGAGGGGGGAACGTGAGTGTCGGCCAAATGGGAGAAGATAAAGGGAATGATTTTAGAGTTTCCCCTTTATATATTAAAATTCTACCGTTAGATTTAGGTTTTTTTTTATCTAGGTAGATATTAAATCTATAAATAAACATAGATACTTAAAAATGTAAATACAATGTAATTAATTTAAAATCAACTTTAAATACTAAAAATAATATTATTTCATCATAAAATAAAATAATACTAAGTTTATTAAATATTTTTAAAGAAATAAAAATTATCTATGTAAATAGAATCTTTAACATTAATTAAAATAGTGAATATTATATAATATTTTTAAAGAATAAAAATCCATTTAAATAAAATAATTTTCTTAAACTATACAATTTTGGAAAAACCTGGGCACTGATTGAGTGGAGGATGTGCGAGGACTTAGGAGGCGACAATGGATGGTAGCGAGGCAGTGACGGGCTAAGAGGGGCTACGCCGCTGCGAACAAAGGACCTAGGGTTTAAGAAATCGCCTATTGAGAAGTGAGAGTGAAAGCACCAATGAGAGGCCCATGAGAAACCCTAAATCCCCTTCAGTCTCTTACATAATTATAATAAGTAGAATGAGAATGATAGAGAAATTAAAATGCTTGGCTTCATAGGTAGGCTCCTAGGTCTTTTCTACCATTTCAATTTGTCAACTTTATCTTGTTAGCAAACTGAAACTCAAACTGAAAGGCAGATAATCAAGGGGTAAGGGCTTCTCAAGTTAGCAGAGGAAGTGACTCTTGAGCCATCACTAGGTTTAACTACTTTGAGAAGTGAAAGAATTTAATTTGGGGAAGGGGGAAATGGTAGGTTACAGGTCACAAAGTGTAAAACGACGTCATTTCTTTGTGGGAAAGATTTTCACTCAGGCTTATTTGGGACGACAACTCACCGCAAAAAAATTTATTTCTTGACAAAATGATTTTTCCTTTTTGCTGCAAAAACCAATATTTTTCAAAGAAACCATATCATTTGTAAATTTATTAGTTGCAACATGAAATCGTGGATAAAAAGGTTTCTATGACCCAAAAACATTTTTCCCATAAAATGTTTCGTGGCAAAAATTAAAATCAACAAAGAATACAATTTTTTTTTGTCGTGAACAAATTTGTAACAAAAATTGTTGTTTTTCGAGACAAAATATTTTTTCCCACAAAATTTTACTTGTCAGCATTCTCTCGTGGCAAAAAGCTTATTTATTTTCCCACAAATACATTTTGTGTCATTAGCATACTATTTACCATAATCGTAAAAGATGAAAAAAGAATTTGTGGCAAAAAGTTCTATTTGTTGTAGTGAGAAAATGTTAATTAAAAAAAAGGAGAGAAAAAAATGATAATTTCCATTACATTAATATGTGCGATAGAGTGCGCCAGTACCGTGAAGCTCGAATTTGGAAGTACAAAAATGAACTATTATTAACTAATTACAACTAGGGGTGTAAATGGTCCGGTCCGGTCCGGAAAATTTGTGGACCGATTTCATTCGGTCCAAAAATTCTCTCACCCTGGACCGGACCGAACAGGAGTTCGGTCCATACCGGTCCGGTCCAATTCGGTCCAAGGGCGGTCCGGTCCGGTCCAGGGGTGCCCCATATGATTTAATGGGCTAAATTTAATATATAATTCTACAATAATCAAATATTTTTTTGGTCCAAATTTAATTACTATAAATTATAATATGTTAATATTATAAAAGTATATATTATATATTAATATGTTAGTATATATTATATATTAAGTATGTTAGTAAATTATAACTAATAGTCTAATAGTCTAATAACACTTTCACATTAGTATATGTTAATAAACTATAACTAATAAATAATAACATTATTACAATTTACATTAGTATATTATATATTTATATGTTAGTAAATAGTGATAAATTATTAATAATATATTAAATAATAATAATACACTTATTATTTATATATTAATATATAAGAGTATATATTATCTATTAATATATTAGTTAATATTAAATATTAAGTATATTAGTAAACTATAACTAATAATCTAATAATCTAATAATATTATTACATTAGTATATGTTAATAAACTATAACTAATAAGTAATAACATTATTACAATTTATATTAGTATATTATATATTTATATGTTAGTAAATAGTAATAAATTAGTAATAATATATTAAATAATAATAATACACTTATTATTTATATGTTAATATTATAAGAGTATATATTATATATTAATATTAATATTAAAATTTTTATATTATTATTTTTATATACATATATTTTAAAAAAAAATTAAAAAAAAAAGGGATTCGGTCCGGTCCGATCCGGTCCAGGGGGATGAACTCCCTGGACCGGGACCGGACCGGAATTTTCCGGTCCATATATTTTTTGGACCGGACCGGACCGAACTCCAACCGGTCCGGTCCCGGTCCGGGACAACCGGTCCGGTCCGGTCCACCGGTCCGGTTCGGTCTTTTTACACCCCTAATTACAACTGCAAGGATTAAGAACATCTTCATTAGTCTCATCTTTTTTATCATCAAAAGTGTATTTTTTACACACATACCAAGAGAATAATGACATATTTGATCAAATATGACTAAAAAAATTTAATGATTTACTATTTAAAAGTTAACAAAAAATAAGTAAAAAATACTTTTATGCTATTTCTCACATTTTTTTTTGTCATATTTGATTAAATATAATATTATTTTTTTGATATGTGTGTAAAAAATATATTTTTAATGATTAAACACAAATAAGACCAATAAAAATGTCTAAGAGTTCAAAACTTCAAACAAATTATAAATATATATCCAAGAGTTTGTATTTCTGGTTTAATGGTGAGCTAGGCAAGTGCCGTCAATCTTCCTGATCTCTAACTGTTGACAGTTCGTCATATATCACATAAAGGACCTTATGTATGCTTTTATTTTTTGGAAAAGAAAATAAAAAGAAAAGAAAAAAAAAAAGGATAGTGAAGTTCTTTCATTTTTTCCCTGAGCTTTCAGTGCATGAGCTAGCCATGACCCGGCCTTTTGCACTACCTATTGCTTGGAAGTACAGTATGCTAATTAATTAAAGGTAATGCTACGTACAGTCGTAAAATTACAAATGGCGTGCAGTCGCTTTAGAAAAAAAGTTAATTTTTTCACTTGGGTCTCATATGTATTCACTTTTTTCCAAAGCGACTGCACGCCGCTTGTAACTCCGTGACTGCATCTATCATTTCTCATTAATTAATGATGCAAACATCGCCCTTCAATAGTACTTCATAAATGGGTAATGCTACCTATAATTTATAAAATTAGACTATTTTACCGTTCAAATAATAGGTAGATAAAAAAATATCTATTTTAAAATAAAATTATTTAAAATATCCTTATTTATAAATAAAATAATCTAAAATTTTTAAAAATTTATTTTATTTATTCATAAAATGAAATCATTTCAATTAAGCTTACAATGTAGTCCAAATTTTGTGGACTGGATGCAAGAAGAATTATTTTTATAAATTGCACACCTCAAACCATGTGGATGATCACATCCTCATGATCTTTCTTAATATATATTTTAAGGAATTTAACAATGAGAGCCGACGCCGTTGCCTCAAATTTAATCAACCATGCATCACCTTAATTTTTTCGACGAACAGATCATAAATCCTAGTACTGCATGGTGGACATATAATGAATATATATAAGGGTTGGAACAAGGATTACAAGATAAGGATAGATTTGAGAGGATCATGAGCCAGCCGAAAGGAGGACGATCGATCGATTGGATAAGAAGGTTTTAGGCCAGAATGCACTTAATTAGGTTTCGACTTTGATCTAGTATACCAAACTGAAGACTAGGAAAGAAAAATATCACAATTAGGGTTTGATGTTCATCACTGATGATGAATCTTAATATAATATAAATGTAAATGCAATATTTAGGAAATGTATAGGAAGGAGGAGACATTAAGATATGCCTGAGCAGAAAACATCAAGTTTCTTTATTTGTGTATATATCTATATATATATAATGACGATTAATTTGCACAACATGAGCAAAATTAACAAATATACTATACTCTGATGATCAAGAAACTCATCATCTTTCCATTTATGATCTAATTAAAGATCATAAATCGACGAAATTAAAACAATGGCCAATTTACATATAATTTCTTAATGTACAGTTCTAATCGTAACATATCATACCAAATAATTAAAACACCAGATTTCGTGAACTGAACTTTTGTTAATGATTTATGAGCAAAGAATCAAACCGCTCGTCCCTCACCACACACCCATTACTCCCACCGTAGAGCACCCTCAGCAGCGCCACTGCCTTGTTCTTTCCCTTCGGGCTCCCATTCTCCGCGACATCGGCAATCCCCTCCACCACCATTAGCCCCATCTCCCTTACCTCCCTCCCCACCTTCTCCGTTCCGCACCTCACTAAATTCAGTAGCGCCGCCACCGCGTTCTCCTTCGCCCTCATGCTCGACGACGTCGCCATGTCCAATAAATCCATCAAAACCCCAATACCCGAAGCCTTCCTAAATGCCTCTTCACTCTCCTCGCACCCCGCCACCTGCGCTATCACAGCCGTCGCGTCCTCTATGATCCCAGTTGCCGAGCCTTTCAGTATTAGAGAAAACAACGACCCGACGCCACCCAGATCAACAACCGTCTTGCGGTTTAAAGGGTATAGCGAGATACCAAACAGGGCTTTGAGGGCGTCCTTGACGGATCTAACGTCGGAGCGGGACATTTTTATCACGTCGATCAAGGAGTATATAATATCGCGTTTGGATCCGATGATGGGGCGGTACTCGTCCTCGATTAGGAGGCTGTAGAGAGTTGCGGCGGAGGACTGAACCGCTGTGGGGGACGAGGAGGAGGCGTGGTGTCCGAGCACGTGGGAGAGGGCGTCGAGGAGGCCGCGTGTCGACATGAGAGCGGCGCGGGAGGAGATGGAGAGGTTGAGGAGTGTGGCGGCAGCGTCATCCTGGGCAACGTGGGACGAGGAGTAGAGGGTTTCGGCTAGGTAAGGTATGGCTCCGGCTTCAGCGATGAGGGGACGGGCGTTGGCGTCGAGCTTGGTCATTAGCCGGAGCTCGCTCAGGGCCTCTACTCGGGTCTGCTCCGACACCGAACTCAGCTTGGTAATCAGGTACCGTACCGTTCGGTACTTCACGGCCTCCATGTATTTTTTTTTTTTTTTTCACAAGAAAAATCCTTAATTATCTGAAAGATTCATACGTTATCTGTTGTAAGGCCTTCCGTCGCTGTCTCTCGATTGCTCTATCTAAATAGTAGTACGTAATACATATACACAGTTTGCAAGTGTGAAGACGAAAGAGAGCAGAATATGCTAGTCCGAGAGATAGAAGTTGGGGAGCTGGTTTTCATTATAAAAGTCAAAGCATATCTACCTAAGCTCAACCTAACTCTTCTGGAGTCCTGGACGACCAAAATGTCTTTTATCATATCCATTTGTATGCCAATTAATACAGCAAAACAATTTTTTTTTATATAAAAATAAATAAATAAAAAACTTATATAAAAAAGTACTAATTTTTTAATAGTTAATGTCAATCTTTTTTTATAATACAACATTTGCACCATCTTCGATTATATATAATATTACTTGTTGACATAATTTTATATAATTTATTAAATTTTTCTTACAATAATAATAAATTTATAATTTTATGTATCGCTGTTTGTTTATTTTTATAAAATACATTTAATATAGTTGCATTTTTTTTTTGTTAGTCATGGCGTATCCTTGATCTCTTCAAATTATCTTATACTTCTGATCTGTTCACGCGTGATTTAGGACAATTTAATATTTTTATATATTAAAAAAATCAAGTAAAATATGTCAAGTTTTAATCAGTAAATCAGACGACAATTTCATTTTTCAAATGAATAAATTTCTCTTATCGGCTGGACGTATGAAACTATAAAAATTGTGACTTTAATTTCAATCCGATCAGTGGTCCGATGTTTTGGGGTCCGTTTCAAATTCATCGTGTAAATAATAAATTAATATTGTTTTTTTAAGCAATAAAAAAGTATTACCGATCGTTCACTGAGGAGGAATAAGGTCAATGCAGATCAGTCGAAAAGGGGGTAAAAGAGTGGGTAATTATTAGAGAAATCGTGGATCGGTCCGACCGATCCTTTATTAAAAAATAATTTTTAATATAAATCTAATAAAAAATTTTAAAAAATATAATAAAAAATACAATAAAAAAATAAAATTTAGAAAATACAATAAAAATAAAATAAAATAATACAATAAAAAATACAATAAAAAAATAAAATGAAGATGATTTCACGTAATGGGTAAGGCGACGTTTAGGACTGTTCAACCGGATCCGGATTTCTTCTGGATCCGGTTTTAAATCCGGAAAACCGGGGTATCCGAGCGGATATCAGCCCGGATTTAATCCAAACGGATACATATATAAATGTATCCGCCCGGATTTGTTACGGATCCGAATTTAAATTCGGATATCCGTAATCGGGTGAACTTAAAGCATAAGGAATTCAGACTTTTCACCACGCTTGACCTTCTCTCTGTCTCGTCTCGAGCATTCGACAACCCTAACTCTCTTCAATCGCTAAGTCTCGATTCGGCAACAACTTGAATCATCTCTCGATCAGCGACAACTTGAAGCATATCTCGATTCGGCAAAACCCTAAGGTATGTTATTCTCTCTCTCTCTCTCTCTCTCTCTCGGTTTAGTTGGATTCCTGTTTTTGGGTTTGGGTTTGTGTTTGATTTTCGCTTAGATTCCTTCGTTTCTTGTAGGTTTGGCAAGGTCTGAGAAGAGTTGCTGGTTTTTTGAAGCATATCTCGATTCGGCGAAACCCTAAGATATGTTATTCTCTCTCTGTCTCGGTTCAGTTGGATTCCTTTTTTTGGGTTTGGGTTTGTGTTTTATTTCCGCTTGGATTCCTTCGTTTCTTGTAGGTTTGGCAAGGTTTGGGAAGAGTTGCTGGCTTCAAGTGCTGGGAATCGGTGAAAACTCTATTGATTAACTTCTTGTCTGTGCATGTGTGGAAGAACCGAATTGATTAATAATCATGTTTGGGAGTTTTATTCAATTTTTTTTTTTTGCCACTTTCTTGGTTTGTTAGAGCCTCATAGATTCCTCATGCCCTGTGAAGTATGTTCTTGAAAACAAGTAGCAATTTCAATGTTTCTGGGGTTTAATATAAATTTGAAATAGATAAAGTCACAATTGATTAGTGGGGTTTAAGATTTAGCCATTATATTTGAAGGAGAGATGAAGCACTTGTATTTATAGGAGACAAAATCTCACAAAACATGGCTCTTACCAGAACCCTCTGCTGCTTCTGCTTCTTAGGGCTTGGTTTTGGAAAAAAAAAAACACTCTGTTTCATATGAGGAATGCAAAATTTATTATATGTTGAATTGAAAGTATAAAATGATTATATGTTGAGTTAGTCAGCTATAATATATTGGTTCTTGGACTTGTAAGTAGAAATTTCTGAAACTTTAATGAGAGTTATTTCCACTTCGATAATTTTGTTTAGCTTGTAATTTTATTACACTCTAAATTTCTGAAATTTGAGTGCAGCTGTCCGTTTCTGAAATTTTGTTTAAACTCTAAATTCATAGTCAATAAAAACAAATTTGTAAAAGAATTGGTACCTTGTTTGAGTGCAGTGTAATAATAGAACTCTGGCAATGAATAAATGATTATGCCACACTTTTATTTTTCAGCAATATGGAAACTAGCCGAGATACCATATCTAGCAGCTGAACAACCGGTCCCAATCAAAGCATTGAAGAAATAAAAATTGGTAGAAAATAGTATTCACCCCTACAGCCTATTTAATTTAATTTATTTTTTCAGACAATGTTGTTTGATATTATAAGAGCATCAAGGGGATTTCATGAACACTATGATATTATAATTTTTCCCAAATTTTTTTTTTTTTTTAGTTTTAACTCTTACTTAAAAAAAAAAGAAAGTAAAATCCGGTTATCCGGTTTTAAAACCGGGTATCCGGATATGATCCGGTTATTTATCCGGATTGTAACCGGATTTAATCCGGGTGGATAACCGCCCGGTTTTTAAGATCCGGTCCGGATCCGGTTATGGCCGGGTATCCGGATCTAGATCCAGTTGAACAGTCCTAGCGACGTTCAACCTCAGTCCAGACAAAATCATTACCGGCCATCGGGGGCGTCACCGTCCATACCAACGAAACCGCCTCCATTTTAGGTTTAAAGTTGCGTGAAGAAAGTGAGAGGTCGTCAAGACTTGCCGTCGCAAGAGTGAGGTCGCGGGAGAGAAATGGGCCTTATGGTATGGGCGGTAACAGCCCCGATGGCCGGCAGCTACTCTGGTTGCTTTTGTAGGGGGGTCGGTCCAGGATCTCCCTAATTATTAAGGAGGAAATAGGTCAATACATCTTAATTCAATTTTAAGAAAAATGCTTTTATACAAAAATAAATTCATAAATTAATATGATATATTAAATTATAAAATTATTTTTATTATAAAATAATCTAATAAATGTTATAAAATTATATCAATTTATGATTATTATATATATATTTTGTTAAATCTCTTTATATAACAAATTTCTAATTTTAATTATCTCAAAAAAGGATGGAGGCAGACTAGGCTAGGCCAGGGCCGGTCTTCTTTGTGCCCACAATATCAACGTTATTATTCCATGCTATGTAAGCCGGCCCATGACTATCTCTTCATCTTCTTCTTCTTCTTTTTAGAAGATTATCCCTTCTTTTGGAAGATTGTATACAATATATCGCATAGAAAAATCTTATTTGCTTAGTGTTGGTGACTTAATTAAAAAAAAATTAGTCCAATAATTATCAGAAATAATACTATACAAAGTCGTGTTTTTTTTTCTATATTTGCCGTTTTGTTTGAAGCAAATAAAAATAATTTTGCAAATTTTCGCAACTTATATTGGTTAAAAACATGAATAAAATCAGAAATAAATAAGGAATGATTGTAATTATACCGTCTAATTACACATCACTTTAACAGCTCTTTAAACATGTTATACATACATACATCTTTTGCAAAATCGATAACTTGATAATAATATCATATCAATTAAAATATTAAAAAAAACGGAGGACAAAAACACAATGATTGAAAAATAGAAATCAGAAATTCAAATAATTAGACTAAATAATGCATATAAATAATATTTTTATATAGTATATATGCAAAAAGTCCACAAATAATATACAAATTGTTATAAACGAACGTCGGCAGCCGCCCCCCTGTCCCACCACTAAATTATGTGAATGATCCCACCACTATTATTTTAAATCTGCATAGTAACTTACATAGTGACTTGCATAGTAACTTGCATAGTAATTTCAACGCCTATAAATATGGGCTTCAGTTGTAATGAAATTCATAAGAAAAAAATAGAGAGAGAAAGAAAGTTTCAGTTCTTAAGAGTTTCAGAGAGAATTTCTTATTTCTCTTTTGCAATAGTAGTTCCTTTCTTTAAGTTTCATAACACGTTATCAGCACGACGGTTCTGCCAATTCTGAAGCTAGTGGCTTTATTCCTCTGTAAGTTTTTCAATATATTATTTAAAATCTTTGATATATTTTATTGATGATTATCTGTGTAAATTTATAAATATATTTTCTGAGATACACATATTTATTATTTATATGTGTAGAAAATGGCAAATCTTACAAAATTGGAATTTGTTGCTCTTGATATATCTGGGAAAAATTATTTATCCTGGATACTTGATGCTGAAATACATCTTGATGCAATGAACCTGGGAGAAACTATTAAAGAAGGAAATCAAGCATCCCTGCAGGAACGTGCTAAAGCAATGATTTTCCTTCGCCACCATCTTCATGAAGAATTGAAAACTGAATATCTCACTGTAAAAGATCCCTATATTTTGTGGAACAATTTAAGGGAGAGGTATGAACACCAGAAAACTGTCATCCTCCCAAGAGCTCGTTCTCAATGGATGCACCTGAGGTTGCAAGATTTTAAAAGTGTTAGTGAGTATAATTCCGCACTTTTTAAAATAAGCTCAGTATTAAAATTATGCGGTGAGAAAATCACCGATGAAGATATGCTAGAGAAGACTTTTACTACATTTCATGCCTCGAATGTGCTCCTGCAGCAGCAGTATCAAGAGAGAAAGTTCAAGAAATATTCTGAACTTATATCATGTCTTCTAGTAGCTGAGCAGAATAATGAGCTCTTATTAGAAATCCACCAGTCACGCCCTACTGGCTCAATATCATTCCCTGAAGTGAATGGTAACAGGTTTGCATCATTCCCAGAAGTGAATGGTGCATCCTTTAGAAGAAATCGGAGGCGTGAACGTGATAGAAGAAATTATAGAAATGTTGATCCCATGAGTGACAACATTAAAAGGGATTATAATATACCATATCACCAAAAGTGGTACAATTCAGAGAGGGGTAAAAATCCTCAGAATAATTCTTCGAAGAAAAGTGAAGAGGTGTGCCATAGATGTGGAATTACTGGACATTGGTCACGTACATGTCGTACGGCCAGGCACTTAGCTGATTTATATTAAGCTTCTATTAAAGGAAAGAATAAAGTGCATGAAACAAATTTAGTAGAACCATCAGATGATTTATTAGATTCAGTAGATGTAGACGTTACTCATCTTGATGTATCTGATTTCTTTAATCATCCTGATGGTAGTATTGAACACTTAATTGGAGATGGAAGTGTTCCACTCAATTAATGTATTTTCTTTCTATCAGTAATAAAAATTTTGTATATTTTGTAGAATCATGGATCACATTGATGACCTTTTTATCTCTGAGTTGAATGATAAAGATATATGTCTGGCTGACAGTGCTACAACTCACACAATTCTCAAAGAAAAGAAATATTTTCAAAATCTAACACTAAGTAAAGCCTATGTCCATACCATATCAGGTTCATCGGATTTAATTGAGGGTTCCGGAAGAGCTTATATTGTGTTGCCTAATGGCACCAAATTTTGTATTGATGATACTCTATTCTCTTCACAATCCAGAAGAAATTTATTGAGTTTCAAAAATATACGTCGTAATGATTACCATATTGAAACGACCAATGAAGGCAGTAAAGAGCATCTTCTTATTACTAAAACAGTATCGGGCCAGAAGCTCGTATTAGAAAAACTGCCTAATCTATATTCTGGATTGTATTATACAAAAATGAGAACAATTAAATCATATGTGGTAATGCACCAGAAGTGCATTGACCCTAAAGTATTTATGACTTGGCATGATCGCCTTGGACATCCGGGTTCTATAATAATGAGACGAATTATTGAAAATTCGCATGGGCATCCCTTAAAGAATCAAAAGATATTTCTACCCAATGAATCTCCGTGCTCTGCATGTTCTCAAGGTAAGTTAATTATTAGACCATCTCCCTCAAAAGTCATTGTTGAATCTCCATCCTTTTTACAAAGGATTCACGGAGATATATGTGGGCCTATTCATCCATCAAGTGGACCATTTAGATATTTTATTTTTCTAATTGATGCATCTAGTCGATGGTCACATGTTTGTCTTCTTTCCACTAGAAATGTTGCATTTGCTAGACTTCTTGCTCAGATAATTAAACTACGAGCACAATTTCCTGAGTATCCAATTAAGACCATTCGATTGGATAATGCAGGTGAATTTTCATCTCAAGTTTTTGATGATTATTGCATGTCAATAGGAATAGATGTTGAACATCCTGTTGCCCATACATACACACAAAACGGTTTAACTGAGTCTTTGATCAAAAGGCTTCAACTAATCGCTAGACCTTTACTTATGAAATCAATACTACCTATTTCTGTTTGGGGACATGCTATACTTCATGGAGCATCTCTAATTCGCATTAGACCATCTGCATATCATAAATATTCTCCATTACAGCTTGCATTTGGTCAACAACCAAATATTTCTCATCTTCGTACTTTTGGATGTGCTGTATATGTTCCAATTGCACCTCCACAACGTACAAAAATGGGCTCTCAACGTAGACTTGGGATATATATTGGTTTTGATTCTCCATCCATTATTAGATACATTGAACCCCTTACAGGGGATATGTTTAAAGCACGTTTTGAGGATTGTCATTTTGACGAATCAAATTTTCCGTTAATGGGTAAAGAAAAGTCGGTGCCTGAAGCACGACAAGATATTACTTGGGATAATAAGACCCTATCTCATTTTGATCCTCCTACAAATGAATGTAAACGAGAAGTTCAAAGGATTATTCATTTGCAAAATGTTGCAAATCAGTTACCGGATGTATTTACTGACACTAAAGGTGTAGTAAAATCTTATATTCCTGCTGTTAATACTCCAGTAAGGATTGAAGTCCCTGAAGGACAAATTGTCAAAGCAGCAATAGGTGAATCTAAAATACGCCTGAAGCGTAGAAGACCTATTGGTGCAAAAGACAAAATTCCCAGAAGGAAAAAAATACAAAATGAATTTGGTGTTCCTGAAGAACACGTACCCACAATACAGGCCACAAATATAATTGGTGATCTTAAAGAGCTTAAATCTTCTATTCCAGAACCTCCTGAAGAGGAAAATCTTGAAGAGTATAAATCTCCTAAAAAGGGACCTCCTGAAGAGGTGTGTCATGAAATGTTTTCCCCTGAACAGGAACAGGTACCTGAAAATAATGAGATCTCAATACATTTCATGAAAACTGGAGAAATTCTGGATAGAAATAAAACTGTTGTCGACAACATATTTTCATATAAAATGGCCCTTGACATTACCAGAAGTAATGAAGAAAGTGAGCCAAAAAGCGTCGAAGAATGTCGACGTAAAAATGATTGGCCAAAATGGAAAACAGCTATTGAAGCTGAATTAAATTCGCTAGCAAAACGAAAAGTATTTGGACCTGTTGTCCAAACACCAAAGGGTGTAATGCCTGTTGGATATAAGTGGGTATTTGTACGAAAACGTAATGAGAAAAATGAAATTGTGCGATACAAAGCACGGCTTGTCGCACAAGGTTTCCTACAGAAACCCGGGATTGATTATGAAGAAACATACTCTCCCGTTATGGATGCAATAACATTTAGATTTTTGATTAGTCTGCTTGTTACAAAAGGATTAGAAATGCGGTTGATGGATGTGGTCACTGCATATTTATATGGATCCTTAGACCATGACATATATATGAAAATCCCTGAAAGATATAAGATGCCTGAAGCATCTACAAGTACATCTAGAAATATGTACTCAATCAGACTACAAAGATCTTTATATGGGTTGAAGCAATCCGGACGCATGTGGTATAATCGCTTAAGCGAATATCTATGGAAAGAAGGATTTGAGAATAATCTTATATACCCATGTGTTTTTATTAAGAAATCAGAATCCGGATTTGTCATTATTGCGGTTTATGTTGATGATTTAAATATTATGGGAACTCCTGAAGAGATCTAAAAAACTGCTATATATTTAAAGAATGAATTTGAAATGAAAGATCTTGGCAAAACAAAACTTTGTCTCGGCCTGCAGCTTGAGCACTTGCCAAATGGAATTTTTATTCATCAGTCCATGTATACTGAGAAAGTCCTAAAGCATTTTTATATGGACAAATCTCATCCTCTGAGTACTCCAATGATTGTTCGAACACTTGATGTGAAGAAAGATTCATTCCGTCCTTGTGATGACGATGAAGAAATTTTTGGTCCTGAAGTACCATATCTCAGTGCAATTGGAGCTTTGATGTATCTTGCAAATTGCACTCGACCAGATATTACATTCTCAGTTAATCTGCTTACAAGATATAGTTCTGCACCAACTCGAAGGCATTGGAATGGCAGTAAACATGTCCTTCGTTACCTTCATGGTACGGTTGATATGAGATTATTTTATCAAAGTGGTTCAAGTCCAGAATTAATTGGGTATGCAGATGCAGGTTATCTTTCAGACCCACATAGAGGTAGATCTCAAACTGGATATTTATTTACTTATGGAGATACTGCCATATCATGGTGATCTGTTAAGCAGACACTATCTGCTACTTCTTCAAATCACTCAGAAATCATTGCTATTCATGAAGCAAGTCAAGAGTGTATTTGGTTGAGATCAGTTATTCAACATATTCAGGAAAAGTGTGGACTTCCTATGATCGATAATAGCCCAACAATCTTATATGAAGATAATACTGCTTGTATCACTCAAATCAGAGGAGGATATATCAAAGGTGATAGAACCAAACATATTTCACCGAAATTCTTTTATACTCATGAAATTCAAGAAAAAAGAGAAATTGATGTCAAGCAGATACGATCTAGTGATAATCTGGTAGATTTATTCACAAAGGCGTTACCAACTTCCACATTCAAGAAGATTGTGCATAACATTGGAATGCGAAGACTCAAAGATCTTTTGTCATGCACTTTTCAGGAGGAGTAAATGTCCTGATTGTACTCTTTTTCCTTCGCTGAGGTTTTGTCCCACTAGGTTTTCCTTTGCAAGGTTTTAATGATGCAATCTTAAAGCACTTGTGGATACATAAGAAGACTGTACTCTTTTTTTTTCGCCATTGGTTTTTCTTCCCACTGGGTTTTTACTTGGCAAGGTTTTAACAAGGTAGATTTTTTATGGGTGGTCATTCAAGGGGAGTGTTATAAACGAACGTCAGCAGCCGCCCCCTTGTCCCACTACTATTATTTTAAATCTGCATAGTAACTTCAACGTCTATAAATATAGGTTTCAGTTGTAATGAAATTCATAAGAAAAAAATAGAGAGAAAGAAAGTTTCAGTTCTTAAGAATTTCAGAGAGAATTTCTTATTTCTCTTTTGCAATAGTAATTCTTTTCTTTAAGTTTCTTAACACAAATAATATTTTTGCATATATATATAAAATGTATGTATATATAAATATATATAATCATAGCAAAAGCAAAAGCAATTTGAAAGCAAAAGCCTTGGAAGTCTACCTAGCAACTATTTTACCTGCGACATCGCACGTTATGATGATCTACTAAAGTAACCATCCACTTAAAATACATCATGAAAGCATCGATCACCGCTACATAGAATGCGAGACACAACCAGCACAAAGCTTATACAGTCATGCATGATCACTTCAACATGGATACAGTACGTACTAACCCAACCCATTTAAACAGTTAAGAGATAAACCCAGAAAGATTTGTAGGTACAAAGACAAATCTAAACAAATCTTAAAAAACAAAAAAGACAAACGTGATGAACACACCCCACCGATAATCACGACCTGAGAGCTAGGCACAAGAACCCAACAAAATTAATTAATAAATTAGGTACAGCGCTCACGAGAGACGCCGAGCCTGGAGTTGGGCACGTCGAAAAGAACACGGTGGTTCTGTTGTTGCATGTTGGCTATCACATTAAGCACCGAGTTGACGTTGTCTCGGGGTGCGGCCGCCATGGCCAAGCATGAGATGCTGCCGGCTGTGCTGTGGATCAAAAGGTTCTCATCTGCGAGACTCATATTTAAGCCTGGGAACATGAATGTCACTACGGGCGCAACAATGGGGCCCGAGTAGCATGTGTCGAACCCACCTAGAGATATCACCTTTTCCTTCCTCACTCGCCGACGGAACTCGTTTCTCACCGCCACGTACGCCGGCTCCACAAGCCTCGTAAACACAGTGCCTGCACACATTTGTGTCATGTGCATGTCAAATCTCAAGGGAATCTTGATCTAAAATGCTGCGCATGCATGTGAAGTACTGATAATGCTAGCTACCGTAGGAGAATATGTTAATGTCATGGAATCATTTTAAAAATAATAAAATTTATTATAAAAAATTAATTCTTTTAATATGAATCTTATATTTATAATTTTTTTTTAAAGTAATTATGTAATATTTATGCATTTCTAATTATAAATTTTTTTTTTTAAAAACGTTGTTACGAAATATTCATATCCATCACTCACCTTTATATCACAGTAATATATTACTGTTTAATAATAATATATTATTATTTATGTGTAAATGAATATAATGACTCTAGATACTCATAATTATTTTTTAAAAATAGACTTTATAATGGTTTAAAATAATTATATAATATTTATATATTTTACAACTATATGTACTATATAGCATTAATTCAGCAAGTAAATTATGTACTATATAAAGTTGAGAAGTGTTGAAAAATATTAAGAAGAGTTGTGAAAAATAATAATAAAATATTTAAGAAGAATTATGTAGCTAAACCTAGTATTCAAATATATAAAGGACATTACCAGAATCAAAGACTGTCCCTGCCCCAGTTGTGGGATTAAAGGCCAAAGCACTAGGTGGAATGTCGACGATTTTCCGACCAACCCTAATAGCAACAAGATTCACATAGTAGAGTGAAGATCTTCTAGGGTTTCTGAGCAAGGGGGTGTACTTAATTCTTATCGGCTGCCCGACGGTCCCGAGCCTCAAAGACCCAGAGAAATTGGGGGACTTGAAGCTAGGCAAGCAGTATGAAAATGTAGATTTGTAGAGGTTGTAGGTCTGAGAAAGAAGTGAGAGTGGGCCTCGGCCCAGACCCAAGAGTCCCTGAGGTGGAACCGAGCTGCCCGTGGTTTTCTGTATGCAGCCGAAGGTGTAGTAAGGGATGGAGTCATCAGCTAAGGTAATGTTGTCCTGTGACAGGTTAGCCGCGATGGACGACCCGCCGTAGGTCAAGTTGAAACTACACGCGCTGCCACCGCAAGTGGGTTTAGGTACCTGCAGAAATTATCAGCTTCACAGACTTCACTTCTTTACTTTGGATAACTACAAAGTACAAATTATTCACCCGTGATTTCTGTGACACGATGACTTCACACCCAAAAAAAAAATTTGAAAAAATGAAAAAAATGAAAAAAGGGTAGTCCAGGAGACTAGTGGATTAGCTAATAATCCACGTGGATCAATTATTATAACTACATTTGTACATAATCTTCTTTCTATGCATAGCACAGCCATAATTGTACGTCCTTTTCATAGTAAATGGGCCTGAAACGGGGCCCACATTAATAATAATCTCCAATTGCGACTCGAGTCTCGAGGGATAAAAGCAAAATTATGAGAATGATACTACTAAAACCTTAGGCAAAAATAAAGAGAAAAACGACTAGCAATATGATCTTTTTTTTTTTTTTTCTAAGCAGCAATGCGATCTGTTTAATCTGCGGTATTATAAAAAATAAGTGTAATTAGCAAAATAAAAATGATATTTCTACTCATAAAGCACTACATAATTATTTAAAAAAAATTGTGTACCTGCTTGCACTGAGGTGCTTGGCAACCGAGGGTCTTGAAACTGGTGGACTTGTCAGAGGCAAAGAATGCTGATGAGCAGCCTACACAGCCAGTGCAAGGTACCCAGGCAGCATCATTGCTGGTGTCCATGGCCAAGAGGAAGGTCTGGGCTGGTGTTCCAATCTTGGCCCTCACAATATACGTGGGGCTCTGTATTATCTGCCGCCCAGAGGCAATCGGCACGAAAGATTTCCTGCCGCCGCCCACCAAGCTGGAAAAGTATTGGAGCCTGGCCTCGTCTTTGGCCTGCATTTGGAGCACACTCTCCTCCCATGACACTGCCTCCGAGGGCCTGAACGGCGAGCATGGGCTAGACACGTGGAAGACTTGGAGGGTTGAGCCTTTGTCGGATGTCTCACATTTTGGGTTGAGACCAGCTTGGGCGAGGGAAATGCAGCCAAGGAGGAGGGCTAGTGAGAAGAGATATTGGAGTAGTCGAGAATGGGTTCTCGTAGCCATGGCTAGTGGTTTAGAGGCTGAGTTGAGCTTTGATATTGGTTTATTGTGGTCAAGAGAGAATGTGTATATATAGCTGCAAAAGCTCATGAGTGTTTATGGGCGTCGGTGTGGGCAGGGTGTGCTTTCTTGTTCCTTTTTTAAGGGTTTTTTTCCTTTATTTTTTGCTCGAGTAGAATCCCATTTGCTTTTGTAGACTGGGCCTCTCGTGCACGCCTCTGTCACGTTCAACCAAAACATAATATTTTTCTTTCATTTATTAAAATAATAATTTTTAAAAAAATAATATATAATCATTTTAAAAAAATAAATAAATACGAATCTTACATAAAAAAAAATTATTTTTAATAATAAATTTTACTTTTTTTTAACATTTATACGTTTTTTATATATTTTATGATTATATATAATATTATTAATAATTTAATTATAAAGATATTTTATAAAAATAAATTTAAAAATTAATATAATTTAATGTTATAAATTAAATTATAAAATTATTTTTATTCAAAAATAAATTATAAATTTAATATAGTATATAAATTTATGTCAATTTTCAAATTTATTGTTTACCCTCTATATAAGATATTGATTGATTGATTGAAAAGGGTCCTGGAGATTTGGGAATGATGTGAAATGTGCTACATGTTGAGTTTTTTTCAAATGTAAACGAGGGAGCACGAAGATTAATGTCAATCCTATCAAAGAAAAGCAATATCTATAATTTGTTAATAGTAAAACAAAATAATTTGGTTTCTCAACACATTTTCGTCTGTTTTCGACCCTTGAACAGTTGAACCTGTACTACTGCATGCCAAGTAATAGTAAAAACTACAAAGGATTTCAGTTTTAATGCTTTAGGGGAGTGAAGTGTGATCTTCTCATATCATTTGAAACAGAGTTCGGTGGATTTGTTCACGAAATGGACAGGAATAGCATTAGCCTGGTTTGAATTCGGAGCCTTCTCCATTCAATTCAAATTAATCATTATATTTTTTTTTTTATATAATATATAAATTTTAATATAATTTTTTTAAATTTTAATATACTTTTTCTAATTCTCAAATAATAATAATATTAAAAATAATAATTTTAATTCATCTAAATTCATTTTATCTCAATTCTAAATCTAAATGAGATCTAAAATATAATTCATGCAACAAAATCATGACTATTTTTAGATTTAATCTGTTTCTTAGATCTAATAAGTATATATGTGTGTTAGAATTGACAAACTCATATGACACAAGAACTTGATATTCTCTTATATTGATCAATGTGTCCACTGTCCAAGCAAGTGAGGATTGGCATGAATGGTGGTATCTTTAGAACATTACTATTAAATTCATTAAATAATTTTTTAAAATTTTAAAGAAAGTATAATTTTAATGAATTTATCAAATATTTAAGTCTATAACTCTACATTAAATTCATCATTAGATTCATCAAAATATTAATATAATAATATTTTTTTAATAAAAATATATTTATATATTTTGTAATTACACTAATCATATGTATATTAATAATATAATATGATACTTAAATAATTATTTTTCAACCAAATTTTGAAAAAATATTTTTTTTGTTAAAAAAGTAATTTTTTTAAACAAAAATTTTCAATCAAATAATTACTTAAATAATTATTTTTCAACCAAATAAGAAAATAAGAAAGAGAAAATGAGAAAAATAAAATATGAGAATAAAATATATTAAAATATATGTTTAGAGTATAAATAGTAGCCCTTCAAATACGAAAGATTGTGAAAATTTACTGTAACTCAAAATTATACATAATAGATCCAACGTAAAATTTTTTTTTTTTAACACAAATTATCAAATTTATATTTAATAGATTTAATATCAATACTCTTAAAACTGTAAAAAATGATAGTGGCAATAAAAAGACTAGGTAAAATAATGTGTAGGACCATTCTAAAATACTACTTACATTATATGCTGATCTGATTTGTTCAAAAAATGGGTTTATTTTAGCAATTCATGTTATAGACAGAAAGCATCGTTTGTTCTCACTCTTTGATCTCCACTAAAAGCGCCTGGATAAGTGGACAAGGAAAAGGACACTAATGATGTGCAATTTTAAGGATTTTCTGCAATTTTTACTCTGAGTATGATCAATCTCTCTGAATTTATTTCGAATTTCCAAAATTATTCAAACTTTAAATGAAAAAGTAGATCTGAGAGGGAAAGCATATTCGGTTTTTCTCCTGTTTGCATTATGGGGGTTTTGTTTCTTTTCTCCCATTCAAATTTAAAAATATTTGGATGCTTGGAATATGTAAAACAAAAACAAAATTAAGCAGAAACTAGTGTAGTCAAGCTCAGCTCTGATTACATGTGTCATGGCATGCACTCTCGCAGAAGTTGCTGGACCTTTGTCTATTAGTCTTTGACATGGCATTAAGTGGATCGATGAAGTTTGCATGTGCCTGAGTGCCACAACCAAGTGTCCCTCTCCACCACAAAACCTAATCTGACCCTACTCTTGATGCATAAACAAAGATTTTAAATTGTATTTAGATATTGAGATGATGTTAAATATTTTTGTGAATAATAATAATAATAATAATAAAAGAATAAAAGAATATTAAATAATAATAATAATAATAAACAGTATTACAAATATGTTAAAAATAATAATAAAATATTTTTAAAATACTTTACCACTCAAATGATAATTAGATATTTATTAATTATAATTAAAAAATTATTTACGATCAAAACTTCTGACTTGACAGACCTTTCCAGATTTTCAATAAGCTACCCCTTTAGTATCAAAGCAAATCCCACTTCACACAATAGGCTAAATTGGGTGATGGAGCTCGATCGGTTCCAGGATAGGTAAAAGTGAAAAAAGAGAATAAAAATATTTTTTATAAGTAATAAAATTAAAATTTTATTTAACAAAAACCAAATTGACCATTTTTCAGATCGAGATCATCATGACGCATTGGGTTAAAAATAAAAACTTTTGCATTAAATTCTTAATGGGAAAGAAAAAAATGTGACTTTTCTTATCCTAAAATTACAAATTCTTAATTTTCTTTGCAGCAGCCTAATTTGTTTTACGCACAAAAGAAAATGGTTGACCAAAAAGTTCTGAAAAGTCGGTCTAAAATGCAGCACAAACTAGGCCTCGACATCAAATTTGTTAACAAAGTAACCAATGTTCAAAGTCCCCACGATTTCTAATTTAAACATCTAATTGACACAACTAAGAATGTCGTGACATTGACTTTAATTGACGCGGTCTGGTTCAGATCAAAGATATTGATCTACAGACGACATATATATTTGGAGAGTAGGAATTTTTGAATTTCTGTTAGAATTTTTAAGAAACATTAAGATTTTCATTTGGATATGGATTTGAATTTGGAATTGATATAAGATGAGTTTAGATAAATTTTGAAAGTTAAATAAAATATTATTATTATTATTATTTTAATATTTGAAAAAAATAAATTAAGATTTCAAAAAATTGTATTAAAATTTTAAAAAATATAATAATAAATTTAAAAACTCATCTTCAAATTCAGACTAGACTTAAATAAGTTTTACATCAATTATTATCATTTGTTTGAATTTTTTAAATAATTAGCCATTCCAAATCTGTCACAAAGTTATAAAAAGAATAATGTGGTACACACTTTATTTAAAAAATAATAGAACATATCTTCAAAAATTAAATATTTTTAATATAATTTTAAGGATAATATTAGAATATGGGCTCTGTTTGTATTCATAATTCATTTCAACTTATTTCTATTTTATTATTATATTTTATAATTTTTTATACAAAACATAAATTCCTATATATCTTTTTCAAATTCTAATACACATTTTTTAAATCTTAAAATAAGAATAATATTAAAAAATAAACTAAACTCATTTCAACTCATCTCATCTCCAAATTCAAATAGGATCATAAGTTTGATATATCTTTATGACATCTCTTGTATTTAATTTTTTTTTAAAATTTTATTTAATGATTAAAGAATTGATTATTAATGTATTGATATTTTTTCATATTTTTAAAAAATATTTAAATATATTAAAAAATATGAAAAGAAAAATAATAATAAAATCATATTTTTTTTATTTTCTTATCATCATTTTTTTATCTTTTAAATTTTTTTAAAAAAAAATAAAAAAATATCAATATATTAATAATCACTTTCTTAATCATTAAGTTATAAAAAATAAAATTATCAAACTTGATGGGCATTGATCGTTATTCTAATTTTAGATTTACTCGGTGTTCTTCCTTAAAAAATACACAAAACTTGCTCGTTCTCAACTTCTACAAATCATTTGCCTACAAAGAATAATTTAATTCGGCAGTGAAGATGTTTAGTAGCAAAAGGTGATTGTCTTTAATTAAAGAATAAACATTAATGTTAATTCTTTGACCGACAATATTGTCAGTGTGGCACTAATCAAGCACGTGAATTCGAGCAACTTTTCATGAATTAATTCACAAATCAGGTACACGCATAGATGCAACTCATGATATTAAAAGGAATAGAAAGTAAAAAGGAGAGGATACAATAATTCATTCCATTGCTGTTACCGGGCCATTTTTTTCATTTTCTTAAAATAAAAATGTAATTAGTTATTTTTATTTATTTATTTTTAAATTGTGGCAGTGAGTGTAACAGCAAGGCAATCCACGACTATTCGAAGATACACAGAAACAATAAGTGTGCGGAAGCTTTAAATGCAAATGTCATAGAAAGTAAACTTGTGCATGTCAGGAATGCAGAAGATGGAAAGCTTCCACAGAAAGATGGTAGAAACTTTCAAAAAAAATATAAGAATGGTAAAAATGAAGCAATCATCTCTTACCTTGCAATCTAGTGTCTGCCGACACAAAATGATTCCCATTTCTCAGAGGTGAAAAATCATGTAAAACAGCAGTAACCAGCAAGGTACCCAGAAAAATAATGTAAAACAGCAGTAACCAGCAAAGTAGCGCTATATATTGGCCCACTATTTGTGAAAAAAATATTATTATTTTCACTTATTTTGATATTTTTTTATTTAATAATTAAGAAAATAATTTTTAATGTTTTAATATTTTTTTAATATTTTAAAAATATTTTACAATAATAAAAAATAAATATGAGAATATGAGAAAAAAATCAAAAATAAAAAAAACAAATAAGGTGAAAAGCAGTAGCATCGCTCTTTCGAGAAATAGACTTTATTTATTTCTGAAAGTGAAGTTATAATTATGATTGATACATATCGAAAAATTTCAGATTACAAGCTAATTACATATTGTGATTACACTAATATATAAATTTCTTTATATTAAGTATGTTCTTAATCTTATTTTATCATTATAATTTTTTTAAAGTTTTACATAAAAATAATAATAATTTAGTTTTGAAAATTTTGAAAATTATAATATTTGATTTAATTTAAAATTTTTATATCAATTTATCTTATCTTAATTCACTATTCAGACGACACCTATATTTAATATGGACCCATTTCTCAGAAGTGGAAATGTAGGAATACCTGATGCTTCAAATTCAAATAACGATAGAGATTAATCATACAATAGTCCAAAAAACTTGAAAAAAAAATATGTGAAAATGGAAGAGGGTTTTCTCTGTTTGTCCATTCTTCCTTCCCTGCACTCTCTTTTCGATTATGTACCTTTTTTTTATCCTACAATCAACCGACAAAAACTCGCACGCTAGCTTCACTCATCTTGATGCCATCATTCTTACAGACTTACGATATGTGAATGGTTTAGTTCATTGCTATCCATATTTATGTTCCATATTACAAAAAGTTTCTACTCTTTTTGACATAATTTCCAACTTGTTTAAGTATGGAAGTAGTCATGTTAACGTTTTGAAGATTAGGATTTTACGGGCCAGAAAAAGGAGGTTTGGAATCGGTTTGTTTCTTCTCATATAAAGTGGGAAATTTAAGATTTGCTTAGCTTGTACAAATTGTACCGAATTGAACTAGACAGATTAGAGATTGGCATATATGAATATCTTATGCATCCGGTTTATTTCTCTAAATTTCGTTTGGATATAAAAATGATTTTATCCTATTTCATTAATACAATTTATCAAAAATTTCTTATAAATTATAATAATTTTAAGATAATAATAATATTAAAAAATAATATTTTATTTAATTTTGATCTAAAATCATCTTATTTCATTTCACTATTCAAATAAAATTTAAGATTATATTTAAATGTTGAGTTGAATTAAGTTAATCTGATTTTTTTATAAATAGTAGTGAGTTTAGATAATTAAATAATTTTTTTAGAATTTATTTAAATAAATTTAAAATATATTTAAATATTAAAATATATTAAAATATATTTTTATAAAAATTTATAAAATTGTGGAATCCCAATTTTGAACTCACCGGATTTATAGCCTTGTTGCCCAACGCGCCTACATCATTAAGGAAAAATGAAATAATTGATGTGCTGAAGTTGTACGGATAGGCAGAGAGAGAGATGACAAAAAAAAAAAAAGGTTGGATGTCAGCTAGCGATCACGTCATCTACAATATACTAAATTCACGCAAAACCTAACTCGCTTAAATTGTTTGGTTTCCTGAAGGAGTTTAAATTAAGGTGAACTTAATGCAGCCTGGTTTCCAAATCGAGCCTAAGAGTTACATTCTACAATCTTTAGACCCACCAACATAGAGGCCAACGGTCAGAATTTCTTCGATATTTGGAGAACCGCAAGGGACAAAAACTAAGAGCGTTAGCATTAAATTGATAATAATTTTTTTAAAAAATATATAAATTTATATATATATATTAAAATAAATTGTCATATTTAATTAAAAATAAAGAGAACAAAGTGGAAAAAAAATAAAAGTATTTTTATTTGTTAAAAGTGAATAATAAATTTAAAATTTTCTTTAAATTTAAAAAAAAAATTGAATTTACCATTTATTTTTAGAAAGTAAAAATACTTTTAAGTCCAATCTGTTTTACAAATTGGATTTTACTATTCACAATTCATTTCATACTTTCAACTCATCTCAACCACTCATTTTAAATTTCAATTCATCTCAATTACTCATTTTATTACTATTTATAACTCATCTCATCTCATCTCTGAATCTAAGTGAACCTTTTTTTTTTTACTTTGTTCTCTTCATTTGTTATAAAATATGATAAATATTTTTTGATATATGTAGAAATTTATACTTTAAAAAAATAAAAATAACTAATCCAATACTAATACTTTAAAAAGTCCATTTTGCAGCAATTATATACATTAGCCAATCACAATATTATTTATGTTGACCATTCCGAGTCAATAACATGTGGTATTTGGCAATTTGCCCAAGATCTAAAGAAAAGTAGCAAAACGATCTTATCTTGTGTTTATGGTGTTATATATCTTGTACCTTGGGAACATCTGAGCTTAGGTTTTTGCCCCGTTTGGTTGTTCAATTTTATTAAGATCAATTTAATTCAGTCTAATTTGAAGTGAGTTTAATATTTAAATACCCATTTATCAAATTAATAAACTTATTTTAACTCAAAATATTTTTACACAAAGGACACATCAGTTTTCAATTCAATATTTCTTTACATGTGAGATACATAATTTTTTCAACTTTTTATAAGTATATCTAAATTTATTTTAATATCTAAACACAATTAAATTTATCTTACGTGAATTCTAAAAAACTCAATCCACCATCTCAACTCAATCGTATTTATAAAATATTCAATTCAACTAAATTCAATTCAATTTAACATCCAAACGTAACTTAATCATTGTGGGGGTAGATTAAAATTTTCAGTTTTCTAACAAATTACACTTCTATGGGTCAGCAAATGTCTACTATGTATCCCAATTAGAAATGTTTGCAGTTGCTTCATTCGCCATCTTAACAAGGGTGACCTGCAGAACAAAAATGCACAGAGCAAATTTGGAGTCATAGTTTCCTCTTTATATGCATGAAGCAAATTAATACTCTTTGGGAAAAGAGAAATATATGAAGGTGAAAGGTAGAACTCAGTTATTTTAGTGATAATATGGAAAATAGACTTGTTCAATACATCATGGTAACCATCTCAAACTTCCACATGCTGCTAACATATAAAACTGTATAGGTTGGGCCTTTAGAGGCCCACAAAGCCCACTAGCAGGACATATTAGCTCATCTCTATTGGACTGCATACAACTTCAACCACTTCAAAGCCAGGCCTACGGTCCATTACAACATCAGCTTGCCATTAACGAAACAGGCCACGACACACTTTAGTTTTACACTCACTTCACCTTCGAGATGTTTCAGTTTACTTCTCGTAGAGGCGCACACACTCGCGAACCCTAGCCGCCATGTAACATTTCATCTCTTAAAAAAACTTTTTAACTTTATGGATATTATTTAACATTTTCATCTATGATGCCTTCTACCTTATTTTGTATTAATTATATTATGAGGTAGCTATATTTGTATCCTTTAATTAAAAATGATAATTATGATAGGAAAGATTCAAATAAATTTATTTTAAACGATTATATAAATAATATTAAATGTTTGGTCTAAGAATCGAGTGAAAAAGCATCTCTCTTTATTTTTTGGTATAAAGCTTTTGATCAAGAGCGGAATTACCTTTTAACTTAGGAGACCTTTGACCCTTCCAAAATTTTTAAAATTTAATAAAATTCAAATTTTAAAATATATTTTTATAAATAGATTATATAAAAAATTAATATTTATCTCCTCTATTTTTTTTTTTGGTAAATTGATCTCTCAAACTAAATTTTTTAATTCTACTCCTGCTTTTGATTTAAGAAAGGCAATATTTCTATTTATGTAGAAAAAGTCTTATTATCAATTAGGTACGGAGAGCACATATTATAAAATGTTTATATGTCATAATTTAATCTAAAATATATAGTTTAAAATTTAAATATTATGAGTTAAATTTTAACATTTAAATAATATATTTTATATATCGATTTAAGAATATAATATTTTTTTCAAAATTTTAGAAAAGTTTCCTTTAATAAGAACAGACAATTTCAGAAATTATTAAATAATGTTTATTCAATAGAGAATTATAATTGGCTGAAGGTTGCATGTATTCATTCCTACAAGAACCCCCGCACAAAATTTCAGACAGATTCGATATATAATGTGTAGGGCGGTGCTATAATGTCCATTGCATCTTATCACAAGATTAATTTAATTTTAACTTTTTATTATTTTAAAATATTTTCTTAAAAAGTATAAAATTAATAAATTGTATTATTATAATTTATTTATTATTTGATAACCCTATATGTTTAAACTACTTTAGAAAATATTATATTTGTTTGTAAATAAATTAAAAAAATGTTTTATGAGATAGAAATTATGAATTTTTTTTAAGTTATTTAAAAAAATTAATTTAATACATAACATCAAACAATCGATTGTTACTATTAAAAAATTTAAGACTATTTAAATATTTTTTGAAGACTCTAACAAGTTGAGTAGCAACCGAAACAGCACTTCAACTACTGCTACGAGAACTTTCTAACTTACACCCGAAACAACCAGTCAAGCCCCCCGAATCCAAACTGCCCGTCAAATTGTCAGTCAAACTGTCAAACCCAATCCTACTTACCCACATTCCATTATTGAATGCACAAGGCTCCGCCCGCTTCTTTGCTGCATTCCCAACTCTCTATCTCTCTCTCTCGCGCACAACGCAGAGAGAAATGGCAGCAAAATCGCTAATAAGGGTGGCTGCTCTATGCGGGTCTCGTCGTAAAGGCTCCTAAAACCAAGGCCTTATTCGATCAGGTGTTCTTTCTTCTGCTCTTGTCCTTCTTTCCATTCTTTTCGGTTTTTTTTTTTGTTATTTGGGTTTTTGATGATTGGTGGTATTGGCTTAATTCGTAGCAATCGAGCTAAGCAAGGAAATCGACGGCCTGCACGTAGAGTCCGTAGATATAGCGCCGTTGCCGATGCTCAACACAAATTTGGAAGTTGACGGAAAATAACCCTCGGCCGTCGAAGCATTCCGCCAGAGGATAACAGCAGCAGATAGCTTCCTCTTCACCTCACCCGAGTACAACTTCTCCGTCACCGGTACACTTTTTTTTTTTTTCAAGTTTCGGTACCGTTTTTGCGTTTTTCTTAGCGAGAAAAACGATCATGCATTCTTGTAGAATACAAAATTAGTTCAAACGTAAAGCATATTTCTTTTTTTGTTGCAGAAAAAAAAAAAATACTCGAACAGTTAAGAGCACTCACAATAGGGATTCTAAAATTCTTTTATATTTAATTATTAAAAACATATTATTTCTATTTTAGCTAATTATATTTACAATATACCATCCATCAACATCTTTATTTTTTCTATATATCTTTTAAAATATTTATATTTTATTTTACAAATTCAAAAATAAAAATATTGGTTATTGGAGTGCATGTAAGGCGCGTGGGAGACACCGAAGACGTTGCTAGAGATGAAATTTTACGGAGTTGGTCGCTGGCGTGAGGCGAATCCCACGAGGTAGGCAGTGTAGCCGTTAACGGCCGGCGGTTAGTCAAATGAGTTTCAAATAGTCCGAAACTCATTTTGAATTTTGATTTGTGTGTGGGAGGCTACCGTAAGTTGGTTGGAGCTGGAATCAGCGGAAGTTTGGTCGTCGGCGTAGTTTAATGCCGGCAATGTAGCCGTTAACGATCGGCGGTGGGTTAAGCTCATTCATATGGCCGACGGCTACAACGCACTTTACAAAAAAATGTTAATAAAAAATTCTGAAGTTGCACTATACTTACTTGCGCTACAAGTACTATTCACAAATGTATAATTCCGTTATTTTAAAGGATCTGTTGGAGTTTGATTTTGCCGACTTTGCGTTATATTTTACAAAAAGCATGCTTTTAGCTAGTCCGTTGCGACTACTTTAAAAGCTTGATGAGAACCATATTATCTGAGTTCCATTAATACTGCTATCTCACTGTTTTCTTTCAATAATGATACATGCAGCTTAAAAAAAAGGATAAATTATTAAAAATATATTTTTTTAAAGATAAATTATATATATTGTTATGAAACTAAAGAAAAATAGCAAATGATTGAAAGCTTGCAAAAGAGAAGGAAAATTGAATGATCGCAAAATACTTGGTTCTTCAAGAATTTAATATTATTTATTACTCTTCTTTTCTTCTCTACTACAAATGATCCTCAAGACCTCTCTTATAGGCAACTTACATGGTGGTTTATTGTGCCAATTAATTCACATATACAACAACTAAGTCACAAGCATAACAAACTCTCACATGTACAATAACCAATTCACATTTTTGAATGGTTAGATTTACAATAAACCATGTGCGGTAGTTGGTGGTCATCTACCTATTATATAACACTTCCCCTTGGACGACCATCCATAAAAAATATGCCTTATTAAAACCTTATCAAGAAAAAATCTAGTGAAAAGAAAAACTAATGGCAAAGGAAAAATAGTATAGTATTCATGTATACCGCCAAGTGCTTTTAGGATTGTCTCATTAAAACCTTGTAAAGGAAAATCCAATGGGGCAGAACCTTAGCGAAAGAAAAAGAATACAACCAGCACAAGTTTTCAAGACATTTACTCTTCTTGAAAAGTACATGATGATAGATTTTTAAGTCTTTGCATTCCAATATTCTGCACAACTTTCTTGAATGTCGCAGTTGGTAATATTTTCGTAAATAAATCTGCGAGATTATCACTTCTCTGATTTGAGTGATACAAGTAGCATTATTTTCATTTAAAATTGTTAGGCTATAATTAATTATGGGAAGACCACACTTTTTTTGAATATGTAGAATTATTGATCTCAATCAAATACATTCTAAACTTGTTTCATGAATTTTTGAGTGATTTGAAAATATAGCATATAGTGTTTGCTTAATAAACTTAGTAGAAATTTGAGGCTTGTAGCAATACTTAAATTTTCCTGATAATATGCGTTAGTGTTTTAAATAATAAACAAACATGATTTCAACATATATAACAGGATTAAGAATTCAAATATTATTCTCATCTAAAATTTCTCCATTGTTTGGTATTATTAGGGAGAACATATTTACGCATGGCAAAAAGAGTATTAGAAACCACTTATGTTCGACAAAAACTGCAAAAACTTAAGGCCTAGTTCTATAGGTTCGGCGAAAATTCAAATTCGTTTGATATTGTTGACAAATGAAATCTTTGCAGAGATTTGAAAACTCTGGGTTGCTATTTAAAAATGATCATTTTCACCCATTAGATACTCACGCAAGATCTTATATTTTTCATTGATCCAATCATTGTTCATCTAGAATGATACTATGGCTGAGAGAAATTTTTTAGTTAATGTTTCAGATTTGAACCAAGAACCTTTTATATCTCAACCACTCATCTTTTCTCCTGAGGCTATCAATACTATGATAGGAGCAGAGATGCATATTTCTGATAAAATTAATTCTGAAATTGTTATAGCATCAAGAACCCTTAGTGTTCAATATGCTGTACCTATTACAACCATGTCTCGAAAGCTACTGGCGAGAACGAGTGGGGTTGATCATCTTAATAATCAAATATTTGAATTGCATTAAAAGCTTGTAACAAAATATAGAAAGAATAAAAAGTTAAGACAAGAAAATAAGGAGCTGAAGAAATTTGCAGACTGGTATTCTCGTAATTTGAAACCATGAATAGAGGAGTTAGAATGAGAGAGAGCTCAAATATAAAGTCAACAACAATTGCTAACAGTAGAAGTTCAGCATTTACGAAAAAAAATAGGGATATTTGTAATTAATCTCTCTGACTTTTGAAAATACGCATCAAACATATCTTGTAATCTTAACTAAGAGAGATTTGAAAAGATGATGATTTATCTTATTCTTATTTCTATCTCTGTAAGAGCAGAGTTTTATTTAATTCGTATCAAATGTTCTTCTCATCTCTACAATTCATCTACATTCTCATTTTACAAATTTTCAATAAAACATCAATGTCCTTTTAGTATTTCTCGTGATCAATATATATGAGATATTCTTCACCTCAGCCCCAAACTGTTTCTGCATTTATGGTAGGTGCTATGATGCAAGACAAAAATGACACATGCTGCATCATAACACCTACAGTAGATGCAGAAACAGTTTGATACTGAGGTGAAGAATACCTCATATATTGATCACGAGAAATACTGAAAGGAAATTGATGAGCCATTGCAAATTTGTAGAATGAGAAGACAGATGAATTGCAGAGATGAGAAGAATATTTGATGCGAATTAGATAAAACTAAAAACTACTCTTATAGAGATGGAAATAAGAACAAGACAAATCATCATCTTTTCAAATCTCACTTAGTGAAGATTACAATACATGCTGGATGCATACATGCTGGTGCTATGAGATCTCTCTCGTTCCAGCTCTTCTATTCATGATTTCAGGTCACGAGAATACCAATCTGCTAATTTCTTCAGCTTATTGTTTTCTTGTCTTAACTTTTTATTCTTTCTATATTTAGTTACGAGCTTTTGATGCAATTTAGATATTTAATTATTAAGATGATCAACCTCACTTGCTCTCGCTAGTAGCCTCCGAGACATGGTTGTAATAGATGCAGCATATTGAACACTAAGGGTTCTTGATGCTGTAACAATTTCAGAATCAATTTTATTAGAAATATGTATCTTTGCCCCTATCATAGTATTGATAGCCTCAGGAAAAAAGATGAGTGGTTGAGATATAAAAGGTTCTTGGTTCAAATCTGGAACATTAACCAAAAAATTTCTCTCAGCTATAGTATCGTTCTAGATGAACAATGATTGGATCAATGAAGAATATGAGATCTTGCATTAGTATTTTATGGGTGAAAATGATCATCTTTAAATAGCAAACCAGAGCTTTCAAATCTCTGCAAAAATCTCATTTGTCAATAATATCAAGTAGATTTGAATTTTCGCCGAATTTATAGAACTAGACCTCAAGTTTTTGTAACTTTTGTCGAACATGAGTGGTTTCCAATACTCTTTTCATCGTACATAAACATGTTTTCCCTAATAATGCCGAAAGGCAAAAAAATTTTAGATGAGAATAATATCAAGTAATAATGTTTGAATTCTTAACCCTATTATATATGCTGAAATCATGTTTATTTATTACTTGAAATACTAACATATATTCTTAGGAAAAGTTTAAGTATTGCTGCAGGTCTTAAATTTCTACTAAGTCTATCAAGCAAACATTATATGCCACATCTTCAAATCACTCAAAAATTCATGAAACAAGTTTAGAGTGTATTTGATTAAAATTAGCGATTTTACATATTCAAGAAAAATATGGTCTTCTTATAATTAATGATAGTTCAATAATTTTATATGAAAATAATATTGTTTGTATCACTCAAATTAAAGAAGTGATATCTGACAGATTTATTTACGAAAACATAACCAACTACGATATTTAAGAAAATTGTATAGAGCATTGGAATGCGAAGACTTAAAGATCTATCATAATGCACTTTTCAGGAGGAGTAAATGTCTTGAAAATTTATGTTGATTATATTCTTTTTCCTTCGTTAAGGTTTTGTCCCATTGAATTTTTTTTGCAAGACTTTAATGAGGCAATCTTAAAAATACTTGACGGTATACATGAATACTGTACTCTTTTCCATTCGTCATTCATTTTTCTTCCTACCAGATTTTTTCTTGGTAAGGTTTTAACGAAACATATTTTTTATAGATGGTCATCCAAGGGGGAATGCTGTATAATAGGTGGATGACCACCAACTACTACACATGGTTTGTTGTAAACCTAATCATTCAAAAATGTGAATTAATTGTGTATGTGAGAGTTTGTTGTGTTTATGATTTAGTTGTTGTACATGTGAATTAATTGACAAAACAAACCACCATGTAAGTTGCCTATTATTAAACTCAAGGTTTCAAGTTTTGTATCCATTTATAAATTTTGATGATAAAAAATAATATTTAAAACTCAAGGTCAAATTGTTTACGCATTAATGGAGCTAAGCACATCAAAAAATCAAACATGAGTAAAAAGAAAAATAATTCTACAAATGAAACTCATAAAATAATTTTATACATCTCTTAAAATTTGAAATTGGATTAAGGCTCAAAATTAATCTTTTCTACAAAGTATCAAATTTCTTTTTTACATGTGCAGGATATATGCATGACGTCATTAAAAGTTTTAATTTTAAAAATTATATTTTACATGTGCATGACATATGCAATGATTTCATCAAAATGCATGACATATGCAATGACTTCATGAAAATATATGGCATATGCAATGAATTCATTAAAATTTGAATTTGGAAGATGATTGAGTGTGACTCATTTGCCTATAAATAGCTAATTTGAGTTTTGCAAAAATTACGACAACAAGAGCCTACACATCAATTACAAAACTTTACATCATTCTTTCAAAACCCCTATTCTCTTTTCTCTAAATTTTGTATCTTAATCATTGTTCATTTTGAGAGAGATATAGATTGCGTTGTATTGTTTTTATTTCACTCATTGAGGAGTGTACTCTGATAATCTACCCACTATCAGCTCTTATATTTGTAAGAGAGTGCGTATAATCCTGTGTGTGTAGGAGGTGTTTTACACAGAGAATAGTTAAATCATCAAGTGTGAGGTAATTGCAAGTGTAGATGATGTTATACACGGATTCTTTGTAGCAGTATTGCTCAAAAAAGTAATAGGTTTCTATCTCCACCTGAAAAAGATTGAATAGTGAATTTTGGATCCTCAAGGAGTAGCTTGAGGCGAGGACGTAGGCAATGAAACTGAACCTCGTTAAAATACTGAGTTTGTTTTTTCTTGTCCTTACTCTTTATAGTTTCTGTTGTTTCGTATTTTGTTTATATTTTATATGGTGAATTGAATTATATAAAAATTAACACTTATAAGTCAAATATATAATATAAAATATAAACAAAATACGAAATAATATGAAATATAAAGAGTAAGGGTAAGAAAAAACAAATTAGGTATTTTAACGAGATTCAACCCCACTGCCTACATTTTCACCTCAAGCTACCCTTTGAGGATCCTAAATTCACTATTCAATCTTCTTCAGGTGGAGATAGAAACATATTATACCTTTGAATAACACCGCTACAAAGAATCCGTGTAGAACATCTTCTACACTTGCAATCACCTCATACTTGGTGATTCAATTACTCATTGTATAGAACACTTTCTACACACATAAGGGTTATACGCACCCTCTTACAAATACAAGAGCTGATAGTGAGTAGATTATTAGAGTACACTCCTTAATGAGTGAAATAAGAACAATACAGCGTAACCTATATCTCTCTCAAAATGAATAAGAATTAAGGCACAAAACTTAGAAAAGAGAGAATGAGAGATTTGAAATAATGATGCAAAATTTTATAATTGATGTGTAGGTTCTTGTTGTCGTGATTTTTGCAAAACTCAAGTTAGTTATTTATAAGCAAATGAGTCACATTCAATCATATTCCAAATTCAAATTTTGATGAAATCATTGCATATGTCATACATTTTCATGAAGTCATTGCATATGTCATGCATTTTGATGAAGTTATTGCATATATCATGCCCATGTAAAATATAATTTTTGAAATTAAAACTTTTAATGACGTCATACATATGTCATGCACATGTAAAAAAGAAATTTGATGCTTTGTAAGAGAAAATTAATTTTGAACCTTAATCCAATTTCAAAATTTAAGAGATGTACAAAATTATTCTATAAGTTTCATTTGTAGATTTGTTCTTCTTATTGCTCATGCTTTATTTTTTAGTGTATTTAGCTCCCTTCATGTGTATACAACTTGAGCTTGAGTTTTCAATATTATTTGTTATCATCAAAATTTATATGTACATACAGGATTTGAAATTTTGGTAACAACAATTTTTCAATTTTTTATGATGACAAATACTTAGTAGAAATCTGCGAACTGCAGTAATACTTAAACTCCCCCTAAAAATATGCGTTAGTTTTTCAAGTAAGATATAAACATGATTCTAGTATATATAACTGGGTAGTATAATACTAGTATAAAACTTCTCCCTCTTTTGGCATAATTAAAAAGAATTGTAATTGGCTTTATTAAGATTTCTTGCAGCAATAACCAAATAAAATAGGGCGTTAGTAAAAAGTGTAGAAAGTTGAGTAATTGAAGCCACCCGTGTCCAACAAAAGCTGCAAAGGTTGAGACCTAATTTTATCGTCTCAGTGCAGAGATTTGAAAATTTTGAGTTGCTGTTTAAATGATTATTTTCACCCATCGGATACTTAAATAAAAATGTTACATTTCTCATTAATCCAGTATTCGTTTGTTCAAAAATGATAGAATGACGAAGAAAATTTCTTCTGATAATCTTCCAAATTTGAACCAAGAATCGTCTCAACCAGTTATTTTGTCTCATGATACTGTCAATACCATAATAGAAGTAGAGATGCATTTTTCTAGTAGGACTGATTCTGAGATTGTTGCTGGATCAAGAACTCTAAGTGCTCAATATACTGTCTCTGTTGTGACCATGTCTTGAAAATTACTGGCAAGGGCAAATTAGGTCGATCGACTTAACAATTAAATATCTGTACTACATCAAAAGCTTGTAATTAAAGGTAGAAAGAATAAAAAATTAAAGTAAGAAAATAAAAATTTGACGGAATGAGCTCATGTTTTGAAACTATGAATAGAGGAACTGGAATGAGTAAGAGCTTAAACACAGAGTCAACAATAGCAGATAATGGCAGCGTTTCAGCGTTTTCGAGAAAAATAAGGACAATTGTAATTAATCTCGCTGGTTTAGCGAAGTAACTTTTGACAATATGCATCCAACATATTTTGTAAGTTTGACTGAGTAAGATTTGAAGAGATGAAAATTTGTCTTGTTCTTATTTCCATTTCTATAAGAGCAGTTTTTAACTTTATCTAATTCGCATCAAATCTTCTTCTTATCTCTATAATTCATCTTCATTCTCATTTTATAAATTTTCAATGCTTTGTCAATTTTCCTTAAATACTTTCCATGATCAAGATATGAGGTATTTTTCACCTCAGCCCCAATCTATTTTTATATTTGTCGTAGTTGCCATGAAATAATAAGAGACTAATTTCGCTAATAAATCAGATCATGATGTCATTTATGAGCTTATAAGTCTCGAAACTTGATACTCATAATCCATTGTCGCTTTCTCAGCTAAGTTGCAGCCCAAAACTCACGAAATTGAGAAACTTGGCAAAACGGTCTCTGTATTTCAATGACTTGTTTATGAGTCACACAGAAATATAGTAGAGTTAAAGCAACAGAATAACGATTTAAAATCCTTACTTGCCTCTTTATTTAGATTGCCTAATCCTTTAGATAAGGACAACATGTTGATCTATGAAAAGTACATGCATTTGAATGATGAGATTGGGAGTCTCAAGTTTCTATAAGACATTTGAGATAATGAAATAAAAATATTCAACAGATATTCATGGCATGCATCATTCCTATTTCTCTTCTAATCATGCATAGTCTATCTTCTAATAGGGGTTTTATGAAAATGTTTGCCAATTGATCGTGTGTATTTGTGAATTCTAATATAATATCGTCCTTCTGCGCACGATCTCTAAAAAAATGATATCTAATTTCAATATGCGTAGTTCTAGAATATTTTATTGGGTTCTTTGAAAGATTTATAACACTAGTATTATCACATTTTATAGGAATATGATTGTACATAAGTTTAAAATCCTCAAACTATTGCTTCATGTAAAGAACTTGAGCACAACAGTTACCTGCAACAACATACTCTGCCTCAACAGTAGATAATGCAACAGAATTTTACTTTTTACTAAAACATGAAACAAGTGCACGACTTAAGAAATGATATGTTCCATTAGTACCTTTTCGATCAATTTTGTAACCAGTATAATCTGCATCTGAATAACTGATAACATCAAAAGAAGTGTGTTTTGGATATCATAATCCTAGGTCAATGGTACCAGCAAGGTATTTAAGAATACGCTTGACTGCAATCAAATGAGATTACTTTGGAGATGATTAAAAACGTGCATATAAACATATACTGAACATAATATCAGGTCTACTAGCTGTTAAATATAATAAACTACCAATCATATCTCGATATACTTTTCAGTCAACTGACTTACCACTTTCATCTTTATCAAATTTGGTAGTTGGACTCATTGGTGTTCCAATTACCTTCGCACTTTCCATCTCAAATTTTTTGAGTAACTCTTTGATATATTTTGACTAATCAATGAATATTTTACTTTTTGCTTGCTTGATTTACAATCCAAGAAAGAAATTAAGATCTCCCATCATGCTCATTTCAAATTCTTCCTGCATACTCTTAGCAAAATCTTGATACATATTTTTATTAGTAGCACAAATTATTATATCATCTATATAAATTTGAATTAGAAAAATATCAACTTATTTGTATTTGATGAAAATAGTTGTATTGATATTTTCTTTTGAAAAATATTTTTTAATCAAAAAATCGCTAAGCCTCTCATACAAAGTTCTAGGAGTTTGTTTGAGTCCATATAATACTTTTGTGAGCTTAAAAATATGATTAAGAGAAATATGATTTTCAAAACCTGGAGATTGCTCAACATATATCTCTTCATTTATAAAGTTATTTAAGAAAGCACTTTTAACATCAATTTAAAAAAATTTGAAATCTTTATAACATGCATATGCAAGTAACATTCAAATAGTTTCTAATCTTGCGACGAGTGTATACATCTCATCATATTCGATTCCTTCATCTTGTATAAAATCTTGGACTACAAGTCAAGCCTTGTTTCTAATGATGTTTCCAGACTCATCCTTCTTATTTTTAAAATCCTATTTTGTTCCAATAATAGTATGATTTTTGAGTCTAGAACAAGTGTCCACACATTATTTCTTTCAAACTGATTTAGCTCTTCTTGTAGAACTAAAATCTATAATTCATGAAGTAGTACTTCATCAATATTTTTGGATTCAATATGAGATAGAAAAGTAGTGTGATTGTAAATATTTCTAAGAGATGATCGAGTACTTATACCTCGTGAAGGTTCTTCTAGAATTTGTTCCACTGAATGATCTTTCACATGCTTTCACTGTTTGGTTGCATCTTGTACTAAGTCTTGATGATCTTTCCTGATATCTCCATGTTGAATTTCTTCCATTGTATTCTCTTTGTTGAGATTGTGACTATTTGTGTTATTTGTACCTTTTGATACTTCATTAATAGATTTTTTGGAGAGTAGAGGGTTAGATTCATCAAATACTACATGCATAGATTCTTGTACAGTCAAAGTCTTTTTATTGAATACTCTATAAGTTTTACTATTTGTTGAATACACAAAAGAGATACATTCATTAGATTTTTCATCAAACTTTCCTAAATTATCCCTGTCATTGAGAATAAAATATTTGCATCCAAATATATGAAAGTAACTAATATTAGAATTTTTCTCATTCCAAAGTTCATAAAATGTTTTATCTAATTTAGATCTTAATATAAATCTATTTATAACATAACATACAGTACTTACTGTTTCGCTAAAAAATAACTAAGTAAATTATTCTCATTAAGCATTGTTCTCGCCATTTCTTGAAATTATCTATTCTTCCTCTTTACTACCACATTTTAATAAGGAGTTCAAGGAGCAGAGAAATTATGCAGAAAATCATTTTCATCACAAAAAGACTCAATATCTTTATAAACAAATTTTTTCCCACTGTCACTTCAGATATTTGAAATAGTATAACCATTTTCATTTTGAATACTCTTGTATAACTTGGTAAAAACATTATGTACCTCATCTTTATAAGTAAGAAAGATGACCCTAATATATCTAGAGAAATCATCAATAATAACAAATACATAATGTTTTCCTCCCAGACTCGCAACTTTGTTTGGTTCAAAAAGGTCTATGTGTATTAGTTGCAATGGTCTAGTAGTGAAAATATGTTTTTTGGTTTTGAAAGAAATTTTTATTTGGTTATCAAGCTGGCATGCATAACAGATTTTGTCCTTAAAAAAGTTTGCTTTTGGCAAATCTCTCACAAAATCATTTTTTGAAAGTTTGGAAATAAGTTTCATGTTTGCATGACCTAACCTTCTATGCCATAACCAACTATTTTCATGTTGCGCTGATAAACAAATAGCATCTTGTGAGGCAATTTTTTCAAATTCGATTGTATAAACATTATTGTTTTTAAGAGTAATAAAACAAACATTGCAATCATGATTATTCAAAATAATGCACTTATCTTTTTTGAAAGTAATTGTAAATCCTTTATCACATAATTGATTTATACTCAAAAGATTATGTTTAAACTATTAACAAGTAGAATATCTTCAATCATGAGAGAAAACTCCTTACCAACTTTACCTATTCCCATAATCTTTTATTTTGAATTGTCTCCAAATGTCACGTGTCCTTCTTTAGAAGTGAGGTTAATGAACTTAGTTTTGTCTCTTGTCACATATCTTGAGTATCCGTTATCTAAAAATCATTTACTTTTACTTATAGAAGACTTCATGCATACCTACAAAAGTAATTAAAATATATTTTTTTTAATACCTAAGTTTTTTGGGTTATTTATTTATTAGTATTAGAAAAAATAAGATTTTTTGATACCCATATGTCCCTAATAGTCATTGTATATTTTCTTCTAATAGGACAAGCATGTTAGTTATGACCATTTCTATTACAAAAATTACAAATAACATGTGACATATTTAAAAAACTTGAGTGATTATAATAATATTTTTCTTTAAAAAAATTATTTTTATGAAAAGAATTTTGAAACTCTGATTTTGATTTAGTCGGTTTATCAAATTTTTTTTTATAGGATGTTTAAGTTTTTCTTTTGGCATGTATCTAGAACCTACCTCATCAAAAACGCATTTTTGACTACCAATAAATTTTTAAAATTTTTTTTTTCATTTATAAAGTTTTCAACAATCTTTTTTACATCAACCACTTTCTTTTTCAGGTTATCATTTTTATCTTTTGAAACTATATTTTCTTTTTTTAAAACATCAATTTTTTTTATTGAAGAAGATTTTTTTTTTTCAAAACGGTATACTTGATACCAAGTTTTCAAATTCCTTATATACTTTTTCCAAAATATTTTATAATTTTTCATAAGAAGGATTTTCAATATTTTTAAAATTTGTTACCTCAAGATCATCTTTAACCATAAGACAAAAATTTACAGATTTTTCGTTGCTTGTGTTGATGTCTGAGTTACTTGAATTATCATCCCAAGTAACTTTCATTACTTTCTTGTCTTTGTATCAATCAATCTTTCTTTAGTAGGGGACAATCTGCTTTGATATATTCAGACTTTTTACATTTATGACAAATTAATGAATCATTTTTACTTGTATTTTTATTAGAAAACTTTTTGAAAAATTTCCTTGGAAGAGTTTTGTTTTTTAAAAATCTTTTAAATCTTCTTGTGATCATTGCAATTTTTTCATATTTATTATCGCTTTACTCATCTTCATCGCTTTTACTTTCATGGAGAACAACTTTGAGTGTCAAACTTTTTTTTTTCTTTCATTTTTCTTCTCCTCTTTTCAATGTGTATTTATGAGTAATAAGTGACCCAATAAATTCATTTTTCAAGTTTTTTAAGATCCATAATTTCAAAAATCGCCGTCACTCTTGATTCCCAACGTTTTAGCAGAGAGTTAAGAATTTTTCTTACCATTTCCAAGTTAGAATAAATTTTACCAAGAGCTGTCAAGTTATTTATAATATTAGTGAAACGAGTATATCTAGAAGAAATAGATTTATCATCATTTATTTTAAACATTTCATATTCATGCGTACGAATATAAATTTATAATTCTTTGACTTGTGAAATTTCTTCATAAGTTACTTCCCAGTTATTCCAGATTTTTTTTGCTGTCATGCAAGTCATTATTCTGTTAATTTCATTGCCATTGAGAGCATTTTACAGAAAATTCATAACCATTACATTCATTGTATAAAGTCTTTCATCTTCACGATTAAACTCTTCTTCTTCTTTATTGACCTTTATTCTATCAATAATTTTTGTTAGAATATAAGGTTTATTTACAATGTATTTCTAGGTTTCTCGATTTTTGGATTGAAGAAATATTCTCATTTTAGTTTTTCAGAAAGTATAATTGTCTCCACAAAATAGTGGAGGCCGACTACTGGATTGACTTTCAGCGAATGTAACTGGATTATTAGATATATGATCTTAACTCAACAGATAATTAATCTTATAACAAAGCCCTTACTCTGATACCAATTGTTGCCCATATGACTAATACAAGAAGAGGGGTGAATTGGGTTGTATAAAAAATTAACATTTATAAACCAAATACACAATATAAAATATAAACAAGATACGAAACAACATCTATAAAAGAAATCTTGAGAATCCTTTGTAATAGATGAGAAAAAAAAATAGTATTGAATGATATTGAGCTCTTGAAGAGTAAAGTATTTTGCGATTTCTCAATTTTCATTATTCTCTTTTGCAATCTTTCAAATCATTTGTTATTATTCTTTAATTTCATAACAATATTGTGACCTGAAGTCCTACATCGGTTTCGTGCGGCGTTACTAAGCGCCTTATATGTGGGGACTCATTTACTCAGTCTAATACGTTTAAAACTCGTGAGGCCCCTGAGGTGATTGGGACGCGAAAGCGGATAATATCGGATTGGGATATGGGTCTGCCCGTATCTGATGGCCCATGTAGATCGCGATTTGGGGGGGGGGGGTGGGTGTGTTATGACCTGAAGTTCCACATTGCTCCTGTGTGAGCGCCTTATATGTGGGGATTCCTCTACTTAGTTTAACGTGTTTTAAACCTATGAGGCCCCTGAGGTGATTGGGGTGCCAAAGCGAACAATATTGAATTGGGATATGGGTTTGCTTGTATCTGTTAGTGTTGTATAATAGATGGATGATCGCTAACTACCGCACATGGTTTATTGTAAACCTAATTATTTAAAAATGTGAATTGGTCGTTGTGCATGTGAGAATTTGTTGTACTTGTAACTTAGTTATTGTGCATGTGAATTAATTAGCATAACAAACTATCATGTAAGTTATCTATAAAAGAGGACTTGATGATCATTTGTAATAGATAAGAACAAAAGAGTAGTGAATGATATTGAGCTCTTGAAAAATCAAGTATTTTACGATCTCTCAATCTTCTTTATTCTCTTTTGCAATCTGTCAATCATTTGTTTTTTTTTTTTAGTTTTATAACACGTTATTAGCACGATATTTTTTTTAAAGGAATACTCGAGACATCTTATTATAACTTCAAATATAATATTAAAAAAACTTCAAATATAAATATATTATAATACATGTCAGATGATATAATATATTAGATTATAACTCGAGACATCTTATTGCCTCGTGCCTCACCTATTACAAAGGATTTTAAAATAAGAGTTAAGCGTATCTATATTATTTTTCAGAAATATACAAAACTCATTCCGCGCTTTAAATAAGAATTTAAATAAAGCCTCATGGCCTCATTTTAAATATTTTCTCATGTTTAATCCAAAAATTAAAAAAAAATTTCTCATGTGTGCAAGTCTGATACTAAATTATATATTCAATAGGTACCATGACTCATCCGTACTTTTAAATAATTTTTTCTCAGATTTTGCAAAGTTGAGACACAAATTTATGATGAGGCTTCATTTTAAATTATTGTACTAATTAATATAAATTCAAAATTATTATTTAAGAATTTGAAATAAAGCCTTATTTTATTTAAAATTTTCTAAAAAAAATATTTAATATAATGTTGTGTATTTCATTTTATTATAAATAAAAAAACTTAATTTAAATTTTGTCTTAAACTTAAACCTCAATTTGTATTGGCGGCTGGCCATATTATCTCCTAATTTGTAGATTTATATTTATAAACCGTTATGCTGAACAAAGTTGATCTGTAGTTTCCTTTCTCTGATCTGCTCATGTATACTTCGAGTAAATTGCAATAAATGCAATACTTACGTTTGAAATACAAAAAAAAGAAAAAAAAAAAAGAAAAAGGGTTGGATCTCAATACAAATATTGGTGTAAATATCTAAATTCTAATGTGAATATCTAAATGCTAATGTGCACGGCAATGTAGCCTTGAGGCAATTGGCGTTTGAATATTTTAAGAATAATTAATATACAGGACTCATTGAATTATAAAGTTCAAGAGATAAAATTAAAAACCTTTTGAAATAATGAGTTTCAATTTAGTTGATTTTATTTACTGGACAAGTTTCTGTAAATTCTTTACCAATGCTTTCCGAGAAACCCTTCCTGCTGATATAATTCCTTGATGTCTTTAATAGAGCCAAGGTGGTGGGAAATGTTTTATCCTTTGGCCTTGATTACTCTTGTGGAAAGTTCAGTTTTTGTTCCCTCAGCTCACATTTTTTTACATGTCACTAAATAGTTTTATGCATATTTGTTTGTTTGTCTATAGGCATCCCTAAACCTGTGAGTTTTCTTATACCATAGGCTCATAGCAATGGTTAGGATTTCAACTCTGGCATTATTACATGACTTAATGTAGTAGTGATATATGTCAGACTGTAAAGATATTTTTGCCGTAAAATAAATCTAACAGATTATATATGAACTCATGTCAGTTTGTTAGTTCATTTTTGTGAAATCCTTTTGTGATTGTAGCACATCTTATTCAGTGGCATAGTAAGATCTGCCACCTTCTCCGAATCAATTAACCATGTTTATTTTCTGGTGTGATAAGATTATCTTTCAAGTTAAAACTCTTGAAGCTTGAAACTTTGGTCAATTGATCAATTGCATGCCTCTCATCCAACACCACCAGTCAAACCGAGCCTAAGAGTTCCATTCTACAATCTTTAGACCCACTGACATATAGGCCAAGGGTAAGAATTTCTTCAACATTTGGAGAACCGCAAGGGACAAGAACTAAGAAGTCCATTTTGCAGCAATTACATTAGCCAATCACAATACCATATATGTTGCCCATTTCTCGATCAATAATATGTGGTGTTTGCCCAAGATCCAAAGGATCTTAATCTTCTATTTATGGTGTTATATATCTTGTACCTTGGGAACATCTAAGCTGAGGTTTATGTACATTTTATCATTCTCGGGGCAGATCCAAATTTTCATTTTTCTCACAAATTACAGTTCCATGGGCTAGCAAATGTCTAACTATGTATCTCAATTAGGAATGTTTGCTGTTGATTCATTTACCATCTTAACAAGGGTGACCAACAGAACAAAAACGCACAGAGCAAATTTGGAGTCATAATTTCCTCTTTGTATGCATGAAGCAAATTAATACTCTTTGGGAAAAGAGAAATATATGAAGGTGAAAGGTGAAACTGAATTATTTTAGTGATAATATGGAAAATAGACTTGTTCAATACATCATGGTAACCATCTCAAACTTCCACATGTTGCTACCATATAAAACTGGATAGGTTGGGCCTTCAGAGGCTCACGAAGCCCACTAGCATGACGTATTAGCTCATCTCTACTGGACTGCAAACAACTTCAAACACCACAAAGCCAGGCCTACGACCCATTAAAACATCAGCTTGCCATTAAGGAAACAGCCCACGACACACTTTAGTTTAACACTCACTTCACCTTCGAGATGCTTCAGTTCACTTCTCATAGAGGCGCACACACTCACGAACCCTAGCCGCCATGTAACATTTCATCTCTTAAAATTTTTTAAATTTATGGATATTATTTAACATTTTCATCTATGATGCCTTCGAGCTTATTTTGTATTAATTATATTATGAGGTAGCTATATTTGTATCCTTTAATTAAAAATGATAATTATGATAGTAAAGATTCAAATAAATTTCTTTTAAACGATTGTATAAAAAATATTAAATGTTTGGTCTAAGAATCGAGCGAAAAAACATCTTTCAATTTATGTAGAAAAAGTCTTATTATCAAATAGGTATGGAGTGCACATATTATAAAATGTTTATATGTCATAATTTAATTTAAAATATATAGTTTAAAATTTAAATATTATGAGTTAAACTTTAACATTTAAATAATATAAATAATATATTTTATATATCGATTTAAGAATATAATTTTTTTTCGAAATTTTAGAAAAGATTCCTTTAATAAGAACAGACAATTCTAGAAATTATTAAATAAATATTTATTCAATAGAGAATTATAATTGGCCGAAGGTTGCATGTATTCATTCATTCAAGAAATCCTGCACAAAGTTCTAGACAGATTCAATACATAATGTGTAGGGCGGTGCTACAATGTCCATTGCACCCTATCGCAAGATTAATTTAATTTAATTTAATTTTTAATTTTTAATATTTTTAAATATTTTTAAAAAATAGATAAAAATATTAATAATTATTAAAATATATAAAATATTAAAATTAATCAACAAATTAACATTTTCGATAATGTGTATTGTGTGCAGCGCGGCGCTACCGTCGCTGCTCATGATCATGTGCTCGTTGAAAATGGGTTGTCTCCGACAATTCGGGAAACGCGGTCATTTCAATGCCTTTGTTCTTAAAAAATGTTTCTAACCGTCTATTTTTTCTCAATAAAAAGAAAAATACTTCAATCAAAATTATATAAAAAAAAAGAATTATAAATTAACTTGATATGTTATTATAAAATCCTACGTTTAACCGCATATTTTTATAAACTATCAAAATTAATCTTTAAAACATTTTATATTCATATTTATTAAATAATATATAACTTTTTTAATTAAAAAAATCTTTATGATAAGAGAAATACATTATTCATAAAAATATGTCATAAAATAAATATTTTAAAAATTACAATAAATAGGATCGTACATATTTTTCTTTTTCTAACATTTTAAAATATTTTTATCATGTTTAAAAGAGACAAGTTTACTATATGTAATTTCTTAAAACATTAAAAAAAATTATACGTTCAAACCTTTAAGAAATATAATTTATAACTTTTAGAGTTTATAACTTAAAGTTTAAATAATAAGTTCTATTATTATAATTTTATTTATTATTTGATAACCCTATATGTTTAAACTACTTTAGAAAATATTATATTTGTTTGTAAATAAATTAAAAAAATGTTTTATGAGATAGAAACTATGAATATTTTATTTTTAAGTTATTTAAAATAAGTAATTTAATACATTATACATATCATCAAACAATCGATTTTTACTATTAAAAAATTTAAGACTATTTAAATATATTTTTTTTAAGATTCTAGCAAGTTGAGTAGCAACCGAAACGGCCCTTCAACTACTGCTACGAGAACTTTCTTACTTCTACCTGAAACAACCAGTCAAACCCCCCGAATCCCAAACTGCCCGTCAAATTGTTAGTCAAACTGTCAAACCCAATCCTACTTACCCATTCCATTATTGAATGCATAAGGCTCCGCCCGCTTCTTTGCTTCATTCCCAAGTCTCTCACTTTCACACAAACACCGCTTCTTTTGCTGCATTCCCAAGTCTCTCTCTCTCTCTCTCTCAAGCACAGACGCAGAGAGAAATGGCAGCAAAACCGCTAATAAGAGTGGCTGCTCTATGCGGGTCTCTTCGTAAAGGCTCCTACAACCAAGGCCTCATTCGGTCAGGTGCTCTTTCCTCTGCTCTTGCCCTTCTTTCCATTCTTTTGGGTTTTTTTCTTTTTTTTTGGGTATTTGGGTTTTTGATGATTGGTGGTGATTGGCTTAATTCGTAGCAATCGAGCTAAGCAAGGAAATCGACGGCCTGCACGTAGAGTCCGTAGATATAGCGCCGTTGCCGATGCTCAACACCGACTTGGAAGTTGACGGAAAATACCCCTCGGCCGTCGAAGCATTCCGCCAGAAGATAACAGCAGCGGATAGCTTCCTCTTCGCGTCGCCCGAGTACAACTTCTCCGTCACCGGTACACTATTTTTATCTCAAGTTTCAGTACCGTTTTTACGTTTTTCTTAGCAAGAAAAACGATCATGCATTCTTGTAGAATACAATATTAGTTCAAATGTAAAGCATTCTCTTTTTTTTTTTTTTTTTGTTGAAGAAAAAAAAAATTACTCGAATAGCTAAAAACTTGATGATGATGAGAACCCTATCATCTATTAATCTGAGTTCCATTACTACTTATCTCACTGTTTTCAGTAATGATAAATACAGTTTAAGAAAAAAAAAAAGGGATAAATTATTAAAAATATAAATTTTTTAAGATAAATTATATATTTATTTATTTTCTGAAGGAATACTCGAGGCATCCTTTAACTTCAAATATAATATTAAAATAAACTTCAAATATAAATATTTTATAACACATGTCAGATGATTTAATTTATTATATTGTAACTCGAGACATCTTATTGCCTCATGCCTCAACCTATATATATATATATATATTATGTGTATAAGTATTGCAATACTCAAATTTGACATACAAAAAAAAAATGTTGGATCTCAATACAAATATTGGTGTAAATATCTAAATTCTAATTTACGTTCACGGCAATGCAGCCATTAGGCAATTAGCATTTGAATGTTTTAAGAATAATTAATATACAGGAGTCATTGAATTATAAAGTTCAAGAGATAAAATTAAAAAACTTTTGAAATAATGAGTTTCAATTTAGTTGATTTTATTTTCTGGACAAGTTTCTGTGAATTCTTTCCCAATGCTTTCCGAGAAACCCTTCCTGCTGATATAATTCCTTGATGTCTTTAATAGTGCCAAGGTGGTAGGAAATGGTTTACCCTTTGGCCTTGATTACTCATGTGGAAAGTTCAGTTTTTGTTCTCTCAGCTCACAGTTTTATACATGTCACTAAATAGTTTTATGCATATAATTTGTTTGTTTGTCTATAGGCATCCCTAAACCTGTGACTTCTCTTCTACCATAGCAATTGTTAGCATTATTACATGACAATGAGAAATACTTTAGCAACAAATGAATTTTATAAATTAAACTTATAAATGGACATGACTTAATGTAGTAGTGATATATGTTAAGACTGTAAAGATATTTTTGTCGTAAAATGAATCTAACGGAGCATATATGAACTTACGTCAGTTTGTAAATTTATTTTTGTGAAATCCTTTTGTCACATTTTAGGAAACAGTGGGCAAAAAAGTGAAGAATGAGGAATTCAATATCACAATCTATGACAGAAACTGATACAAGTTCGATTGTTTTAGTCAACATTTTAGGATCTTTTCATTTGCAAATATCCGGTGCTTGTGGTAATGTTTTTTCTCCCCAACTGTACACAGCACCTCTGAAGAATGCAATCGACTGGGCATCTAGACCACCAAATCTTTGGGCAGATAAAGCAGCTGCTATTGTAAGTGCTGGTGGTGGTTTTGGTGGGGGAAGATCACAATATCACCTTCGCCAGACTGGAGTTTTTGTTGATATTCATTTCATCAACAAGCCTGAATTTTTCTTGAATGCTTTCCAACCTCCTGCAAAGTTCGATGGCAATGGCAACTTGATCGATGAATCAGCTAAGGAGATTTTGAAGGAACTTCTTATATCCTTGCGGGAATATACACTGCGCCTTCAAGCTAAGAACTGAAATAATGAGGGATTCAGTATGTAATGTGCTGCCTGCCATTACAGCTTACTGATCGATCGGTAGTTGATTTTCAGATTATCTGTTTTCTCAGAGATTGACATAAGGATTGGTTTTCTTTTATATTTTGCATAATTTGAAGTGCAATGAGCAATAATAAATCAACTTGCCCTCATGTTCCTTTGGCTTGTCATGTTCTAATAGAATGCTTTCTTTTCTATTTTTTAAGGACTTTTATATACATAAAAGAATTACATAAAAATAATTTTACAAGTTGGTTTGACTTTAACTAATCTGTTATATTAATTTTATATTGAAAATTACTTTATAATCTGATAAATCATAACAAATTACGTCTATTTATATAATTATTTTTATATAATTACTTTGTGATTAAAATATATATATTTTTTAATATTTATGCTAATTTGGTTTTTCCCTTAGCCCTAGATCAAGGGTGGTTAAAACTATATATATAAGAAAAATGAGGAGGAGAAGTCACACTCAATGCACTCTCCTCACATGAACAGTGTCATGAACTGTTCATGTGAGAGGGAGTATCCTGAGTGTGGCTACTCCCCGACATTGTCCTATATATAATTAGTAAGGATTTTGATCGAGGACGAGTTTCAAATTCAAATTAAAGAGAAGCATTTAAAAGAGCAAGGGTTGGAAATGAGGTGGGTTTTCTCCACCGTCAACAGGTCAACGTACAAGCTTAACATGCCCAGGGATATGGTAAGGATGACGAATCTCATCCTTTGGTACGAGGTGATCCGATGGAAAATAGGTTAATCCGTCACGGGTTCAGCTATTTTACTAATCTTTTTGATTGACCATAAAACTTGATATGGGTAATAAAATTGTGAATCTTTGCCGATAAGAGGCTGCAATTTGCAATTCACTAATTTGGCGTTAATAACGGCAAACTTAAACCCATTCCCAATTTCCCATTATGATCCAATGACCTATAGTCTTCTCAAATCCTTTCCTCAAATTTGAGGGATTCAAACGAGAGATGGACACAATAATAACGCTCTGCGAAATATTTAAACGGGTAAATTATAAACCTTGTAGGATTTATTTCTATTTGTGTCTCGCGGCATTGTCAAATTAAGACAAAAACTTAAAAAATGTTTTTTCTCATAATGTGCATCTATCAAATCATCGGCTAAAAATTTATGAATGATAATTGAAAGAATAATTCTTTTTACACTTTATATTTGATGGATTGCATTACAGTTCGCATAGAAACGCTGTCGTTTTTTGACTAAATGAAATAAATTTTTTATATTTTTAAAGTTTCTTATATGTAAATAAGAGTGTTTTAATCAATTTTATACTAAAATAAAGATTTTTCTATTTGTTTATTACTAGGATTGTAAAGGAGTTCACCTTTTTAGATTATATGTAGCATTACTTATAATGAAATTGTATGTGAGTAAAATTAAAATAATTTAGGTTACAATATTTTAAGGGATTTTAAAAAAAGAAAGAGAAAAGTTGAATAAAAAATTATAAAGTTAAAATATATATTTTTTTATTTTAATATTTGAAAAAATTAAATTATTTTTTATATTTTAATTGAAAATTTAGAAAATTTGTAATGTAATGATAATGATTATATAAAAAATTAAAAATTTATAATTAAAATATATATATCATTGATGTTTGGATGTTGAAATAAAGATACCATGGTTTGAGGCTTTGAACAAAAAAAAAAAACAGATACCATGGCTTGATACATTGTCAACATCCAAACAGCCCATAAAGCATCAGATGCCATTCATCGGACGAACCGAGATTGAGCACCTCAGCCAATTTCTCCACAGCTCCACTTTGGCTGCTTTATATATGAAACTCGCATCCTTTGTAATCAGAGACACACGGCCGCAGACACAGAATGGCATCAGTGTTCCCAGCAACACCACCGACAATTAACGTAGCGGCTCTATGTGGGTCTCTTCGTAAAGGCTCCTACAACCGAGGCCTCATTCGTTCGGGTACTCCCATCTCTCGCTATGCTTCGAAGCATTTTTTTCTTTCTATTTGTACTCGCTGCATTTTGATGGAGTCTTTGTGGTTTATTGCACAGCAATCGAACTAAGCAAGGGAATGAAGGGCCTGGAGATAGAGTACATAGACATAGCGCCGCTGCCGATGCTCAATACTGACTTGGAAGGCGACGGAACGTTCCCGGCGGCCGTTGAAGCTTTCCGCCAGAAGATAAAAGAGGCTGATAGCTTTCTCTTCGCCTCACCCGAGTACAATTACTCCGTCACCGGTACTCCTTTCTTTTTGTGGATTTTGCTATTTTTGCAATATATTTGGATCTGTTTGTTTGAGCTCAATATTTCTTGTAAATATATATTTCCTCTTTCTGGGTGTTTGATGTAATAAAAACTGTTGAAGAAAAGAAAGAATTTTTGGGAAGATAAGTGTAAACGGACTACTACTTGCTAGCATGCATGCTTGTTTGTGTATGAGAAAGAGCAAGACAGATACTGTGAACTATTCTTAGTTAATGAAGCACTTCCTAAGCATCAGCTATTGTTTCTTTGATATGCTGCAATATATGCACAATGCAAACCTTTGCATATTGTTTTCTGTTGCTCATTTCAAATGATTCAAGAGTTATTGAAGTTTGTTCTCTTGTTCCTAGACTTATTGAATTTTATCATAATGGTTTGAGTCAACTCTAAGAATTTTACAACGTGGGAAAATGTAAAGAAAATGTCCATATGGTTTTGAATTGTATCCTTGTAATGCATTCTAAGAAAAAATATTGACTACATAAAATCTGTGAAGATGTCATATGAAGTTCTTAATCGAACTGTCCAAAAACAATGAATTATATGTGAAATTGTCATTTGTTTCAAAAGCTTAAGCCGAAGAAAAGAGGTAGATTTTATTATTTTATATTATAACACTTTCCTTTACTTGTGGACTAGACTTTCCCTTAATTAGTAGATTCAACAAGTGTAATATTTAATTAAATGGAGTAGAGTGTAGAGTCAGGTGTCGAATTCAGAATCTCTACTTTGATTCCACGTGAAATTAACACTTGTCCCAAAAGTTTAAATGGAAAGATGTAGATTTCATATTTGGATTCTGAATTGAAAAGGTCTGATGCTTGTGATTAATGCTTTGTTTTGCCAACTCTGGCTCTCTCCCCTGGCCTTAACAGCACCGCTGAAGAATGCAATTGACTGGGCCTCTAGACCACCAAATGTCTGGGCTGATAAAGCAGCTGCAATTGTAAGTGCTGGTGGAGGTTTTGGTGGGGGACGGTCACAATATCATCTTCGGCAAATTGGAGTTTATCTCGATCTTCATTTCATCAACAAACCTGAGTTTTTCTTGAACGCATTCCAACCTCCTCCAAAGTTTGACAGTGATGGCAATTTGATAGATGAATCGGCCAAGGAGGAGTTAAAGCAAGTTCTAAAATCCTTGCTAGCATTTAGCCAGCGCCTCAGTCATGATTGCTGAAGTAGCACATAATTCTCAGCTGAAACATAATGTTCATTTCACTATGTACGCTGCTGGCATTATAAGTTGTTTGGTACGCTACTTCAAGACCGCAAAATGCAAACTGATACATATTGGTTCCTAATGTTTAATTTTACTGCAAGGTATAGATTTCTTTTTTTTTTTTGCCTGTTGGAAGAAGAGGATGGGGATCTAATTTTATTGATCCTCACTTATGACGGAAGAATATTGTAGTAAGGTTGATTCCAATATTTACCTCATTAAAACTGTTTTTGGAATTATTGCTCAGGAATCAGTGAGGATTACTCACCTATATAGAACCAGAAGCAAATACACAGACACAAACCCGGCAAAGGGTAAAACTCAGGATAGCAGTAGCATCTCCAATTATGAACTAGGCCATAATTTAGCACCATGTAAGAAATTGCGTAGAAATTGTATTCATTCTCTGTTTTTTTTTTTTTTCAATTCATATTATATTTTTATTGGGTGGTTTTTCCCAAAATTAGCCAGAATAAACTCTGGCCCCGCTAGAAGCCCAAAACTATGACCCAATATTATTGAAGCCTCTCTCCAACTCTCTGCTCGGCCTAACAAGAGTGGTCTAAGATTGGGCTCCGCTCGACAGAGCCCAAATTTAATGGGCCTCGTGAGAGATATTAATAGAGCTGATTTTTTTTTACCAAAAACATAAAGATAAGCTTCCGTGTATGATTTCTTTTTTCTGTTATTAATATTATCTGCATTTTCCGCCATTATTTGCCAAAGCTGTTCTTTTTTGTTCTTATTTATTGTAAAAAGTTGTCTTTGCAAGCCGTGGTGGAAGAGATATTCTCGATAGCAGAATTTTATTTTGCAATAAAAATTTAAATTTTTGAGTTTTATCAGGAAAAAAAAATCTTATTTGTATATGGTTGTTTAAACGTTTTTGGTGGTTTTAATTATAAAATAAAAGACCCTCACCAAAGTGCTTATATTATATGATTAAAAATAAATTTAAATTTATAAATTGATTATAATTTTTACCGATTCAAGACTAATGTCCGATTTATTTTTATAAATAAAATAAAATTAGATAAAAGTTAAAAATTATATAAAATATTATTAAAATATTTTTTTAATATTAGTTTTATTTTAAAATTTAAAAAAATTAATTTTTTTATTTTATTTTATATAAAAATTTAAAATAATAATAATAAGATGGAATAAAATGACAATATTTATAAAAATAAAGCCTAAATATACAAGTGTTGTCCAAATTTTGTATAAAAAAGTGCAAAATAGACCATATTTATGAATAAGTAATGTTAGAAAGTATCTATTATTTGAAAATATTTATTATACTCATGATTATTTATTTAAAAATAAAATAGTTAATTTGTTTAAGTTATATCATAAGTATCTATTATTTGATGTAGCTCGAATTTGTTTCCAATGGGCAATTTTTTTTTTGTTTATTTTAAATCAATTTTTTGAAGGTTTTAAATAATTTTAAAAAATAAAAAAATAACATAATTATTAAAAAACATTTTTTAATCATTTAATAAAAAAAATTAAAATAAAAAATAAAAAATAAAAAATCATTAGCATTTCTCTTTCATTTGTGCACAGGTGTTTTTTATTTTTTATTTTTAAATTATTATTATTGTGAACGGAGGGTTAAGATGATCACGTGGTGGATTTGGGGGGATAACAGTGAAAGATGAGGGAAGGTCGTCAATCCTTTCGGTTTCAGGGTAGAAGTCCATTAAACTAGGACATGGACTGCTACATAATCTGTCTACACACCATTGGCTTATCTTCGTATAGATTAGAACGGTGTCAGCCAAATTCTTTTCCTGATCACCTGTGATTATGATGATGAGACTCAAATATCCAGGCTGCTCTGTATCAATGCACCACTACCTTTTTGTCTTCTACCCACGCAGTCCGTACAATTTTGGACAGAGGTTTAGGCGGCGTTAGCAGCTCTATTACTCTGCCAAAAAGTCCATCAATCACCTTCCGAATCCGCCTGTACGTAAGTAAAATGAATAAAAATAGTTTTCTATTCTTTTATTATTTTATTATTATTATTATTTTATTAAAATTTTTAATTTATTGATTAAAAATTAAAAATTAAAAAAATAAATGTTTTTAATTTTTTAATTATTAAAAATATTTAAAAAATAATAAAAATATAAATCCACTAAGTAAAATATCATACTTAAGAGGCATCAAAAGTACACAAAGAATGTTAAGGGCAAATTTTACATATAAGCACTAATAAATATTTAGACATAATAAATAAAATATTTTAAATTTATTTCATTTAATATCAGATTCATTTTTTTATTTTTTAACTCACAAATATTATATAGTATACAACATATATTAAACATCATTATTATCAATTAACATTTATCTGTCGTTTATCTATAACATTTATCCCTAATATTTTTGAAAGCACACACATCCCTACTTGCACAACTTGAAATTTAGAACTATCTTATCTTAAATTTATCATTATATTTTTTTAATTTTTCATATAAAATGAAATAAATAATTCAATATTTTTCAAATCTGAAAATAATTTTTTTAAATCTCAAAATAAAATTAATATTAAAAAAATATATTATAACAATATATTATTTTTTTCTTAATTTTTATCTCATTTTAATTAATCTGATCCATAAAAACAAATGAAGTCTTAATTTATTCAATTATTTAGGTCTAAAAAGATGTAAAAGGTGTTATTAGATATTCATATTTCATACCATAGTGTAACTAATTGCTATTTTCTAATAAAAAAAGAAATCATTTTTTATTTATTTCTATTCTCATTAATGTACCTCTGTTAAAAAAGGAGTTATCAGCGTTAGGTTTTCACCACCGTCTAACTATTACATATTAATATATAAAACAATAAATGAAATAGTGATGTTTTATGTACATATATTTAATATATGATCGATAGTTCAACGATTTTTAAATGGATCAAACTGCTGACATCGGTTTCTAGCATTTTGTGCCATCTGCTGACCAGTTTCCTGCTGATTCCGACCCATTTTGTGCTCTGGCCGTTAGTATGTTCGATTTGTGGTTGATTTTTGGCCGATTTGTGTACAGTAGCAGAACTATGTTGGGGCAGGGGGCATGGTCCCCCTCCCCATGGATCCCACTTCCATTTAAAAAAAAAATTAAAAAATATTTTTTTTAAAGAAAAAACGTAAAATATGTTTTTTTTTATAATTTTGTAAAATAATATTAATTTTATTTTATATTGACCTCATTTTTAAAAATTATTTTTGTCTTCCTCTACAAAATTAATTTAATTTAAAAATAAAATAAATATCATATAAAATAAAATAATATAATAACATAATAATATATTTTTATTATAGATAAGAATAAAAATAAAAAAAGAAATTAAATGATTTCTAATATATTTTATTATGATGATATATTCTTATCAATTATATTTTTTTAATACATAAATTATATTTAATACATATTTTATTTTTATTATAAATTTTACTATCAAATTATTTTATATCGCATAAATATATATATATATATATATATAAAATAAAAAATATTTTATATATTTTATTTTAATCTTACTTAACCCCTAAATCAAATTTCTGACTCCACCTACAACCCTAATCAATGACATAACAAACAAGATAATCTCTTCCATGATACACACTCATAATGCTCGCCCGGGTATTATATTCCTCTAGAATATCGACGTATTGCAAACTCCAAAGATTTGCAATTTAACGGGATCAAAGGAATTCTCATCATGAGACAAGCTCCCATTATCATGCGGCTAACCCGAATAAATAGAAATCAAATGACATGATTGCGGTAACTTCTAAATCCCATGCATGCAATGAAAAATATTAAATAGAATACGTTATACATACTTACATAGGTATCGCAAGTACCGTCCCTAGACACACTCAAACCTCTTCCACTCTCTAATTGCAGGTTATTGGAAACTGTTGGCATGACTACGAAACACGTCCACAAGAACAATGTTGTTACAAGTTTAGATCAGTGTATAAATACTATAATTCATGCACAAATCATATAAAAAAGTGGAAGATATTTTTTTTCATATGATCATATATTTTTTTAAAGTACTTGCAAACCCTAGACTTTTTACAAATCAATATTTTTAATTTTTTCCTTTCAAAATCACATCACAACATGCACTTGATCAGCAAGATGGATGCTTTTATATTGGCCTAATTGCTTGATTATAATAGCTTAATGGAAAGACACATTATATATGTTATTGAAAGGCTTGGCATATATATGCAAAGAGTAGTGCTGCAAAAAAATCCCCTAAGTACACTACAAGAAAAAAGACTAATAGGAATTCAATATTAGTGATGAAAAAGATTATTAGTGACTAAAATAGATTATTAACGACTTAAATAAATTATTTGTGACTAATAAAAATGTACAAATAAGTAATTTTCTTATAGTGATAACATGAAACAAATTGTCTAAGTGAATAAGTACAAAGTAAAAAATAAAACAAAAGAATAAAAAGTGAAAATAGTTGTAAACACTTTTTCATTTCTCTCTCTACGTTGCTTTTCTCCGTCTTCCCTCTTTCTCTCGCTGGTTGTTCATCTCTCTCGCTGGTTCTTTCTCTTGTTGCTTCATCTTTGCTAATTCATCTCCACTTTTGTACATAGTTGGTGAGATTTTTTTTTTGTGCATTTGTCCACCACTCTCGATTCAGTCCCACTTTAGAGTTTTAAGATTTAAAGTCTCTTCTTTTTTTTTTAAAAGAAAGTTTACACTGATCTTGTGTTATCTTAGTAGTTTACTGACCCTGGCATCGCTACATTCGTTCACTTAAAGAGAAGTCCCCCCTTGAATAAATTGTGTGCCTTTTTCTGAAGAAACTTTAAATTGCCGCATCTTTTCATTTACATTTTAACATTAGGCATCTTCATAGGTGATTAACGGCCACTTGGGATGGGTGAGATCCATTGCATGATCCAAGTAATACGTGGTTTTGTACGGGTCGCGGCTCTGTCGATCGCACAATCAAGGTATCCAGTTTCAATTTAGTTCATGAAATTAGTTCCACGGACTTTGTTATGATGAATGATATCACAATCATTTGGACTTCTATTTGTACCTTTGCTTTGCTTAGCCTTCTCTAAAATGAATTCTTGATTCTGTCACTGAGCTGCTGGCCGTTCGTGCTTTGTAAATTAATGTCACCTCGCGCTGATCATTCTACTTGTGCAAAGTCCAGTACTACCATCTAGCCAGCAAGCAAGCAATTGCGCGGCTAGCAATTCTACTCGAACCAACCCCAAGTGCGGAGCCATCTGCATGCATCATGCATGCATGCTCATGATCAATGTGTGTGTGTGTGTGTATATATATATATATATGTATATATATTCTTAATTTCTGCGCCTACTCATAAAGAATGTAATTTCTTGCCCATGATATTAGCTTCCAAGATTCTGACATGCACATGGTCTTTATGAGTCGTTTTAATGCAACGTACGTACGTGCCACCATCAACACAGCCAAGTCACAGTTGTTTGCAACCCTACAACACACACGCAGTACCGACAGAACGAACATTAATTCGATAAACTGGGAAAAGTACCCAAAACCCTTGCATTTTTTATTTATTATAAAAATATCAAAACTCAAGGAGCGATCATGCTTCAATCATTTTCCTCGTCTAAACCTTATAACTTATTATATTTGTACAAGTCCTCAAATATTGGAGCTGACCATCTCAGTGTTATTAATTATCACAATATTATAGTGGAGAGATATTAACCTGTCGATTTATATTTGAATTCTTCGTAATTATCAATAGAGAAAATAGAAAAAAGAAAAACAATCAAAAGCCTGAGCTTGGGCTAAAACCCCGGAAACTATTAAAGGTGGTTGTTTTAAATTTTTAACCGTTGCTACAAGGAAATACACATTTTGTGATACTAAATTTCGTCACAACGAGAAAATAGGTAAACAATAAGATCCAATCATTTTTTTGGAGATAAAATGTCAATGATAAACGCCAACTGATAATTTATAGTGTTTGATACTTATTGTACGTGTATTATATAACATTTATGAGTTGATAAATGAAAAAATGGTTCCAAAACTAAAAGAAATGAAAACAGTACGTTTTGTTTATTATGTGTTATCGTTTATTCGACTTTTGTCTCTAGCATTGCTCTTTAATATGTAGGTATATAGTGTTAATTTTCTTGTTTGATGATTCATCTCATCCTTTTTTGGGGGAGGGTTCGAACTCTAAAATTCTATTTTAGAAGTTAGAGATTATGTCAACTAGGTCTAGCTATAAACGTTTGATTGTGTCTCATCCTATTGTGTTATTATTTTTTTAAAAAGAGGATGGTATTTTAAATGAAAAAAGCCACAAACTGGATGAGTTTAAAACCAGAGTTACACCCAACCATACATATGCTGATACGTAGCTTGTTCACTCTACCCACAATAGAACTAGCCACACAAGATCAAGCTTCACATCCCAAAGTACTCTCTTCCCTCCCCCCTCTTTCCTCATTTATGCAAGAACATCAGACCCGAAACAAAAATCACCGAGAGCGAACATTGCCAGAATCCATCTTCAACGTTGACAAACTCATCTCCAATATGAAAGAAAAAAAAATAGTTTTCCAATTATTCTCAGATTTGAATTGTGCATCAAGAAGTAAAAGGAGTGAGTTGATGTTACAAAAAATGTATGAGTGCTTGAACCTGAGGCATTTTTACTTTATTTCTTTGGAATGCATTCGTTCACAGTAGGGGTGTCAAAACGTGTCATCGTGTCGTGTTCGTGTCGTGTCAAGACATGTATATTACATTTAGAGGGTCAACATGAACACGACCCGTAAAGGATTTCATGTCAAAAAACTCGACACTAACACGACCCTTTAAGATAACGTGTTGATACTACACAATCCGTTAAGACACGTTATTCGATACAATAAATTTATATAACACGACACGATTCGATGCGTTGCAATCCGTTGACACGTTTTGACCTGTTTGCAGAATTTATTTTACACAAGTATTAAAATATAAATGATAGCTATAAACATAAAATATTAAAATACACTACAAATATGTTGCACAATCACACAACCATAATCCAAACATTGTAAACAATTAAAATTACATCTCAAATATAAATTACATAATAAACAACGCATTGTTCTAATATATTAATTTTATAATCCCAAATACAATAAAAACACATAATTAAACTAATTTAATTTAGAACTTGTAGAATGAGGTGGAACATTATCATTGTTATTGTTGATGTTCAATTTCATTACATCTTTGGTCATCTCCTCCAAATTAGGATCTTCTTGTATTTCTATAAAAGAAAAAAAAAATCAGTAAAATTCAATTATTAAGCATTTCCTCTACAAGTCGACAATGCAAAAAAATGTGTAGGTAACTGAATTATTCAACCAAGTTTACAAAAAACAATATATAAAGATCTCTTGTGTAGAGCAACTATAATATAACTAACTACAAAACCAACTATAAAAAAATATGAGCACAACATAATTTCAAAATTTTACCTTGTTCATTGCCATATAACCAATCTCTTGTGCAGACTAATACTTCAACAACATCTGTTTTTAGTGCACTCCGAAACTAATCAAAGATACGCCCACCAACACTAAATGTAAATTCAGATGCAATTATAGAAATGAGAACACTCAAAATATCACGAGCCATTTTGGCAAGATCAGGATAACGAAATTCATTCATTTCCAAAAGAAAAGAATATCAATCTTTGCATATTTATCTGCCCTAGGTTCATCCAAATAAAAATCCAATTGACTTCTTTGCAAATGGACATTAGGTCCATCATGTTCAAATGTATCAGATTCTTGTAAAAAAAAGATAAATAAAACTATTTCTTAATGATATATGCGCTAAAATAATAATATAATTTAAATCATTAAACAAAAATAAATCAAATATTACCTTAAATACTCTTTTATTACCAGTTAACTCATTTACTCTTTTATAAACACTGCTTCCAGAATTTATGGTAGAAGTATAACATGTGGTAGAAGAAGTATATTTCATGAAAAGAGATGTCATTTTGGTCTGAACATTTTGAAAATCTAATGAAAAATCTCCGTAAAACTTCTTATAAGAAAAATTAACAAAAGAAAGCTTGTACCGAGGATCCAATACAACTGTTATGGCCAACAACACATTGAACTCAGATCACTATTTCTCAAACTTAGTAAACATTTTCTTAGTCATCTGTTTCATGTACTCGTCATCACTCATAGAGTACTCCTTCAATTATAATAAATCAAAAACACTGATGGAAAGTATAAATTGGCAGTGGGGTATTTGGTCCCAGAGAAATCTAAAGTGGCATTATAAAAAATACTCAATAAATCTTTAATCTTTTCCACTTGTTCCCACTTAGGTGTTGATGGACAATGTTTAAAGTTAGAATCAGTCAACGCCAAATGGCCAAAGGCATTCCGATAGTAAAGAGCATTATCCAGCATAAGATAAGTAGGATTTCATCTAGTAGAGACATCTTGTCTCAACCATTTGTTACTATCTAAAGACATTTGATTTGTTGAAACTAAAAATTTCACTTTCCTTATTTGTGATCATTTGACATACTTCACACTTTCAAGAACTTTATGGATAGTATCTTCACGACTAAATTTAAAATATGAGCACAACAACGAAGATGAAAGAACTCACCTTAACAAACAAGAGCTTCCTTAATGTTCAATTGAGTTTTTAACAACTCTATCGAGACATCATTAGAAGAAGTATTGTCTAAAGTCAATGTAAAAATCTTATTCTCAATTCCCCACTCACATAGTAAATTATAAATTTTTTCAGATAAAAATATGCCATTATATGGTTGTGGCATATAAAAGAAGTTTAAAACCATTTTTCTGTAAAGCCCATTTCTTATTCAAAAAATGTGCTGTAATGCACATATAACCATCAGTAGTTATAGAAGTCCACAAGTCAGATGTCAAATTAATTCTACTAAGAGAATCATTTAACATGCATTTAATCCTATTTTTTTCTCGCTAATACATCTTAACCAAATCCGCCTTGGTAGTATTCCTAGAAATAATTGGAACATTTGGGTACAAATATTGTAATAAAGATCTCACCCCCGAATATTCAACAAATCGAAAAGGCAAGTTATGCTTGACAATAACGATTACCAAAATTTATCTATATTCTTCAGGGTTAAATTTAGGATTGCTTACCGACATAGCTCCACTATTTTGCCCCAAGATCATCTGACCAACATCTCATGAATTTCTCCTAGGGCATATGTCAATGTGACGCTTTATATTTTCGATTTCATTTTTACTCACTGCAATGTACGTAACTCCACATAGCTTGCATCTAGCTCGTGGTTTCTTATCCTCAAATTTCTCTGAATTAGAAACCATTTCAAAAGTATTCCACATGTATGACCGTTTCCTTCGTTTTGCTTTAGCGTCCATAGTTTGAAAACTTTCACCTTCAATTTCAACTTCAAACTGGTCCAAATCAATAAAGTCATTATTTTCACTTTCTGCTTTAGTCATCTGACAACAAACAACAAGAACAAATGAGTCAACAAAAGACTAATCTATGGAAATCAAAGCTGATCCATAAATCAAATTATGAGATTGACAAATAACAGTTATGTTGCTAATCTATAGTAATCAAAACTGGATGAAGTACCTTGCCTCAATGGATGTGTCTTCTTCAAGCAAAAAAATACAAGTTTCTACAAAAAAAAATATAAAAGCTATTATAATAAAAAAGTAACACCACAAATGTTTATACTAAACAGAAACAAAAGCTATTGTACCTTAGTGGCAAGAATATGCTAAAATACTTAGTGGCAAGAATCTGCTAAAATACTTCTATCAATATGGTAAATGGCTATTTCTGTGCTATTTGCTTATCTAGACAACTAAAAACCCTCAACCAGCTTGTTTCATTTCAATCATATATATACTGATCAATTCAGAAAGTAGCCATTGAATTCAACTATTTGATAAGAAGAAAAATGTCCATGATCTGCAAAACAAAATGCCAGTTGAGTGATCAGTCTAATCCATTAAAAGAGAAAAAAGAAAATAGAAATGGTCAAAATCAGCCCTAAAAGCTTAAGCTATAAAAAAGTGGGACAACATTGTAGATTAATCATACCCATAATAACATTCTCATGGGTAATAATTACTAAAATAACAAGAGTACTATTAGCAGATTTTATTGTTACTTCATCTTGTGAAAATATTAATCTGGTTGCTTTGAAGTATCTAATTTACCTTGGTGGAGGATATGGCCAAAATACATGATGCTGCACGTTCTGAGAATATGGTCTTGACTCTTGATAGCATTGGCTTCAACCACATCACTTGAATAAGGATTTGTAAATGAATGGGCCACATACATCTGTTTGAGCCAATATTTCAAGTTAGCTTCACAAATTAGAATGCAGGTAATGGCTAAGGTCCAGATTATTTACCTAAAGGTGTAGATATAGCATGGGCATTTACATAATCTACCTGATTAGGATGAAGATTGGACTGCAAGGCAGCAAAAAGCAAGATCATTATAACAAACAGCAATGACCTTTTTTTTCCCTTTTTTTTCTTTTTTTTATTAGTAACAAATAGAAATGATCTTTTTGCATGCTTACATAAAAACTAACTTAAAAGAAAACTTATTGTTGAAAACATCTACCAGATCAACCCACAGCAAACCATTTTCAAGTGTGAAGCTTTTTTTTTTTTTTTTTATAATCGGTAATGAAAATTCAAGTGTGAAGCTAAGAAGACAACAAAATGAAAATAGCGAAACAGCAATGAAGTTGCATGCAAAATAATTCAGCCCTACACCATTATGGCCAAATATACAATCTTAAATTTCTGTTCTCGTGTGAAATTTAGCACCCAAGATTTGGAAAGTTAAAACTGAAAATCAGTCTTAAATTACCCAGACAAAGAGAAATAGAGACTGAAAAATTGAAAATCACAAACCAACGAGAAGAAATTAATCCATTAAGATAAATGAAAAATTGAGAAAATGAAATGAAGGAAAAAAACCTTGGTCCCAGCAGGCTCCCCTCTCCACAAGGGGGTCTTCGACGCTTCGTGGTCTTGCAATCGGAGCAGCACTTCTTATTCTCAGCTGTTATAGCCTCTAACAATATTTCTGAACCATAATCAACAATGATTTCATAAATGCATACAAAAGAAATTCTGAAATAAAACCAGAGTAAAACATTGAAGAAAACTAGATCAGTTGCGCTGGCGTAAGAAGAATGAGTGGTCGAGCCGTTGAGGTACAGTTGTGCCACTGCCTGGGCTGTCGATGGGGACGAGATGTCGAGAAAGGAGCGGCGTTCGTGAGAATGAGAGAGTCGAGCAGGGGGCCGTGGGATGGAGCCTGGGCACTAGGAGTAGGGTCTAGCCGTTTGTTCGTGAGAAGGGGGCAGATTTGACATTTTGAAGTTTGAAGTTTGAAGAAATGGGAGAGACGGCATCACGGCACCAATGTTAGGATTTTTTAATTCTAGGATTTTTTTGAAATTAAGGGTATAAAAATAATTTTATTTTTTAATGAGTCATAACGGGTCAAACCCGTTATGAAATCGTGTCTTAATGGGTCGACATGATTTAATACGAAACCTGCTAAGGTTAAATATTAATCCCTTTTTTTCATATCATGTTCATGACGTATTTTATTGATAGGTGTAAATCAGGATTTTACGCTCATCTAATTCTAAGTACTTCCTAAAATTTATTGACGATAACATATTACATTATCCCAAGCAACCTTAAATTCTTGTTGCATGCTGGCAGCTAGCTCTCTCACGAGTCACGACCAGGTGTGTGCATTGTGCCTGCAAAATTAGAGGAGACAATTACAAAAGACTTGTTTTGCCTTTGACTGCCGCAACCCAAAGATAGGAGACCGTCCTACAACATGGTGGGCAGGCAACTCGTGTGCTGTATCCTACTAGCATATGTCAACATTGATGTTGACAATAAGTCCATTTGTTCAACCCCACATCTCTCTCTTTACCCAAAATTAATTATTTTTCATTGAGCTATTGGGTCCTAACTATCTATACATTGGCTCAGACCTACAACAAACACCATTAAAGAAATTCATTAATTTTTAAGAATTCATTTGTGGGGTCGCTACCATTCCCATATAAAAATGTGGTTGTGAGGATTGACACGCTTTTTATATTACAACCTCAGAAGGAAATATCTGATCCATAGAATTTTAGTGACCTATTTTTTAGCCTCATTTGAATTTAAAAATGAAATAAAATAAATTAAAATAAATTTTAAAAGGTAAATAAAATATTATTAAAATATTAATTTTTAATAATAATATTATTTTAAAAATTAAAAAAGTTAAATTAAAATTTAAAAAAATTAATTTAAAATTTGAAAAGTTAAATTATTTATTATTTTTATATAAAAATTTAAAAAAATGATAATAATAAAATTGAAATGAATTGTTGAGAATCCAAATAGAATTTTTAATGTATTAAAAATGTTGATGAACAATGCAACCCCAACATGAGCCCATTTTCTCTTTTCTTCTCGAGAAAATAAAAAAATTGCAAATGATAATAATTACAAAACATCCGGAAAACATGCCAGCAAAGACCCAACCTGATCTCTGGTACAAATCCATCTATCATCTATATATATATAATATATATATATATATATATATATATGGAGGGAGGAAATCAAATTTCTAGACAGACTTTGACCATACTTCCTTTTCAGTTTTAGGTTTTCTTTGGATTCTAAAAATAAAATTAGGTGAATTGAGATAAATTTTAAAAATTAAATAAAATATTTTATTTTTATTATTATTATTTTAAAATTTTAAAAAATTAAATTAAAATTTGAAAAATTTTAAATTGTTTATTATATTTTATATAAAAATTTATAAAAATATAATAATAAATTTAAGATGAAATAAAATAAATTAAAATAAATTCTACATACAAACAAACAGAGTATTAAAACATTTCTAATCCAATAACTATTTTTTTTTTTAAAATAGACTATTAAAAATCTATTTTTTTTTATTTTAACTACTTATTTTTACAATACACTCATCTATTTTGTTGTCTATATCATTTAAATGTTATATTTTAATCTTTGTTTATTCATTTAAAATATTTTCTCTAATATCTTCATGTCTTTTAATATTTATAATATCTCTTCGTATACAACGTCGATTTATTTTGTATTAATCCAATTTTATAATTTAAACTAAACTATAAATTAATATGATAAAATTGTATTCGGAGACGCATTCCTGCATAGTGTCCTTGGCATCCTTGGTGATCTTGCCGTTGGCCGGTAACACCTTCTTCATGATCCTACTGATGTTGGCGATCAACAAACATCGATCCTGCTCGCACACCCCGCCTAGCACAGGCTTTAATCGTTGCCGCTCTGGTGGCTCCCACACATTGGACTTGCCGGAGCCCCCGCCATATCCGTCCCAAAAAACCCTAGATCACTGCATTCACACGATCACATACATATACACTTACCAATCAATCCAATGAAGACAGTATTCCGCACGCATATGGAATCTATATATGTATCAAGAGTGGAGGAAAAAAATGGTGGAAATTGGAACCCTAGGTTCGCGATGGAAGAGAATTTTGAGAAGCAGAGTTACTTGTGGAGAGATGAAGAGAAGGAGGTAGAGACGTCGCGGCTTCGTGATGGAGTCGAAAACCATGAACAAAAGAAGGAAGGGGGGGGGGGGGGGGGGGGAGTTTCGCGATAGAGTCGATTTGGTGCGAAAGAAATTGAAACGGAGCGAAGCAAGGCCTTTGCCTAGAGGAAATGTGAGGGACTGAAAAACAAATAGCGAAAAGATACTACCATCAAGAAGAAATCGAGAAACGAGAAAAAATATTATAATATATTTTAAAAGATGAAAAGTGTTTCGCTACATATAACAAAATTGCCGTTCATCTCTTCAAAAAAATTTCATTTTAACTATTTTATTAGAGTAACTTGTAGACTTATTTTATTTAGAGCAATGTTGGGAAGTAGTCACACTTAGGGCACTCTTTCTAACATGAACAGTGTCATGAACAGTAATGATACTGTTCATGTGAGGGAGAGTACACTGAGTATTGAGTGTGATTTCTCTCCCTCATTTTTCTTTTATTTATATTTTAAAGTAAAAGCTTGTTTAACTATTTCATTGAAAGTACTTGCAATTGCAGATTCAATTTCAGTTATCTTTCTGTAATATTTCCTAGTTGTGAGAGCTACACTCAAAGATGGATGGATGCACATAATGCTCACTTCAGAGCAGAAGTTAACAAATCAAGAATACAGGGAATGAGGGAATAGATTAGTCAAACGATACTGATAAGAGAGTTCTACTTTATTCTGATCCATCATAATCATGCCTTCATCAGTATCTTGTCTGTAAAAGAGACAAAGATACAAGTGCCTTGTTTGCATCCGGCCAAGAAAATCCTTTTGTTGGAGAGTGGGTATTTAGGATTGAGGTTTGACCTCATCTGAAGAATACTTGGTTGCACGTTTGGGAATTTGGGACCATCAAGATGCATCTTACGGTTAATTTGATAGAAGCCCTCCATTCATGAGTAGCACATAATCTTCAAATGTTCATGCATTTATTTTTTCCTATTGTGTTTCTGCCATCTGCTGTCCTATCGTAATAAGTAATTACCTCATTTCGCCTCTAATCTTGCTAAGCTCGCGGCACTCTAAAGTCTAAACAAGTATGCAGAATTTTTGATAGTTTATTTACAAATTCTCAAAGGGTGTTGGAAGAATGAAGAATCGAGTCTAAACGCGAGGGCAGCATTGCCGAATCAACGTTGGAAAACAAAAAGGGAGAAAAATAAAAAAACTTGGCGTTAGTAAAACTAAGTACTGCTAAAATTAGCTGGTGTTTAATCTATTTATGGCATTAAAAATGGCACATCATCGCCACGACCACCATTTTTCTCCTCCCTCCAACTGTTTGGTCTGATAGTAGTTCAAGGAGATAAATCCGGAATTAAAGATAAATGCGTTGAACCTACCCAGATAAACAAAGAAAGAGAAAAATAGTTGGAAAACAAAAAAAAAAGAACGAGAGAAAGAAGAAAAGAGAAAAAACCTCAGGGACAAAGAAAAAGGCAGCCATTGGCATCAACTACTTTTTTTGCTTTTGCCATCAACTTACTGCCTCTATTTTTCTTTTGGCAAATCTGAAACATCAAGCTCATTAGACCAACCCAGAAACATAAAAAGCACGAAAAGCACAAAACAACAAAGTTTTTGTTTTTGTTTCTGTCATTTTCTCTGTTCCCTCCTTTCTGCACCCTCCTGTGTTTGTTCAAGACATGGTCTTTCTTCTTCTGGAGATAACCAAATCGCGAGAGGGTAGGAAAGAGGGTTTCATTTGGGTATTGATGGATGAACCCAAAAAAGAAACAAGAACAATGTAGCGGGGAGATGAAGAAAGAGAGATAGAGTGAGGCAGGGATATGAGCAGAGAAAAAATTGGCATTGCAAAGTTCTGGGAAACAACAGTACGCAAATCACAAGCTATTGCCAAGAAGAGAACGACCATGTCCGTAGCACATGCCGACGACGACGACGAATCTACTCCAGGCAAAGTCTATCACGCCGAGAAAGTCCTCGTCAATGGCGATTGCTACACTGGACAATGGATGGACAAATTACCACATGGCCACGGCAAGTACTTTTGGACAGATGGTTGCATGTACGTTGGTGAATGGCAAGGCGGAAAGACCATGGGCATGGGCAAGTTCAGCTGGCCATCTGGGGCCACCTATGATGGTGAGTTCAAGAATGGATATATGGATGGCAGAGGCACTTACAAGGGTTCTTCTGGAGATGCATTTAGAGGTCATTGGGTGATGAACATGAAGCATGGACAAGGAACTAAGAGCTTTGCCAATGGAGATCACTATGAGGGTGAATGGAGACGTGGATTGCAGGATGGAAAAGGGAAGTATCAATGGAAGAATGGGAACCATTATATTGGGCAGTGGAGGAATGGATTAATGAATGGGAATGGAACGATGGTTTGGAGTAATGGAAATAGGTATGATGGGTTTTGGGAAGATGGTTTTCCTGAAGGGAATGGGACTTTTAGGTGGGCAGATGGGGGCTTATATTTGGGGGTGTGGAGCAAGAATGGCAAAGATCAAAATGGTACTTATTATCCGTCCGGGAATTCTGATGGGGATTTGGATTGGGATCCTCAGGAGGTTTTTGCTGTGGCTTTGAATGATTGTAAAATTTCTGCTGAGGAAAAAGTTTTGATTTTTCCTTCTCAGAAGATGATGAATTGGCCCGGTGTTGAGGGGGAGTTCTTTCCAAAGCAGCCCATACAGAGGAAAGGGAATGATGGGAATGTGAGGCCTAAGTGGATGTCAATGGATGGGAAAGTGAATAATTATAACTGGGAGAATGATGAGGATAGTGATTTCAATGGAGTTGGGGGATTGGGAAGTCCTCAGCTTGACGAAATGGTTAAGAAAGGGAATGGACAAACGACTCCGTCGCGAATAAAGTCAATGAAGAGACAGGGAGTGACCATTTCGAAAGGGCATAAGAACTATGGGCTCATGCTCAATCTGCAGCTGGGGATAAGGTATTAATGATTTGTTGGCTGTTTCTCCCTTTATTTGCTTCAGGTTTTTCTGGCCTTGTTATATAATTTTAGCTTCTTCCCCATGTTTTCTTTAATTCTGATCATGGATTCTGGATTTTTTCCTTTTCATCGCTGCCAAACAGATTTTAAAATCTTTTGGATGTTTCACACATGCTTTTTTCTGTTGCAGAAGTTCTATAATATGCTTTTCTGTCACCTGAACCATTTCATTGATCTTTTAACTTCCTAGATTCTGGCTTACAGTTACAGCAGCCTTCCACTTTATTTTGTTTAGAAGATTTTGCCGTAGGCTGTATTGCATTTAAATGTTCTGAAGAAATGATCCGAACTTTGTAGCTCAATAGGGGACTTGGAAGGCTGTTAAGAAGGGATGAATGGAAGTGATTTTCTAATTTTACATACTCGTGAGATCAATTTGGCATATTAGAAAAAGGAAGGCCAAAGTTGTTGATGTACTTCTTTTTTTGTCATTTTGGGGTAACTAAGAAAATACTAGAAAATATGGGAATATTTAATATCTGGAAATTCTAGTTGATATTATATGTTCTTTAACGTTTGTAATGCATGAAAATGGACAATATTTTCAACTCTACTTAGAAGCAAGTTTCTTAATCTCTATCCGGAGTTATAATCTCCACTACACAACATAACTGATTCTTTGTGCCATAGCACAGACATTCTGTTGGAAGGCCTGCTCCAAAGACAACCCTTGATTTGAAGGCTTCTGCTTTTGATCCCAGGGAAAAAGTGTGGACGAGATTTCCACCAGAAGGATCCAAGCACACACCCCCTCACCAATCTTGTGACTTCAAATGGAAGGACTACTGCCCAGTGGTTTTCAGGTCAGACCTAAAAGGATTAATTTCTTTATTGGTAGTCTTTTTTTGGTCAATGCTATGTTTGGCTGTCTTAGAAAGTGGATTCTCAGATACGTTTCCATATGATTTAGGCAATTATTACATATGGGTAACCCCTAGGGGTTGGCTCAAGTGGTGAAGGCCTTGGACTTGAGTGTATGCTCCGTCCAGCTCTAAGGTTCAAATCTCTCGAGTGGAAACAATTTCTAGGAGCCATTAGATTGAAGAATTTTTCCTTTAATTATCCGAGATGTGCTTGCGGAAAACTCTTTGTTGAGGGCTTGTACACCCCCAAAATTAATTGGGATGCTGTTCCTTAGTAATATTTTTTGGTCAATACTTTGTTTGGTTCTCTTAGAAAGTGGATTCTCAGATACGTTTTCATATGATTTATGCAATTATTACATATTGGCAATCCCTAGGTATTGGTTCAAGTGGTAAAGGCCTTGGCTTTGAATACATGCTCCCTCCAGCTCTGAGTTTCAAATTTTCTTTGGGTGCAAACAATGTCTAGGGGCTATTAGACTGAAGATTTTTCTTTTAATTATCCGAGATGTATTTGTGGGAAACTCTTTATTGAGGACTTGTGCACTCTCGAAATTAATCGGGATGCTGTTCCAGGACACCTAATGTCAATAATTTTTTTTTATTACATATGGGTATATGGGGCACAAAACAATTTTGTTGGTTTACTCTCCCGGACAGCAGCTGAAGTTTTTGTTTGGAAGTCATTTCATTGAAAGCAGACTCGGTTACCATGACTGTTTCATTTCACCTGATGCATTTTGCTTTAGTCATGATAACTGAAGATTATGATACTCACATGTCTGCTGTAAGTTGGATTGGAAAGTTGAAACATAAAGAGCCCGTGGTCCATTTTATTCTTATTTTCAGGACTCTCAGGAAATTGTTCAAGGTGGATACGGCAGATTACATGCTCTCAATTTGTGGGAATGAAGCCCTTAGGGAGCTCTCATCCCCCGGAAAAAGTGGAAGCTTTTTTTACTTGACCAATGATGACCGGTACATGATAAAAACCATGAAGAAGGCAGAAGTAAAAGTGAGCAACTTTTCTGATTCCTGCACCTGAATTTGAGATTAAAACACTGGGCACTTCAGATTCTGATTGAATGTTATTGCAAGCCCAGCAACAAATTTTAGTCTGAAAACTTTCAAAACTATACATGAACTTAAATTGATTTTTTTCCCCAAATTAGTGCTGATTTCTGCTGTGGAATAGAAGCAATCATAAATTGCCAACATGGTTGCAGGTGCTCCTACGGATGCTTCCAGCCTACTACAAGCATGTCCGTGCCTTTGAGAACACCTTAGTCACGAAGTTTTATGGTCTTCATTGTGTCAAACTGACTGGGGCCACTCAGAAGAAGGTAATCTCAAGGTGTACAGAACTTTTCATATGCAATTGAAAAGAAAAAAAAAAAAATATATATATATATATACTGGTGCACTATTTTTTTTAATTCATGCATTTCAGGTTCGGTTCGTCATAATGGGGAATCTGTTCTGCACTGACTATGCAATTCACAGGCGGTTTGACTTGAAAGGTTCCTCCCATGGTCGCACAACTGTTAAACCTGTGGTAGAAATTGATCCAACAATAACCCTTAAGGACCTTGATCTCAATTATATATTCAGGTTGCAGAAAGTTTGGTTCCAAGAATTCTGCAGGTCGATTCTATTCTGATTACCTTTTCTCATTATTCTTTTCCATTTCTCTTGACTTGTATTTAGAACAGGGTAGGATTTGGGAGAGGTGGTGGAGTCAAACTGGGAGTTCCTTCCACCCTCCAGCATGATATTCAATCAATGAGTTAAACTGCCCCTTCCCCAAATTTTTATAGGCATCCTCACAAGAAACACAAATTCATGACACCTGTGCAATTGCTTGAACTTTGAAGGTTTTTTTTCTTTTGGAGACATTTCTCTTCAAGTCAATTAATTTACAATAATGAAAATTTCATATTCCGTTCTTCTACCATGCATGTAAAGTGCTGGAACACATTGGACTTCTAAACATAAGTCAGATGTTCCTGAAATACATTTTTTTTTCTTCTGAAATTTTCAGTCACTTGATAGTTGAGTTATTAGTTTTTAAGTTTTTGTATCTCACTGTTCTGTACTGTTACCTGTGTTTTTGACAATGGAGATCTGAACATTCTTTAGAACTTGTAAAAGAAAAGGAAAAAAAAAGTACAGTGAGATCTTCTTAGAAAATTTTGAAGTGGACAGTAATAATGACTATATCAGCAAGTTTGTGTTTATAGCTCTTAAAAAAAAGAAAATCTGTTAAGTCACAGATGGATGCTTATGATGCCAGTAATTCCACATTAAGGAAAATCCATGGCATCTAATGGAAGTACTGATTGAATTCATTTATACCACTCTTAAATAATTTCAATTCATTGTTGTACTAAATTCTCTCAACACCCTTAACTGTTATCCATTCTTATATATGCCTCTTATGTTAACTGTCCTATATATATATCTCCTGATGGAACACTTTCTGAAAATGGTAATTCTGCCTCACATGAATATTATATGTGAGAAACTTTTGGAAAGCTTTCAGAAGTGATGAACAGTTTATGTTCTATTTTTTCTTTCTCCTTGTAAGCTGAAGTGTGCCTTCATGCAGGCAAGTGAACAAGGACTGTGAATTTCTCGAACAGGAGAAGATTATGGACTACAGTCTATTGGTTGGTCTTCACTTCCGAGAGACTTCAAGTAAGGATTCCTTTCTGGTTATGTCCTTTTGGTATTACTTTCTGGTTTCAAAGTTTTGGCATGAATTCTTACTGAAAAGATGAGCTTATTGAACAGGACATGGAGTTCCTGAAAATGATGATGCTCCTTGCCTGTCCAGTGCAGATGGGGACCAGCTTCTTTTTGATCCTGCTCGGTACATCAAATTTCCACTAGGGATTCAATTTACCATGATATTTAAACTCTACCACATTCCCTATTTGAGCTTACATTAAATTTATTCCTCTGCCCAAGAATCCATCTGCAATTCTGCATTTACCAATTTTTTCTGTAATTGTGTGCTGCAGTAGGGCGCCCGTTAAGTTAGGTACAAACATGCCAGCACAGGCGGAACAGACAGTAAGGAGTGATTTTGAAACTCAGCTAGTTGGAGAACCGACTGGAGAGTTATATGACATTACCCTTTACTTTGGTATAATTGACATACTACAAGACTATGATATTACCAAAAAACTCGAGCACGCGTACAAATCATTCCAATATGATGCAACTTCAATCTCTGCTGTTGATCCAAAGCAATACTCAAAACGCTTTCGTGATTTCATCTTCAGAATTTTTGTAGAAGACACTTAAAGGTATAGGCTATTCATATTTTCCACTTTCAGCTGGTGGCCAGGCCACCCATGTGAAATGACCACACTCAACGGCAAATGGTTATTATTTGGCCATTGACATGATCTTTGGAGGAGGCTGCTGCTGTTCTGTGAATCACATCTTGCATCTTTCCCCCAATCGTCTTCTTTAAATATAGTTATGAAGCACGATATGTTATAGTAAAATTTTAGATGAAGGTTTGTAATTAGAGCTCTTTAGCCTCCTCCGATTGTAAATGAAGTGAAAAGAGAATCCAATTTTCCCAGAAAGTGAGGACTCTGGGAATTCGGCATTGAATAATGTGTACAGAGTTCAAATGAGTCATTTATGTACAAAGATTTAGGTGGTCCATATTCTGTAATGTTATTCTTGAATCTCACCAAGTTGATCATCTCCATATTATTTCCTATTGTTGTTTCTCTTCTTCCCCCATTTTCCCCCCACTTTTTGAGGTCACATATTAGATATAAACTGTCGGCTATATATCAAACTTTCAGCCCTCATCTCTTTCTGGAAAAATAAGGTTAAAAGTTCAAAAGAATATTGTTGCTGATAGCTTGAAAGGAATTGAAGAGTTTAGGCGGGGGGATAATGGAGTCATTTCCATGTTCTTGGAATTACATCTCTTTGCCTGGTTTTTGGTCAAATAGATCATTTTACATTATTCTTTGTCCTTTTATGCTTGTGATGCTATGTTAGCATATATATTTATATATATATATATATATATATACATGTGTGTGTATTTAACAAACTGATTTACATTATAACATTATTCTCATTGCATATATTAGCCCAATCAACCTTCCCCGACCAAACTTCCGATCCAATCCAAACCGACACAAATCCAAACCGACACAACATGTTGGTTTCTGTTTCTTGTAGGAAGTCCTTGTAGCCTTCCCATGAGTGAGTGTCTGATATGAAGTTTTTGGATAAGTCGTGTAAAGTTAGTGTCTTTTTCATTTTTCAAAGGAAACATGTTAATTTGATATGTCGTGAAAGATTCGAAGGAAAACCATACAATTTGGTTGCAGGAAAAGTACCATCACTTGAACAAGAACCAAGAGCATACTGGAAAACAATATGTCCAAAGCTGAGTACTACAACAAAAGACCTCAGTGTTTTCCACGTCCAAGACTGTCATAATCCGTGTCCAACTACCAAAGAGCATGCAGGAAACAAATAGACCCCCCAGTAGTTTTCCGGTTTAAAATGTCTTTAAATCAAGATTAATGTTGTATACACTGGTGAAGCGCGTAAATATCGTGAAATCGCATTTGCAGACTCACGATTGCAAGGATCATTTCTCTTAAATCAAATGACATAACATGACTGACATATAAATTTTGTGGTCAATTATTGAGATTACAACTACATAAAATGTAGAGCATCCTCGTTGGCTTATGCAATTAACACTTCTATTCAAAAGTTGCCTAACATCATCATGATTTACCCTTCATTGGAAGAGGCAAAGTTGAATAGAAATAACTTTCATCTACACATTTTATCTGCATTGAACTTTTTGTCTCTTGTCATAAATTAAAAATATTCTTTTCTCGCTCTTCATATAAAATCATAATGTTGATCGATCCTAACCTATTTTCATCTTTTTGTATCCATCCATTTGTTATCCATTTCCTTCGTCTCACCTGCATCTATATTCTTTATCCGTACAACATCTTTAACAATACATTTCGGTGTTGCTGATGTTGCATATCACTTCATTACCGCTGCACGTCCTCCATTGCTGTCACCAGTAAATTTCCTCCCCACCTCTTCAACATGTTGAATCAAGGGTAAAGTCAAGCTCCGATCTTCATTTATCTGGATCGTTTCATGTATTTTGATGTATATGTTATCAAAAATTATGTAATATGAAAAAAAAAAGTTATTCACGAAAATAAAAAATAATTTATTATTATAAAAAGTGAGATGATTTGGACTTTAGATTTTGAGTGAACAGTAAAAAAAAATATAAATGGCATATTAACCAAAATCTGCCTGAACCAATGCTACTACTCTAATTAATGTTTCCAACTTTCCACCATGATCCATAACTTCGTAGTGGAAAAAATGTCTAATTCTTGTGAAATTTATCTTTTCTTTTAAAGGAATGGGACTTACATATATGATGATGCTAATAATAATAATAATAGTAATAATATCTTTTTTATATATATAATGTGTGTGGGGATGTATGCGTGTGTATATATAATGTATGGTAATATAATAAGAACTATAGACATAATTCAATAAGCGAAAATTATAATCTAGTGCTATGTAGAGCTCTTTCTTTTGAGGAAATAAAGGTACTCTCTTTAGTATCACCATTGATAGTAGTCTTGATTCAGACGGTTTTGACTCTGGTTTCTTTAGAGTTTGTTAGAATCTTATTACAGAAGATTTATTGAAAGCTATCTTTGATTTTTTTCAAAACAAGTCGCTCCCCAGATTTTATATTGCTTCTTCTGTTGTTCGTATAGCTAAAGTGGATAAGCCTTCTAAATTTGATAAATTTAGGCTCATGAGTCATTGTTCGGTGATTTTCAAGATCTGTGTCAAGATTATCATGGGTCGTATGACGAAGTTACTTTCAAAGATGATTTCTCAAGAGTGAGAGACTTTTATTCTTGATTGTAGTATTTTTGACAATATTAGCATAACCCAGGAGATAGTTCCTTCTATTCACAAAAAATCTAATGAGGGTAATATTTTGGTTAAGTATGATATGTCTAAGGCATGTGATAGAGTTTACTGGAATTTTCTATAACATGTCTTGGCTTTTAGTTTTTCTTCTCAAGTCTATGAGTTGATTAAGTCATGTATCTCAACTCCTTGGCATTTTAAATGGCACCTCTTTGGATTTCTTTAAAGGTGAACGTTGGGTGAGGCAATATTATTATTTTTGCTAATGGTAGTATGAGATTTATGAGAGACTTGATTAAAGTTTTGAATTTTTTTATGAAGATTGAACGGGTCAAGTCCTTAATAAAGATAAAAGTGTCATTTATTTTTCTAAAAATATTGTAGCTTTCAGAAAACTTTATCTTATTTGTATTACTGGTCTATTTGAAGAGTCATTTTTTAAGTATTTGGGAGTGCTTATTGGGGTTGGTAAATTAAAGGCTTGTGACTTTGGTGAGGTGCTAGGGAAAGTGAAAAAGAAAATTGTGGGTTGAAAAGTATTAATGCTCGTTGCAGGTGGTAGAACTATTATTCTACGTCATGTTCTATCGAGTATGTCCACTCATCTTTTTGCTATTTTGCATGCCCCTAATGTTGTGCTCAAGGCCTTGAATAAGCTTTTGAGTTCTTTCTTTTGGGTGACTCTGAAGGTAAAGGTAAGAGAAAATGGATTTACTCTAATCATATTTGTAGACCTACCGATGAAAGAGGTGTGGGTGTTTGGAATTTTGGGGACATTAAACTGGCCTTACATTTGAAACTGACTTGCTGTCTCATTAAGGGTTAGTCTTTAGGGGTGAACTTTTCCAGAGGAAAGTATGCCAGGAGTAACCATTTATCGATTTTGAAGCCAAATGAAGGGGCTCGTTCTTGAAAATCTATTGTTAGTAATATTCTGGAAGCTTTAAATAGCTCCAAGTGGATTGTGAGAGATGAAAATATATATATTTTTGATATGACAATTGGGAGGAGGGAGGTCCCCTTTGTGGTAACTATCCTGTGCTTGAGCAATCTTTGCTAAAGACTAAAGAGTGTCATATTAAAAATGAAGAGATATTTTTCTTTTGAATAGGCTTGTGGGTCAACAAAAAGCTATTGAATTGTATCAATTGTTGGTTAGACGTAAAGATGGTTAGGATGTCTTAATTTGGTAGAAGAATGATGGTGGAAACTTTACTATAAACTGTGCTTGGAGTTGTATCAGAGTTCGGATGCCTTCTTTATTTTGGGCTAACTGGATTTGGCATACTAATCTTCCTAGGAGATCAGGATGTCTCAGTTTGGTTGAAGGATGATGGTGGAAACTTTACTACAAAAACTGCTTGGGATTGTATTAGGATTCAGACGCCTCCTTTATCTTGGACTAATGGGATTTGGCATACTAATCTTCTTAAAAAAATGTCTCTTAAAATGTGGAAAACTTCTAATAATTATTTGAGTGTTGATTATAAGATTAAAATGGTTGGCATCCCCATGATTTCTAAATATAATTATTGCGTTATAAATCATATTGAGGAATTGAATTATGTTCTTTATACTGGCAAATTTGTTGAATGTATTTGGAGCTTGGCTGTGGTTCAATTAGGCATGCATATAAGTATGGGTGTAAAAAAACTGAACCGAACTGGTGGACTGGACCTGACCAGACTAGATGGAATTTGGTTCGGTCCAATCCAGATTTTTTATGGACCGAAATTTTTCGGTTCGGTCCGAGTCCAAGAGATTTCTCCCCCCAGACCGAACTGAATACATATTTAAAAAATATATATGTATATATAATATTAATAATAGTATATAAATTATAATATTAATATTAATATAGATTAAAAGTGGGAGTATAACATATTAATATATAATATATAATAATATATTCTTATAATATTAACATATTATAATTTATAGTAGTTGACTAGTTGTAGTATAAAAATATAAATTATAGTATATCTATATAGAGTATTAGTAATAACTTATAGGTAATAAGTGTATTATTATTATGTAATATATTATTAGGAATTTATCACTATTTACTAACATATAAATTTATAACATACTATAATACTAATATAATAGTGTTATTAGTTATAGTTTACAAACTTATGATATATTACTAAAATACTATTAATTAATTATTAATTACTCTTTTTAGTTTTTATGTTATGATTACATGTAGCAATTATAAATATCAATATTGTTTTTAACTATATATTTTTTTATTTTTGACGAATGCCATTATATTAAAGGTAAATGAGTACTTCATTGATTGTACATTTACAAATGCACTATCTATGTATTCTTTAATAACTTATGAGGATTATATTAACTAATTAACTTATGGGGTTATGTGCTATATATAATATAGAATATTAGTTATAACTTTTAATATAAGACTATAAGTCTATAAGTATTAACTTATTAAGTCTATAAGACTATAAGTATTAACTTATTAAGTCTATAGATTATAAATTATAACTATATATTTTGTTTAATATTTAGATGAAATTAGAAATTAGTAAAGAAGATTTTTTTTTTTTTTTTTATGGAAGTAGTACTAGTATAATTAAATTTGGGTTGAAAATAATTAAATTTGGGCTAAAAATTATTTTTCATCAGTATAAGATTTTAGATCAGATTTAGCCCAATAAAACATGGTGCCCTTGGACCGGACTGGACCGCCCCTAGACCGAATTGGATCGGATTGGTAAGACCAAATAGGAGTTCGGTCCGGTTTAGGGTGAGAAAATTTATGGACCAAATGGAACCGGTCCACATTTTTTCCGGATCAGACTGGACCATTTACTCCCATACATATAAGTGTTTTTCAAACCTGGTAGGATCAAATAAATTTTTGGTTCTGTCTTGCTAGCAAATCTTTCCAGTTGCTGATTGATTTTGGTATTCTCCATTCTATTATTTCTTAGAAATTTTGGGATAGGCGTTGCAAAATTAGATATGAAGACAAGGGTGACATGGTTGAGTTAGTTTGGTAAATTTTTAAATTATGGCTTCGTAGAGTTATGCACTTGGTCCTAAAAGTTTCTAAGATTTATACATAGGATGCTTATTTTAAATATACTTGATATTCCAATTTTATTAATGAAACCTAAAAAGGTTTGTGGGGGTGAGGTGGCCCTATCCTCAATAGGGGTGGGTGAAGCTTAATATTATTATGGTAGTAGCCTTGGAAATCCTAGATCGACAGAAGCTGGGGGTGTAATTCGAGATGATTGTGGCAGGTTGCTTGTGGCTTATTTAGTGTTTTTGGGGCATAGTTCTAATAATTTTGATGAATTGAGAAGTTTGGTAGAAATGGCTTGTTGCTGCTATCAGCTTGGTTTTTCTTGGATAGAGATTGAGACTGATTCTCAACTTTTTGTTAACTGGATCACTAAGTAAGAGCAATTGTAATATCTAGTATCTAAAAGATTGTTGGGATGTATGTCTATTTCGCTTCCATGAAGTATAGAGTGAGGCATGTTTTTCATGAAGAAAATATTATGGCCATATTTCTTGTCAAGCAGGGAGTTGGGGCCCTTAAGTCAGATTGGTCTGATGGTGATATATTGCCAGCCAGTTAAGAGATCTTCTTCATATGGACAAAGTTGGTATTCCTTATTTGCAGATCTCGTAGTGCTCTCTTAGGTATGATATTTTTGATTTTTTTTTTAATTCTTATTTACATATGCCTTTCTTGCAGGTTTTATTTATTTTGTGTAGAGTTGTTTTCCTTTTGGTTTGGTATTAGATTTTTTGTTTTTCTCTATATTTTATTGGTAGTTTTGAATTGTGGTTGGATGTTGCTAATTTTTTACACTTGTGTTTTGGTCTTTCTAATTTTTTGTATCTCCAAGTGTTTGGTTGTAATCACAATTTTCCTCTGAGCTTCCTCCTCCTCTGGCGAATAACAGATTTAGAAATTTTATAACTTTTGCATCTTATTTTTAGAAGGAAGACGACACTCCAATTTTATTTTCCTAAGCTTCCTCCTCCTTCTCCCCCTCCTTCCCTCATTTTTCCACCTACCCATTTTGCCTATCAAGGTATCTCTTTTTTCTTAGTTTTTTTCCCTTCAATGCTATAAAATAAAGATCTACAGTTTTTCAAGCAACTCTTGAGTGACACGTGTAGCATAAGAAAACTCCTAGACTGAAAATCGTTCAAACGATAGTAGCAGTTTTGAAAAAATTATCGTGTCTGATCCTCACACACCGCTCACAACTACCTGTGGTCCTCACGTGTCACCCCTTTCGACAACTCTAAATCGCCACACGCACCAGATCACCAAAATCGCCACCATCAGATCTTTCAGATATGACTTTTGTGGTTGAAAATAGACTATTGTATTGCCTTGTAGCCTTGGCTTCTGAAGTTTATCAGAGTTGGTCCAAACTATAATTCATATTTTTTACATCTATCTTAATGCTTTTCTTATTAATTTTCTTATTGTTTAGTAAAATAAAAATAAAAATAGTTTATCTTTTAGACTTGTTTGTAGATGTTGGGTCTTTTCTTTCTATAAAAGATGATGTTGAATCTCTATTTAAGTAGAGTGTTGCCTTTTGGTGTCAAAGACTCAAAAATATTAGCACTAGCGAAGATCATACCAATCACAAAAGGAAATAGTGTACTGATAAATCTCCAAATGTGCTATTTGGTTTATGAGATAATGATTAATATGAAAATATCTTTAAATATATTTGGTCATGGATGCAAGTTTTTCTGATGAATCATGAATGGCTGATGACAATTTTCCTTTAAAAGAAAACGATGCAAAAATTATAACTGGACACTTGAACGTGGATCATGCAACCTTTGCAATCCTTCATATTTTTACTTCATTTTGATTTCTCCTCAACTTATAGCCTCCATAAGAATCCATTGACAAACTGTTCTACATTATTATACATGCTGAAAAAGAAAGAGAAAGAAAAAAAAAAATCCTCTCATCGATCTTCTACTTCGAAAGATCCTTTCCACTCAAATTAACTTTAAGAACTTAAGAGCTTTTAATTTGCTTCACTGCCAAGAAATAAAGAATTTTACATTGAATGAAGCATTTAGGACAATTTTTTCGTTGAACAACTATATAGGCAATCACTATAAAACCCCAATATATCATGTTGTTTAATAGTCTCCTGTGTGCCAATCTATATGTAGTTATATATTTTGTAGAAGACAATTTAGGATTCCCCTTTTTGATGTTTTCAACTTATTCATAAAGCCAAAGCTTGCACATGCGGATCTCATCCATCACCTGTAATATGAAAATCAGATTATAGTTGTTCTATAAAGTCTCATAATTTTTGTCTCAACAATGAAGGATTAAAGTAGTGAAATTTTGCAAAAAGAATAGATTATCGGTCCTAACATAATACAATTGCAACATATTAAGACTGATTTTGGGCTAAGACAACAAAAACCACTTAGATGTCTGCCACTTGACAAGAGTTGAGAATTCCATTCCATTTTAGGGTGCGAGAAAAGCACATTGAATGCAATTATTACATGCAATTGCAACATCCAATCCTAATATGATGTCGAGAATCATGTTCTATTGAGTAGATAATTAGGTAATGTTTTTCCTCTATGAAAGCTAGAAATGACAGAGCATGAAAGGCTATTATTGTGATCGACATTCATGTACAATTTTCATTTATTTATTTGTTTCTGGAACATTTTCCAACCATGGAAGGACCATGACTATACTAGAAAACCATAGAAAATTAAACATTTCTTGTATCCTAATTTGTCATCAATGATTAGAGGAATTTATAGTTATTGGGTGTCTAAGGCCTAACTACTGAGCAATCTGTTAGACTATCAGATTCTTTAGTAGAAAATCCAGGAGCACGTGCAATGTTTATTGACTCCAACATCCATTCTGTTACTGATTCCAAATAGTCTAGTTGGATAGATTAAATTTCTTCTACAAAACTATACTCTCTATAACGTATAGTTTGTTTCCTTATTATGCTCATGACAGTTTAGTTGTACAACTATAAGTATTATAATGCAAAGTTACATAGCTAAAGCATGTTAGCCAAGCGAAAATATCTCGTGTATTTATTTTTCCATGTTGGGTTTGTAGTATCTTGCATGGTATCAACTTAAAATCCTATAAACTAACGTTTTTCCAAAAGATCATTTTGAAGCTTCCGCATAATCCAAACGGCCAACACCAACGACACCTCCACCCCTGACCCTGAACCTATCATTCCCCCATTTACTACCACTATCTTAGTTAAGCTAGAAGTTTACCATAATTATCTAGTATGGAAAATGCAACTCCTTAATCTCCTCCAAGGTCATGATTTGATTGGCTTAATTGATGGTACTGAAGCCTACCCTTCTAAGACTCTTTCACCTATTTCATTGAGCTCTACCTATGTTGTTGGCAAAAGAAAGATGTTTGTCTCCTTGGACGGATACTTGCATCTTTTTATGAAAAACTTATTTCCACTATTTATGGATTGGAAACATCAAACCAAGTCTGGACTACCCTGCATACTTGTTTTTCCTCTCGGTCACGTTCCCACATTTCCCATCTCAACGTTGACTCAAGGCTGGACTATATAAATATTTTGGATGACAATCAGTCTGTTCACAATATAGATAGTAGCTACTTTGTATTTGCTGCAAGAAAGTCCAAAATTCCTACTTATATGAAGAAGAAAGGACCCCCACTCCCTCCAACAAAGGTACAAACTGTGCGCTCCTCTAATCCTCAGCCACAACACCTGAATAGGTCTGTTCCTCAACATCTCCAAAACAATCAACTGGTTTTGTAAATTTGGACATACTGCTATTGATTGTTTTCATTTTTTTGAACATTCATATTCAGATAGGTATCCTTCTTAGGATCTAGCAGTAATGGTATTTGAGACTAATGTCAAATTTGAACATCAAGTTTGATACATGGAAAGTAGTGTCAATGCCCATATTATATCAGACGCAGCTAATCTCACTTATCAGCAACACTTTCGTGAATAAGAAACTGTAATTGTCGGGAATGGTTCAGGTTTACAATTTCTGAATAATGGTTCTTCCTCCTTTAGATTCGGACAATCCAATTTTCATCTAAACAAAATTCTCCATTACTCCCAAGTAGCCATCAATCTTATATCTATCTATAAGTTTTGTTTAGATAATAATTGTTACTTTAAACTGCTAGTAATTTTATCGTGAAGGAGATTTTGAAAGGCATAATTCTACTTCGAGGTGTGGTTGAAAATGACCCATATCTGCTAGTTGGGTGCAAGACTTCTCAAAAGAGCCTCACGTGTCTTTCAGTAGTCATATGGGTTCAAGTTAATGCAGAAATTTAGCGCTCAAGACTAGGACATCTCTCTGGTGTTGTCTTAGATGTTTTGCTTCGTTCAAATAAACTCTCTGTCAAAGGTCATGTAAATAAAATAGAGTTTGGCTTAGCTTGTCAACTTGGCAAAACTAAAAAACTACTTTCCCAGATTCTAGTCAGCAGTCTACTGTCCCTATTGCTTTCATCCACTCTGATGTATGAGTCTCGCCGATAAAATTAACCGGTGGTTGTAACTACTATGTTTTGTTTATTGATGATACATCTCACGACATGTGGTCTTTGATGAGCAATATTTCTCAGCTAAGGAACTAGCCGAGCTCACCACATTTAGGAATTTGAATTCTGTTGCAGGTAAGCCTATGATAATTCCTAGTTTAGTTGTATCTAGTAATTTATTATCTAATAATTTGATAGCTTTGCCATATCAAACTAATAATGATCATCCTAACAAGTCAATTCAAATGCCAAGCCTTGCGAAATCAAACTCTCCACACCAATCTCTAACTCGTGCATCCCATGATTTCCTCTCTGATCCTACCAATTTGAATCCTGAAAATTTCAGTGACCAACAAATCTTTGTGCCTCAAATATTACATAAAGGGTACTATCAGTCATGGTTTATTCTACACACCATCTCCTCTTCAATTATATACCTATTATGACTCAAATTGGGTAGACAATCCACGTGATAAAAGGTCTACCAGAAACTATGGAGTTTTCTTGAGCAGAAACTTGGATTGTTAGAGCTCCAAGAAATAGAATTTTGTCTCTCATTCGAGCTGAGGTCTACTGGATTAGGATGCGTTCAGAGAATTGACTATTGGTCTAGTCCACATACTAATTGTGTGGTGCGATAATATTAGCGTAATTGCACTAACTTCAATCCGTTGTTCCATGCTAGGACAAAGCACGTCGAGATTGACTATTATTTTATTCGAGAAAAAGTATGTAACAATGATATTAAAAGTCCAGCATGTCTCAATAGAGGATCAAATAGTAGATATCTTCACAAAAGGAAAAATTTCACAATGATTCAATACCTTAAAGACAAATCAATGGTCTTTGAACACCCCATTAATTGGAGGGGGTGTTAGACTATCAAATACTTCAACAAAAAATCTAGGAGTATGCATAACATTTATTGACTCCAACATCCTTTCTGTTAATGATTCAAAATAGTCTAGCTAGACAGCTTAACTTTCTCCTACAAAAGTGTACTCTCTATAGTGTATAATTTGTTTTCTTATTATGCTCGTGTTTGTTTCTTTATGATACTCATGACAATTCAACTGTACAACTATAAGTATAATGCAAAGTTACATAACTGAAGCATGTTAACCAAGTCAAAATGTCTATTGTGTATTTATCTTTCCATGTTGAGTTTATAGTATCTTATACAGTCTTCAATTGGCATAACTTAGATGCGCATTTGATGGAGACACAATTGAAGAAGACTTCCCATTCCTTCCTCCGTTTCAACTTTCCAATTGCATTTGTGAAATACATGCGAATGAATTTTTCTCTTCCATACCTTGATCATAGAGAAACCCTTTGAATAGATGGCCATTTATACTCACCATAGCCTGGTAGACACATTCTGCTTCACAATTATCAATTGCAGTGACTACTCTGTGACACTTGAATACCGCCTTTGCGTGAACCTGACTCGGTAAGGAATGCTTAAAACTTGCATCTATGGTTTAACAAAATCCAAGTTAGCCAAATTTCACAATTCCCTAAATCAGTTAGCTACCAAGAAACTCGGATAAGTAAAAGAGAGAAACTCAAGCTATAATTTAAAAAAAACAAGTCTTATGTCTAGAGCTTGCAATTTTTTGTTTAATAAAACAAAATTAGCTGTCTCTCAAGTTCATTATCCAATCATTTTTACACTCAAAACCTATGACTCTTAAAACCCAAGTTATTTGTAGCATTTCATCGTCACAGGGCTTTGTCACAACATAAAGAGAGAGAGAGAGAAAGAACCTTGGTGGCTAGAGCTAATACCAATACTCCTTCGAGTGATAGGATTAGATGTTGAAGCATGCGATATAGTAATATTAGGAGGTAAAACCTCAATTCTTGGCCTTTTAACTCCAGAAGACGACCCAGAAGAACCATCACCCTCTTCACCAACCACCACCGACACCCCCCGCTCTCGCCGCCGAGCTGTCGATACCCACGTGCTCCTCACGTGTGTAGCACAATCATAACCTCGACTCTTACAGCAAGTCCTACACATCTTATAACTACAATCCTTCTTAGCCTTGTTTCCACAGTCCCTGCAAACCCTTGTACTACTCTCAATACTTGTTACCATTAGATTAGAACAACCATTTACGAAATTGTTTGAGGAACTCAGTTCTTGGCCTTTCTCTAGACTCCAATAATTGGGGTTATAATTTGAGTTTGGAGTTGTGATGCAAGGAGTGGTAGTTAAAAGTGGGAAAATACCGAAGCCTAAACCAAGGGCGGCTGAGGAAGGTATAGAAAGATTAGAATTGTGATCAGCAGAAATGTATTGGTTTTGTTGGTGCATGGAAGTGGTTGGAGCAACAAGAACAAGATCTCCGAGGCCCAACATGGCCATATGCAAAGTGGTTGTGATAGACAAATATGACTGAAAATGCTTGATCCGAAATTTTCAAACTAACACCAAAAAAGGGGGGAGATTTGTTAAAAGCTAAAGAAGATTTGTTTACAATTAGAAATCAGAATATGATCTGAGATGCGAGTGCTCTTGACGTATTTATCTTTAAGAAATCGACGTACTTAATGGAGAGAGAGAGGAATTATGATAGAGGCTTTGATGGTGAGGGTACTGCAACTGCTACTGCTACGAGTGTACTACTTTGGTCCACCAAAGTTTCAACCTTTTCAAAAGAAAATGATATAAGAACAATTATGCTATAAATGAATTAGTTAAAATTAATTTTATAAATTGATGTGATTTAATCTGATCTTTTATTATAATAAATTATTTTTATTATAAAATATATTCAACAATTTAGATAAAATTTCGTCAATTTATAAAATTCTTTTACATAATTCTTTTGTACGTAGATGTAGCAATCCTCTTATTCTATAGTAGTACTGAAAATGGTGGCGGTTTAATTCGTTTTTTCATGTCTGTGTGCTTGTAGCTGTTTATGTTAATATATATATTTTTTTTATATTTTTGACGCATTCTCTACAAAAATTCTGAAAAGAATTTGAAACACATGAAAAATATTTTTATTTACTGGACGGTAATTTATTGTAAAGAGATTACACAAAATTTGAACACCCTAAAATTATATACAACTGCTTAATCCTTTACATGACTATTTTTTAGATCAGATTCCCGTTACTCAATCTTTCCAGCTAATTTCTTCTGCCAAAGGTTCTCAGTAATTTATTAATCATAAGACTAATTAATTATATCTTTTCCTTTTGAATACTGAATAGCCCTTTAATTTGAATTATTGTTTCTAGTAAATGTGAGACTTTACTACGGTATTTGAAAACTCTAGTATTGGTTAATGACTATGAATAGATCACCACGTAGTTTACTTCTTCATCATATATTTGTTTTTCATTTGTTTTTCTTTTTATTTTTCAGTGAGAAAAAACGTTTGACTCAAAAGGTTAAATTGATAAAAAGTAAAAAAAATAATTATTTATATTCTTAATACTTTCCCTCCATGTAAACCAAATTCATTCTCAATATAACTAGATATCATAAATTGAATATTTAGTAAACGTAATGAAGTGTAATCTCAAGATGTAAGTTAAAAATTTCAAGCAAATCATTACTTATTTCAAATCTTACATTCATAATTTTATAATTGACATTACCAACCAACCAACCAACCAACCATTATGAGTCACCAAGTTTTAGTGCATGATCAGGCCCTATATATTGTATATAATGATGTTCCTCCCATCAATAGTAGTCACGGAGAGTGGTTATCGCTTTTTTTTTAAACTTAGTAGTCAAGGAAGTGTTTTTTTTTTTATGAATTTATATTTTTTTCTTTTTTAAAAATATTTAAGGAATTTAAAAAATATCTTATTATTATTATATTATTTTAAATTACACATTTAGTGGCCACTCTCGATCATGTGTAACATCATCCTATTGAATATTATAGACTAACCCCCATTGCCTTGCCCTATAGGCTATAGCTGCCCTATGCATCTCATTGAACCAGTTAGCCAACCGGATTGATCATGTTAACCTTCGCCAAAACAATCATGTTACTGCCAACAATATAGTCAAGTTTAGCTAACATTTTTGCAAATTTAGTCATATATTATAAAAGCATGTTTTACTATCATTAATAAACATTAGTATTATTATTTTTTATACTGATTTATAATTAGGAAAAATATCCTTATATCATGCATGGCTACGATGAGATATAGGCAGGGGCGGAACCACTAATGCCTTGGGGCTACTGCCTCCCAAACTTAAAAAAAAAAAAATTAATTAATTTAGTATATAAAAAAATAATTTTTTTAATATATTTAAAATTGTCCCCCCCAATACTCAAATTTTTAAAATTTTTATTAAAATTATTTTCCCAATATTTTTTTTTCTTTACTTGTTTTTAATTTCCTCATACCCTATCGAAAGTAAAAACAATAATTTCATTTTTTTTTTCTATTTGTAATGGTCTATAGTTAACAAACTATAAAAATCTTAAGAAAAATTATCTTATAAAATAATTTATAAACATATATATTATTTATATAATTTTACGTTCACACATCGCCCCCCAAACACTAAATTCTAGTTCCGCCCCTAGATATAGGATGACACAATATTAATGAACATGACAAAAGGCTTTGTTTGGGGTTGGTGGCGTTGGAAGAAGATAGCATGCATTGATGCCTTTCCATGTTTGATCATTTAAGGTTATGGTTATGGTTGTGGTTTTTTTTTTTTTTTGGGTCCTTGGGAGATAATATCGTTATTCTCATTTAATTTGGACTAAGAAAAAATGGTTCTTTAACTTCTTTTCGTGGCAATATAGGATGGGAAATGATACACTTATAATAATTTTATAACTTTTTTTGCATTTAATTTTTTTTTTACTTGGTGATTAAGAATGTGAATATTAATAAATTATATATATTTTTAAATTTATTCTTAATGATTAAGACTATTTAAAAAGCACTTAAAACAAAATAAAAAAAATTTGATAACACTACAAATTTTAAAATAATTGTAAAAACTGTTATAAATGTATCATCACTCACATAGGATAGGATACTTTTGGGGTTGGCATTCGAAGAAGATGCATGCATTGATGCCTTCCAATGTTTGATCATTTATGGTTGTGGGGTTTTCTTTTTTTAATAGGTAACAGTCCATGTTATTCTCATTTAAATTGGACTAAGAAAAAATGGTTCTTTTAACTTCTGTTCAGGCCGTTTAGGATAGGATCAGACGATACTTCCAAGGTAAATTGTATGGAGAAAAGAATGGGATATATCCTAGGGTACGCATCTGCAGCTTAAGGTTAGTGTCCCATTGGTCAGTCTAAATAATGTCCATAGGAGTTAAGATATAGCCTAGGGTAGGCATCTAAATGGGTTTGGTTTTATATTTTATTTTTTAACTTAATTGGAGGATTGATTACTTAGTATTACCTATTATACCTATTTGGTGTTTGAAGTTTTAATTTCCAACTTACCTATTTTTTTTAATTAATAGGTAAAATAATTCTTATAATTTAGCTTAGCTTGGACCCTGCACCGCCCCCTGCATTACGGTGTAGGGGGATCCCTTACTCTCCTCCAACCATGCTAGGTGGGGAGTGGCAGCCTCTCTCTCTTTAATTTTTTAAAAAACATTTAATTTATTTTCAAATTTTGTTATTTGTTATCTTTCAAAAGCTTTTAGACATTTTTTTCGTGTATGTATACATGATATGAAATTTTTGTTATAAAAATTGTTGTTGATATGGTTTTACTAACAACTTATAATAAAAAGATGACGGAAAAATTATTTGATAATTTTTTTTAAGAAATAATAAAAAAATACAATAAAATTAATCCTTTCGTTTTTTTTAAAGTACCTGAACTCAGGTTTACCAGTTTTACAGGAAACAACTCTGATCAAATTAGGACCTAGCCGTGAGACTATTACCATGTATTTTTTATTCCGTTGCTCTATTTATAGTTATATTTAGAAGATAAATTGAGAAACTTATCTCAACTCATTTCAAACTCATCATTATATTTTTTTAAATTTTCACACGAAGTATAATTCAACTTTTTTAAATCACAATTTAACTTTTTTAAATTTCAAAACAATAATAATATTGAAAAATTATATTTTATTTAATTTTTAAAACTTATCTCAAGTGATCTCTAAATCTAAAATGTATTGTTCCCACAATCTAACCTCGTAGGCTATGAGAGACCACCAGACAAGTGCTGAATGTTTAGGTTCGGTGACTCTTATAGATGTAGAGGTGGAGTTTGTTTTATAGGCGCATTTAAGTAAAGAAAAATTCTAAATACAAGTAATATGGGGCATCCATATGTGCACCAATGTTGAGGTAAAGAGATAGATTTAATAAAACACTTAAATTTAAAATGAAAAATATGAAAACAACCAAATATATATGTGCACATATGGGCGCGCAATGTTGTTTATATGTAACATTACTCGTAAATAAAATAGGAATGTCTAATATTTGTGTTGAGCCCTACCTGTGAATGTGAAGGTGGTGTGGTTCACTGATGAGCCACTTCCATAGGGTGCGTTCATTTAATAACTACTAACTCTCGAGTTTGATATTCTAAGTTCTAAGGATAAGGAGTTTGGATTTCATGAGAAGATCACCTTTCAACATCTTTGAACCTTAAGTAATAAAGTCTGATACTGTTTGTGTTCTTGCTAGACATATAGAGTCTACTTTGTTTCTTTTGTAAATCATTATTACAGTTGAAGATACAAGATGAGATGCGTGTCTCCAGAAAAAAACTAGGCGTAAATTCTTGTTGTATCTTGAAAATAGACAACCAAAGTGTATGTGTGCAGTGATGAATCGGTCCTTTTCCAACCTAAGGATACGCCTGTAGCCCAGCAACATACGTTGCCTCAACAGATGCAGACCCTTCAGCTGCGAAGTCATCCCACAAATCAGTAGATAGTATGACAAAATCTGCGAGTTTCCCAGGAGATAAAGATCCCAACTCCTTCTCAAGAAAACATGCACGAGCAGCTGAAATTGTATACCTGCCACACCGTAATGGCATAAGATTTCGATGTCAAAACATGATTAGTAATGCTAGATATAAGCCGGGGCGTGCAAGTCTCATGTAGTCCCTTTGAAATATATGAAAAAGGACACTGAACAGCTGAAAAAAACAACCACTAAACTAAAACAATAAAACACACAACAACAAACAAGTATTGTATATCATGAAGAAGCTGAAAATGTTCCAAGGTTCAGATATGCCAATATTGCTTACGCCTTTAATGCATCATTCAGTGTAAGGCACTCTGATGGAATCCAAGCATCATTCCAAGCAGGAGGTATTCTCTTCATAGCTGTTCTGACCCCACCTAAAGGATTAATATCTGCAACCTGAAACAAGGGCACGGCCTAATTCTTTAGGGAGTAATTCAGTTAATACCATGTAATTTAAGAAAAATTTCAGAGTTCTGTAAGCATAATATCCATTAATTTGAATGGGTGTCATAATACTTACCGGCCAGTCAGAACCAAATGCCAACAGCACATTGCTAGCTAAAAGTGACCGAAACAGATAAGATTCCTTTTGAGCCCTGTCTAAACCAAGTTTTCTTGTAGCAGAATCGGCATCATCTAATAAGTGGTCTGGCTGTTCAAAATTTGAAATCATCAAATCAAACTCAATAGAAGTGGAAAAGAATATGGTAGGATATCAGAAGTATGGTCGAGTGGTGATCTGTTATGTCAAATAGTTCTGATTTGAGTAGCAAAAAGCCACAGTGAAGTGTGGGAAAACGACAGAGAGGAATTGATCTACTCGAGATGATTCCATCCGGGAATGTAAGACTATAAAGGGGCATGACACAATATCTGGCAACGCCTAAATTTTGGGTCAATGATAAGCCCTTAAAATCAAAGGAAGCCTTTCTGTTTTCTATATTTTCCCTCTAAGGACTTGTAAGATACTTGCATGCACTTTGAACTGTTTCCATATCTGATAAAACCAATTTTGAGCACAAGAGCAACTAAAAGGAGGAACTACAGATTCCAGTAACTAAACTCAGCAAGATATACAGCACGTTGTTAATTGTATGCTTTAAATCAGAAATCTTAATGCAAACAAAAAATAGCAAGCACCTGCAGTAATAAGAAATAAACGAGAGAGCCTATATGACAGTTGAAACAAGAGACCTGGACTGAAGCAACAATCCCTAGTCGACCAAATCGAGAAGTAGCCCCAGGTGCCAAATGCTGGGCATGCTCAATCTGAAAGTAGAGAAAGATCATTGTCAAAAGAAGGAGCTTCATTTTAGTAGTTGCAACAAAATATATTTGAAATTGTTGATAATGCTCATGTCTTAAGCCATAAAATTTACCCTAAATCTTCGATCCCTCATTCCATTAGTAGAAACGACTAACTCATGCATATCCAGGATCAAGTCATTTGCCCTATCACCTATAGCATGAATGGCAACCTGAAAGAAAATGAAGGTAAAGCCAATTACACCAATACATATATGGTGGTTTTGCAAGACAAGGAAAGACCTGTAGGCCTGATTTATCCGATGCCAGAGTCATGTTGAAAAGAGTTCCATTAGCTGTCACTTGCAGGCCATAATTGTGAGGCTCATCAACATACGGCTACACAATAGAAGAGCACATCTTAGATAAATTAACTTACTGAGTGTATAAGTGACAATAAAAATCAATTCATATAAAATTTGAACTGATACAGATGGAGTAGCAGATATAAAGTCACCTAACTTAGCTTGCCTGGTCAGTGACAAGCCATGCTCAACAACCATTTTAATTTGATATCCAGGACAACTAGATAAGATAAAAGCTACAAGCCACGCTCAAATCTCCCTTAATTTCTGTCTCCTAAGCTCGGGATTTCAAGAGAACCCTTCCCAAATTAATACAAAATATATGGAAGTGAAATCCTTTTTTTTATGTGATAAAACTTTTTTAATAATCAACACAAAAGGCGCGTCCAAGTACACATGGAAAGTGGAAATCATAAGCGGACTCGCAATAAATAAAGGGTCTAAGAATGCCAACACATTTCTGTTCTCACCTCATAAAACAGTGCACTATTAGAACCTAAAGACCCATCAGCAAAAGCCTTTACACCACCCAAGTAAATCCACTGGCTTATGACGCGGCCCACTTTTCCAGTTAGATCCTAAGTGGGAATTAGAAAACTTAGTGAGAAACATACAAATAAATTTTTTTGAAGTAACAATTACATTAAGAAGATAAAGGAGGAAAAACCACGCAGGGATTATGTTTCTTGTGAACAACAAAACAATAATATTTTCTTTCTCTAGATCAAACTGATCAAGTAACAACATAGAATTTTTAACTTTTAATAACCACAGCAGCAACACCAGGGAAATAATGAAAAAACGATTATTCAAAATAAAGCCATTTAAAAATAATGTTTATCTTTTTAACGAAATGCTAAAACGCACACAGCACACAAACCATTAGAAAATAAACAAAATGCCAAAACATAATAAAAAATTTTCCCTCATAACATCAGATAGGGTGGGTGAATCTTTAGGCAGAAGAACCACTTTGACACCTCTTGGAAATCAATGTCGTCCACAATAATTTTAAGTAGAGTCTAAAGCTTTGAACTTGATTAATCCACAACCATGTATGTTAAAGATATTGGCATAAACACAGCTAAATCAGAGTGGAAAAGTATATTTGTGTTTTGAAATTGTTCTTGATGCCTGTTTTACCTCATTTGTATAAAGAGTTACATCGGTTTGTCAGCCATGCAAGCAAAACGTAGGAAAAAATTATTTATAATAAACCAGTACTTCTTTCAACCAGCAATGATATGAAAGTCATACAAGAAGACGTGTCCATGTTTCCAATGGGAAAAATAAGCAAACCCGGATCATCATCTTCCCAGTAGCATCAGCCCATTGATATACATCTGGAAAAGTTATAACAAAGGAAAAAGTGTGACAGTTAAAAGTTATTATCATCATAATATACTATTGCATATGAAAACATCCCTGGAATCATAATTGTTAAAATATAGAATTAGACCAGCTTACAAATTTTGGAACTATACATTGAGAAAAGAGATGAGAAAAACTGCAGAGACTGGCAGTTTTCTCTATTTATATTACTACTTAAAAAAGAAAAGTACAATATTGCCCCTATATTCTAACACATAATTATCTGGGCATCGCTAAACTAAATTCATCAATCGATTAAAGGGTGCATTTGGTTGTCCCATGGATTTTAGTATTTTTTAACAATTCTTTTATTATATTGAACTTGCAGGTGAAGATCACTTTATTTTCTCTGACTGCAATTTATCAATTTATGGATCTTAATTTTTTTTTTTAACATTTGAACTTCATTCAAACTGGAAACCAACAAGATACAAATTAAATGAAAGTCCTCTGTCAATCTAATGATTGACACATGAATGCAAATACTTAATCTATTGAATGCTTCATTTTATGGTATCTTTTTAACGATTATTCAAAATAAAGCCATTTAAAAATATCATGATGTTCTAACAAAATTTTGGTAATTTTGACTGACTCCATTTTTATCATATGAGCCCAAGAAACATAACAGATAAGATATTTATTTATGTGGCATCATACGAACTCTCAAGAGATTCTAACTGAGACCTGCAAAATCTTCCCAAGAAAGCTCTGGTGACGCCCCGGGAAAATATCTCCCAAAATCAACAACTGTTGTCACACCCCTCGTCAAAGCAAGATTGCTTGCTCTACGCAAAGCTTCCCTCCTTTCATTTACAGAGACCTCGGGAATCCAAGGTAGGAGAAGTTTCATAGCAGAATCAATCAGCAATCCAGTAGGTTCTGCATGACAATCAAGTATGCAATACAATTTATTTATTGTAGCAGTATCAATGTATTTAAACATGTAAATCTTGAGATTGACTAAAGTAACATACATCGTTAAGCCATAAGTCGACACATTGCCTTTATAAGACCTTTATCCTTATTAGTTGAGTGGCACATATAAGGTTTGAGTGTAGAATCCATAAATATGGGAACTTCATCTACTATCAGATTAACTGAAGCAGAAGAAATCAAACAAGGGAGAATTTAGTGGTAAAGGAACATGCAACACTAATTGGTGCACAACATCAGGAGTTGGCCATTTATTTATTTTTTACAAGTAAAAGAAAAAAGTTAAAAGGGGTTGGCCATTTATAACTACCATAATTATTTGAGTGGCATTAGTATGTTTTCATCTAGAAAACGTTAAAAGGAAGGAAACAAAATAAGGGAGCTTCAAGAGACTTAAAACTTGCTATGTAAGAGAAAACTTGAGGTTATGGCCAACATGACGGTTCAATAAACCAGAAGCTTTGAGCAGTTCAGAAGCATCTCAATGCAATTGAATGATATCTGCCATTACCTCCACCTGCAGTTCTTATTATAGTTCCACCTTCAGGATCTTCTGATAGGTTACTGATTCCAGACAACTTTAGTGCCACTGAATTAGCCAAGGCCATATGACCATCCATCCTTGACAACCAAACCTGTGTATAAAGATACTTTAGGTAGGTCCACATCACTCTGGTTGTTAGTTTCATCATAGATGCCAAAACAGATGAAATCACTACTTACAGGATTGTAAGGTGTAACATGATCAACCCAAGAAGCCATTGGCAACTCTCCTCCCCATAGATCATTATTCCATCCACCGCCCAAAATCCAAGAACCTTCTTTTGCATCTGAAATTTCTGGTCAAGCATTAACATTTGGAAAAGCTGCATGAACTTGAAAAAGCATAAGAAAAATAAATTAATCAATAACCCTCTTCAATCATCACTAGTTAGAAATTAGTCCCAGTTAAAGATTCTCCCTGTCCACATCCATGGTTATCCAACTAAAACTTCTTGCACTAAAGTCTCGGATCAGACTATTTTTTTGTCCATCATACAAAAAAATCGAAATGGAAACAATGAGGATTAGTAAATCTTTTCTAGGCGTAAATCATTGGACATGCACTTCCTAGTTTTTTTCATTAACAAATATGGGTTCGTCAAGTTAAATAGAGATACTCAATTGCAAGTTAATTAAGTTTCCCAAGTTTTCCTTTTACTAGTAGGGAGATCTACTAGAATAAGTTTAATTTGCCCATGCAAAAGGTTGAGAGGATGCGACAACACGGTCGAAACATGAAATACATTGTGCATTTATGTCATTTAGGTGAGAGATGAATTGATCAGCCACTTTTCAGAAAATCTAATAAAATTACATGCTTATCTTATTAAGGACGGGGAAAATTACTCATCGCTGCTTCGTTGACCTTTCTCACAAACTCATCTTTCTGATTTACACCCCGGAGGTCCACCCGAATGATCTGTTTTTCACTCATGAAATTTCAGCTTAACATAAAGACTTTGATCCCATCGGTGGCAACAAAAATCATATCACAAACGAAACTAAGATTTTGGGATAAATTGGGCAGAAAAAATTTATAAGTAGCAGCCTAAATACCAATGGGGGCAGGGGAAGAAACAAACAAAAAAGTTATGATGAAAAAAAGTCATCTTTGAGACTGCTATTTCTGATCTAATAACATCTCTTCAAGTGAAAAGACATGACAGAAATTCTGATTTCTAATGCCCTCAGGAAGGATATAATAAATTAAGTCCTATAGATGTTTGTGTAACTTACCTATACAAAAAATAGAAAAAAAGACGTTTGTTTGTAACTTAGTAGTAGTGGCAATGGTATTTATTGATAAAAGAGGCAAGGCATATATTATTGATGAGACTAGAAAATTTTGATCAAGCAAAAATGTTTTTCATGCTATATTTAACTGTCTAGCTCAAAACTCAGATTCATCGGAAGTAATACAATCTCTAATTATAGAAAGCCTCTTCTCGGTCCATTCATCACAGAAATGTTAGAGGGGAAGGACAAAGCAAGCAAATTGGGAGCAGAATCAATTCAGGGTTGAGGCTTCTGCTAAACCTGGAGTCCACCAGAAATCAAGTGCACATGGGAATCTATAAATCCAGGAACCACAACTTTTCCTCCGAGATGTAAGTGTTTAGTCCCATATCCTGCCACTTCCTGTATTGATATAATTAGTGATGAGACTAGATACTCTTATAACTAACACAAGTACCAAACTAGGATTCGATTTTATGAGACAACTAACAGTTACAGAAATATAAATAAGTAGACAGCATAATAAGCTGTGCACCAAAATGAAAAACAAAAAGGAGACTGGCAGACTGCCCAGCACGGGCCACCCCTAAATCTCATCAAACACAAACAAATGGTTCACAAAAATCTCAAGAATTTACAAATTTCTTGAAAAAATGAGTCAGTTTTTTTTTTTTTTTTTAAGTTTATGTGAAATTATATTATTTTTTGTGTTTTTTTTAATGGAAAACTAACTAATTGATTAAGTCTTTAAGAGATGTCTGGATGAAAGTTTATTTATTTATTTAAACGTGAACATATAAGATACACCTTTTCTACTCTTTCAAACACAGTCTCCACCTCAATCATATTCTCTAACCGTCTTCTTTGATTTTTTTTCAATAAATTATCATCACTAAGTTCTCCAAAGGCGAGAATAAACTAATTACAAAATGCTCCTAGCTTCTTCAAAACACAAGACATGATGAACATGTATTTACATCTTCGCATGTGCTTGACCAATAGTTATATGATGCTAATAATGGAGGACCTGTACGAAGGAATAGTTGCCAATACGGAGAATCCTGCCGTTCCGAACCGCCATGGAGTCGGCGAAAGGGAGAGTGTCATCGCTCGTGAATATCACAGCATTCGCCAACAACAAGTCCGCAACCGGAAATGACGGCGACGGTGTCCACCATGCTCTAAATACGACGGCCAAGATTGCGGCAATTGAGGCCCAGACGAGTGGGTAAAGCCTCATGGAAATCGACTTTGAGAGTGTCGCAGTGTGAGATCTTCCTTAATTTCGAGCTGTTTTACACGGAGTGACGGAGGCCCAAGAATCGCACACGTGGATAAGTAAAGATTAAAAAATAAAAATAAAAAACTGGAAAAGAATGAAACTAATATTAATATAAAGACTCGTGGGCCTCTCTGCCCAGTGATGTTTTCTTCAGGATCATAGGTCCATATAAAAGTTCTTGACTCATATGTGAGGCCCATAATAAGATCACCATCATTTTAAAATCCAGGACTCTTTGGGCTGTAACAAGTAAAGTGTAAAATAATTATCAGCCCATTACTTGGAACTCCAAGCTAGCCATTTAGTCCTTTTTTATTTTTCCAAATATTTTTATCTCATCTCATTATTATTATTTTTTTAAATTTTTATATAAAATAAAATAAATAATTTAATTTTTTCAAATTTAATATAATTTTTTCATATCCCAAAACAAAATTAATATTAAAAAAAATATATTATAATAATATATTATTTAATTTTTAACTTTTATTTATAAAAACAAATCAGGCCTTCGAGTTCTACTGGTTTCAAGGAATTCAACGACTTTATGATATTTTTGATGTAATCATGTCTACCTGACTCCCATAGTCACCCTTATGTGGCGATCATGGAGCCAACAATTCCAGAATTGGGGTGAGGTCCTAATTATATATATATATATATATATATAGGAGGGGACAGTACTTTTGGATGGGATTTGAATGTTTATAAGCAAGTAGTTCATAATAGTCATAATTTGAATTGTGAAAATAGAAAGAAATAATTCATGTTACCCTTAGACGTGACATCACTCACTGTGGTCAGCAGTACTACACATGATATATACTTCTCCAGCATTCCAACTATTATATATATCCATTCCCTAAAATTAAGATCATAAATTTTCATGAAACTGATCGATAAAACTAATATTGATCATGACTATCAACGATCTCAACATTAGTTAATGTGCATTCATTAAAACCTATATATATATATATATATATTATAGTTTAATTATCAGCTTCCTAGTTAGATAGGCCGGTGATCAAGGTGGTCGAAGTCTGCAATCCCTAGCTAGCCAAATGCAATGATCTCGGAGGTATACTTGGTTTTGATCATTCTAGCAAGAATATATATATATATATGTAAAATATTTGTTTTTAGATGCGATCATTATAAAAAACATACTTATTTGTGATCTATTATTTTTAGTAAAATGATTATTTATAATAAAAATAATTTTATTTTTGTTGTAAATAATAATTTTTGTCGTAAATAATTAGCGTACGTTTTTTTGTAGCTGATATAATTAAGAAAAAAAGGTAGGGCGCTGCTGCAATATGCTCTTATCTAGGTCATGCAGGATGCATGCATGGAATGATCGATCTAGGTCGTGTTGATTGCATGAATATCGGTAGAACATGCAGAAAAAAGTTGCGATCTGATCAAAGCCTATCCAATAACCTCCATATATTATATCCATAGTGTAGTCGGCTCAAAGCACACTATTGCCGGCACGTACGTACGGGCGCATGCATCTGATCAGTGGGGCCGCAGCTTTCTCAGCATGCAGCTCTCGGCCTAGACGTACCGATCGGCACAGTAATGAACAGATTCAAGGTACGTACGTATATCTCATGTTAATATGTTTATTACAAGTCATAATTGTAGAAACCCATATACATATATATATAGAGAGAGAGAGAGAGAGAGAGAGAGAGAGACAGAGAAACTCATAATCCTATAATTATCTCCCTCAACATATATAATTTCCGGCCATTAATCGGCCAGTACATCTTCGACACCGGCCGCGCGTCCACGAGCTTGTTAATATATAATTGGAACATGAATTTGGATGCCAGTTTTATCAAGGAGCTAGAGTTTCTGGCAGACAGGAAGGGCAATGCATAGATCATGATCTATACATCATGACTGGGAAGTTAATTTGTTTATAACCCCACAATGTGGATGATGGACCCTTTTGAATGTTGCTTTGAATATTGATTGATTTAAGTGCTTTGAGGACTTATAATGGAGCAGAAATTGTAGTAAAGAGCTTGTACATTTGCGAGCAGTGCATTGATTCTGGTCATCATGTGCATGTGAAGCCGCAGTCGAACCTAAGAAACATTACCATTTGCTTGGGGGGTCGGGGAAGATAGATAAAACTATTAAGTACTCAAACTTCATACGAATACTAATTAAAGTTATGTTTGAATGTTAAATTGAGTTAAGATAAGATAATTTTTTTTATAAATAGTAGTGAGTTAAGATGATAAAATGAGTTTTGTACGTAAAACGAGTTGAGATGGTAGAACGAGTTTTGAATGTAGATCTAGTGTATAAATAAGTCTTGAGTTGAAAAAGATTGTGGGTTTTATACTCTCAAATGTAAATAAGTTTTAAATTGAGTGATGTTTAATGATTTGAAAATTGTATGTATAAATAAGTCCTAAACTCAATTTAGATGAACTCACCTGCTTCATGTTCTAAACGTAGCAATTGTTTTGTCAATATCTTGTGTTTTTTTTTTTTCTTTTTTACCATTTGAGGTCTTTTGTGAGTGAATATTTTAGCCCTAATATCTGGAAGCACCTTCTGCAATCTGCACCGTCCCAAATGGTAACGGCGAACTTGTGTGCATGAGCCCCATACCACATGAGGTTTGATTACTCTTGTGTCATGCTGATGTCTGCTCAAACCATTTTTTTTATAGGGTCTCATGCCCAAAACCATTTTAATTAGCTACAATGTAATAATTTCTTTCTACTAGTAGAGTCCAGCACTACTTTTGACCTACTAATTTTACGAGTTTTATACCAATTAGAGTAGTGATTAATTAATTAAGATCAGCTTCACCTTTTTTAGTGTGGCTGCGTGGGCCATGATCTTGACCTCATTTCAAAGATATATATATATATATATATGTATGTATATATGTTACAGGAGTGCAAAATGATCATTGAAACATAGAACATATAAAATAATATTCTTTGAATTTATGACATGATACATCACTTAACAATATACTTTTTTAGGGGAAAAAACTAATTAATCAATTTGCTCATGATTTGATGATCACACCAAGGTACCATGCATATATATCCGCACATATGGTTTAATAGTGGTGGTAATTTGTATTGGCAGGTCGTATTCTTGTCTGGTTAAGTCATGCATGGATATTCGATTATATATACGGACCAGTCCGAATGCGACTAGTTAAGTTAAATGGGTTAAACCTTCAAATTTTAGTACGACCCATTTAAATAACATGATGTCGTATTGTATTACTCATTTTGATCCTTTTATTAATTAATTAAAAATAGTAGGTCAATATAATATACTCATTTCAACTCTTTTATTATATATATATAATGGGTTGAACGTCTAATCTGCATAACCCATTGACCTTATTAATATAATTTTATATAAAAAATAAAATTTATATTTATCAGTATTCACAATATCTAAAAAAAGAATAATTTTATATTGAGTCGATTTTAGAGAGTCAGCATTGATTTAAAAAAGATTTCCCTAATTTTCAACCTTGTTTTCAACTCTTATATATATATATATATATATATATAAAAGCAACAGATCAACTTATTAGATCCATAAAAACAAGATTGAAAATGAGAATTTTTTTTTTTTTAAATTGAATCCGACTCCCTATCGACTACCTTAAACCGACTACAAGTCTACATGTAGATTTACTCTTAAAAAAATAACAATAAGACTAGCTATCACTAACAAAAAATATAATCAATATTTGTTAGTTTTTAACCTATATTAAAATCAATATTACAAACCCAACAATAATAAATGAGCAATGCTATGGGTAAAGGCTCATGTATCTTTTACGAAGTCGATGACATGACAAAAATGTCATATCAGTTTAAGCTATTAGGACAAGTGGTGAATTTCTATATAGTATCAGAATATACTACATGACGAATAGAAGCTTACATTACTTATCCCGTGACAAAAATCAAAAAAATTACTAGCCTGCACAAGAGGGATGTTGAAAAATAAAATCTCACATTGCCTGTAAATAAGATTTTAGATGTGCTTATAAGTAATGTGTAAACATCTATTGTTGAATCGATTTTATGAAATGAGTTAAACTTATAAATTTCTACAATGGCAGCTCCAATCAAGTTTGAGTACAAATATATTAAGTTGATGATGTTTATATTAATAATTCTTGTGCACCAGCCTGATCATCTCCATCTAATTCTACAATATGAGAACTTCAATTTACATAAATGTTTTGATGTATTTGATTCGATATATAAAAGTAGCTAGCAATGAGCTGGTATCTATAATTAGTCACACTCGTTGATTGATATTTGGTGTGGCTTCCGCTCTTATGCAGTAGCTTATATTTGGGGAATGTTAGTGGAATTGAATATTTATGTGTTTGATTTCTAGGGGTTGAGTGGATCAACGGATCGACTTGATCTTTTATGTTTGCGGCAATATCCCTTAAATCGTGTTAATTCCAATTACTCTAAAGTCAAAAATAAAGACATGATATATATATATATATATATATATATATATATATGAAATTAGGAACGTCGTGATCGCGGTAAAACTTAAAAAGCACAAAAGAAAAAACACGTTTTAGTGGGCTTTGCAAATGCACAATTAATGATAATGAAGTAGATCATGGTAGCTAGGTAGTCTTCAAATTAATTGATTAATTATTAGTTTTTGTTGCCGTCGGCAGATCCCCTAATTAATTAAGCAATATTTATCCAGGTTTAAAATATCTAATCTTATAAGTTTCAGACTAAATTAAATCCCTTTTTAATAAGTTTAATCCATGCACGGAAATAATGAACATGCATGTCTCATGTATTTTTAGATCCAAAAACAAATTACAACTAATTTATGGAACATCTTGCAAGAAACATTCTTAATTAATTATTTTTATTAATTATATGTACATAAAATTATTAAAGTATTACAGATACATATTTTTCTTGTAATATGTTTCCTCAAATATTAATGTCTTAACGCCGGCCTAAGAACGATAAAACATAGCGTGAATGGATCATGGATCATGTCTTGATCATGAGTTCAAAAATATTACGCTTTGCATTGAAAAAAAGGAGAGTAGAGACATTCATCAAATTAAAAAAAGTTATATTTTATTATCAAGTCGGTTTGTAAAATATGCTATGCACACGTTACTTAAGCCCCGGGATCGTTACATTTCATCTCATTATTATAATTTTTTTAAAATTCTAACACAAAATACATAATAAATTAAAACCCAACCTTTTCAAATCTCAATCTAACTTTTTCAAATTTTAAAATAATATTATTATTAAAAAATAATATTTTAACAATATTCATTTATTCAACTTTCATCTAAAATCACTCACTATCCAAAAACCATTACTAATTATGTGCATTACTTTACCAAGCGAGATCGAAGCTAGCTAGGCCAGACGGAAACAAATTACTCTAAATCTTTTTGTTTAAGAAAATATGTAGTTCATATATATATAATGTATGTTCTCCAATATAATACTTTGATAATTGATTATATATATGAATCTCTATATATTTCATTTTTTGTTAAATATTCTATCTGCCCGAGAAAAAATTGTCTGATGAAACAAAGGAGGATTAATATATATATATATATATAAATATATATATATATATATTAATTATATGGTCTTTTTGATCGATTTTATATTTATTATAGTATAGACATCATTGAAATGAAATAGTTTTAAAACTAAATATGCATGATCAAAACTGATAAAAAAAGAATTAGGTTCTCGCATATTTCGAAACATTTTCAATGGACTCCACAATTTTTTAGCCCAAGTAATAAATATAATTCTTTTTCATGTGAATCATAATTCCCACAATATTTCAAAACAAAGTAAGGATTCATATCTAGTTTTCTTTTCACAATATGTAAAAAAAAAAAAAAGGATCGAATCATCCAAGTGATCTGAAAGCTTTGCTTAATTTTTTTGGATTTACAAGTTTTAATGCAACGTGTGTTTTGATAAATATAAAAAACATAAATGCTTGAACTATATAATATATAGAAATTTTAAGAATAATCTTATATATACGTTACTTTATTTTGGCAGCACAATTTGACGACGTTATAACTTAGTATATATATTCGACTATAAAAACAATTTTTTTTCTTGTAAAGAAAATCATGTAACGTTTATATATATATATATATATATATATATATATTAATTTAAGCTCCATGAGCGAGCAGAGTGAGGGGCAGAAAGTTTCATCCCTATAAATATACACATGTGTGCCCATATATCCAAAGGTCTCTAATCTGAAATTTCGTGCATCAGTTTTCAATATGGATAGCTCTGTACCACCGGATCAGTTGATTGGAAATGGTGCCAAAGAGGCAAATATCGAAGTCTCCGCACAGCAAAGAGCCTCCAAGGGTGGCTGGAATGCTGCCATTTTCATCATCTGTAACCGGCCTAGATCTCTTTGATTATCTTTCTTCTTCTAATTCTTTCTTCTTCTCATGATCCTTTCCCTAAAGATTGATCTCCTTTTCTCATGTTTTATTTGTCTGTTTGCAGTCGTCGAGGTAGCAGAGCGATTTGCGTTCTACGGCATCTCCGGCAACCTCATCACCTACCTCACGAAAGAACTCCATCAGCCAACAGCCACCGCAGTTAAGAATGTCAACACCTGGGTTGGTGTCTCAACACTCTTCCCGGTGCTCGGAGCCTTCATCGCCGACTCCTTCATGGGTCGCTTCAAGGCCATTATAATCTCCTCCGCCACTTTTCTCTTGGTAATTTTAATTTCATATAACCAATTAATATTTTCGATCGTCTTTCTTGGTAATTTTAACTTCATATAACGGCCAATATTTTCGATCGTTTAAAAAAAAAGTGAGATTTAGTTATTAAAAAATTAATTTTTTACGTAATATTTACCCACTTTACGACCATAAATATATTTCTCTTCTGGAAGTACTGCGTGCAACTCCATAGGATCCTGTAAACGTTAATGGCTTTTTATACGCGCCGCAGGGGACGGTTCTATTGACGTTATCGGTCTCGGTGATCCCTTTGCATTGTCGTGAAGCATTGTTTTTTACAGCCCTTTACATACTGTCCGTCGGCGAAGGCGGGCACAAGCCATGCGTTCAAACCTTTGCGGCCGACCAGTTTGACGAGGACTCGCCGGAGAAGAGAATGGAAAAGAGCTCGTTTTTCAACTGGTGGTATTTAGGGATAGTTGCTGCCGGCACTGCCGCCACACTGCTGCTTATCTATCTGCAGGTAATGGGTAACGCAAAAACTAATCAAATTCTCCGATGGATCATGAAAAGTTTCATCTTTTGTTTTGAAAATATCTTTGATTTCCTTCAAATACTTAGAACAGATTGTACTTCAAATATTTATCATAAACTAAATTAACCTGTGCCGACGAATCAGCAACCAGCAATGAAGACAGAGATCTATTTCGCCCATACAGCAGACATAATAATTCTTTCTGAGTGTAAGACTTCACTGATGTGACGTAACTTCCAAAAATATATCAATTTCAATATAATTCATGGTGTAGTTGTGTGTAGATGATTGAACTGGAACATTACTTTATCATGTTAAAGTGTATTGCATCAGCTTCTACTACATTCTAATTGATCTTATTTTCAGAAAAGGCAGAAGAAGTAAATAATTTCAAGACTGAATTAACCCAAAATGTCAAGATCTTCATAATGTTGTACGTGATGTACAGGACAATATTGGGTGGACCTTAGGGTTTGGAGTGTTGGTAGCTGTTTTGGGAGTGGCCCTGGCAATATTCATGCTAGGAATCAAGAGGTACCGGAAGGAGCTGGGTCCCGTGGGGAGTCCATTCACCAGGGTGGTGCAGGTGTTTGTGGCGGCGACTCGAAAGTGGCGAATGAAAACGACGTGTGATGGCCGGGATCATGTGTTCTACAACCAAACATGTGGCACTCACTTGGATGGTCATCAGCATAACACGCGAATTGTCGCTCGGACTAATCAATTTAGGTACTTATATTAACGAGTCAATATCCTTTCCTAGTATTAGTGTAGTACTTAATTGTCGAAGCAAATCAAACGTCTTAAGGGCCGTTTGGATATAGAGGAGAAATAAACTCATAACATTTCAACTCATCCCAATTTTTTTCAACTCAATAATTTTCATTATTATTTATAAATTATCTCAACTCAGATTTTTACTATCCCAACGGATCTTTAATCAAATTTTATCATACAAATTTTGAGAAGGACATATAAAAGACCCTCTGCATAAGTTAGTTTACGAGTAAATTATTTAGTCTTCTTTATTTTGCACTAAATGAGTTGTATATATATCGTTGATCAAAGGCTTGGGTTGACCAGATCCGATCGAGCTTAATTGACAAAAGTTGATAGATGTAAACGATTCATGGTTTCTCTGATCTTTTCAATTGGGGACGTAAGACGTTTATGATCACAAGACAAGGCAGATCATTAAGGAAAGAAGAAACATGAGTTTGAGAGAGAGAATTTAAGGCATGCACATGCATAAAGAAAGTACTAATTCCGTTAAATTTGATGTATATCTCTTTAGGGAGGATCGCCTTGATTTGAAGAGATGATCTTTGAAAGTTTTTGCAAGTACAGAGACAGAGGTACAGATGGAACGACGTGACAAAAAAAAAAGTGTCGGATAATCTAGTATTAGCTAGATTAGGACACAATAATTCAAGTGCAATATATAATGAAAAATATTATTTTATAAAATTATTCTTTATTTAATATTTATTATAAAATATATTATATAGTTATATTGTGTGTATCACTTCTAATATATAATACGTAATAGTTCAAATACTGTCAGCTAGATATTTTGATATTTATCTATTTGAAATTGTCAAGAGTAAACACTAGTAATATATAATATTATTTATATCTCTCTCACTTAAAAACTTATATTGCATTATTTTTCTTATCTTTTTTTTTTTAATTTTTAAAAGCCTATGATTTATATGATCACTACTTGAGAATTACAGGTTTTTGGACAAGGCAACTATCATAGGCAACATTGATGCATCCAACAAAATCCTAAATCCTTGGAGGCTATGCTCCGTAGACCAAGTTGAAGATGTAAGGCTTGTGCTCCGTCTCATCCCCATATGGTTCAGCTGCATAGTTTTCCATGTAGTCCAAACCCAAACTCACACCTACTTCATCAAGCAAGGCAGTACGATGATCCGGTCGATTAGAACATCCCACTTTCAGATTCCTCCGGCATCACTTCAGGGCCTCACCGGCATCACAATCCTAATAGCCGTTCCGATCTATGAGCGACTTTTCATCCCAATCACCAGAAAATTTACGGGACACCCATTGGGCATTACTGTGCTACAAAGGATAGGATTTGGCCTATTGCTATCCATTCTTAACATGGTTGTGTCTGCTCTAGTGGAAGCTGAAAGGGTGAGCACTGCCAAACAAAATAACCTTTTGGATAACCCAAAAGCAGTAGTCCCAATGGCGATCTGGTGGTTGATCCCACAGTACATCATATGTGGTTTTTCAGATACATTTACTGTCATCGGGCTCCAAGAACTGTTCTACAATGAAATGCCAGAGGCAATGAGAAGCATGGGAGCAGCAGCTTACATTAGTTTGATTGGAGTTGGAAGCTTCAGTACCAATGTTATCATATCTGTTGTGCAAGTAATCAGCTCAAGGTATGGCGAAAAATGGCTTGGCGACAATCTGAATCAAGCACATCTAGATTATTTCTATTGGGTGTTAGCGGGGTTGAGCACTTTGAGTCTCTGTGTTTTTGTATGGAATGCCATGCGCTTTGTTTATAAAGAAACTGTACATGAGGAGGGCTGAAATAATGTGCCAATGGGCAAGTTGAGACGAGAAGGCCATGTTTATAAATGTGTTTAGATGGTACGTACGGTTAATTTTACATAGAAAAGAAAATGTCATATTGCAGACAATGCAAAGTACGATAAAGTGTTTGATATCACAACCAATGGTTGTTTTTTATATAATGGTAGATCATATGTTTGTGTTTGAATGCTTATTGCCTGAAAGAAAAACCAAAGAAAACTTGGAGAAATGAACTATTATTTGACATTGTTGGTGTATATAAATAGAAGCATAAACGCCCCTCAATTACCTAAAGTACTAATTTAGATAGGAATTATACCCCATATATATATGTGTGTGTGTGTGTGTGTGTATAAAAGGAGATATCACATAATTGGTGATCCCATGATCAATGGTACAATCAGCTTACTAAAATGTATATTTCTACATTGGCCTTACTAAATTAGCCCAGTAGTAGATGAAACAATTTGAATAATAGCACTTGTGAAGAGTATTGATGTATATATAATATTTATAATGGGTACTATCGAGTTAGACATGCAATATTAGAGAGATGCAATGTAATGGATAATTTCAAATTACATTATTGCTGAGATCCGAGCCCTCTCGGATGGTCTTACTTTATGTGTACAGAGGAATTTAATCCACATCTGAATTGAAATTGATTTTAAGCTTGCACTTAATTGGTGGGAATTAAAGGGGTCGGTTAGTCCCATGGAGGAGTCAAATGTACTAGAATAAGGCAAAAATGCAAGGCTGCTTGATGGTGGCGAGAATCTATCATTCTTTTAGGAAAAGAATCATGTCACAAACGGATTAGCCAAGTTGGGCTTTAGTGGTCAAGATCAGCCACTACAATATACAAGATTTTTTGCGGCATTTGATAAATCGTTGCGAAAAACTTTAAAATCACCGCAAAAAGTCTCAAAACTCACTTCAAAAACTTCAAAATTGCGGCCAAAAGTCATTTGCCGTGCTTTGAAGATCGCGGGTTAACCGTGGCTATTTGAACGTGATAATAAGCCTAATTTCTCGCGGTAAATGCCTAATTTTTCATCGCAATGTTACTATTTCCGGCAAGAAAACGTAGCAAATGCTACTATTTACGACGGAATTTAACTCTCACCTAAACAAAACGTAACAAAAAGTCTTATTTGTATCATTGAGCATTCTTTGAGAATAATAATAGACTTCTAAAAGATACTCTGGGAGCTATTAGACTATATTATAAGCTGGTGTACACATAATTTGACATAGATAAAAGGTTTTATACAGGTTGATTAGATAAAAGGTTTATACAGGTTGATTAGATAAAAGGTTTTTTTATACAGGTTGATTAGATTAATTAGTTGAATTAATAAGGTATGTATTCTGTTTTGTTTTGATTTATATGCTTATAATTTTGGTATATTGTATAGTACCATTTAGGTTATTCTATATTATATTTTTATGCATAGGTTTGGATGTTATGATTATATGTAACCTCTAAGGTGTTTGATTGTAACCACTTTATTTTTTAGTCATAAGTGAGGACAATTAATAAAATTGAGATACCATTTTATTTCTAAAAAAAAGTTTCAAATAGACAAATTTAGTACATATTTTTTGTAAACAAAAGTGGATCCTAGTTTAAAAGGATAGGTATGTTTTTACACGTTTTATGGTGTGATCCATTTTTCTATTTAAAATTTCTAAAAATCATTACTCAAAATTCTCATGCACTCGAAAGATCTATCTCCACCCGTACACACAGATATTCCTGAATAATATCGATATTTACTGCAAAATGTGTACTGGTCATTATGTCTTTAGCTTCCAAGTCATGAAACAATCAACACCACATTTGTTTTGCAATGAGTAAGGCAAGCATCCATTATTATCATAGAAGAATTTAATTAAAATGCACACATAGAAAAACAGAAAACAACAAATCTATCATATAATAAATTTATATAGTTGTATGATGAAATGTCAGAGGCAATGAGAAGTGTGGGAGCGCAACAGCTTACATTAGTTGGATTACAGTTGGAAGCTTCATTATCAATGTTATCATATCTGTTGTGCAGGCAACCAGCTCAAGGTGTGGCAAAAAATGGCTTGGCAACAATTTGAATCAAACCACCTTGATTATTTGTACTGAGTGTTGGCATGGTTGGATGCTTTGAGTCTTTATGTTTTCCTATGGAATGCCATGTTGTTTTTTTTATAAAGATGTTGAGGGGGGAGAAATAATGTACGAATGGGTCGCAAGTTGAGATCGGAGGACCATGTTTGACGTATTCGAGAGCTAATTTACTTAGAAAAATAAGCCACATTGCAGAGCAGAGTAAAGTCTATGACATATAACAATAAATGGTTGTTTTTTATATGATTGTAGATATATATATATATATATATATATATATATTGTCTGTGTGTGTGTGTTTGTTTTTGAATGCTTATAGTCCTAAAGAAAAACTACAGAAAACTTGGAGAAATAAACTATTAATTGACATTACTCATGTACTTGTATATAACTATAAGTATAAATACCCCTAAATTACCTTAAACACTAGTTTTGATAGGAAATACGCCATATGTATGTATATATATATACATATTGAAAAGAAGACATCACATAATTGATTTCATGATCAATAGTGCAATCAGTTGCTTTATTTTGAATATATATTTTGCTTTATTTTGCATATATATTTTTCATGATCAATAGTGCAATCACATATATATTTTTCACGGTTATTTTCAACTCATTTCATTTTATCTAACTATTAAAAATTTTTAAAATTTTCATACAAAATAAAATAAACAGTTAAATTTTTTCAAATTCTAAATTAAAAACATATTAAAAAAATATTCTAAAATTATTTTATTCAACTAATTTTAACTGTAATCTTCATTCATCTTATCTCATTTACGAAAAATAAACGAGATCTAAATTGGCCCAATACTAGTTCTACATTCAATAGATAAAACAATAATTAAAGTAATAGTGCCTGTGAAGAGTATTAATTTATATATAATATGCATAATGTGTATCGATTTAGAAATGCAATATTACAGTGATACAATATTAGGTATAAGCTCAAAATTCTGTAAAAAAAAAAAAAATGTAGAAGCTCTAAATAGATAAATTTTGTGTAATCTTTTAGTGACTAAAGAATTTATATATCAATTAAGAAGAATGATCAAGAGATTCGATTCCTTTTATTATAAATTGATTTCTTATAAGGTAGATCGACAGAGCATTTTTAATGTACGCTGAGGATCAGTTTCATGTTGCTGATATTGCACGGTGGCAAAAACAAAGGTTGAGTCTGCATTCGCACTTTGATGGATTACTACAATCAGCAACAATCTTGCATGGGTAGTTTACATTCCTTGCTTTCACTTCTGAGTATTGCAAATTACCTACAATTAATATCATGTACAACATGGGTGAATGAGTGCACGCAAGCTGTGTATAATATATTTTTAGAAATAAAGAAAATTACAAAAATCATGAAAATTAAGATTATGATCGGAAGCTGGACCACTCTTACATGAGAATATAATCATGAACAGAACTAAGTAGTTGAAGGAACGTTTCTCCATCTCTTATGTCTTTTCTCTATGTATAGAGTGCTAGCTGTGATTATATGAGTGGATGACATCTACAGTTAATATTGATTTGTATATATAGAACTTTAAAGCATTTCTGGTTAATTATGCAGAATCCCCAAATTTTGCAATAAAATCGTAATATTAATTATTTGAGATTTGATCATTATATTATTAAGGTAGAAAAAAGATAAGTACACATCACTTTTCACATGAACACATTACAAATCTATATTTTGAAATGAAGGAAATTTTGGGAAGTTATCTCATAATGGTAAGGCCACTTTGCCAAAATACTGATCTCATTCAAAATATTTGTTGTGAAATGTGTGGTGTGGATATCATTACTCATTCTCCAACATAATCAAATAGAACAGAAATAAAGTTTCCACACAAAGATGAGTGAAAGTTAGTATATAGATTACTATCATTTTTCTATAGCTATAAGGTTTTTACCTTATTTAGCCCCCAAATACTGAAATTAACTCTCCCAAAAGTACGAATTACTATGTTGTAGAATAAGAAGAATACTTAAAAAATGCCTAGAGTACAGACTTCCAGTGTAGATGAGTACGATGTAAGCTACTGCATCTTTTCTTGTGTAGTGCAGTGACTCTACCCTTGGTATGGACCAGCCCTCTAGTAATGATTTGTCCATTTGCTTAACTTTCTCTATACGTCTATCCTTTAAACCCTTGAAAAATCTGACTACCCCAGACTGTTGTGAGCTCGAGACCATATGTTATCAGCCCATTTCTTCTTCTTTTGACGGAAAAAACGAATCACTTCCCAAAGAAACATTTAACTTCCAAATGAAACTCACGTTGCTGAGCATCCCTATTTCTCGAGTCTCTGTTCTGAGCTATTTCTTCTTCCTATGGGGTACGACGTTACTGAGCTATTTCTTTTGAGCTTTCAAGTCGTCCGACGTCGGTGCCAGGTTCTATTGACGTTCTAGAATCTAACTTATAGTTACAACAAGCTTATCTTTATGTTTTTTATAATTTAACTTACAACAAGCTTGTTCTAGAATCTACTTTTTCTTTTTTTAATTAAGTTTAGGTTTTCACTTTTAGCTTTAGCATTACTCTCATTGACTCAAATTGCTACTCTCATATAATAATTTAAAGGAAATAAATAATAATATTAAATTATAAAGTTAAATAAGAATATTTGTTAATTGACAAACTATATAAAAGAATCTAACAATCTTTTAGAATTACTTAAAATATAAAAAAATATGAGCAAGCCAAGAACAAATTATTTGTTGAACTCAAGGATTCAAGTTTCATATAAATCTACACATGGATTTTGATGATAACAAATGAATTCAAAGAATAAAGGAGTTTCAAACTCAAATTGTCCACACAATAGAATCAAGCACATCAAGGAAGCAAGCATGAGCAAGAAGGGAATAAGTTCACATTAAAATCATAGAGTAATTTTGTAAATCTCTTAAAAATTCAAAATTAGGATTAAGGCTCAAAATTAATATTTTATCATAAAGCATTAAAATATATTTTCCACATGTGCATGAATATTTTGAAAATTAAATTTGAAAATTTTGAAAGATGATTGATTGTCATCTTTCACATGTGCATGACATGATTAAATATTTGAACTTTGAAAATTTTAAAAGATGATTGATTGTCATATTTCACATGTGCATGACATGATTAAAGGTTTGAATTTTGAAAATATTAAGATGCTTGATTGTCATCTTTCACATGTGCATGACATGATTAAAGGTTTAAACTTTGAAAATATTAAGATGATTGATTGTCATCTTTCACATGTGCATGTTTTATTTGAATATTTTCAAAAGTGGTGGATGCTTTTCTTGACTTATGCAAAAGGTAGATGTCTTTATTTGAAAATTTTGAAAAGTATAATGTGCTCCTTTTGTCATATGCAAAAAGTAAAAGATTATGTTTGAAATTTTTGAAAAGTAAAGTGTGCTCCTTTTGTCACATGCAAAAAGTAAAAATATTAGATTTGAAATTTTTGAAAAGTGAATGATAATGTTTTTGACATGGGAATCTTTTCAAATTTGAAATTGAAAACTCATTTGCCTATAAATAGCTCACTTGAGTTTTACAAAATTCACAACAAGAGCTTACACATCTATTGCTAAGTTTTGCATCATTTCTTCAAAGCTCTCATTCTCTCTTTTCTAAAGTTTTGAACCTTAATTCTTGTTCTTGTTGAGAGAGATATAGGTTGCGCTGTATTGTTTCTATCTCACTCATTGAGGAGTGTACTTTGATAGTCTACCTACTATCAATTCTTGTATTTGTAAAAGGGTGTGTATAACCCTTGTGTGTGTAGAAGGTGTTCTACACGGGGAATAGTTAAATCACCAAGTGTAAGGTGATTGGAAGTGTAGAAGGTGTTCTACACGTGGAATAGTTAAATCACCAAGTGTGAGGTGATTGGAAGTGTAGAGGGTGTTCTACACGGATTCTTTGGAGCGGTGCTGCTCAAAGGTATAATAGGTTTCTATCTCCACCTAAAGGAGATTGAATAGTGGATTTGGGGATCCTCAAGAGGTAGCTTGAGGCGAGGACGTAGGCAGTGGGGCCGAACCTCGTTAACATACTGAGTTTGCTTTTCTCTTACCCTTACTCTTTATATTTATTATTATTTCATATTTTATTTATATTTTATATTATATATTTGATTTATAATTGTTATTTTTTTAAATACAATTCAATTCACCCCCCCTCTTGTGTTAGTCATCTGGACAACAAGTGGTATCAGAGTTAGAGTTCTATTATAAGATTAACTATCTTTTGAGTTAAAATCTTATGGCTAACATTGCAGCTTCATTTGGTGAAGGTCAATCTAGCAGTCGGCCTCCACTCTTTTGTGGAGACAATTACTCATTCTGGAAAGTTAGAATGAGAATATTCCTTCAGGCTCAAGGTCGAGAAATCTGGAAATGTATTGTAAATGGACCTTATATTCCAACAAAAGTAGTTGATGGAGTAAAGGTTAAAAAGGAAGAAGAAGAGTTTAATCGTGAAGACGATAGACTTTATATTTTGAATTTAACTGCTATGAATTTATTATATAATGCTCTCAATGGTAATGAATTTAATAGAGTAATAACTTGTGCTACAGCAAAGGAAATTTGGGATAACTTGAAAGTTACTTATGAAGGAACTTCTCAAGTCAAGGAATCAAAAATTTATATTCTTACTCATGAATATGAAATGTTTAAGATGAATGATGATGAATCTATTTCTAGTATGTACACTCGTTTTACTAACATCATAAATAGCTTGACAGCTCTTGGCAAAGTTTATTCCAAAGTGGAGATAGTAAGAAAAATTCTCAACTCTCTACCAAAACGTTGGGAATCAAAAGTGACAGCGATTCTTGAAGCTAGAGACCTCAAGAAGCTCGAAGTGAATGAACTCATCGGGTCACTTATCACCCATGAGTACACATTGAAAAGAGGAGAAGAAGAAGGAAAGTCAAAGAAGAGCTTGGCACTTAAAGCTGTTCCACATGAAAGTGAAAGTGATGAAGATGAGGAAAATGACAACAAAGATGAAGAAGTTGCGATGATAACAAGAAGAATTCAGAGGTTCTTAAAGAAAAATAAAACTCCTCCAAGGAAATCCTTCAATAAGTTTTCCAAGAAAGATTCAGGTAAAAATGACACTTTAATTTGTTATAAATGCAATAAACCCGGTCATATCAAGCCAGATTGTCTTCTGCTAAAGAAAGATCGAAACAAAGGCAAAAAAGCAATGAAAGTTATGTGGAATGATGATTCAAGTAGCTCAGATAGTGAAGCAAGCAATGGAGAATCAGGAAATCTTTGTCTTATGGCTAAAGATGACATTGAGGTAACAAATTTTGATAATATTGAAGATCCTTCATATGAAGAATTGCAAAATGTTTTAGAAAAAGTATATGAGGAATTTGAAAAATTGGGTATCAAGTATACTGTTTTGAAAAAGAAAAATTCTTCTTTAACAAACGAAATTGATATTTTAAGAAAAGAAAATATTGTTTTGAAAGATGAAAATTTTGAGTTGAAGAAAAAGAAAACTGATTTAGAAAATATTATTGAAAACTTTACGAATGGAAAAAGAAATTTTGAAAAACTTCTTGGTAGTCAAAGATGTGTTTTTGATAAGGCAGGCTTGGGATATATGCCAAAACAAAAATACAAACCTTATAAAAACTTCTTTAATAATTCTTTTCATAAAAATAATTTTGTTAAAAAAGGATACTATTATAATCACTCAAGTTTTTCATATATGTCACATGCTATTTGTAATTTTTGTAATAAAAATGGTCATAATTATCTTGCTTGTCCTATTAGAAGAAAACATACAATGACTATTAGGGCCATATGGGTACCTAAATATCTTATTTCTTCTAATACTAATAAATAAAGGACCCAAAGAACTTGGGTACCGGGAATTGTTTTTAATTACTTTTGTAGGTATGCATGAAGTATTCTATAGGTAAAAATAAATGATTTTAAGACAACGGATGCTCAAGATACGTGACAGAAGACAAAACTAAATTCATTGACTTCACTTCTAAAGAAAAAGGATGTGTAATATTTGAAGACAATTCAAAAGAGAAGATCATGGAAATAGAAGGAAAGATCATCAAGACTTAGTACAAGATGCAACCAAATAGTGGAAACATGTGAAAGATCATCCAGCGGAATAAATTCTAGGAGAACCTTCACGAGGTGTAAGTACTCGATCATTTCTTAGAAATATTTGTAATCACACACTTTTTCTATCTCAAATTGAATCCAAAATATTAATGAAACTCTTATTGATAAATCATGGATTCTATTTGTGCAAGAAGAACTAAATTAATTTGAAAGAAATAATGTATGGACATTTGTTCCTACACCTAAAAATTATGTTATTATTGGAACAAAATGAGTTTTTAGAAATAAGAAAGATGAGTCTAAAATCATCACTAGAAATAAGGCTCAACTTGTAACCCAAGGTTTCAATCAAATAGAAAGAATCGATTATGATGAGACATATGCACTAGTCGGAAGATTAGAAACTATTCGAATGCTACTTGCATATGCTTGTTATAAAAATTTCAAACTTTTTCAAATGGATGTTAAAAGTGCTTTCTTAAACGGTTTTATAAATGAAGAGGTATATGTTGAGCAACCTCTAGGTTTTGAAAATCATATTTCTCCAAATCATGTTTTCAAACTCACAAAAGCACTATATGGACTCAAACAAGCTCCTAGAGCATGGTACGAGAGATTTAGTGGTTTCTTGATTGAAAAAGGCTTTTTAAGAGGAAAAATTGATACAACTCTTTTCATTATATACGAAAATGATGATATTCTTTTGATTCAGATTTATGTTGATGATATAATATTCGGTGCTACTAATGAAAATATGTGCCAAGTTTTTGCTAAGACTATGCAGGAAGAATTTGAAATGAGCATGATGGGAGAGCTTACATTCTTTCTTGGATTGCAAATTAAGCAAGCAAAAAGTGGGACATTCATCAATCAATCGAAATATATTAAGGAATTGATGAAGAAATTTGGGATGGAAGGTGCTAAGGAAACTAGAACACCAATGAGTCCATCCACTAAACTTGATAAAGATGAAACCGGTAAACTAGTTGACTCGAAGGTATATCGAGGTATGATTGGTAACTTATTATATTTGACAGCCAGTAGACCAGATGTTATGTTTAGTGTGTGCTTATGTGCACGCTTTCAATCATCTCCAAAAGAATCACATTTAATTGCAGTTAAGCGCATTCTTAGATATCTTAGTGGTACAATTAACTTAAGGTTATGGTACCCTAAGCACACATCTTTCGATCTAATCAGCTACACAGATGCAGATTATGCTGGCTATAAAATAGATCGAAAAAGCACTAGTGGAGCATGTCACTTCTTAGGTCGTGCACTAGTTTCTTGGTTTAGTAAAAAACAAAATTCTATTGCACTATCTACTGCTGAGACAGAATATGTTGCTGCGGGTAGTTGTTTTGCTCAAGTTCTTTACATGAAGCAACAACTTGAGGATTTTAAACTTATGTACAATCACATTCCAATCAAATGTGATAATACAAGTGCTATAAATCTTTCAAAGAATCCAATACAACATTCTCGGACCAAACATATTGAAGTTAGATATCATTTTCTTAGAGATCATGTGCAAAAGGGCGATATTGTATTAGAATTCACTAGTACACATGATCAATTGGCAGACATTTTCACAAAACCCCTACCAGAAGATAGACTATGCATGATTAGAAGAGAAATAGGAATGATGCATGACATGGATATCTGCTAGATACTTTTATTTCATTATCTTAAATGACCTACAGAAACTTGAGACGTTTAGCCTCATCATTCAAATGCATTTGCTCTTCATAAATCATCATGTCATCCTTGTCTAAAGGATTAGGCAATCGAAATGCAGAGGCAAGTAAGGATTTTAAATCCTTATTCTGTTGTTTTAAGTCTACTATTTTTTTGTTAGACTCTTGAACAAGTCGTTGAAGAATATCGATCTTCTCATTAAGCTTCTCTATCTCGCGGGTTTTTGACTGCAACCAAGTGGAAAAAGCAACAATGGAAGATGAGTATCGAGTCCCGAGACCCACAAGCTCGTAAATAGCATCATGATCTGATTTATTAGCCAAATCAGTGTTTTGCTGCTTCATGGCACTTACAACAGATGCAGAAATAGATTGATCACGAGAAGCACTGAAGGAGAATTGATGAGCCATTAAGATTTTGTAAAGTGAGAATGAAGATGAACTACAACAATGAAAAGAAGATTTGATGTGGATTAGATAAAGCTAAGGATTGCTTTTATAAAGATGGAAATAAGTAGAAGACAAGCTGTCATCTCTTCAAATCTTACTTAGTCAAGCTTACAAGATATGCCGGATGCATATTGTCAAAAATTACCGAACTAAGCTAGCGAGATTAATTATATTTGTCCCTGTTTCTCTCGTGAAACGCTGCCATTATCTGCTGATGTTGACTCTGTGCTTGAACTCTTACTCGTTCCGATTCCTCTATTTGAAGTTTCAAAACACGAGCGAATTCCGTCAAATCTTTATTTTCTTGCTTTAACCTCTTATTCTTTCTGCCTTTATTTGCAAGCTTTTGATGCAGAACAGATATTTGATTGTTAAGTCGACCAACCTCATTTGCCCTCGCTAGTAATCTCCGAGACATGGTCGTAACAGAGGCAGCATATTGAGCACTGAGAGTTCTTGATGCTGCAACAATCTCAGAATCAGTTCTATTTGAAAAATGCATTTCTGCTTCTATCATGGTGTTGACAACCTCATGAGATAAAATGACTGGTTGAGACGGTTCCTGATTCAAATCCGGAAGATTATCAGACGAAATTTTTTCCGCCATTCTATCGTTTTGAATAAACAGAAAATGGATCAATGAATGGGGTGAAATTTTATTTGAGTATCCGACAGGTGAAAACGGTCTTTTAAACAATAACTTTCAAATCTCGATAATATTTAATTTTTCAACAATATCACGCGGATTTAAATCTGCTTTCGCACCGACTGCTAGAGTTAGGCCTCCAACCTTTACAGGTTTTGTCAGATACGCGTGGCTCTACACCGAATTGCCAGAGTTAGACTTCCAACATTTGCAGGTTTTGTCAGACATGCATGGCTCCGCACCGCATTGCCAGAGCTAGGCCTGCAGCTTTTGTTGTTTTTGTCGGGCACGGATGGTTTCAATTATTCAGCTCTTTACAAAATCTCCTTCCGCACCGAATTACCGAAACTAGACCTCCAGCCTTTGTAGGTTTTGTCGAACACGTGTGGTTACACACCGAATTCTCTACAGTCTCTACTAACGCAGCGTTTTATTTATCTATTGGTTATTATAGTAATATATCTTATTGAACTAATTATGATTCCTTTTTAATGATGCCAAAAGGGGGAGAAGTTTTAGACTAGAACATTAACATTGTTTAAATTGCTAAACTTGTTATATATGCTTGGAATTATATTTATATTTTTGCTTGAAAAACTAACGCACATTCTCAGGGGGAACTTAAGTATTCATACAGGTTTCAAGTTCTATCAAGCATTTGTCATCATCAAAAAGGGGGAGATTGTTGAACTCAAGGATTCAAGTTTCATATAAATCTACACATGGATTTTGATGATAACAAATGAATTCAAAGAATAAAGGAGTTTCAAACTCAAGTTGTCCACACAATAGAATCAAGCACATCAAGGAAGCAAGCATGAGCAAGAAGAGAATAAGTTCACATTAAAATCATAGAATAATTTTGTAAATCTCTTAAAAATTCAAAATTAGGATTAAGGCTCAAAATTAATATTTTATCATAAAGTATTAAAATATATTTTCCACATGTGTATGAATATTTTGAAAATTAAAATTGAAAATTTTGAAAGATGATTGATTGTCATCTTTCACATGTGCATGACATGATTAAATGTTTGAACTTTGAAAATTTTGAAAGATGATTGATTGTCATATTTCACATGTGCATGACATGATTAAAGGTTTGAATTTTGAAAATATTAAGATACTTGATTGTCATCTTTCACATGTGCATGACATGATTAAAGGTTTAAAATTTAAAAATATTAAGATGATTGATTGTCATCTTTCACATGTGCATGTTTTATTTGAATATTTTCAAAAGTGGTGGATGCTTTTCTTGACTTATGCAAAAGGTAGATGTCTTTATTTGAAAATTTTGAAAAGTAAAATGTGCTCCTTTTGTCATATGCAAAAAGTAAAAGATTATGTTTGAAATTTTTGAAAAGTAAAGTGTGCTCCTTTTGTCACATGCAAAAAGTAAAAATATTAGATTTGAAATTTTTGAAAAGTGAATGATGATGTTTTTGATATGGGAATCTTTTCAAATTTGAAATTGAAAACTCATTTGCCTATAAATATCTCACTTGAGTTTTACAAAATTCACAACAAGAGCTTACACATCTATTGCTAAGTTTTGCATCATTTCTTCAAAGCTCTCATTCTCTCTTTTCTAAAGTTTTGAGCCTTAATTCTTGTTCTTGTTGAGAGAGATATAGGTTGCGCTGTATTGTTTCTATCTCACTCATTGAGGAGTGTACTTTGATAGTCTACCTACTATCAATTCTTGTATTTGTAAAAGGGTGTGTATAACCCTTGTGTATGTAGAAGGTGTTCTACACGGGGAATAGTTAAATCACCAAGTGTAAGGTGATTGGAAGTGTAGAAGGTGTTCTACACGTGGAATAGTTAAATCACCAAGTGTGAGGTGATTGGAAGTGTAGAGGGTGTTCTACACGGATTCTTTGGAGCGGTGCTGCTCAAAGGTATAATAGGTTTCTATCTCCACCTAAAGGAGATTGAATAGTGGATTTGGGGATCCTCAAGAGGTAGCTTGAGGCGAGGACGTAGGCAGTGGGGCCGAACCTCGTTAACATACTGAGTTTGCTTTTCTCTTACCCTTACTCTTTATATTTATTATTGTTTTATATTTTATTTATATTTTATATTATATATTTGATTTATAATTGTTATTTTTTTAAATACAATTCAATTCACCCCCCCTCTTGTGTTAGTCATCTGGGCAACATTATTCTTTTTTAAAAAAGAAAGACTCGGACAAGTCAAATAGTAATATATATTTAGAGTATTCAGTAATAACGGAACATGATGACGTTTTTATCACTGAAGTGCATCCTTCTAAAATTTCAAGAATGCAATCTAAAGAGATTGATCGCTTTCAACGAGATTGAGACTGGAAAAATGGGTGAGTCAAATTGGTACACTACGAGCTAGAGATACTAGATGGGGATCTCATTTTCAATATGTTTGTAGCTTGATGAGGGTGTTTAATGCTACTTACTCACTTATTAATATTATCTCAAATTATGGATCAAATTATTCTCAACGTAATGATGTTGAAGCAGTTTATATGATATTAACATGTTTTGAATTTATTCTGATATTACATATGATGAAAAAAGAATCACTAATATATTTTATCAATCTTTGCAACAAAATTTTCAAGATATTGTGAATGTCATAAGCCTAGTTTCAACCATAAATGTATCAACTCAAATGTTGAGAGATGATGGGTTAAAGTCTTTGCTTACTGATATTAAATTGTTTTGTGAAAAACACCAAATTATTATTACTGATATGAAAGGCCAATATACTAGAATTTAAGGCAAAACTCGTTGTCAAGTTAAAAGGACAATAATGAAACATCATTTTAGGATTGATATATTTACTGATACAAGACTTCTAATTGCAAGAATTGGCCAATAGGTTTAACGACCAAATAATGAAACTTCATGTTCTTAGTGCTACCTCAGTCCTAAATTAAGATGCATATAAATCATTTAAGATTGATTATGTATGCAAAGTAGGTGAGAAGTTTTATCCATAGGACTTTACTGAGCAAGTTGAAAAATTCCTTTTGAAAATTAAATTGCAGCATTATGAAGTTGATATATTAACGCATCTAAATTTTTAAAATATGTCTACATTATCTGAATTATGCAGATGACTAGTAATTTCAAAAAATTCAAAGACTTATTAATTGATTGAGTGGTTAATTCATTTAGTATTAACTCTTTTTATTTCTACTGTAGCTATTGATCAATTATTTTCTACTATGAAACGTATAAAGATTAGATTGTGTACTTGAATGAAAGATGAGTTTTTTACAAATTATTTGTTAATTTATATTGAAAAATAAATTACCAATAATTTCACTTCAGACATGATAATAGATAAATTTTATTTTATGAAAGATCATCATCGAACTTAAATTGAAGGAAAAATTCTAAATTAGTATTTCATTTTCTTTTCTTTTTAAACTACACATTTTATCAATTGTCTCTCCAAATATCAAATTCTAGTTCAGTTCCTGCATATATATATATATATATATTTTTTTTTATGGCTAAAGTATATATATATATATATATATGTGTGTGTGTTCTTTTCTAAGTAGCCAGCAAATACTCCACTTAAAAAGAATGATCCAAGAGATTCGGTTTCCTTTTATTAATTTATTTCTTATAAGGTAGAGTGCTACAGTATTATTATTACTTCTGGGCATCGACAGAGCATTTGTCATGTACGTTGAGGATCAGTTTCGGTTTGTTTAATCATGAAATTCATCATCTGATCATGAGTAGCTACTACTGCTGTTGCAGGGCGGAAAAAACAAAGGTTAAGTCTGCATTCGCACTTTGATGGATCATCACTACAATCAGCAACAGTCTTGTATGAAAAATTTACATTCCTTGCTTCTACTTTTGAGTATTGTACTAAATTACCTACAATTAATATCATGTGCAGCTGTACTATGAGTGTGTGCATGTAAGCTGTGTGTAATATGTATATATATATATATATATATAAATATAACATGTTCATGCAGAATCCTCCAGATTTGACAATAACATCGTAATAGTAATTAGTTAAGGTTTGATAATTATATAACTAAGGTAGAAAAATGATAAGTACTTATCACTTTTCACATTAACACATTACACAACCATAATGTAAAATTAAGGATTTTTTGGTAAGTTACCTTATGAAAGTAAAGCCACTTTACCATAATACTGATCTCATTTTAAAATATTTGTTGTGAAATGTGTTATGTGGATATCATTACTCGTAAAACTTGATTTGTGGAAATGTATAAGAGATCATCTTTGTCCAAAAAAATATATTAATAATATTTTGGAGTTTGAAAATATTATCCAATTGCATATATTGAGATGAGAAACAAAAATGGAAAAAAAAATTTTTTTTGATTGAACTTAACAAGTAGTTGTGACTAAGAGTGATCTATATCAAGAGCGGGTGGAAGTCTCCTGCAATGTTTATCTAAATTTTAGTGTAATCTAATTAAAGACACACAATGTTTATGATATAATATGTATTATCTCATGATCTCATCACTTAGAGATTATAAATGCTATAATTAATGTCACTTTATGTATATATGTTTTTAAACTCTTAAAATTCAAAATCTTTTTTTTAAAAAAAAAAAAACCTTGCTTCTTACATGACGTATAGCCCCTTTGGCGCACTTGCTCATGACGGCATGGGCACCAAATTACCTAATAAATCATATACGGAATGTAGTTGGTATTAGGAGGACGTGGTTTTCCAGTAGGGGAAGGTGGCAATCGAGTTGCCTTAGGCCCATAAATATCCTTAAGGGGATTTATGATAATTCATAAATAAAATAATTTTTATTTAAATTTATCAATTAAATATAATGAGTATTTACTATTTCCTAACAGACGTACTAATTTACCAATAATAGTTTATGAACATTAAATTAAAAAATTGATCTAACCTACTCCTAGCAGTCATATCATGATATGGCTGCTAGGCATAGTAGGTTAGATCTAATTCTTCCAGGTTTAAAGTTGCTAAGAGCTAACTGTAATTCTATGCAGTAGGAGTGTCAAATCATATTAATGGTTCGTATACGTATTATATTAAAATATATATTATATTATATAGATTAACTTTAATTTGATTCGTTAAATTTATTGTATCAAAATTTTAAATTCTAATACGATCTGTTAATATAACGTATTACGTCAATTTGTTTGGATCCATTAATAAATATTATAAAATAGGTTAACATTTTGAGACTTTTATTAATTTAATATTTCTTGTTTCGTTAGAACATTAGATGGATTAATGAACTAAATTAGAACTTCTTTAAGCATCATCAAATTATGACAAATATCAAGGAATAAATTAAAGGGGTCCATGCAGCAGGCTAGAGGGGCTGCTCGTTGGTTCGGGATGGGGCAGTTGTATATCGAGCCTATCCTATTCCATTTTTTGGATAATTATTCATTTCTTTTGAGTTTGTAATTTAATTTGTTGGAAATATAGATTTCAGAATGATTTATTTCTTTTTTCTTTTTCCTATCCTTTGAAACATTTGGGCTCCCATTTGAATCTAAAAATGAAATGGGATGAAATAATTTTAGATAAAAATAAAAAGTTAAAAAAAAAATATATTATTAGAATATTATTTTTTTATATTATTATTATTATTTTAAGATTAAAAACTAAACTATTTTTTATATTTTTTTTATAAAAACTTTATAAAATTATTCTAATGAGATGAGACGAAAAGAAATTATTCTTATATCTATATGAAAGGCTTGATTGATTTTTAACAAATCATGTCACATAAGCACATAAATATATAAATATCAATAATTGTCTGATTTGTTTTCACAAATCATCACATCTTATCTTAAATTCATCTTTATATTTTTTCAAGTTTTTATATAAAAATAAAATAAATAATTCAATTTTTTAAAATTTTAAAACAAAATTAATTAAAAATACTATTTTTTTTTAACTTTTATTTTATCTTATGATCTCTTAAAACAAACCATGTCTTAGTTATCTAAAGAAACAAATCTGCATCCAGAACAGTGAGGCAAATGTATCAGGACCAAGAAATCGTTAGTTTGCGCCATGAAAGTGCAAGCTATTACAATATTTATTGGACAATTGAAATATTAAATTTTCTGACTTATCATCGTGGCTAAGATTGTCCCCATCACCATGCATGCGTGAAAGTGCCAAAAGCAGCCTGAAAAAAGTCCACCGGCCCGCAGATTTGTAACAAGCCAAAATTTTGATCGTACACGTAGCCGACTTCTATGTACTTCAACGAGGGGAAACATAAAAATACTACGTACGATGAAGAGATATCAATAAACTAGTTTTTACGGTATTTATTGAATATTTAGCATCATTTTTATTTTTATTTTTATTTTTATTTTTTGCGCAATCATTTTTAAAATTTAGTATGAAATAGATAAGACAAATGTTGTGAAATTCATTTTTTGTGTTTTTCTCATTCTAGATCTTTGATTTTTTATTCATTAATATCGTATATAGTCTTTGAGTATATAAATATTTTGTAAATTACTTTAAAAAACAGTAGAGTACTCTACCATTAAAAAATAATTTTTTAATATAAATTTCATGCTTATTTACTTCTTCAAAATAATTAAGCAACATTAATATTTCATGATTACAAATATCATCTCTTTTTCCTTCTTAACCGAAGTTCTCCACAGAAGTCTAAAGTCTAAAGCCTAAATCCAAACAGCGCAGCCTCAAAGATTTGCCTTGATCATTATGAGAAGGATAAGATGGAATATTAGAATGCAGAAGAGGAAGAATTAAAAGCACCTTCTTTGCTTGTTTGCCAATTCAAAAATCAACCTCGAAGATCCGGGAGATTCTGGACGAAATCTGTCGGATCTTGCTTTCCAAACTGTCAGATTTTCCCGAGGAATTTTCCATCACTTTCTGACCACCTCATGTGTTCCCATTTAAAAGTCATACGCTCTTTGCTCTATTCTTACATCTCCTCGTGGTAATTCTGCTCGCCTTCTTATTCTATTTCTTTCGTTGCTTCTTCTCTTTCTTCTGATATATGTGAGCCCCAACTCCAAGTATGGCTGCAAAGGCACATGAGTTCCATGTTCTGGCTGTAGATGATAGTCTCATTGACCGAAAGTTTATTGAGAGGCTCCTCAAAACCTCTTCTTATCAAGGTAATTTGTCTTCCATTTCTTTATTCTCTTGTCATGTACTATTTGGAAGGTATATTTCATTTCTTGTTCCGAATTATGATCAGGATATATATATATATACACAACTAAATGACTTTTTTTTTTGTTCTTGGGTCCATTAATGGTGATGTTTTTTTTTTCATGATTGTTTATTCTTTCTGCGTATGTTTTTTCTTTAGTTACTGCAGTGGATTCTGGTAGCAAGGCTTTAGAATTTCTGGGTATTCATGAAGATGAAGAGAATTATGAAGCAAGCATTCACTCCGTTTCTCCAAATGATGATGAAAATGATCATCATCAGGTATAAGATGTTCATACTAAATGTGTTAGTGCTTTCTGATCTGTGATTGTAAATTTATCTGCATTCACCAATTGATTTTCTTTTTTTTTTGGTACTTTTTTTTTAATGCTCATCCAGGATGTGGACATCAGTTTGGTCATCACAGACTATTGCATGCCTGAAATGACAGGCTATGATCTCCTTAGAAAGATCAAGGTTTGCCTTTTTGTCCACAAATTTGACCTGTTACTCTTTACTCATATTTTTTAGGCAAAAATCTGTTAGGATTTTGTTTGACTTGCAGGAATCTAAATCTCTTAAAGACATTCCAGTTGTAATCATGTCCTCAGATAATATCCCATCAAGGATTAACAGGTAAAAGAAATAAAAATTACTTTAACCACAAATAGATTATACAAAAATAATTTTATAAACTGATATATCTTAATGTGATTCTTCATATTGTAAAGTTACTTTTATTGTAAATTAGATCTAATAAATCACATATAACTATGTCCGTTTGTATAATTACTTTCATGTAATCTCTTTATATTTATAGCAGACTTAGCTGTCTTCTTGTGAGGATTTTTTTTCCCAGTTTAGTTCATACAACTTCATTTGATTTTAAATTTACAAATGGACACTGTTTGATCCAAATTTTAAGTTTGACAAGGTTAAATATGTTTGGTCAGATGCTTGGAAGAAGGAGCAGAGGAGTTCTTTCTGAAACCAGTTCAAGTATCTGATGTGAATAAGCTTAAAACCCATTTGTTAAAGGGTAAAGCCAAGGAATCACAACCCAACATTAACAAAAGAAATATCATGGAAGAAAGGCCCTCACCTGATATAACAATAACAAATTATGGTGGATTGGAAGTGGTCTTAAACAGCACTGGATGATCAGTATGGTAGCAGAACACAATCCTCTCCTCCTCTATCTGTCCACCTTATTATTTTGATCTGTTCTATGGTTGATTTAAGATGATGCGCAGTACAAATACTGAAGCGTGAAGATGGGAAAAAGTGCTACATTTTCGTATTTATGATTCCCTCTGTGGGAACTAGAGGTTTAGAATTTTGAGCATAGGGGCTCAATTGTAAATTAAAGAAGATTATTTCAATTTTGTTGTCTTTTTCACATAATCTCACTTTTTCTTCCTTAATTGCACATAGATCCAACTAAATGTTTGATTTCCCACAGCACAATAACCAGACTGTAGCAAAACCAGATGAAAACGCTCTCAGCCAACTGAGAATTCTATTGACAAACAAATTACAATGAATCTTTGGCTCAACAAAATCCATCTCATTCAACTATCAAAATCAAAGAATAATAATGACAATAATAGAAGGAAAAAAAAAAAGTGGTCTTTGTCTTCTGGCATAGATGGCAGAGCTTGCATTTTGATAGTTTGCAACAAGAATGGCCTACTGAGGTGTTTGGGTATGCTGTGGTGGACCAGGAGGCATACCAGATTGACTCCCAGACTGCAAAAAGGGAGTACAACATATTAGCTTCCAGTAGAGTAATCTACAAGCGGGCCCACAAGCCCTATCACAGGAAACTCTTGAAATAGGACCACCCTACTTTTAGATAAACATAGTGCACATTCCAACAAATGAGACATCCATTATCAATGTTGTCCAGCAAACCACTGCGACACTAAACATGTGGGTGGGTGGGTTTAATATGTGATTTAAGGGACTCAAAAATTTTATGTGGTGTCACTTTTGCGTACTTCTTGCATACTCTAGTAATGTGATTGGCTGCATTACGTTTTTAAAGTATTAAAAAAATAATTCAGCCAATCATATCGTCAGAGTGTGCAAAAGTGACTATGTAACAGAACTCGGACCTAACCCAACAAAACCACGTCATTTTAGAGCCTATGTTTTCCTCTTTCCTCTAAGAAAATTCCAAAAATGATATATCAAGGTGGTAGGGCAGAAGGTGGTAATCAACATAGCAAACACAACAAGCAGAGGCAGGCAGTGACAGGGTGGCAGCCTCGCAAAATGTAAATATGATAATGAAAGATCCTTCCAAAAGAAAGTGAAGACGTGAGATTTCATCGTAGCTTTTTAATGCATCATTGGTTCCCATCACTATTGCCTACTCTAGGTTCCCGTTTCCACTCCACCTACCACAAAAATCAACATCTTCACTTTGGGAGACACCACGTAGATAATTTTGGTCGGCCAAGCAACAAAAAGAGTTGATGTATCTTCATTTATGAATAAAAGTGAAATTTGGCAAGAGATTCATGAAACAAAAACGGCTAAATAAACTAGTAAATTTGATGGTGCTGAAAGTTATGACTTCTTTTTAAGTATGCTTATCCTAAGCAGTTGACAAAAATAACAAAACTAGCTATCCTACCTGGTAGGGATTATAACCTGGCATCATTGACATTTGTCCAGCTTGTGGCTGGTTAAATATCCCACCCCGAGGATACATCTGGGGCCCACCTGCATTTGATGGGACCTGCATATTTGTCGAGCCATTCTGAAAATTTCCAACCTGTGAAGGTGTTCCACGCGAAGGTAAAGATCCTGAGTGCATGGGCTTCATACCCATAAAATGGCCTTGTGGCAATGAAGGAATCTGATTTATTGTACCTTGCATTCCCTTAAGTAAGAAATTATGGCATTAGGTACAGCAATATAAATTCAAACATGTGAATAAACAAAGCAAGCATCATTCCTGAAACTAGCCTTTCATGAAAAATTATTGCATAAAATATGAATTAGAAGTGCACAAGAGTATTTTACATCTAGATGATAGGGGAGATTCATGTTGATGAGTATGACAGTAAAAATACCTAAAGACAACCCATTGAAAGCATAACCTTCTTCCAAAGCTACAGGTCAAATCCAATTACATTAATTTGATTTTGTCACACTTAAAAAAGCTAATAATTCAATGCCACACCACATGGTATCAACACACATCCTAAAAAATAATATGTTGCAGATGAGCCTCAGGGGATACACCTCTAAAAGAAAAGGGAAAAATAAATAAAACAGAATCACAAGAATACAATTAATTTGCCAAAAGAACAAGCCATCCCTTTCATGGTTTGCATTAGAGGTGAAGGGGAAAGGTGTACCACAATTACTAAGCAACGCATGTAGAGTAACAAACAAACTAGTTTTCTTGCTTTTCTGTCTTTTTCCTCTTTTGAAAGCAAAAACTTCTCTAGCAGTGATCAAGCTACACTTGAAATCTAGTTTCAAAAGAAAAGAAGTAAAAATGTGCACAAAATCATACCACTGGACCAGGCAATTGTTGTAAGCCAGGCCCTGATGATGACATTGGCATCGATCCGGGCATTGAAGATGGAATTGATGAAGGCATACCAAGTGGGACCATTTGGGGTGGAGGGCGAGATAAATGGGGATGTGGAAGTAAAGGTAAATGAGATGGAGGCTGTAGCTGTGACAGGTTTGGAGGTGGCATAGGCAAAGGCGACATTTGCTGTGGGAGTGCCTGACGTTGTTGTTGGTGGTGGTGGTGTGGTGGGATCTGCTGTGGCTGTTGTTGATATGATTGCTGCTGGTTGGCAGCAAGAAGGGAGGGATGTGGACCAGGAGGGAGAGGAGGAGCCCCTAAAGGCATTGAAACATGAAGAGGCTGCTTTTGTTCTCCCTGAGCTGTTGCATCAAGAGATTGAATGGATAATGGCATTGCAACTCCAACACCAGGAATAGTTCCTTCATTTCGAGTCAACCCGGGAGCAAATGGTCCTGGAGTTGTTGGCCCTTCAGGTGCTGGGAAATTACCAGTCATGCGACCACCAAAAACAGGGTTTTGCTCACCATAACCTGATACAGATGGAAATGGTTAAGATGATGAAAGATGTTTCTTCTAGTTAAGTATTTCTACCCCAATCACGAACTTGTAGAAAATTTATAACTCCTAAAGAAACTGTCTCAGTGCACATTTTTGTTGTTTGGAGTGGTTGGGGGGGGGGGGGGGGGGGGGGGTGTTTATAACCTTGGTTCTGACCCATGCTAAATTTATCACGAGCAGTATCCCCTGGCCTATTTCTGCACCAGAACTTTGTCGTCTGATCATTGCTACCACTGCAGAAGAAACCATGTATGTTTAGTAAGTGATAGGGCAGCCATTGCTTAATGACACCTGCAGCTGGATGACATATTCATTCACTATAGTGGTAAACAAAAACATTCTGATGCTTTCTACTAAGAATTGATGTAACATGAGGCATTCAATAGAGCTCCTCTTGATCTAACTTATCAAAACTGCCTAACGTGTGAATTGATATCATGAAAACATTAAAAAAACTGCTAGTTCCACAAAAAGCATTGTGGGACATCTCTAACAAGGCACTTTCTAGTTTCTACTCAAGTTTCTTTCAATAGTTGGTTTATGTAAAAAGTCCTTAAAGAAGAGAGCAATAAAGCAATGTGCTCTGCAGGTAAAAAAAAAAAAGCAATGTGGTGATGCCCAAAAATCATAAAGCCTAGTTGAACGGTTTTAAAGCAATAGAAAATTTATGTGCACATATTATATTCTTTCTCAAGCAGGGACTCTTCTGGTCCAGTTGTTCTCTTTTGGTCCATAAACCATTGCCCATAGTTTAATTATGGTTTTGCAAAACTTGGCAGGTTCTCTAATTTCTTTCTCCATCGAAGAAATAAAATAATTAAATGGTGCTCTATATTCACATGCATCATAGAACTCTGTTCTGACAGTCAAAAGTTGGGAAAATAAGAGACAAGCTCACTGAATAGATTATTCATTGGTTAAAATATATAAATGAGGATTGGGTAAACAAGGTCTGCATTCACCTGCAAAGAAGATATCCAATAGGATGCCATGCAAGGTCCCACACAGCATTATCATGAGCATTAGGAATTTCTACCTGAGGAGTTTCATGCCTGTGCATCAGAAATAGTCATAAACATAGAATATTATTAGGTGCCATCACTTTTCTATTTCTTACCATGCAAAAAGGTGTCATAATAAAGGAAGCCAAGGCCTACATTCATTCCATTTGGATAGTTACTACTTCAATATTCATGTATCAAATGTGATTACGAACTTAACATTATTATTTTATTTTATTTTTAAAAAGGTAAATTTTATTGATATGAATGAAAGAAGCATATCCCTTGTCCACAGGAGGTATACAAAAGAACACCTAAAATGCATTCTAGGATCGATAGATTAAGGACAGGAAGTCATGAGCATTGTTACCATTAGCACAATGGCAAATGAAAGAAATTGTATATGTATTTCTATTTGTATATTTTTGTGCATCCATGTTTTCTGTTCTCTCTCTCTCTCTCTCTCTCCTGTCTCTCTGCACAAAAATGTCAGATATTGCCCCAATTGTCTCTCATAGGATAGATATACTCATTTGAATCCTAGAACAGATCTGCATTTCAGCAATCTTACTTCAAGACCAAAAACCATTTTTCATTAACATAGAAAAAGAAGAATAAATCAAGTACAGAGGGCTGTGTTCCCAGGTTTCTACTAAAGGTGACATCCCAAAACTGAAAAGAACAAACCTACTTTAAACAAATGTGAATTCAACAGTTATATCTTATTCTTCTCTTGCCTTTGTCGAATAAAAAAAAAATGAACAGAATTCTGCGTAAATAAGTTTTTTTGAATGCATTACTGATAACCAGTTATATATAAATACCACTCAGTGATAATTTATTGAGTAGCATCACTGCAAACATCTCTCAAATTCTACCTCCAATATATAACACTACCATGCAAATTTAAACTAGGTTACTGAAAAGAAATAGCTTCCCTAGCCATCTCTTTCTCCGTAAAATATGTTCCATACACTGAATGCTATGGAAGAATGCACTGGGAATAATAAATTTATGAAATTGATACTTAAATGGGTCTGAATTAAAAGACTTTACCCCACAAGCCAATGGAAAATGGAACCATCAAAACTCCCACTGACAAAGTATTCTTCATGGAATGGGTGCCAAGCCAGCGCTAACAATTCAAAACAATAATGCAGTATAAGTTTCATTCTCTTACAAATCTCACTACATAGCTTTATCTTATAAAACAAGAGACATTGGTCTAACACTACTGCTAATAGGGGAAAAAAAATCACTAACCTAATAATCGTCCACTACTCAAATAAAAACTCAAATTTAATCAGAATGATTTGCATGGGGAGAAGGCTGTCACTGACCAGTCACATCTTTCTGATGTCCACGAAAAGACTCAAGCTCTTTCATAGCCCTAATGTCATAAAGCTGCAAATACAAGATGAAACAAAATGAAGATCAAACACTCACACAAAGAGGAAAAGTGGAAAACACAGGAAGATGGCTATCACCATTTTTTTTATAATTAATAGCTGATATACAGAGTCCCTACACACCTTGATGATTTGATCCTTTGAAGCAGTTAGCACCCAGTTACCATTTTGGTTCCATTTCACGGAGAGCACCATGTTTTTGTGGCCATGGCTGCAAATAAGACAATAACTCCTCGAAAGAATTCAACTAACAAGCTAGACTGCAGGTTTAACTATGAAGGAATTAGACTAACAATGAACAAAGCTCTCTTCCTGTTTTGGCATCCCAAAGTTTCACAAGGTTGTCTTTCCCCCCTAGAAAACAACCAATCAAACAACAATAAGTATTTCAATTACAGATTAAAAATTCAAATAAAGTTCACAAAAGAATGGTCGTATTCACCTGAAACTAGAAGAGATTTTGTAGGGTGCCAGTCAACACTCTTCACATCCCAGCCATGGCCTGCCTGAGTTCAAACCCCACACAGAAAGAATTCCAAGGTTACATCATGCACATATAACTCTTTTTTTTTTTAAGTAACATCGTGCACATATAACTCATATACAACACATAGATACACAAACAAAACCTAGTTATGGATTCCCTTCAGATTGTAAAAATCTTGAGCAAGAAACAATTTTACATAGAAGAACGGGTAAAATCACATTGCTAACCTAAAGAATTAGAGGACAAATTTGCTAGAAGATAAGCAAACCAGCATTCCCAGAAAATTGGTAATTACAAGTGCGAACCCCAAGATAACTAATAAACATTCTGGAAATCTAACTTTCAAGGATGTGAAAAGAAAATTGTTCAATTAGAATAATTCAAAGTGGAAAAATAAATACAGAGGAAACAAAAAACAAAAACAAAATTGTAAAGTACACATTTTTTTTTTATATAAGTAAAATTTTATTGAAGAAAAAGAAGGCAAAAGCCAGTTACAACGGAACACAAAGCCTATAAAGGCGGTACATTAGAAACAAGGAACTTATGGAAGTCCGTGCCATTAAAGTCCAAGGCCATGGTTCATGTATACAGAGTTCTAAAAAAGAAAAAAAAAAGAAAACAAACAGCTCCTATCTAGTTCTCTCCTTGCAAACTACAAGAACTTGTCTCTAGTTCTCTCCTTGCACATTACCAGACAATGAACGCTCTTCTTGAAAACAAGCCAGTTGCAAACTACACATTCTAACTACAAGTTTTTTCTTTAACTACAAGAAGTCATTCACACTAATGATTTTATTGAGATGTCTTGACTTGAGTAATCATTTCCTAAGGGGTAAGAAAGGTGGAAACCAAGCAACCAACCTGAGATTCTGTTCTACGGTCAGAAATCAATTACCACCCCCCCCCCCCAAAAAAAAAAAGTTCTAAGACACATCATTCAAGTTTCAAACTTCATTATCAAGCTTTATTTATTCAACATATCGAATGTTATTTTGCAAAGAACTATATATTGAGAAACTTAAAAAAGGAAACATCAAAAAACCTTATGCGTTAGTTTAAACAGAGCAAAAAAAGAATGCTGCATGTCCTTGCACATCTTCGGTGGGAGATAAAATCTGATTCAATTGCACATCAGGAATCAATAATATGTTCTTGGAGGGAAAAAAAACCAGCAAAACTAAGGGCAATTAGCCTCTTCTCATTCTGCTGAGCATTCGAAGCACATTACCAGACAATGAACGCTCTTCTTGGCATCGTGCAAAGTCCCAAATTTTAACGGTAGTATCATCTGAGCAGGAGCAGAACTTCAGGTCTGTCCTACAGAAGCTGTGCAAATAGAAATAAATCGTCAATAAGCATAAGTTTCTTGGAAAATACTCATCTAGAAACTATATTAAATACCTTAAGTCCCTGACCGATTCTTTATGAGCAGACTTATTGGCCTTGACATTATTCATGTTGTTCTGCCAGTACCTATGAGTTCCCCCAAAATAACCAATATATTAGTAAATTAGCATGAAATTTTGTTTCCAGACAACAAATCCCATATACATACATATACATATATTTATATATAAACATAAGTTTTGCAGTTGAACATCACTAACAAATTCTATCAAGAAAAATATTTACTTTATCGAGCCACCATCATCACCAGAGACCATCCAGTTGTCATTGTGACTCCATATCATAGATCTGATTGCTTGATCATGGGCCTAGACAGTTGAAAATTACAAAATTGAGAAAAAGAGTGAACATGCAACTAGATGAAATAATATTCATTTTGTTTTAAGAAGTTCATCATTATTATAATGAATCCCGACTCAATATGAACACGCAACAATCCATTGTATAGATATATTGTTTAACGTGGTCACATGCATCAGTTATAAATAATTTAAAAGCACAAATATTTTGGTACCAACTGATTGAAATTATATTCTTGTTTACCTGAAGAATCATTTCGAAATTAAATGACTGTCCATTCCAAAGAGTGAGTTCTCCACTTTGTGAGCCTGTGATTAATCGCCTCCCTGTAGGAGTCCACTTTGGAAGTGGTAAAAAATATTGTTATAATATATTTTTTTGATATTAGTTTTGTTTTGGGATTTGAAAATTTCGTTAGGATTTGAAAATGTTGAATTGTTTATTTTATTTTGTATGAAATTTTGAAAATGTGTAACAATGAGTTTGAGATAAGATGGTTTGGAAAAACAAACCAGGTCGAAGACAACAGCAACAGAACATTCATCCTAAGGATAAAAGAAAGCTAATTTTGGTTTCAACTACATATTTCTCAGCACCTTAAAAGTATTGTTCCTTTCCCTTAAAATAGTCCACATGAGACCAAATGGAGCCCCTTTACCAAACAAACCTTGCCAAAAAAGTACATATTACCAAATATCAATTCCCTTAATGAACCAAGGTAGGATTTTCTTAGGTACACAAGAATAAATATTATTAAAAAAACAGGGTGTAACCACAGTACACTGGGAGTGTCTAATAAATCCACCTAACTAGCATTAGGAAAAGGCTCCAAAATTCCTGAAAAGTAGAAATTAAAAAGAAAAAAAAGTTCAGCTTTTTGGACCACTAGCCAAATATTAAGAAAGCACGAATTGAGATCCACCACTGACTTTTGATTTGGAGGGAAAGTTAGGATTATAAAGACACACACACACATATATTAAGAAGAAACACTTTATAGTTAAGACAAAAGTTCTCGAGTAAAATATAATTTGGGGGAAACTGGTTTTAGTCTAGCTTACCAAAACCCGGTTAATTGAACAACGGTTTTTGTTCAACGAGGTATGCACAAATTTTGCAGTAAAGCTTGTAGATGGATTATCCGAATAGGCAATTGTTGGCAACATCTGCACCAAGGATTAACATAACTTAAAGCATTTAACTATATAAGGAAAATATGCAAGTTCAACATAATGGACCATCATACTTCTAGTAAACCATGTTTTTCCAAATTACAAGAAAAAGATAATATTGACAGATTACGGCAGCTGACTGACATCAATCGCAGCTGCTGGGGTAGGTTGCAATGTTGTCCTATCCCTTGAATCTCGCTGCCACATACGAATCTGCACGGTAGTGTATAGGAAAACTAGTGTTACTCAAGTCCCAATAGTAAATCATAAACAACAAGACACATGATGCCTACGTCCATTGACTGAAATCCTAAGAGTCTGAGAAGAATGAAACACTAGGATATACAAAGTTACTTAAATGTAACAGGCGTTATATATAAATCATACAGGTCCGGTTGAAAGCATGTGGATAGAATAAAATGGAACCACGCATCTTAGGATCTCAGAAAAAATCATAAAACAGATTCAGTAACATTTCATTTCTGTCTTGTGTACTTGGGCTATGCCTTTTGAGTTCTTCAATAAAGTTTTTTGTTAACTGATAAAGAAAAACTTATGATGACACGTTATGACCATACCATGCAAGACAGCCTGTTGATGATAAGGAAAATTAGAGGAACATTTAACCGAAGTTTGAGAATTTCAAAACTATGCACACATGACACTGCTATCCCCGACAAACTTGAAACATTACCTGCATATAACGCACAACTGTGCTAGTATAATCAACTGCCCTCCTTTGGGTAAGCTTTCTCATCCTCTTTGAAGCATAACTATCACCATGAGCTGGAACAAGCATTTACTACTCATTACAAAGAGAACCACTTGACTAATACAAATTTTGTAACAAAATTAAATTGATATGAATTTTTTTAAACAAAGAATTTCAGTTTAACACCGTGATATTGCTTTAACGTACAAAAGATAGGGTACAGGAAGTTACTGTTATGCATATGTCTCTCACATACCTTGAGACTCTCTTAGTTTACGTGATGTGATGCTCATCCCACAGAAAAACCGGATTTTGCTTTAAATAAGTTTCTTTGAGGCCTCATATAGCTTATACCTCATTCCAAAAGTTTGTCTAAATTAACGACAACGAGGTTAATTCCAACGTCCCAAACTCTAAATTTGAGCATTTAATCCTCGAAACCATGAGGTCAGTTGCAATATACCTACAATTAAACTTCTCTCCACATTTCACCTTAAAATGACGTGTTTATCTCAGAGTTCAGAGTAATCAAACACAACAACAAAAACAATGACTTTTAAAATGCAAAAATACGGTGACTGAAACCCTAACCATCGTACGGAGGAGGTGCTTGGGCGGAGGGGTGGTGATAATCTGGGACAAGAGTACTGGAAGACGCAGAGGACTGTCTCATCATAGGCTGCGGGGGTGGGCCCCGGTGAAAGTCCCCGCCTTGCTGCTGATGATAATGCTGTTGCTGTTGAGGATCACCACTGTACATCATCTTTCAGGCGAATTAAACCCTAAAACTAATAAACAAAGAGAGAGAGTGACCTTTGCCCTTGGGCGGAGCAGACTGGATAAAAACCCTAAACCCCAATTTTGCTCATTGGAGAAATGACCGAAGAAGCGGGAAAACACAAAAACAGAAATGCTAGAAGAAACCGGGGCATCAACCCCGACGAGCCCTCGCGTCCTACGTGGACAATTTTCCCCAACGACGTCGTTTGCAATATGACGCATTATCATTTCGCTCTCTCGAATCTCCACTGCGTGAATCTCCTCCACGAAGCTCCCCCTCACGATGCTCTAGGGTTTCGACTGCCCTCCACGAAGCTCCCCCCCCACCCGAAGCTCCCCCTCACGGTTCCTGCTCTAGGGTTTCCGATCCCATCTCCACAAAGCTCCCCCCTCACTCCCTTCCCCCTTACGGTTCCTGCTCTAGGGTTTCGATTTCATCTCCACGAAGCTCCCCCCAATCCCCTTTAAGCTCTCGAATCTGTAGAACAGGGCCCTCTAGAGCGAAGCCCTCTCTCACCTCTCGGTGGATTCGCAGTCGTAGCACCTCTCGCCGCCTTCTCATCGCACGGAACCCATACCTCGGCGCCCTCGTGTCTCTGGTATGATCGTTTATTCCCACTCAAGTTATCCATTTACTGAGTAATGCTAGGGATTAACTTCATGGTAATAGGAAAAAGATTTGGTATAAGATCTATGCTTTTTGGTGATTATGATTTGGCTAAAAATGGGTGATTTACATGGAAAAAAATGCTTGAATTATAAACTGAAGGAGTGGTATGGAGAATTGGTGATGGCCAGCAAGTCCACATACGGAAAGACAAGTGGTTGCCACAGACTACCACCAATAGAATTCAATCACCTGGCAGTGTTTTATCAGAACATGCTCTAGTCTCATAACTGATTGACACAAGCGCTGGCTGGTGGATCATGGATCTACTCTAAGCTATTTTTAATCAGGATGATATTGTTCAGATTTTGAAGTTTCTTGTGGTGGGTCAAAGGTTTCAGACAATAGAACATGGCCTGGTGATTCATCATCCTGTAGACAGATGGGGCAATTAGCTTCTTCCACTACCTGCCTCTTGAATAAATTTAATTTGGTGGGAAGGGCATCAACAAAGACACACCACATGAACACTTTCACTGCATTTGTTGTTTTCAAAGACCATTATTTCTTCCATAAGAATTGATACCTGCACTGCTGAGAAGATTCCCCTCTACTATTCTGATAGAGTTGCATGCTCAAATGATATGCATTTTTCACAGTAAATTTTCCATCTGAGGTTCCAATCCATACCAGCTTGTCTGAAACCTATTGACCCACCACAGGAAGTTTCAAAATCTGAACAATATCATCCTGATTAAAAATAGCTTGGAGTAGATCCATTTTCCACCAGCCAGCGCTTGTGTGAATCAGTTCTGAGACTAGAGCATGTTCTGATAAAACACTGACAGGTGATTGAATTCTATTGGTGGTAGTCTGAGGCAACCACTTGTCTTTCCGTATGTGGACTTGCTGGCCATCACCAATTCTCCATACCACTCCTTCAGTAAGTAATTGTTTGGCCTGCCATATGTATGAGGCCTTCAAGCCAAGAGTAGCAACTAGGATGGATAAGTGTGGAAATATTTAGCTTAAGATCTGACTTGAAAGGGAGGTTGGAGAATTTAACAGTCACCAAGCTTGCTTTGCCTAGAGAGCAGAATAAAAAGCCTCTAGATCCCTAAAACCCATTCCACCAAAGCATTCTAGTTTGATTATATGTCTATGGTAGAATCAAATCCAAATGAACAAAATGTTGAATTCAATTGTGCTGCTCTCTAGTTGGGAAAGGATGGTTACGTTTATAATTTGGGTAGTTCTACATCCACACCTTGGGATTCCAACTGGGATCTTGCCCAGTGTATTTCCTTTCTTACCTTTTTTATTTGGTGTTTTTATTTTATTTTTTTAATTCACAACATCATTAAAAAAAACCTAAATCATTAAAAAAACCAGTCGGGAACACTAGGCTGGATTATGGAGTTGTGACTTTAGCATTGTCCTTCTAATTTTCCGTATTTTCCTAGATTATTAAGTTGCAATAAATGACTATTATCTATTGCTAATTTGCTTTAGGATCCTATGCTTGAGTTGTCAGACTGTGTCTTGGTTCCTAAATTGTAAAAACATTTTAAAGTTGGCATGCTTAAATTATATTTTAGCATTACCTTGATTCTCACCATTTTATCTCCTCCCTTTTGAAAAATTCATGGAGGCGTGGCTGAGAGATCTGAGCTTGCTATATAATTACTGTGCTGAACTTTTCTGTTTCTCTTTCTGTGATCGTGTGCACTCTTGACATTACTAGTGTCTTCCATTCCCCTTGATGAAAAATGAATCCCCCCTTCATACTTTTTTCTCTTATGAAAATGAAGGCAATCTGCCCCACCACTCACATCCTTTCCATTTAACTTCCCCCAGGATAGTCCTAAAAGTGGCATATAATACCAAAGAAAAAAAGAGGAGAGATCTTGACAGTAATGGCAGCATCTGCAAAAACCCTGGCCATTGCCAAATGTATAGATGGAGATTGGACAGTTGTTTTACCCCGCCGTGGAAGACCGAGGAAACACTGGCCAAGAATTAGATCTGTGGAACAGCAACAATCATGGGCTCCAACTGATCTTGAAACTGATCCCATCAGAACATCTAAATTAATGCAGAAGATGCAGATCTGCATTAAGAAAATTGAGAGCTCTCCATTCTACCATAATGTACTGGATCAAATCCAAACTCCAGAAATCTCGCACTGCTTGCATAGGGTCCTAGGCTCGGAGTCAAAGATGCAAATGGTGATTTACGGCATAGGCAGCATTGAATCATATGAAGCCCCTCGATTGCAGCTTAGCCTTGCAATCTTAATGAAGAAAAGGTTAAGTTGGATTGGAGATATTGAGGTTTTCGACCCTATTCTTTCTGCTACAGAATCTCTGGTATTGGAAGCTCTAGGTTGTTCTGTTCTATCAGTAAATGAGCAAGGACATCGACGTGCTCTTAAGCCAACAATATTCTTTATGCCCCACTGTGAGGCAGAGTTGTATGACAATCTATTGCATGCAAATTGGGGAGTGGAGCTATTGAATAGGGTGGTCTTGTTTGGAAATAGCTTTGAGACATACGAGCAGCATGTTTCAGAGTTCAAGCACTCAGCTGTTGTTGATTCATCAAAGCATATCTTGGCTATTCGTCCATTTGCAAAGGAGTTTAAAATCAAGACAGTTTCAGATGATTATTTTGGTGCTTTCCATGATTCAAGTTGGCATTTTTTCAGCCGTCCTTGAGACAGAGCTGCAGTTCATCAAAATTTGATGAAAAATATCCTAATTGTTTCAGTAATTGGTCAATGATTGTAGCATATATATACAAAATTTCTCTTGGAATGAATGCTATCATAATTATTATTATTGGAATGCATGTAGAATGGGTTGTTTGTTGCAGTTGCTTGGTTTGGGGACCTAAACAACCCAAGATTTTAAGTCTGGATGGCAGAAACTACCTTTCTTTGAAACACCCATTACCATTATGTAATATTGTTGTTGCCATCATTCTTCGCAAGGGAAGTGCATACTTTTCACCCCCATCTGCTTATACATTTCCCATGATATTATTGATGACCAATTTGTTTTATTGATGTTATATGGCCGAAAATCTGGAATTTGTATTCTGAAAGACTTGCTCTTGCTGAGTGATTAGGATAAGACGTTTGAGTCGATGAGGGAGGATTATTGATTTGCCATATATAATTAAACTCCTATAATGTTTTTCTTTATGCAATTCAACTCCTATAATTTGGAGTTGACATCAAATGATCTGAATCCTTATACTTTATTTGAAAAGGGTACCAAAACTATATAGGAACAAATGTATGAACATGAACGAAAGCACAACTAATTACATGCACTCATGTCCAATCAACCACGATGGATATTCAGGAGCACAAAAAGGTTTTAGGCAGACTAATCTCGTTTAATAAATGATCATGTGGCAACATGCACTTCATTATGCAATGCCAAAAGTGCCCCAACTGCACAGCATCTAAAGATTGTAAACTGAAATATTTTCATTCCTTGATAAGCGAGACCCTTCCCCGGGCATAAAATAGAACTTTTACACAAAAAACGAAATTTTATGCTTCTTCAAAATGGCAGATTCAACCGCAAAGTCATATCTACATCATTTATACATTTTTCACATATCAATCCTCACAGGAAAAGAAATCTAATAGCAACAAAACCAGACTGGTTTGTTCCTTGCTTGAATCTTGTGCCGCTAATACAAAATAACATTAAAAAACAAGATAATTGGGTATCAAATCGACCCGTTTTGATTACAAAACATAATTCAACAACATTTGCAAATCCCTTTCAGTAAATAGTACAACTAAAATATTTACAATCCCATGTAGGAGACACCCTTTTACCCTCAACGTGAAAAATACACTCAAACACAGACTCAAAACCAATTTTGCACTTTGAAATAACATACATTATTATCCAAAATGCTATTCAAATAGAATGGATTTGAACATCATCAATTCTCCCCAACCTATGACCAAGTTTTTCTCTTAATCCAAAATCAAATTTTGGAGTCCAAAAACTTATCAATTATCATACACTAATATCATTGATTCTCCAGTAAAGCAGTTATTTATCAACAACAAATTGCATCTGAAAATGCCAAATTCAGCAACAGCAATACGGGCACCGAACCAAGCCGTTCTCGTTGCACTCCAGGCACCTCTTGACTCTATCTTCATCCTCGTCAAATATCTTTCTACTTCCATTGCAATTAGTGCAGGGCGCGAACCTCACGTCTCCGCAGCTCTCGCAGACAAACCCGGGTTTCTGAACCGGAAACCCTTTTAGAATTTTCGCCAATTCCCCGACTTCGAAGAGCTGCTTGATCACCTCAGCACCTCCCAAGCAATTCCCTCTAACAAACACCTGTGGCAGGGTCACATTCTTCTCTCCCAACACACTCTGCAACTCTTTTCGATATGCCGAGTCCATGGATACGTCCCGTTCATCGACCCACACCCGAAACCCCCTTAATATCATCCTCACCGCATGGCAGTCCTCGAAGGTCCTCCGAACTCCGCGTAAGCTCGTGAAGTACACAACAATTCGGTCTTCAGTGCCCGGTAAACGATTCGCGGAGCTACCGGGCACCGAACCGATCGATTTTGTTGCGGGTTTGAGCTTACTGGGCACCAATTGGGATTGCGGTTGCGATTGGGGCTGCGATTCCTCGCCGTTTGTCGAGGATTCAAAGAAACTGCGGAGCTGCTTGACCTTACCTTTGATGGCATTGCCGGCGGACCGGACCGATTCAATGGAATTGTAGAGTTTCAGGAACGAGCCGGAGCCGCTCCGGTCAAAACTCAGAGCGGCTTGGAGGTAGGGTTTCTGGGGGAAAACAGTGGAGGTCGGGTTGCTCATGGTAAGGGAGCGATTGAAGAACGATGAGGATTTGGATTTGACCGAGAATTCCTCGTGATTCTCGAGTTCCGCCATCGAGAAACGTAACAAAATTAACAAAAATTTGTGACTTTTTTTCTTAAAATTTATTTTCTGGGGAAGGTTCTCCCTAGGGTTACGAAATCAAGGAGACTTTCGATGGTTGAAATTAGGTCCGAAACCCAGAGAAACGAAGGCTTCACGAAGAACAAACTTGGGCGAAGAAGAATACGGGCGGGGAGGGCGGATATGCACCGTCAAAACAACGATCGGAAGGCAGTGGGATGATCGAGATAATCCGATGAAACTAGCGCTCAAGGTGGGCGATTACGTCAGGGGCCGTCTGTCTTCGGTAGTCGTGGAGGAAGGGAGAAGGGGAAGAGCTGAATTCAAAAAGGGAGCAGCTTTTTGGAGATGAAAGAGAAGAGACGTAGTTTCAAAGGTAACAACTTTACTTTTATTAATATATTGAAAATAATAAAATATGAGAGGGGTGGGCCAACAACCCACTGTTTATCCTTTAATACAAATTAAATACGGGCTTTAAAATTTAAATTATTTTGTCTTTCCTATAATTTTAAATCTAAAGTTAGGTGAGTCAGAGAATGAATAATCTTTAAAATAAAAAATAAAAAAATTACCTACGGTTAAAACTTCCCTAACGGAAACCAAGACCCCAAAGATTCGTTGGTCGTTTGTCACCCTATCTTGTTCTTCTAAAACAAAAAAGCAACCTTTATTTATTTAAGACATCCTCATATTCTGGTCTAAGCTTGTTGCAATGGTTTCCCAAGGATTCATTGTTAGCATAGATTATTCTTTATCTTTGTTCTCTCTTTCTGTTTATTTGTTTGTTAGTTTTCCATATATAAATTGATTTGTAAAAATTCTGTGTATATCCTTTAAAAGAAAGCCTATTTAAATAAGTTATTCTTTTCTAAAAACTTGTACGAGATTTTACTTATAAAAATAAAAACTTGTTGGAAATTTGTTTATCATGAATTTGTATATAACATTATTTTTTTGAGTATTTATTATTATTTCTCAAGATGCTATAACTTTGCACAAACCCTATGACTTGTTGGCATAACATCCAGGTTTTCAAATAAAGGTCATGAGTTCGACCCCCCTTTCCCAATGTTAAAAAATAAAAAGATAAAGCGATTTTTTGAATTAATATTTTCGTACAGTTGCAGAAACTGAAAGTTGATATCCAATCTCCTGGGTGGATGGCACAAGGCATTGATAAAAGCATTGAAGAACATCATAGCCTTTTCCATTCCATATTCGAAGTTTAGTCATGTTCTATTATGTAAAGCTGTAGGAAAATGCCCTGGCTTGAGACTTTGCAAGTGTTTCATAAAGAAGTTCATACACCATTCTCTAAAAGATCTTGTTAGAAAAGGGAGATGATGTTTTATATAAAATTCAAGATAATATTTTTTTTTAAGCAATGTAAGATTTCTCTTTTACTCTCCCTCAGTTGTAGGCCGATCTTTTGCTGTGCTCCTACAAGTGGATCTTATTAGATCAATAGGTGAAACTCAATACTAGAAGGTTTGGTACCATAAAGAAATTCATACACCATTCTCTAAAATATTTTATTAAAAATGAGAGAAGATACTTTATATAAAGCTCAAGAAAATCTCTTTCTTAAGTAATGTAGAATTTCCCTTTACTTTAAATGTTTTTTCTATGAAGATCTCTTCTGGGTAATCGTTTTATTTCCTTTCTATTTGTTTTTGTTGTTTTGGAGGTTGGGAGTATTTGCAAGTGCCCAAATCCTATTTCTTTTAATGTAGGATTTGTTTGCATTGATATGGAGCCAATCCTGACCTTAGGTATAAGTTAATCCATGATTATGGAGTTTACAGATCCTTGATTGCTATACTTTTTGTACGTTGGTTTGAATGCTCTATCCCCTTTAGCGGAATATTTCATCCTAATTCTGCGTATGGAAACACTAACATACGTGTCACATTGATTTTTAAGACGATCTCAATTCTGACTGCCTAGTTACAAGAAGGAAATACATGCACCTCCCGTTTAAAGGATTCTCGGACATCACAGCTGTATATCGATTCAAGTCGACCGGATAATATCGAAACACAATCTCTGCTGAGAATGACAAAACTGAAGTTGGAACGAAGAGCTTTATGCATAATCTCCAAATCTTTTTGAAAAACAGTTGCACAGCCCTAAATGTTTACATGCCATATTACTCACCTTTTCAGGATTTCAACTTGGTAGTTAAGAGAAATTGGTTAGAATTTGTGTATTGAGAAGAATTGATGTTTTGCCCTTAAAACATATGAGGATAAACTTGATGGGCTATGGTGTATTCATTAACTTCTAATTATGCCGGCTATTGAGTAAGAGGAACACACTCAAGCTCAATCTCCAGCACGCCTCTCTCAACCTTCTGCAGTCTTAGACTGATTTCCTGTCTGACCCTTCCATCTTCTAGGTTGATGATACTATCTTTTACCAGGGTGTTATCCTTGCTTGCCAACCACTTCCCAAGCTGCATCGAATCGTTGATCATGGAGTTCTCATAGGCTTTGGCAGCAACAACAAGGGGTTGAATGTCAATTTCGGCCTCACCCATGAAATCATCATTCTTGAATGTATCTTTGTCATAGACAAGCTGAATAAAATCATTCAAAAGAAAGAAAGGTATTAACAAAAGCTGGAGGAGGTTTTGTTTATAAGTCATGTTTCTCTAGCAAGAAAGGCCCTAAGAAAAGATTATCCTGCCAAAAGGTTCACTTATATTGAATGGAATAAGATGCTCTTATCCTATATTGCCTCCCAAGACAAGCATGCAGATGGAATAAGTAACACATGTTCTATCCAGGAATGGATCACTTGGTCTCATGTGGAAGGAGCGTCTTGGGCAATAAATGACAGCCAAAAACTCTGATTAATATTTGCATAAGAATGGTCCCTATGGGATGGTCCAATTTTTGTTCATATGTTATTTTTTGAAATGATTTCACACCATAAAATTCAGCATGCCACTTATAGAGGAGGAATCCAAAAACTCATTAATATTTGCATAAGAATGGTCCCCATGGGATGGTCCAATTATTGTTTATATGTTATTTTTTAAATGAATTCACACCATAAAATTCAACATACCACTTTTAGAGGAGGAATGTTTTCTGGAATTGACAGCATCAGGCTTTCATTCCACACTGGATTCAGGTTACTCTTGATGACACGTGTCTTTACTGACTGCAATAAATATATTTGGAGGAGTTACATTATAAACACAGACGTATATATTTCCTAGTGAAGAAAATAGTAAAAAAGTCGAGAAGAAGAGGCTCACTTGATGACCAAGGGCAAGGATGACATAGGGGTCACTAGTCATAACATCCCGGATAGCTAGATTGGTGCCTTTAACCACATTGACCTTTATCAATCCAATGAATTCAACCATGCCTACCTATAAAGCGTTTAAAGAAATAAGATTCAGTACCCATATCAAACCAAAATTTGAATTTGGATAACATATTTTAATGCCTTTTCTTTCAAACAAGTTGTTTAATATAAAATACCTTCTGGTTCCCATTTCATTTTCCAAAGTAGACAAGATCAAATGAAAACTTATACCATGAAGGGAATATAAAGTTCTAATATCATTATTACTCTGATCCATGTATGTGTAATTCCAGATGCCTTTGAATGCTAGAACTTTCTATTCACAATTTTTCTACAGGGCCTAAATGTTTGCCCATTCTCATTGCAAAGAAAAACCACAAATTTGTGTGTTTTTGCATGTACCCAGCATCAATTCAAAATGTATCTCAGAAATATGGGAATTGTCGTATCTCTTCAAAGGAGTATTTTGGGGTTTAGAAAAGATCAACCCAAAATTCTCCAACCATAAGAATGAATAGAAAAATGAAATTTTCAGTCACATATTATATTTCCACAGCCAGATACAAAGCAAGTTCATCCATCACCAAGTACCTGATAATAAATGCATTAGCCAAATAAAGAAGTCGTTACCAATAAGTTGCTCTTCTTAGAGGCCTTGTGCTCATTGTCTTTTCTTCCCCAGTTGTTGCAAAATGCCTGGCCAATACGATTTCTAGTTGTTTGTTTCTCATATTGTTTCTTATCTTGGGCAGAGTAACTCAAAGAACTGCTTGGGGTTGATGAGCTCCTTTTATGAGATGGTGAGAAGGGGCAGGACATCGACTCATCAGAATTCAGAAATTCTAGCTGCTCATATTTTCTCCTGAGTATTCAGGAACATTTTGGATTTAGATTGGGATATGCTTCATTTACAAGTATGATAAGTACCGTAATTCATTACCTAATAAAATTAATCCGGTCCTCAATAGAGGAATCTGGCTTTGGTTTCTTAAGTTTATCTGGAATGCAAGCTTCATACTTCTTGTTAACTTCAGAATTTCCACCCAGACTTTCCAAAGCCTCGACTTGTTCATCTGTCCATTCATCTAGCTTCATTGATAGAACCTGACACAGATGCACATAAAATGAGAACACCCAATTCCAGACTTCATCAGAGTTGTGGGGCAAGAGAGTATGGCAGCAATAGTTGCAATAAAACCTGTTATTTGGGTTGTGATTTCTGCTTATTACATCTATATCAGCACACACACACACACGCACACGCACTCCCTCTCTTTCTCTCTCTCTCTAGCTCCATGAACTAAGATCCATATTCAATAAAAGTTAAAAGTCTCAAAGTGGATATGATGCCAATGCAAAGTTATGCGATCTCTAATTAGGGAATTCTGTTTTAGAAGACTATGTCAAGGAACATATTTGGGTACCATGGAACCATACCTTTGAAATATGCACACCAAGACTTCTATGTACACCGGAACACTTGATACAAATAAATACTCCGAGACTTAAGGATCTGACATCAACCAGATATAATTAGGATGCAAGCAAATATGAGCTATTGATTTGCCAAAAATAAACTTCATCATGAGACTCAGGAGTTTCCCTTTTCCATTAATCATTGAGAAATCATAACATCTGTATACCAAATGATAGCATTATTGAAATAAGATCACACAATAATGATTTCATCTTTAATCATAACAATAACAGCAGTGCTTCAGAGAGAGAGAGAGAGAGAGAGGATTCTTTTCCAATAAGAAGTTAAAAGATTCTGTGGCAATGACATAGAAAAGAAAAAAAAAACAGTGAACAAAAGCTATATTTATTTTCAGAGGAGTCCAACTGTCCTGGGAACCCTTTCACTAGACACATCTCTCACCGAGCCATCCACTTCTATGATTTGTATAATATGTTGAAGATAGTGCTTAACAACTAGGATGGAGTGCATGTCATTCCTCTCGAATGACATGTACAACCTACTTAGGAACATTCAAGGGAGCCATTAGCTCGACTGGAACACCCAAAAAAAGTGGTGGTTTTTCCAGATGAACTTAATCTTCAAGCTTGACCTAGAACTTACTATGTTTACACGTGGGAAGTGGAGTCTAAAAATTGATGGGGTGAGGCAGAACGCCAAAGGTTTAGTTTTTAAGAGTGAAAAAGAGGGGGATTATGATCAAACTCAGTGGTGACTGTGGCCTCCATGGAAGACCAAGTTTTGAAGCTCGGATTGCTATCAGGAGTAAAGCATTCTAGATTAGAAGCATACAAGGAATTAGGTAATAAATAAATCCTATTTAACCTGATATGATAACTTACACCCATTTTGGATCAGGAGATCCACAATCTGCACAGAACATATTGCTGGATTGATGTGAAAGACTCTCCAACCTTTGTTGAGGACCTGATTAATAAAAACTCTATAAGTCTATGAAGTCATGCAAGGTTACATGAGCTTTGTCAAGCAATTCATTCACAAGATTTCATATGAGGTATCATATCCTTTAGATACTGAAACTTTCATACCTATAATCTTAAACGTCATAAAATTGAAGTACTTGACAGAGAGTGCACATAAAAAGGCAACATTTACCAGCATTTTCGGCCGGAAGTTCTTGAAAGTACGGAAGAAATCATTCAGCAAAAGGAAAAAATCAGATTTCAGAGCAAATATACGGCATGAAGATCTCCTATTTTGATACATATAATTTCCCTACAAGCAAGACCTGTGATCTAAAGTATTATATGAAATTGATAGCCAGCATTCATGCATAGGACATCAATTTACATATGCATATAAATGAAGTTCACTTTAGCCTAGGAACCCAGATCAGTTTGGTAAACATCCAGCAAGAGAATAGTTTTCTAGCTCTCGAGTGAGAAACAAAGAGCTTTAATAACTCAGCACACTTTTCTTAAGTAATAACTTGACATGCTTCATAGAGGTAATATATTAACTTTAGTATTTTTCTGGGAACTGATCAGATGATATGTTTATAATTCCTTAAATAAGTCTTTGTTTCCTGTTTATTTTCAATTGCTAATTGAAATTCATAAAAAGGTTGAAAAGTAGGTTCAAGGGGTGTTAAACAAGAAATTTAAACATCAAGTCTCAACTCACTGGAACATGACATTCGATCGCTTTGTAAACTCCAATTTGGTGTATCTGAACATAGGAGATCATATAAGCTTGCCATTGAACCTACACGGAACATTTTTAATCATATAATCAGAACATCATTAAAAAAACCACGTTTGGCAAGAAGAAAGTACAATCACATCATGACGTGCTTCTTGTCCAAAAGAGAGCTATGTCTGATATCAAAAGAGGATAATACTTTTGACACTTGAATAGCATCAAGTAATCGTGAAATGATACAATAAGCTTGAAGATCTATAGAATGAGAAAAAACCAAAGAAGCTTATGAGGCATATTTCTTCATGTGAGCCCAATCTTTAAAGGGGAAAATCACAAACTTAAATAATAAAAAAGGAATTATATGCTTTGCTTTTTTACTTTTTTTTATGTGGTATTTAAACAAATTTTTATTTTTTAACCAGAGTTCGCTTTTCTATATATGACTTTGCGATGGTTTCCTACTAAAGAAGTCCATACACCCTTTTCTAAAATGTCTTATTAGAAAAGGAGAGGAACAAACTCCTCCCAAAGGAATGTGGGATTTCTTTCACCTACTCAAGATGATTTTAATAACGCAAAGATTCATCCTGTTTGGCTATTGCAAAAGTAAATTTCAAGACACAAAATTCTAAAAAATATTTTCATACGTTAAAGGGAATAACCTGAAACATGATTGTCGGGATCACAATTCTCGCGCCGTGTAGACGTCTCCATTAATCCTCCAATTTCCGATACACAAATCTCGAGAACTGCTATCTGAGAACAGCCATTTTATCATTTCCTTTGCTGCATCCAAATTCAGAAGCTGTCCAGGACAAATGCAATTCAAAAGCTTTATATATATGGAAAAATCACAACATAAAATACAAAAAAGAAACAAGTATATATATCTCTTACAAACAGAAACTCTCGATTGCTAAATAATCTGAATTTAAACGAGGGTCCTTATGATCAGCTTCTATCCTGCATGAAACAAAAAGGGTATTCAAAAGAAAAGCCAAAATTAACGAGAAAACAAGCTAAACGTCAATGAAAGACTCTTACAGATTAAGAAAAAGCATATTTTGGCTCAGAAAGGCTCAAACTTTGGAATTATGCAGAGGAAAAAGTGGAAGACGAAATGGTTAAACTCCGTAAAGGTATAACTTTCTTGCCTGCATGTAATTGGATGTTGGAAAGACAAGAAAGAAAATATACAGGAAAATCAGAAGAGATCCATACGGGGAATCTGCTGCATTGGTTTTTTCCCAAAAAAACTTTTTTTTTTCTTATATTTTCACGTTATTTCCTTAATAATAATAGAATGCGAATGCCACCAAAGAAAATGTGGGAGAATCGTTGGGGAATGAACTAGTCCTGCTGGTTGATTCTTTAACGAGCGGCGGGCGCATACATGTTCCGTTATAACAAGTCCCACGTGCCCCTTCGCGCGTACGTTCTAGACGTAGACACCCAATAAATTATAAACGGGTGTATATAATTAATATATATATGTTATAAACGGAGTCGGCAGCCGCCCCCTTGGCCCACCACTAAATTATGTGAATGACCCCACCACTATTATTTTAAATCTGCATAGTGACTTGCATAGTGACTTATATAGTAACTTGCATAGTAATTTCAACGCCTATAAATATGAGCTTCAGTTGTAATGAAATTCATAAGAAAAAATAGAGAGAGAAAGAAAGCTTGAGTTCTTAAGAATTTCAAGAGAATTTCTTATTTCTCTTTTGCAATAGTAGTTCCTTTCTTTAAGTTTCATAACACGTTATCAGCACGACGGTTCTGTCAATTCTGAAGCTAGTGGCCTTATTCCTCTGTAAGTTTTTCAATATATTATTTGAAATCATTGATATATTTTATTGATGATTATCTGTGTGAATTTATAAATATATTTTCTGAGATACGCATATTTATTATTTATATGTGTAGAAAATGGCAAATCTTACAAAATTGGAATTTGTTGCTCTTGATATATCTGGGAAAAATTATTTATCCTGGATACTTGATGCTGAAATACATCTTGTTGCAATGAACCTGGGAGAAACTATTAAAGAAGGAAATCAAGCATCCCTGCAGGAACGTGCTAAAGCAATGATTTTCCTTCGCCACCATCTTCATGAAGAATTGAAAACTGAATATCTCACTGTAAAAGATCCCTATATTTTGTGGAATAATTTAAGGGAGAGGTATGAACACCAGAAGACTGTCATCCTCCCAAGAGCTCGTTCTCAATGGATGCACCTGAGGTTGCAAGATTATCAAAGTGTTAGTGAGTATAATTCCGCACTTTTTAAAATAAGCTCAGTGTTAAAATTATGCGGTGAGAAAATCACCGATGAAGATATGCTAGAGAAGACTTTTACTACATTTCATGCCTCGAATGTGCTCCTGCAGCAGCAGTATCGAGAGAGAAAGTTCAAGAAATATTCTGAACTTATATCATGTCTTCTAGTAGCTGAGCAGAATAATGAGCTCTTATTAGAAAGCCACAATACACGCCCTACTGGCTCAATATCATTCCCTGAAGTGAATGGTAATAGGTTTGCATCATTCCCAGAAGTGAATGGTGCATCCTTTAGAAGAAATCGGAGGCGTGGACGTGGTAGGAGAAATTATAGAAATGTTGGTTCCAGGAGTGACAACATTAAAAGGGATTATAATATACCATATCACCAGAAGTGGTACAATTCAGAGAGGGGTAAAAATCCTCAGAATAATTCTTCAAAGAAAAGTGAAGAGGTGTGCCATAGATGTGGAATGACTGGACATTGGTCACGTACCTGTCGTACGGCCAGGCACTTAGCTGATTTATATCAAGCTTCTGTTAAAGGAAAAAATAAAGTGCATGAAACAAATTTAGTAGAACCATCAGATGATTTATTAGATTCAGTAGATGTAGACGTTACTCATCTTGATGTATCTGATTTCTTTAATCATCCTGATGGTAGTATTGAACACTTAATTGGAGATGGAAGTGTTCCACTCAATTAATGTATTTTCTTTCTATCAATAATAAAAGTTTTGTATATTTTGTAGAATCATGGATCACATTGATGAGCTTTTTATCTCTGAGTTGAATGATAAAGATATATGTCTGGCTGACAGTGCTACAACTCACACAATTCTCAAAGAAAAGAAATATTTTCAAAATCTAACACTAAGTAAAGCCTATGTCCATACCATATCAGGTTCATCGGATTTAATTGAGGGCTCCGGAAGAGCTTATATTGTGTTGCCTAATGGCACCAAATTTTGTATTGATGATGCTCTATTCTCTTCACAATCCAGAAGAAATTTATTGAGTTTCAAAGATATACGTCGTAATGATTACTATATTGAAACGACCAATGAAGGCAGTAAAGAGCATCTTCTTATTACTAAAACAGTATCGGGCCAGAAGCTCGTATTAGAAAAACTGCCTGCTCTATGTTCTGGATTGTATTATACAAAAATGAGAACAATTGAATCATATGTGGTAATGCACCAGAAGTGCATTGACCCTAAAGTATTTATGACTTGGCATGATCGCCTTGGACATCCGGGTTCTATAATGATGAGACGAATTATTGAAAATTCGCATGGGCATCCCTTATAGAATCAAAAAATATTTCTACCCAATGAATCTCCGTGCTCTGCATGTTCTCAAGGTAAGTTAATTATTAGACCATCTCCCTCAAAAATCATTGTTGAATCTCCATCCTTTTTACAAAGGATTCACGGAGATATATGTGGGCCTATTCATCCATCAAGTGGACCATTTAGATATTTTATGGTTCTAATTGATGCATCTAGTCGATGGTCACATGTTTGTCTTCTTTCCACTAGAAATGTTGCATTTGCTAGACTTCTTGCTCAGATAATTAAACTACGAGCACAATTTCCTGAGTATCCAATTAAGACCATTCGATTGGATAATGCAGGTGAATTTTCATCTCAAGTTTTTGATGATTATTGCATGTCAATAGGAATAGATGTTGAACATCCTGTTGCCCATACACACACACAAAACGGTTTAGCTGAGTCTTTGATCAAAAGGCTTCAACTAATCGCTAGACCTTTACTTATGAAATCAAGACTACCTATTTCTGTTTGGGGACATGCTATACTTCATGCAGCATCTCTAATTCGCATTAGACCATCTGCATATCATAAATATTCTCCATTACAGCTTGCATATGGTCAACAACCAAATATTTCTCATCTTCGTACTTTTGGATGTGCTGTATATGTTCCAATTGCACCTCCACAACGTACAAAAATGGGCCCTCAACGTAGACTTGGGATATATGTTGGTTTTGATTCTCCATCCATTATTAGATACCTTGAACCCCTTACAGGGGATATGTTTAAAGCACGTTTTGAGGATTGTCATTTTGACGAATCAAATTTTCCGTTAATGGGTAAAGAAAAGTCGGTGCCTGAAGCACGACAAGATATTACTTGGGATAATAAGACCCTGTCTCATTTTGATCCTCCTACAAATGAATGTAAACGGGAAGTTCAAAGGATTATTCATTTGCAAAATGTTGCAAATCAGTTACCGGATGTATTTACTGACACTAAAGGTGTAGTAAAATCTTATATTCCTGCTGTTAATACTCCAGCAAGGATTGAAGTCCCTGAAGGACAAATTGTCAAAGCAGCAATAGGTGAATCTAAAATACGCCTGAAGCGTGGAAGACCTATTGGTGCAAAAGATAAAATTCCCAGAAGGAAAAGAATACAAAATGAATTTGGTGTTCCTGAAGAACACGTACCCACAATACAGGCCACAAATATAATTGATGCTCTTAAAGAGCTTAAATCTTCTATTCCAGAACCTCCTGAAGAGGAAAATCTTGAAGAGTATAAATCTCCTAAAAATGGACCTTCTGAAGAGGTGTGTCATGAAATGTTTTCCCCTGAAGAGGAACAGGTACCTGAAAATAATGAGATCTCAATACATTTCATGAAAATTGGAGAAATTCTGGATAGAAATAAAACTGTTGTCGACAACATATTTTCATATAAAATGGCCCTTGACATTACCAGAAGTAATGAAGAAAGTGAGCCAAAAAGCGTCGAAGAATGTCGACGTAGAAATGATTGGCCAAAATGGAAAACAGTTATTGAAGCTGAATTAAATTCGCTAGCGAAACGAGAAGTATTTGGACCTGTTGTCCAAACACCAAAGGGTGTAATGCCTGTTGGATATAAGTGGGTATTTGTACGAAAACGTAATGAGAAAAATGAAATTGTGCGATACAAAGCACGGCTTGTTGCACAAGGTTTCCTGCAGAAACCCGGGATTGATTATGAAGAAACATACTCTCCCGTTATGGATGCAATCACATTTAGATTTTTGATTAGTCTGGTTGTTACAAAAGGATTAGAAATGCGGTTGATGGATGTGGTCACTGCATATTTATATGGATCCTTAGACCATGACATATATATGAAAATCCCTGAAGGATATAAGATGCCTGAAGCATCTACAAGTACATCTAGAAATATGTACTCAATCAGACTACAAAGATCTTTATATGGGTTGAAGCAATCCGGACGCATGTGGTATAATCGCTTAAGCGAATATCTATTGAAAGAAGGATTTGAGAATAATCTTATATGCCCATGTGTTTTTATTAAGAAATCAGAATCCGGATTTGTCATTATTGCGGTTTATGTTGATGATTTAAATATTGTGGGAACTCCTGAAGAGATCTCAAAAACCGCTATATATTTAAAGAATGAATTTGAAATGAAAGATCTTGGCAAAACAAAACTTTGTCTCGGCCTGCAGCTTGAGCACTTGCCAAATGGAATTTTTATTCATCAGTCCATGTATACTGAGAAAGTCCTAAAGCATTTTTATATGGACAAATCTCATCCTCTGAGTACTCCAATGATTGTTCGAACACTTGATGTGAAGAAAGATCCATTCCGTCCTTGTGATGACGATGAAGAAATTCTTGGTCCTGAAGTACCATATCTCAGTGCAATTGGAGCTTTGATGTATCTTGCAAATTGCACTCGACCAGATATTACATTCTCAGTTAATCTGCTTGCAAGATATAGTTCTGCACCAACTCGAAGGCATTGGAATGGCATTAAACATGTCCTTCGTTACCTTCATGGTACGGTTGATATGGGATTATTTTATCAACGTGGTTCAAGTCCAGAATTGATTGGGTATGCAGATGCAGGTTATCTTTCAGACCCACATAGAGGTAGATCTCAAACTGGATATTTATTTACTTATGGAGATACTGCCATATCATGGAGATCTGTTAAGCAGACACTATCTGCTACCTCTTCAAATCACTCAGAGATCATTGCTATTCATGAAGCAAGTCGAGAGTGTATTTGGTTGAGATCAGTTATTCAACATATCCAGGAAAAGTGTGGACTTCCTATGATGGATAATAGCCCAACAATCTTATATGAAGATAATACTGCTTGTATCACTCAAATCAGAGGAGGATATATCAAAGGTGACAGAACCAAACATATTTCACCGAAATTCTTTTATACTCATGAACTTCAAGAAAAAGGTGAAATTGATGTCAAGCAGATACGATCTAGTGATAATCTGGCAGATTTATTCACAAAGGCGTTACCAACTTCCACATTCAAGAAGATTGTGCATAACATTGGAATGCGAAGACTCAAAGATCTTTTGTCATGCACTTTTCAGGGGGAGTAAATGTGCTGATTGTACTCTTTTTCCTTCGCTGAGGTTTTGTCCCACTGGGTTTTCCTCTGCAAGGTTTTAATGAGGCAATCCTAAAGCACTTGGATACATAAGAAGACTGTACTCTTTTTCCTTAGCCATTGGTTTTTCTTCCCACTGGGTTTTTACTTGGCAAGGTTTTAACGAGGCAGATTCTTTATGGGTGGTCATTCAAGGGGGAGTGTTATAAACGGAGTCGGCAGCCGCCCCCCTTGGCCCACCACTAAATTATGTGAATGACCCCACCACTATTATTTTAAATCTGCATAGTGACTTGCATAGTGACTTGCATAGTAACTTGCATAGTAATTTCAACGCCTATAAATATGGGCTTCAGTTGTAATGAAATTCATAAGAAAAAATAGAGAGAGAAAGAAAGCTTGAGTTCTTAAGAGTTTCAAGAGAATTTCTTATTTCTCTTTTGCAATAGTAGTTCCTTTCTTTAAGTTTCATAACAATATAGATATATGTCTCCTTTTTTAGTATAAATAGTGATATCACCTCATTATCTACAATTTTTTTTTATGAATATTTCAATTTTCATCTTGCCGTGTTTGATGTGCATTGACTTTTCAGGCAAGTTTTCCACCTATAATTTTGTATTTATTTATATTAAACTATCCTTAAAGTTTCAAACATCAATTTATCTGCAGATTTTCAATTTTAATTTTGATTCTTTTCAATATGGACATCAAAAATCTTGCAAAGTAGAATTTAATAATGCTAAGAAAATTGGAAAAAAAATATAGAAAATAAAATAGATTAGCACAAGCTTCAATACTTTGTTTTAATTTTTTAATTAAATTTAGAATCTTCTTTGAAAGAAATAAGAAATATTAGGATATGAAAATGAAGGACTGGGTAATATACACTTTAGTTAATGGCGCGTGAAAGTGATTGGATAAGGCTGCCTAATTGCCACTATATTTTTGTGTTTTTATTTACTTTTTTATGGTGGAGCTTGCTACGTGCGCGTGAGAGTGCTCCGTACAAGTCAAACATTTTTTAGTGTTGTCCACGTCTTGACGTTGCCGACGATCCACAATCTATGAATCTATGCTGTTTTCTTTTAACCGGGCCGGGTCAATCTTAAGTGGATCGTTTATTCGATCATCCCTTGGGGCTTGGAGTCTTGCTTGATTCAAAATTTCTCCTTTAATGAAAAATGAGTATTTTAAATAAATCCAAACAATAAAAATGAGATTAAACATTCTCAGATGAGAAGTATTACGGCTATAAAAAAAAGTTATTAAAAGATTATCTATAAACTGATATAACTTTATATGATATATTAAATTTACTTAATTTACAATATAATGTTATACATAAGTATATATCAATTTATAGATTTAATTTTATACAAAAATTTTGTATCTAAAATATGTTTTTTCATAATCGTTACGTGTATTTATACTTAATATATATGATTTTTTGTATTTTCCAAAAATAGATCATTTTTTTCCATAATTAAAACCCCATGTTTTCTGTAAATTTTAAAATAAGTTTCTCAAAATTTCAACTCATTTTCTTTTCTATCCACCAACATCAATTCCCTCTCCCAAAGCTTTTTCATAAGACAGATTGAGTGTCACATTTTCGGACAGACAAAATAAGCTTTTAACAAATCACAGAATATTTTTTGGGAACGAGTTATATCGGTCTAAGAAATTTGAATGTTTACCCCATCTGAACCAGGCAAATGCATTTGAACCAGGCAAATGCATTTGGCAGCCTTCCAGATGTAGCACAACATTTTTAAATGAAAGACCAAAGCTCCAAGGTTCCAAACATGAAGAAACAAAACTCAAGTACACGATCATGCATCCATTTCGATTCATGCCAAATCTGTTTCTTCCATCCCTTATAAAATAATAGCAACCCATTTGTAAAAAGCTATGATTGTCAATGGACATTTCATCTTTGGTTGTCAGAATTCCCCTATGGGCATCAATATTTCAATGCCAAGGAAACAAGTGTAAATAGTTTAAACCGTTGCTCTTCTCATTCAAGTTTCACACAGATACAGAAGAAGTTTACCAACCTAATACAGCAGTAAGCCTCTAACATGGGTTATATATGTTTTTTTTTTTTTATAGGTAAGCAAGAAATTTTATTTATAGAAATAGGCAAAGCCCAAGTACACAAATAGTATTTTGAGAAACACCTGGCTAGGGTTTACAATCGAAAGTGGTTATGGACACATCCATTACAAACATGGTTTATAGAAGTAACACAGACGAGGAGATTCAACGACGGCACGTACAAAAAGGCTTGCAAACGTTATCAAGCAGAAGAAAAATGTGCCATTGCACCCAAAGATAAAGATTTCATTTGAGTATGATTTTTATTGATCCATTGATTCAAAAACTATAAAACCAGAATTAAACCAGGGGACCAGACCTCTATAGAATCTTAGGTGCATTTGGCCAAGTATGCATCCCACCCTTGTAGACGATATTCCCGGGCTGCCTCTGCTGGGTCTGCCGCCTTTATGATTCCACGGCCCACAATTATTATGTCACTACCTCTGTCATAGATGACCTGGAAGGGGAAGATGATTTTTCTCAGTCATGAAAGATGCAACAATTCATCAACACAATAGAGAGAAAATGCAACCCAAAAGTGCAGAGAAGGGTGGTCATCAAATACAAGCCCATAGGAGGAATAAATCTGAGGGATTGTCATCCAATAATTTCCTCTCTGCTAAAGATTCCAGAAAGAAAGAGAAAAAGTATCCCAACATGGAGAGAACAAGAGAACACCAGATGGAGCTTACAGAATATGGAGTGTTATATTGCTGGCCAAGTGCATCACCACCTTTTACCATTTGGACTCCAGGTGTGGCCTGAATGAATGCTGGATTTATAGGTGCCCCTGGCCATGATGCTGGGTTAACCGAGATGAAGCCAACCACAAAATCAGAGTGATCCTCTGCAATTTTTATTGCCGCTGCTGTATAGTCTCCCTTGGCAAGGTTACCAGCTGAGCTCATTTCCGCAAGCAACAACAGGCCTCGACCACGAGGCAAACCCTAAGTACAGTCCATAGAGTGGTTGAAATTAGAGTAGGATTCTTTCAAGGCCTTCCAATGGTCCAACTACCAAGTAAAAGATATATTACAGCTATGGTTCAGTTCAAAAGTAAAACAGTAAGAAAGATAGTTGAAACCTTCAACTTCAGTCCATCCACAATTCCAGGACCAGAAATGATGTGAGCATTAACTATATCAGCCCAATCCAATATATGAAAGATGCCTCTAGAATAAAAAAGGGGAAGCTGTCAGGCAAAGAAAAAGATATAATAGTCTAATAGAAATGGAATTAAAGAAAACAAGTGGAGGAAAGCTCATATACCCTTCATACTGCATTGTCACTGTGTTACCAATGTCTGCAAACTTACGGTCTTCAAAGATTAAGAAATTATATTTATCAGCAATCTACAACAGTATAAACAAGCAAGTTATAATAAAACATGCAACAAATACAACTAAACAAATGCTTATAAGAGCCACACGATATAAGACATATTAATTGCCCTCAAAAGCTTAACAAGGCTACCATCTCTCACCAAGTTTAGCCATCGATGATGAAAACAACTAACTTGGTTTCCAATTTAGAAAGAGAAAAATGTAATCACTTAGATAGGTCTACCATCTCTCACCTAGATAGGTCTTGTCTATTGTATAACATCTTGTACACTTGGGTAATGCCTATTCTATCAATAAATTGTTTACTTATCAAAAAAATTTAGAAAGAGAAAAATGTAATCACTTTATCAAATTAACATGAAAAAGAAGTAAAAAAGAAAGAAAAATAATTAAGGAGGTCAACATTCTTGAGCGATTATAATATGCTGATCCATTTCTTCCCAACTAGGCTTTGCAACAATGACTGACGTTTTGTAATTGTACCTTAACCCCATAAAATATAGAAGAACCATTCAACTTGAGAAAAGTTCAAATGCACAATAAAGTAAACTATCCTTCAAACATGAAACAACACTGCTACATTATGCTGGATATTTGATGTCAAACACCAATAAGTTTGTTAATGTCTAAATGTCCCCACATCAAGTAACATTTCTTCTTTGGTCCGATAATCCAATTAAACTTAATCTTGACGGAACGTCATAAGACCACATATCTGAAACAAACAAAAATTGGTAAAAAGTATAAAACAGGAGATGAGCAAGTCATACGGAGCGAAGTTTAAAACCAAAATCTGGTGTGAAGTCGGGCAATATATCCACATGCGTTTTCAACATGCATATCTCCTGGCCAACCTGCATTAATATTTCAACAGAACAGCTGATGAAGAGGCATATAAGAAATGTAAGAGTACAAAATAAACACTATCTTTGACTTTCTCTCTCGCCTGACGAGGACCAATAAATGAATAGGTTATGGGGGCCAGTTTTTCAGGCCCAACCCAACTTCTCATTGACCGTAAGCCTACGTGTGTCGGATAGGATGCATCCGCAATGAATCCATCATCTAGTAAATACGACAAAAGCCCAAAAAGTTTTTTCTTCCTAAATCCTGATAATACCAATTCTTGTACATCAACTTGCCCAGAAATTTCAAGCTTTTTTTTCTTTCCAGAAACTAACCGAAGAGTTTTTATTTTCCCCATACCTTCTCGGCCAAGTCCAGCAACTCCTTGGCGGTCCCAACATCGGCAGCCAAACAGAGATTGCTCTCCTTCGCCACCATCACTTCAAACAGCCTCTTCCCCGTGGGATTCTTGGCCAGTTTGGCCCTCTCTCCAAACGCCAAAGCCTTAACACTGACCGGCTTCGGCTTCGGCACCGCCACCATCCTATTCTCCTCCAAGAATCTCAACACCAAGCCCTCCATCTCCTCCTCCACCTTCCCCTTCTCCCTCAGAATCCTCACCATCTCCGTCAGCTTGATCATCGCGTGGAGCTTAATCCCCTTCGCCTCGAGGTTCTCCCTCCCCCCCTGCTCGCGGTCGATCAGAACGACGGCGTCCTGGACCTTAAGCCCGGCGGCGCGCAAGGGTTCGGAGGTCTCGAGGACGGAGGCGCCGCTGGTGACGAGGTCCTCAATGATGAGGCAGGTCTGGTCCTTGGAGAAAACGCCCTCGATGGATTTAGCAGTGCCGTAGTCCTTAACCTCCTTGCGGCGCATGAGCATGGGAACATTGTGGGATACGGAGACGCAGGTGGCGATGGGGAGGGCAGTGTAGGGGACGCCGCAGACGACGTCGTAGTGGGTGGAGGGAGGGAGGGAGGAGATTAGGGTTTGGGAGATTTGGGAAAGGAGGGTTGGGTAGGAGACGATAAGGCGGAGGTCGATGTAGATTGGGGAGGAGATGCCGGACTTAAGCTTGAAGTTGCCGAACTTGACGGCAGATATCTCGTGAAGTTGAAGGACCAAGGACTCCATGGACGGCGAAGATGACATTCTCAGAGTTATCTTTCTGCGTTTGTTTCTGGCTCAATGTCCGTACGTGTGTGGGGTTTTAACTTTTGTGAGACTGGGGTTTTCACTTCCACTACAGTTTTTCGTGGAAGGTGGAAACGCAAACGTGCAGAAAACGATCGGCAATTATATTGATATATTGTTTTATTACGATCATTTGTTAGCAATATAAATGAACGAACGAAGCGAGGCCGTCCTCTATTCTACTATTAAATTATGTGAATGATTTCACTATTATTATTTTAAAATTTGTATAGTGATTTGCATAGTAACTTATATAGTAACTTGTATAGTAACTTCAACGTCTATAAATATGAGTTTCAGTTGTAATGAAATTCATAAGAAAATATAGAGAATGAAGAAAATTTCAGAGAGTTTTTTTTACATTTTTCTTACAATAGTAGTAGTTTTCTTTTTAGTTTTATAACACGTTATCAGCACGAGGTTCTATCGATACTGAAACTAGTGGTCTTCTACTTCCAGTAAGTTTTTCAATATATTATTTGCAGTCCTTGAGATAAATATTAAAAGTAATATTTCTGAATATTATTTGATAAAATTTTATTTTTATTCTCATGATAATGTGAATATATTTCTTAAATTCACAGATTTATTTTTGTAATATAATGTCAAATATTAAGATTTATTACTATTGACATTTCTGAAAAATGTTATTTATCCAGATCCTTGATGAGATCTATTTGAATATGATGATGAACTTGAAAGATACAATCATAGAAGAAAATCATGTGTCCCTGAAGAACCGTGCTGTGTATCTCATGATGAAAAATTATCTTACTGTGTGAAATAACTTAAGAGAGTGATATAAACACCAGAAGAAGTAATCCTCTCAAAAGATCATTATGATTTATTGCACTTGAAGTTGCAAGATTTTAAGAGTGGTATTGAATATTCTGCACTCTTTAAAATCAGCTCAATATTAAAATTATACAGTGAAGATGTCACTAATGATGATATATAAAAGAAAACATTATTTTTCATACCTCGAATGTGCTCCTGCAGTAGCAATATCGAGAGTGAAAGTTCAACAAATATTCTGAACTTTTATTTTGTCTTCCAGTGATTGAGCTAAATAATGAGTTTTTGTTACACCAGTTACGTCCTATTAATGATATCGAATTTACACAATTCCCAGAAGTGAACGGGAATTAAGGGCGTAAACGTGGTAGAAAAATTATAGAAGTGTTGATCCCAAAAGCGACAACACTAAAGATGATAAAAATATATCATATCACCAGAAGTGATCAAACTCAGAGAAGGGTAAAGGCCCTCAGAATAATTCTTCATAAAAAGATGAAGATGTTTGTCATAGATGTAATATGACTAAACAGTAGTCACGTACCTGTTGTACGGCCAAGCACTTGATTTACTTATACTAAGTTTTTATATATAAGCTTATTAATATTTCATCATGTTTTGAAATAATGAAATATCGGTGCCTGAAGCACGACAAGAAATTACTTGGGATAATAAAGTCCTGTTTAAATTTGATCCTCTTACAAATAAATGTGAACCAGAAGTTCAGAGGATTATTTATCTGCAAAGTGTTGCAAATCAATTACATGATGTATTTACTGACACTAAAGGTGTTGTAAAATCATATATTACTACTGTTAATGCTTAAGCAGGAATTGAAGTCCCTGAAGGATGAGTTGTTAAAACAGCAATAAATGAGTCTAAGATACACCTGAAGCGTTGAAGACCTATTGGTGCACAAGAAAAATAAAAATCGGTGCTCATGAAGAGACCGTATTTTCTGTATAAAATATAATCCTCCTGAAGAGGTAACTCCTGAAGATGTAACTCCTGAAGAGTATAACTCCTGAAGAGAAAACTCCTGAAAAGTATAAACCTCCTGAAGAGGAACCTCCTGTAGAGGTGTTTCATGAAATGTTTTTCCCTGGAGAGGAACAATGAGATCTCAATACATTTCATGAGTACTGGAAAATTTATGGATAGAAATAAAACTGTTGTCGACAACATATATGATAACACTTGATATTACCAGAAGTAATAAAGAAAGTGAGCCAAAAATCGTCGAAAAATGTCGACGTAGAAATGATTGGCCAAAATGGAAAGCAGTTATTAAAACTGAATTAAACTCGCTAGTGAAACGAGATGCATTTAGACCTATTGTCCAAACACCAAAGGGTGTAATATCTGTCAAATATAAGTGAGTATTTATACGAAAGCGTAATGCGAAATGAAATTGTGCGGTATAATTTGTCGCACAAGGTTTCCTGTAGAAACCCGAGAGCAATTATGAGGAAACATATTTCCTTGTTATGAATGCAATCACATTCATATTTTTAATCGATTTGGTTATTACAAAAGGATTAGATATGCAGTTAATGAATGTGGTCCCTGCATATTTATAAGGATCATTAGATCATTACATATATAAAGATTTACGATACTTGAAGCATCTAATCCAAGTACATTTAGGAGTATGTACTTTATAAAGTTTCAAATATCTTTATATGGATTAAAGCAATCCGAACGTATGTTGTATAATTGAATCAACGAGTATCTATTGAAAGAAGAATTTAAGAATAATCCTATATATTCATGTGTTTTATTAGAATCTGGATTCGTCATTATTGCAGTTTACGTTGATGATTTACTTTGTTAGAACTCTTGAAAAGATTACAAGGGTTGCTATAAATTCAAGAAATGCATTTGAAAAAGAAAGATCTTATTATTCAATTCATATATGAGTTACAAGAATTTGAGACTTCTAGCCTCATCTCTCAAATGCATTTGCTCTTCATAAAGCAACATACCATCCTTATCTAAAGGATTAGGCAGTCGAAATGAAGAGGCAAGTAAGGATTTTAAATCCTTATTCTCCTGCTTTAAGTCTGTAATTTTTTTGTCAGACTCTTGAACGAGTCGTTGAAGTACAGAAACCTTCTCGTTAAGCTCCTCAATCTCACGATTTTTGGATTGTAATCGGTTGGAAAATCCAACAATAGAGGAGGAGTATCGGGTGCCGAGAGTCACCAGCTCATAAACAGCTTCACGATCTGACTTATTAGCCAGATCATTTGCTTGCTGCAACATTGCACCTGCGGAAGATGCAGGATCAACTTGTAATTGAGGTGAAAGATACCTCATATGTTGATTGTGAGAAATAGTAAAAGGAAATTGATGAGCTATTGGAAATTTGTAGAATAAGAATACAAATACAGATGAATTATAGATATGAGAAGAAGATTTGATGCGTACTAAATGAAGCTAAAGACGGTTCTTATAGAAATGGAAATAAGAACAAGACAAACCATCATCTCTTCAAATCTCACTTTACAAGATATGCTGGATGCATAATTTCAAAAGCCAGCAAGATTAATTACAGCTATCCCTATTTTCTTGTAAACGCTGAACCTCTGCCGTTAGCTGCTGTTGTTGACTTTGTATCTGAGCTCTTCTACTCGTGTTTTCAGGTCACGAGAATACTAGTCTACAAGTTTCTTCAGCTCCTTGTTTTCTTGTTTTAAATTTTTATTTTTTCTATCTTTAGTTGCAAGCGTTTGATGCAACTCAGATATTTGATTTTTAAGATGATCAACCTCACTCGTTCTCGCCAATAGCCTCTGTGACATGGTTGTAAGAGAAGCAGCATATTGAGCACTGAGGGTTCTTGATGCTGCAACAATTTCAGGATCAGATTTACTAGATAGATATATCTCTGCTCCTATCATGGTGTTTACAGTCTCAGGAGAAAATATAAGTGGTTGAGGTATAAAAGGTTCATGGTTTAAATCTGGGACATTAGAATTTCTATCAGACATAATATCGTTCTGGATGAACAACAACTGAATCTATGAGGAATGCGAAATCTTTTTGCTGGAGTAAACCAATGGTAAAATTGGTTATATTTAAACAACAACCCGAAACCTTCAAATCTCTTCAAGATCTCGTTTGTCCACAATGTCAAGCGGATTTGATTTTCCGCCGAACCGATAATATTAAACCTCAAAACTTTTACATCTTTTATCATACATAGATGGTTTCCAATGTTATTTCCGCCGTATATAAACAAGTTCTTCCTAATAACGCCGAATGAGGGGGAGAAAATTTTAGATGAAAATATTATCATACTCTCTCTAATGCATTATTTAGTTGGAGATCGTGTTTGAATTCTTAACTTGTTATATATACTGAAATCATATTTGCTTATTATTTGAAACACTAACGCATATTATCAGGGGGAGTTTAAGTATTACCGCAGGTATCAGATTTCTATTAAGTTTGTCAACCAGATATTATTTTTCATCTTCAAATCACTCAGAGATTATTGCAATTCATGAAACAAGTCGAGAGTATATTTGGCTGAGATCAATGACTCAACGTATCCAAGAAATGTGTGGTATTTTGATAGCTCAACAATTTTATACGAAGATAATGCTACTTGTATCATTCAAATCGAAGGAAGATATATCAAAGATACGATCAAGTGATAATCTGGCAGATTTATTTACGAAGACATCACCAATTGCGACATTCAAGAAAATTGTGCAGAATATTAAAATGCGAAGACTCAAAAACTATTGCCATGCACTTTCCAGGGGGAGTAAAAGTCCTGAAGACTTGTGCTGATTGTACTCTTTTTCCTTCGCTAAGGTTTTATCCCATTGGGTTTTCCTTTGTAAGGTTTTAATAAGGCAATCTTAAAGCACTTGTGGATACATAAAGAGACTGTACTCTTTTTCCTTCGCCATTGGTTTTTCTTCCCACTGGGTTTTTCCTTGGCAAGATTTTAACGAGGCAGATTCTTTATGGGTGGTCATTCAAGGGGGAGTGTTATGAATGTAAATGAACGAACGAAATGGCGCCGCCTCCTGTCCCACCACTAAATTATGTGAATGATCCCACCACTATTATTTTAAAATCTGCATAGTGACTTGTATAGTGACTTACATGGTAACTTGCATAGTAACTTCAACGCCTATAAATATGGGTTTCAGTTGTAATGAAATTCATAAGAAAATATAGAGAAGGAAGAAAGTTTCAGAGAGTTTCTTTTACATTTCTCTTGCAATAGTAGTAGTTTTCTTTTTAGTTTTATAACACATTTATATTTATCTCATTAAAATAAATCATTAAATTTTAATAAAAAAATATAAATTTATACATATATCAAAAAAAATTTATCATATATAATCATATATAATAAAAAAATTATAAAAAATAATATAAAAATACATTTTACTTAATTTTTAAATAATAAATCATTAAATTTTCTTTTTATCATATTTAATTAAAAATACTAAAAAAAATTTAATATACATATAAATTTATACTTTTTAATATACATACAAATTTGTCGAGCTACAGTAAAATCATGTACAAATTTTCTACCGCTATATAAAAAAAATTGTACTAATAATTCTATCCATTCTTTAATCAGAATAGAATACACCATTTATATAACTTAAAATAGAATTATTTATTACTAATATTGTATTTGAATGTCTTTATATTATATAACATGACATAATTTAATTTTTAGGATATAAATTTTATAATCTTATAAATTATATTATATTATGTCAATTGTATGTGGTGTAAAGATTTTTAAATAGTTTATTTGTCACTTAAAAGAGTAAGATTTTGTATGTAAGATTCAAATTTTAAAAGTTATTTTTTAAATCAAATTATATCATATAAGGACTTTGATGGATATGTTCTACACACCGTGATACTCAATCTTGAAAATATAATTTTTTTTTATGTATTTCTAATTAATTATTTTTAAATTAACAAATAATTTATTTATTATTCCAATAGGTGTTTATTTTATTTTGCTCGATTCTTTGGTATTGGGCTAATAAATGCTAATATGATAAAGCCCAATGTTATTGGGCTAGTTAAAATACGGATTGTGTGAATTTACTTGTGAAGAATAGTGATAGATCGAATCAAAGTCTTTTATCTTAAAGTTTTATTACATAATGTTGTTTTTATATATTTTTATGCATTCTATTGATATTATTGATCAAAATAATTATTTTATATTGAAAAAATAATACAGTCAATCATATCAATAAAATGTCACAAATTGCATAAAGTTTTTTTTATATATTTTAACATATGAGTTTGCACATGATCACCATTTTTTTAAGAAACAAGATAAATATTAAAAAAGAAAAAAAAAAGGCAAATATGAATGGTGGCAGCTATTTTTTTTTTTAAGCAAAGATTGGTACTCCAATTTTATTGATAGCTCTCATAGTGGCAACTAGCTTTAGGCCCCTAGGCTCTTACATCTGCCTAGTAGAAATCCAGGTAAAGTGAACGGAGGGTGCTTTCTCGGCCAGTGCTAGAGCTCTCTCCTCAACCCTTTGCATTCTTTGAGCTAATCCACAGATAAAGTCTTGGGCTTTTCGTCCTTCACTTGAAAGCCCACTTAGCTTCTCCACATTCCATTTTGCAATCAAATGTTGGAGGATTTCTCTATAGTCTCTTACTGTGTAAACTCCAATTCGGGAGGCAATATTAGCAAAGTGAAAAAATAAGTTGTCTCGTTCACCATCGTACATTAATTGGGCTGGCATTGATATTTTCCTCCTCATCATGTCGGCAAAGGCCACAATTGTTTCATCTGGATCAAGCTCGAATAGTTTTTCAACTATTTTGGTATAAGCAATTTCGTGGCGCTTCTCGTCTGAGGCAATTGTGCCACATATCTGGGCAAGTGTTGGATCCCATCCCCATGCTTCATGGCAAGCTTGGCTGTATTACCATGTGAGATAAATGTTGCTCTTTCTTGGAATGATGCGTAGATGCTAAAAAGGTAGGGATTTCCCCCAAGACCGGCATCCTATACAAGATTATAAACAACAAAATGGGTTTATGGATTACAACTCCTTTTTAAGACCATATAGAGCTCAGTTTGGATTTTAAGCTAAGTTAAAATGAGTTGAGTTTTTTATAAATAGTAATGAGTTGAGATGGTAAAAGGAGTTTTGTAGAATTCATCTAAAATGAATTTAAATGTATTTTACTATTAAAACAAGTTTAGATATACTTACAAGAAGTTAAAAAATATTCTCAATCTCATATATAAAGATATTTCAAGTTGAAAAGAATTTAATAATTTTAGAATTAAGTATTTGAATGTTAGACTCAATTTTAAATTAGTTTGAATTGAATTGATCTAAGCTCAGTCTAACTTCTAGACAGGATTTAAAAGCTCAAAATTGACATATGTTAAAAATGTTATGCTACATGTCTGATGTCTCATTACCAATCCCGACCCAATGAGATAATGTGTTGTCTTCTCGATTTGTCTCATGTCCACTCGTCCGGAAAGGAAGAGGTACTTGTTCAAAAGATCACCATGCCTATTTTCTTCAGCAGTCCATCCCCTTGCCCTTATTGCCCAAGGTGTGTTGTCAACGCCTGTTACATCATGATAAATTTCTGTGCCATTGATTTTTGCATGATAAGTTGGAAGAGCTTCTTCTGTGATCATATCACCGGCTAAGACAACAAAATACTCATCCGGAATGTCCTTTGTTCGTTTCCTCAATTCATTGATTTGTTCCAAAAATCCATCTGATGTAGGATCTGGCAAAAAGTCTTGTGGTTGCCAGGATTTGTTGACAGGTTTTAAGAGAGTTACAATGTTATTTCTAGCCCATCCTTCCATGGACTTAAATATTTCAATCCTTTCCAGTGGCATGGTGCGGGTTGAGATAACATTAACTTGGTTAGGTGAGTTTAGAGAATCTTTGTTCCACCTATAATGAAGCCATGATAGAGAAAATTCAAGCTCATGTTGAAAATAGTTGGATAATTTCTTAAGTATGCATGTCATGCTTCAGTTAATTATTATTAGGATCTTATATATCATAATTATAAAGAAATGATACTCGCAATCTAATAAGTAGGGATATCAAATCGTATTAATGGCTCGTATTCGTGTCGTGTAGGACATATATATATAATATTATATAAGTCTACATAAACCTAACACTTTAATCTTATATTGTCAAAATATCAAACTCTACCACACCTATTAATATAACAGGTTGATACGGAATGACCCATTTTGACCTATTATTGAGTACTAAGAAATGGGTTAACATGACAAAATCTGACCTATTTCAACTTGGTTATTTATGTAAATAAGTTGAATAGATCCGAAATTAACCCACTTGATCTGATTAAATTTAGCAATGTTATATAAATGTTAACATTATAATATCTATAAAAAAAATAAAACTAATTATAAGTCTAAAATTACATTCAAAACAAGAAAATAATCAAATTAAAATCTCAACAATTTTACAGTTAGGTATAAGGTTATAAGTGTAACTTTAACTTTCTGAACAGGTCATAACGGATTATAACGAGTTGACCCATTATCAATCTGTAAGCAATCGTGTCTTAACAGGTCAATCCGTTTTGACACAACTCATTAAGAGTACTAAATCTAAATTCGCTATTATCGCGTTGTGTTCGTATTAGGTTAACAAATCCTATCACATATTATTACTCATACCTATAACATGCAAGCATGGCACAGTTCCTTTAAAAGAAATTGGATAAATTGTGGATGCGTATGTGAAAAATTATATTTTAATGGTGGATGTCACTACTTCTCAAATGCACCGTGCGGGACTTGCATAACCGGCCCTAGAATTGTATATAAGATCATTACTCTTTTCTTATATGGTACCAAATTATTAAAAGAGAAATAAAGAATGATAAATAGTTTTTCAATAATTTGATCCTACTTTAGATGATGATATAAAGATAACGATTAAGAGGACGAATGAATCATTGAATATCACTTACTAATATTAATATGTACTTGGCAAGAAGGACTCACCAGCTAGATCTGGAGTGTAGGGTAGAAGTCATAGAAAACTTGGGAGATCTCTGAGCCCTCATAGGTGGAAGATCAGCATGTGAAACTAGGAATTGAAAGGTGGAGCAATTGAGTTTTACATCCATGTCTTCTCTCTTAATTTATGCTTTTGCTTCTGAGCACTGAAGAACAAGATTGAAGATCATCATGGAACATGTAATTAGTGCTTGAATGTAAAGGAATCATGAAAAACTTAAGTAAATATTTCTACAAGCAGATGAAATTAATCCAGAATATGAATAACAAGATGCATGCATATCAACATGAGATTCAACCATGCAAGTCTACATGATTTATAAAAAGGTTCATCCATGCTTAACTCTTAGTATAAATGGAAAATCATAACAAATGTACTTCTATGTTTCCTTAAAAATCCAATCATATATACATACCTTAACTACTCTTTGGCCGGATATGCTTCATGCGTTTGTTATACCTTGACTTATTTTATAGGAAAATGCTTAGGGACGGTTTTGGTGCCAGTTGTCCTTTTATTTTTATTTTTATTTAATGATTAAAAAAATATTATTTATTAATATTATGAATTTTTTTATTTTTTTAAAATATTTAAAAAATGATATAAAAATAAATAAATAAACAAAATAAAAGAAAATATACCATGTGAGTATTCTAGCGGGACACCTTAACGAACCCCCTAACAACATCCTATGTTATAAGCCATTCGGGAGAACCATAAATTACAAAGCCATGCATCAATATAGAGAAGTGATATATACAATATATTTTACAATATAAATTATAAAATAAGAATAATTTTATTAAATTAATATTACCTTACAGAACCACTCAGATCAAGAATTAATAGGCATTGGATTGGTGGCAAGGAACCATGCAAGGGAGACTATTGCATCAAAGATGATGATGCTATCCACCTTTCAAGATCCGATGCTGGCTGAAACCATAAGAATCTGTGAAGCGGCTGCTTTTGCCCATGAGTTAAATCTTCACTCTGTTATTCTTGAAGGAGATAATCTTCAAATTGTAAAAGAATTGAACTCTAATTCTAATAGGTGTGATTGAGTTGATCTTTGTAATAAGGAATAGTCTATATTTACTTTCTCATTTGAGCTGGAAAGTTACACATATTAAGAGGAAAGGGAATATAGAAACTCATGATCTAGTAAAAAAAAAAGCATTTAGGTTAAGAGAAGTTGTGATTGTTCTGGTTCGTTAACTATATGGGAAATCTATTTTTATCTGTCTACTTTTAATGGAATTTGGGATGTGGCTTTTACGTCTATGCTGAGCATTAATCAATCTCATTCAATCATGTTCCTACCATGTACGTACGTTAGGCCTTAATTATTAGAGTTTTTCTAGACTTTTCTTTTAGAGTAATATTAAATTTAGTTACAGGATGTACAAATTTTGTATGTTCGCTCTAAAAAAGAAAGTGAGATCCTATTAAGAAATAAAAACTTTTAAATAGCAAAAAATATTTATAATATTTTAATTATAATTAGATGGATTATTTGAGATAAAAATATTATTTTTTAAAAAGAATATCATAATTTAGAAATCATTATTTTCTTATAATAAATAGAGAAATGTTTGAAAATTTGAAATACTTCAACAGCATTTTTTTGACATTATTTTTTTTTTACTTAATAATTAAGTAAGTATTTTTTTATTGATATTATAAATTTTTTTATTTTTTTAAAAATACTTAAAATACTTTAAAAATATTTAAAATATATGAGAGGAAGTAAAAAAATATATATATAATATTTATTGGCAGGTCAGTCCTAATAAATATTCTCTTTCTTTTTCCCGAGAAATTATAATAGGATAGTAAATGATAATAAATATGAGAACAACTTAGAAAGTCCATCTCTCTCATCGATGAGATTCTCCCAACTGTTTTGAGTATGGCCGCTACAAACAACCAAATCCTTTCCAACCCTCATCAAACACCATTCAACCTCTACCCACCAGACAGCCTTCATTCATAACTTTAGTTAGGGGGGAGATTGGTCTAATCCAATCAGTCTTGGAGGATTAGGAACCGCACCAAATCCATTCGGTTTAAGCTTTTTCAGGCCTGGATCGGATCCATTTAGTCCAATACATAGATGTAATTTTAATTTTTAATACAAATATATTGATTTAACTATACCAATACATACATTATATTATTATAAATTTATATATATTATAATTTATACTACAACTCTTATAACATATTAAGTATTGATATTAAATTATTAATATATACTAGTACTATATATTATAAGTATACATTAAAAAATATAATAACACATTAAAACGAATTTCTAAATATATAAGATAATAAATTTTAGACTCAGTACTATTTAGTATTTACTAATATTATTACTATTTATTATGATATATAGTAAATAATTATACATCAAATAATATAATAATACTTTGATACTAATTATATACATAAATAATAAATAATATATATTATATAATTATAGTTTATATAATATATATATAAATTTTAAAAAATATAATATATAATATAATCAGTCCGGTTCGATCCAGAACTAAAAATGCCTAAATTGGAACCAGACCCGACCTATTTCCATCTACCCCAAGCTTCCCCCCTCTTTCCTAAAACATCTTCTTTTTACCCCTGGTCCTAGAGCTGCAAACAAATAGAGCTGTTTGTGAACAATTTGAGCTCAATTCGTATAAACTCGATTCGAACTCGATTCGTTTAATAAATGAGTTGTTCTTGAGTACTAATATTGGTTCGAATATTAAAAAAGCTAAACTCGTATAATCTCGACTCGACTCGTATAAACTCGGTTTGTATTCGTGAACAAAATTCGTATAAACTCGATTTGACTCGTTTTGAGTTCGTAACAATACTCGTAATATTTCTATATACATATATATATAATCTTGCATATATTCTTACATATATTCTTTTATTATATATATTTTCTGTGTTATATATATTATTTTTGATATTTTGTATAAGTAATATATTTTGTTACTTTATGTAGAAGTAACATTTTATTTCTTTACAATAATAATGTATTAAGTTCACAAAAAAATTATTGAATCAAATATTTATAAAGAGTAAGAAACTCGAGTAATTACTCGACTAAGTTCGGCTCGTTCATTAGAGAGTAAAAACAAAGATCGATAAATAACTCGATTCGACTCGAGCTCGTCTTTGATCGGCTCGAATTCGACTCGATTCGACAAATTCTCAGCTCGACTTGAACTCGAACTCGAGTTATTTGAGTCCAGCTTGACTCGACTCGACTCGAACTCGTCTTTGATCGGATCGTTTGCAGCCCTACCTGGTCCCTACATAGACAAGTCAACTTTCCATTTTTTTCACATTTTCGCTATCTACATCGCATATTCCTTACTACTTGAAGGAACAAACCAGACACTTCTGTTGAAAATTTGGACCTTTCAAATTTTTTTCACTAAAATCTACTTTTGAAAAAATATTAAAAAAAATAGAGAAATAATAACGGTATAAGAATTTACGTGGAAAACTCTCAAAACAGGAGAAAAATTAAAAGACCCAGAGAAGAAAATTCATTATGTAAAAAATTGTTACAATTATACAATTTTTCTCCTTATTCCAACAATACCCACAAAAACTTCCTCACTAGTAAAATTTTAACTTTCACATCTTTTTCCTTTTACAAACAAAAAGGATAACAGAGAAATCTTTCTACAATAAAAAATTACTAGATAAGTTTCTAACTGGTGTACTTAAACCAATGAGTGCTAGTCTCCTTTTATAAGTCCATGGGTCTTACCCCTACAAATCCCACCGATGTGGGACTCCAAAAAAAGGAGCAAACCTAACAATTTCCACATTACGACTTTGACTGATCCCACAGTCATGCTCAACCGCAATGAAGATTTTCATAACTTTCGCTATCATACTCCATCATAAATGCATACTTACTCAGAATAAACCAATTCCAAACATTTCATTTTGGCCCATGTCGAAAATAACTTTACTGAAAAATTATGATGCAACTCTCACGTTTGACTTTTCTGAAAGTTCATCAGCCATCGACATGAATCTTCCTCTATCATGATAATTTTGGAATTAGCGGCATGCAATAAGGATATACATGTCTCTTTTTCATGGAGAGAGACACAACATTAGTATTAATACTAGTATTTTTATTTACTGACTTCGAGCCACTTGCTGAACTTGCTTCTTGTACTAGCCGTCACCCATCGCTAGTATCACTGCTGATTTCAGGGGTTGATTTGCTCTTCAACATCTTGTGTAATCCTGATGGAATCAAAATATCTTTGACTTGCACTTGCCACAAGTCAAAATTGATTCTCCTATCAAATTTTTCTACCTCAAATCTTATCAGATTTGAAATCTTGCCTCCTGACATAGTTTCGATGAATTTTATCATAGAAATGAAAAATACTCACTAAGTAAGTTCTCAGGAAAGACTGATCTTTCCTAAACAGAACTTCAAAGTTTCTAGGAAAGATTGTAGGGTCACAACAGACACACTTGAATTTTCAATCTCTTAGACAGAACCTCCTTAGACATATGTATTCACACTACCATACCAAACTTCCACCCTGCCAAAAGAAACTAGTGGCTCTAATACCACTTGTTGGGAATCTGGACCTTCCAAATTTCTCCCACCAGGATCTATTTTTGACAAAATATCAAGAAAAATAGAGAAATAATAACAACACAAAAATTTACGTGAAAACTCCCAAAACAAGATAAAAACCGCTAGACCCAGAGAAGAAAATCTACTATATGAAAAATTGTTACAATCACACAATTTTTCTCATCACTCCAACGATACTCACAAAAACTTCTCCACTAGTAAAACTTTAACTTTCATATCTTTTTTTTTTTTTACATACAAAAAAGACAACAGATGAATTTCTCTAAAGTAAAAAAATTACTAAATAAGTTTCTAACTGGTATACTTAAACCAAGGAGGAGTGGTCTCCTTTTATAAGCCCATGGGTCTTACCCCCTTACAAATTCTACCGATGTGGGACTCCAAAAAAATGAGCAAACCCAACAACTTCAAAATGTCAAAAGAATCTCCTAGCATAGATTTTCTAATTCAGAAGACCAAAGCACCATTATGAGATGATATTATCCTTGAGCCGTCCGAAGAAGCACTTTCCAAAGTCAAGAGCCAAGTACTAATAAGTAAGATTGTTTCTCTCAAACCTATAAATAAAAAAACTTTCCAAGCTACCGTCAAAGTAGCATAGAGGTTTATTCTTGATCTAAAAATAAAAGACATAGGTCAAAGCTCGTTCATGTTCATGTTCACCTTCCCCTTTCGATCTAACAAACTTCGAGTTTTTAACAACACGGCATGGAACTTTAGAGGACTTCATATGGTCCTCAAAGAATGAGATCCTAGACTTAGTCTACATGAACTCGATCTCAAGTTTTCAGCCTTCTAGATACAAGTCTATAGACTTCCCTCGTCCATCATGACAGAAAAACAACAACATATATCGGTCTTGTTCTAGGAAACTTACTAGAAATAGACCAACTTATTCTGTAATGATGCTATTGAGTATTTGAGGATTAGAGTCGAGATTAACACAAAAGAGCCACTAGCAGATGGTTTTCTATATGGTAGGGTAAATATGCAACCTGTTACAGTTGAGTTCAGGTATGAAAGGCACTCATACTTTTGTTTTAGTTGTAAAAGGTTGGGTCATTCTTTCCAAGGATGTCCTTATAGTTATCACCCGGAGGAGGCGTTACCATACGGACCTAGACTACAAGCAGATTACAAAGAGACCAACCGGGTCCAGAAACATGATTCATCTAAAGTTCTAACTCAGATTCTACAACAACTCCTCCCTTTAGCAGGAAAGTCGAAGGAACAACCTAGCAATTCTTTAGAAAATCCTCTTGGGTGCATTGGGAAATAAAAGGTCTGGCATTATTTCATTATGGAGCCACAAAAGCAAAACTAATTCAACCTCAATGGGGATAGAGAAACACTACTACATCAACCCACTGTTCACCAAATCATTGGAACAAGCCATGCATAACATAGAAGAAACACAGCTTAATATGCATAGAGTTTCTCATCTGGACGGCCAGGATCTAGTGCAAGGAAGACACATGGAACCAATTCGAGCGATCCAGACCTGCCTTTAACCATCATCAGCTCAACTGCACCTGTCACCTCAAAACCACTACAAACATTAAATTGCAAAATGAAAGGCACCAGGAGAGATACCCCAACCGTCCACTTATCTCCCATCCGTGAAAAGGGTTCCACTTCAATTATCCAACCGAAAGAAGGGCAACATCTTGCAAGCTATGCATTGGGCCAGTTTGACCTAGCAAACCCAATCTTTAGCAAAGTGGCAAAGAGGAGCATTCATTCAATGGGTCAGACAATGTACCTATTAACTTGATTGAAACCAACAAGGCAGACCAGCAATCTTTCTTCAACAGCATTCTGGACCATTTTTAAAGCAGTGGCCACCCAACAAGATCACTTAAACCCAACCTGAAACCTATATCTCAAAATGAATTCCAAGGGCCGAGCTTGTATGGCTTTTAATACTTTCCATTTCACACAAGGCCCTTTAGGAAACCCTCCCACCGCGCCAAATCAATGCCAAAACAATCTTGATCCCATGACCACAACTCAAGCACCTCATACTCCTTTTTCTTTTTCAATTGAAACCATAGTTGACGAGGTTTCAAAACAGAGGAAGAATCATTTGAAAAGAAACTTGGACCTAGCTTCCCAAAAAAAAAATGTTTTCTTAATTTTCATGTAATGTTTAAAGGTGCAGGTGGTAAAAAAGCTATTATGGAACAAACCTCTACTTTCAAGGAGAAAGGAAAGACAAAGGTTACAAGGACCAAAGGACACAAGGGACACGGATCAAAATCTAGCCAACAAGTTCCAAAACCACACTCTGAAAATGAAGCTATCCAGTTACCCGAGCCTCCTATGATGGAGCTCATACAACAACAACAACCAAGCTCCGACCATTAAGGAAGGACAAGTCAGTAGCATGTCAGCACATAACAAATATTGTGAGATTTGCACCCAACTAGCTTTTTAAGGAGATCGATAATCATAGTCAAAACCTGAATTTATTCCCTTCTGATCCAACAAATGAGGTGGCAGACCCTTCACTGCCACCTCAGGTGCTATGAGGCTCTTTGCATGGAATTGTTGAGGTCTAACCCATCTTCAATTAATTCGGTCTCTCAGGATTTTTATTAGGATTCATAATTTCAATATCATCTTTCTTTCTGAATTTTTGGTTTCCAAAAAAGTTTATATTAGAACTGCTAATATATTAGGTTTTTCTCATTTTGTATATGCTCCCCAAGTTAATAATTGGGCTAGTCTTTTACTTTTATATCTCTATGTTAGTGTATTTGTATCCTTGTCACTATCATTGGCTTTTTAATCTTGTTTACTATCCTACTCCTTATATAAGCAAACAATTCTTTTGGGATCTCCTTTCCAATATCACCAATTCTTTTAATGGTCATATCCTCTCCATTGGTAATTTCAACTTTGTCATTTTCCAAAATAATAAATTTAGGGGTAACCCGATTGCCACTAGCTCTAAACCAAATGGATTTCTCCTGTATAAGCAAAAAAATGGTTTAATTGACCTAGGTTTCAATGGACCAAAATTTACTTGGTCTAATAATAGAAGAGGATTTTCTCTCATCAAAAAACGTCTAGACGGGGGAATTGCCACTATGTCTTGGCTTGATACCTTTCCTCATACCTTTCTCACTGTCCTCAACCACATTTCCTCAGACCATGCTTCTCTTCTCCTCGACACGGCAACTAGATTTGACTATTCAAAATCCTTCAAATTTAAAGAGTTCTGGCTCAGAGATCCATCTATCTTCAAAATCATCAAATCTGCTTGGAGTTTGGACTTCATAGGCTCTCCCTCCTTCATTCTGGCTAAAATGCTCAAAGCTACCAAAAAAGCTCTTCGTGAATGAATTCACAACTGCTTTGGTCATATTCAATCCAGGCTTAAAGATCTCAATATTTCCCTCTCCCAAATTCAATCTCAGGATCACTCGCCTCTCCTCAATGAAAAAGAAGAAGAATTGAAAGCCAAAATCAACGAGCTCAAATTGGAGAAGAGTCTATGGGGAGACAAAAATCTAAGATCACTTGGCTTACTACCTTTGATCTCAATACCAAATTCTTCAATGCCTCAATTACTACTCAGAGACATAGAAACTCAATTAATAGTCTCAAAATTGCTAATAACCTCTAGATTAATGATAGCAATATCATTATCCAAAAAATTTTGAAGCATCTTCAAATAATCGACGCCTCGTCTCGTCCACCCATTCTTGAGAATTTGGACTAGCTCTTTCCAAGAAAGATAATAGAAATAGAAAAATATTTTCTCTGTTAAGTTCCAATGGATGATGAAATCTCAACTGTTGTTAAAAGCCTTCCACCCACAAAATTCCTTGATTCAGATGATTTCACTGGTCTTTTTTATAAAACCTTCTAGCAAATTATCAAAAGCAAAACAATAGCCGTCATAAAAAAATTTTCACTCATGGCAAGTTTCTTCACGTCTTTAAAGACGTTTTTACAAAATAGATTATATAAAAAATTAATATTTAGTTTTTTTTAATTATTATTATTATTATCATTATTTGTAATTTAGCACCTCCAACTTAGATTTTTTGATTCTGCCCTTGCAGAGCTGTGAGCAAACAAACAAGTGAGAGAAGTTGTAAACAATACAAATTAAAATAGCTTTGTTAGGAATAATATATATGTTTTTGTTATTGTTATCTTCTTTTAACATTTTAGGAAGAAAATAAAGAAGTTTTTAGACAGTAAAGAATACATTGTAAGTGTATATTTACAATAAAATAAATTTATAAATTGATTTGTGTCTAATTTATTTTTTAAATATCTAATTTTATTTAAATAAATCTAACTTGTATGTACAGAAGACGTAAACGAATTTACGTATCCACATAACTTTCTTACATGTACATCACTTCCATTTAAAAAAATATAAAAAAAAATTATTGGAAAATCACGTGGGTATGTAAGTTTTTTTATATGATTTTTATACTTACGGTTAGCATATTTCTTTTGAAAAAAAGGGAGATAAAAAATTTCGTTTCAATAAGAGTAATGTTATGAACGGCTCATGCAAGCTTAAATAATTTTGTTTTGAAAAACTTTTTAAAATTATAATAATTTTTATTTAATTAAATATATCAATAAATCTATACATGTAGTCCTCACTTGAGGATTGTAAATCAAATTACTTTTCTAAGAAATAATCTTAATAAATACTCGTTATTGATGCTAAAAATTGCACATGTCGAAAAGGGAGAAGAATGTTGGTCCATACATTTATAACAATTAACAAAAAAAAAAAATAATGAGTGTGTAAAAAAAAGAAAGACACTTTTATATAGTTTGACATAGAACCTACTTTTATTAAGATTTTGAAGAAAAAATACAACTATAATAAATTTATTTATAATCTTTCATACTGTCTCATTCTCACTGTATAATCAATATCAGAGATTTATTTTTTTGATGAAGTAATTGTCTCTTTAGTTCTTCCCTTCATTTGAAAACCAAAGTCGAGATTAAAGAACATGGAATAAACAAGTGAATGATACTTTGTTTCTATTTTTGATTTTTATTTTTGATTTTCAATCGAACTTACTAATGTGAAACATTTTAAACGATTAAAACGATGGCATCCTGGACCTTAAGCCTGGTGGCGTGCAATGGTTTGGGAGTCTCGAGGATGGAGGCGCCGCTGGTGACCAGGTCTTCAATGATGAGGCAGGTCTGGTCCTTGGAGAAGACGCCCTTGATGGACTTAGCGATGTCGTAGTCCTTAACCTCCTTGCGGTGCGTAAGTATGGGAACATTGTGGGAGACAGAGACGCAGGTGGCAATGGGGAGGGCGGTGTAGGGGACGCTGCAGACGACGTCGTAGTGGGTGGAGGGAGGTTGGGAGGGAGAAGATTAGGGTTTGGGAGATTTGGGAAAGTAGGGTTGGGTAGGAGACGATGAGGCGGAGGTCGATGTAGATCGGGGAGGAGATGCCGGACTTAAGCTTGAAGTTTCCAAACTTGACGACAGATATCTCATGAAGTTGAAAGACCAAGGACTCCATGGACAGCGAAAATGACATTCTCAGAGTTATCTTTCTGCGTTTGTTTCCGACTTAATGTCTGTACGTGCGTGGGGTTTTAACTTTGGGAGACCCTGGGGATCGGTCAATCCCATTAAAAACAACCCCTACAAAATATACAATAAAATATTTTAAAAATATAATAAAAAATAAAATGAAAAAAACACAATAAAAACATAAAAACATAATAAAAAAATAAAATGAAAATGATTTCAAGGAAACATTCGTCCCTTAGTCGAATGGAGCCGCCGCAGGCCACTGCAAGCGTTACCGTCCATGTTATCGAGACCAGTTCCCTCTGGCGACCTTACTCCTGCAACGATGATCTCTAGCGACCTCTCACCTTTCTAGACAGTCTTAAACTTAAAATGAGTTTATTTGCGATGACGCTACCGGCCACCAGTGGCGTAGAGGGCTACTTTGGGGTAGGGGTCGGTCAGGTTTTTTCTTTAACTATTGTGAGAGCGGGGTTTTCACGTCCACTACAATTTTTTGTGAAAGGTGGAAATGCAAATGTACAGGAATCGGTCGGCCAATAGAGTGCGATATATTGTATTATTAAAACATTATTTTTTTTCTATAAATCTTATATTTTTTTTCATTCTTAAAAAAAAATTATCCAGTATTTATCTATTTTATGATTACAAATAGAAAAATGTATTATTTATTAAACGGAAGAGTAATTTGCCGAGCTACAGTACAATCATGTACAAATTTTCTACCCCTATATAAAAAAAAAATTGTATGAATAATTCTATCTATTCTTTAGTCAATATAGAATACACCATTTATATAAGTTAAAATAGAACTATTTATTACTAGTATTGTATTTGAATGTCTTTATATTATATAACATGACATAACTTAATTTGGAGGATTTAGATTTTATAATCTTATAAATTAAATTCTATTATGTGAATACTATGTGGTGTAAAGATTTTGAAATAGTTTATTTGTCATTCACAATGGATTCAATAAATATATTATTTAGTTAAATAATAGTTAGAAGATATTAAAACAAGACTACAACAAACTAAAGTGACCTCTACGCTTCGTCCCCAGTGCATAAGGCCGATTCCTGTGTGCTAGAGGGAGGATCAGAAAGTTTGTGTTAAGCATATAGAATGTTTTTGTCTTGTTTAGGCATTTGGTGTCCTCCAAAGAGCTGTCTTCGCTTTTGGCGTTCTTTTGTAGATCTCCGGATTTCACCCCTACACACGAAATTTCACTCTCCTCTACCTTACTCAAGTGAATTGGTTTCAAGAGCATTCCACAATTTTTTGGCGACTTTCACTTTCAACCCGATTCACCACCTACATGAACCTCAACAAATGTTAGTAAAAATAATTTTCTCTCTTAACTTAACAAATATAACTAGCGGGTGAGTCTTAGTCAATTTTTTTTTTGAAATTAAAAGTGGAATTTAGTATAGTAAAAATTAGAATAGTTATTGATTTATTGAGTCTATTATTTGGTGTAGTAAAAATTGACTAGCCAAAAATTATAAAAGTAAATAATTTAACCAAAATTTTGCTCAATAATAACTAGACTATTGTAAATGCTCTAAGGTCTATCTTATTTTCCAATTGAGTTTTAATGACAAACTGCATCTATTAATTTGGTTTCAGCTTCTAGAGGGTCATCGCTTTCCAGTTATATATTATTTGCAAGGTAATAAGTGTTTTTCATATTTATAAACAAATTTAATTTAAAAAATTAAATAAATAGAGTTTGAATGCTACATCTTCATTTTTTTATAAAAATATATTCATAACATGTAGGCTTTGATTAAAAGGAAAATCGATTACAAACCAAAATTTGAGTTTTGAGTTTTTGAAAATCAGTTTTTATCCGATTTTCCAACTCGGGTTTGATCAGTCGGAATCTGGATGAACAATTTAATATTTTCGGATGGCAAATTACTTGTAATCACTTAAAATGAATTATCGTGTATGAATACATCAATATTATCATTATCATGTATTTTTATTAGAAGATGACTGCTATAATTACAAAAAAAATTTATAAAATTAATCTCACAAATTGACGTAATTTCATATGATCTATTAAATTATCTACTTTATAATAAAAATAAATTTACAATCTGATAAATCACATTAAACTATATCAATTTTTAAAATTTATTTTATAAAATTTTTTTCCACTAGAAAAGCTGGCCTTGCAACATGCATTCATGCATAACGCAATATTGCCTCGAGAAGTACCAAACAACTCAACAACTTCCACCATATCATCTTGCAATCGTATGCATGATGGGTGTATGCAAGACGTTAATTAGTGCCCATAATTCTTGCCCACTTTTTTTTTTATATAAAAAATAAACAACTTTCATTGAATCAAATATCATACCCAATACGTATTTAGATGAAATCAAAGAGCATAATCAATAAAAGTAGGAATCTTCTCCCATCACATTTAATACTTATCTCTTAGCCTCCTTGATTAAATTGTCATCGGCTAAATAAGACTCTTGATCAGCTTGTAACTCTTGAACCAAGAGCAAACAATCACTTTCTATGATAATATTTGGAAGAGAAATGTTATTTTGTCTCCTTATTTTGATATTTTATATATTTTCATTTTTTGAATTATTTTTATTTAATAGTTAAAAAAGTGATTATTAGTGTATTGATATTTTTTTTTAATATTTTTTTTTAATATTTTTAAAAAATAAAAAATAAAAAATAAAAAATAAAAAATAAAAAATAAAAACTGAAAAGCTAGTTTTAGACAAACAATACATTGGATCGTATTACTTAAGCGGCAGAATAGCAACACTAGGTGGTAGCCATCGACACGCTCTGTATGTGATGAATTCCTCACTTCATTAAAAGCCTTGTGTAACGACAATACATAGTTTGTAGCCTTTACTAAATTTATCAGTCTGCTCCATTTGTATTTTATTTTGTCTAAACCACAAACTCCAGCTTATTAAAAATAACGTTGTAACCCATATTTATTCTCATATTAATTAATAAAAATGCATGACCTAGCTGTATATATGCTTTTTTAAGAGTGGGTTTTGTTGTCATTATTTACTCTTAACTTGTGGCCTGAACCTTTTTATATGTATTTATATAATGATGCAGACTAACTTTGAAATCACACGGAGACCAAGGCAAAATGATTGATTTTTAGTTAATTTTATATATTAATTATATTATAAGAAAAATGCTTATCCGCAACCAGTCAATTCTATCACAAATAATCTTTTTTGTCACAAATAATTCATTATAAATTTTCATATTTCTTGTAATATTTTACACAACTGATCTAATTGTGATACGCCTAGTAGTGAAGGGAACCTAGGGTTCCAGTGAATATGATTCGGTAGTCAGCAGGGCTATGTGAGGTAAGTGTTGTAAGTGGGCCGGGTCAGCTGAGAAGTAGTGGGCCATGGGCCGTAAGTGTTACTTTTTGCTTGTATGCTGCTTGATGTAATAATAGGATTTGAAGACCTAGTTTAGTCATTTACGTAAATCACTATAAATAAGCATGTAAATGGAGGAGCGGTTACTTTTGATCATTAGAACCTTCTGGGGTTTAGAAGGCAGTCTTCCCTCTAAGAAGACGTTGTGAATTCTTGTTGACAGCCAATAATATACAGTCAATTCCACAGTCCAATTAAATTGTTACAAAGTGGTATCAGGTAGCCTAGATCCTGAAATAATGTCTAACACTCGCTTGAAGGATTTACAAGCAGAAGTTGATGCTTTGAAGAAAGAGGCTGAAGTTCGATCCAAGCAATGGGATGCTCAAATGCAGTGTGTGAATGACAAGCTGGATTTGTTAATGCAGAAATTTTCCTCCATTGCCGTGAACCTGCAACAAGGAAATAGTTTCAGATCTCATGAAGAACAGCCAGACAATACTCTGGAAAATCAGATTCAAAATCATCAAGGTGAGATTATTCCTAGCACTGTGAGAGTAACATTTCCTGTGTTTAATGGCTCAGATCCACAAGGTTGGATTTATAAAGCAAATCAGTTTTTTAAATTTCATGATACGCCTGTTCAACAGCGTTTGAAATTAGTTTCTTTTCATGTTGAGGGAAAGGCTTTGGTGTGGTTCTAGGATATGGATGAGTCAGGTGTGTTACCTGATTGGGAGGGATTTGTGAAGGCTCTGTTGTTGAGATTCGGACCTAGTAGTTATGATGATCCTATGGAGCAACTAACTAGGTTAAGGCAGACTGGTTCAGTAGAGGAATATAAGGCTCAATTTGAGTTCTTATCTAATAGAGTCAAAGGCCTATCCGAATCATGTAAATTGAGTTGTTTTCTTAGTGGCTTGAGGTCTGATATTCGTTTACCTGTGAGAATGTTCAGCCCTAGCACTTTAATTACAGCCTATGGTTTGGCAAAAATACAAGAGGAGAACAATGATTTACACAAGAAAGTATATCCTAAACCATACACCATACCTTATACACAAACAAATCCCCTCAAATTTAACCCTACCTTTTCTCAAAACAGCAACCAATCCAAAGCTATTGTGCCTATCCAAAAGATTTCTCAAACTCAAATAAGGGAGAGAAGAGCAAAAGGCCTATGTTATCACTGTGATTCTAAATGGAATCCGGGCCATAAGTGCAATAGTCCTAAGCTGTACCTAATTGAGGAAGTTGAAGATGATCATGAGGAGATTGAGCCTACTCCTACACTGATTTCAGAACTTGAATCACTGATTGACTTTTCTGAAGAGGTTAAAAGTCCAGAGATATCCTTGAATGCTATTTCAGGCTGTGTGAACCCGAGAACAATGAGAGTGATTGGTAGCATTGGTTCTCAGTCTGTATCTATTCTGATTGACTCAAGTAGTACACATAATTTTGTAGATCCAGCTATACTATCTCGAATTCCTTTGTCTATAAATGAGCATGACAAAATTAGTATGAAGGTGGCTAATGGAGAAAAGGTGGACAGTCTAGGCAGGATTAAAGCAGTTAATCTCAATATTCAGGGGCATTTGTTCAGTGTTGACATGTATGTATTGATCCTAGCTGGTTGTGATATATTTTTGGGAGTTCATTGGCTGTAGAGTTTAGATTCCATCCTTTGGAATTTTAAACAACTTTTTATGCAATTTCAGTATCAGTCAAAGTTGGTGACATTGCAGGGACTTAGTAGTGACTTGTTGATTGAAGAAGGTCACTTGAATAAATCTAATAAGCTGGAAAACAGGGGCATTATTTTACAATTGATTGAAGACAAATCTACCAACCCAAGCTCACCTATACCACCTGCTATACAGTCCCTTTTAAACCTTTACCAAGATATCTTTGCCACTCCCAAAACCTTACCTCCTTCAAGATCCCATGACCATAGCATCCCTATCCAACCAAATACTAAACCTATCTCAGTTAGACCATACAGATATCCTTATTTTCAGAAAGATGAAATTGAAAAGATAGTAAAGGAGTTGCTGGAAACTGGAGTTGTTAGACCTAGTCAAAGTCCATACTCCTCACCTGTCCTGTTGGTGAGAAAAGCTGATGGATCTTGGCGCCTATGTGTGGATTATAGAGCCCTGAATAATGTCACTGTCAAAGACAAATTTCCTATTCCTGTAATAGAGGAGCTGATGGATGAGTTGTTTGGTGCTAAGGTGTTTTCTAAACTTGATTTAAGATCAGGTTACCATCAAATTAGGGTGCGGACTGAAGATATCCCTAAAACAGCGTTCAGAACACATGATGGTCACTATGAATTCTTGGTTATGCTGGTCGGCTTAACCAATGCCCCAGCTACTTTTCAAAGTCTTATGAATCAGATTTTCAGACCTCATCTCAGAAAATTTATCTTGGTTTTATTTGATGACATCTTGATTTACAGCAAAGATATGGATGAACATGTGAAACATCTTCAGGTGGCTTTTGAAATTTTGAGGAAGAATAAGCTCTTTGCCAAGTTGAGTAAGTGCAACTTTGGCTGTCTAGAAATTTCATATTTGGGACATTTAATTTCTGGTCAGGGGGTTAGGGCTGACCCTGAGAAAATTCAGGCTATGTTGAATTGGCCTACTCCTAAGTCTTTAAAGGCTTTAAGAGGTTTTTTAGGCCTCACTGGTTATTACAGAAAATTTGTTCAAGGTTATGGTTCTATTGCTGCAAAGTTGACCAGTTTGCTTAAAAAAGAGGCATTTGTTTGGAATGATGAAGCACAAGCTGATTTTGATCAGTTAAAGAGAGCTATGACAGAGCCTCCTGTGTTAGACTTGCCTAATTTTCAAGCTCCTTTTGTAATTGAATGTGATGCATCAGGTGAAGCCATAGGAGCTGTTTTGATGCAAGGGGGCAAACCTTTGGCATTTTTCAGCCAAGCTCTTAAGGGCCGTGCACGTAATATGTCTACCTATGAGAATGAACTCTTTGCACTTGTATCCTCAGTGCAAAAATGGCGTCATTATTTGTTGGGACAAGCCTTTGTGATAAAAACAGACCATCAAAGTCTCAAGTTTTTATTAGAACAAAGGGTGGGAACTATTATGCAGCAGAAGTGGGTTTCAAAGCTAATGGTTTATGATTTTTTGGTGGAGTATAAGAAAGGTAAAGAAAACCTGGTGGCTGATGCATTGTCTAGGCAAGGAAGTGTTAAGGAAGTCATGATCTCTATGATTTCTGTACATAATTGGGATTGGTTGTCAGATATCCAAGCCTCTTATGCATCTGATCCTCAAGTGCAGCATTGGATAACTAAACAAGCTACAGGTACCTTGCCTTCTTCATATTCAGTGAAAAATGGTACATTGTTTTACGAAGGCAAGGTGTATATCCCTTGTAACCAGAACCTAATCCATAGACTGCTGGAATTGATGCATAGCAGTCTCTTGGGTGGTCATATGGGATTTGACAAAACACTACATAGATTAAAGAGGGAGTTTTATTGGCCGGGATTGAAAGCTACTATTAAGAAATTCATTAGAGAGTGTACAGTTTGTCAGACTACAAAGGTGGACAACTCTTTGCCAAGTGGACTTCTCTAACCACTTCCAATTCCATCTACTCCTTGGTCTGAAATTACCATGGATTTTGTGGATGGTCTGCCTAGATCAGCAGGTTTTAACTCTCTATGGGTTGTTGTAGATAGACTTACTAAATATGCCCATTTTATTCCACTCTCTCATCCTTATACAGCTAAGTCAGTAGCCCAATTGTTTTTGAAGCATATTTTTAAGCTCCATGGTCTGCCTCACTCTATAGTCTCGGATAGAGACTCTACTTTTACTAGTAGATTCTGGAAAGAATTATTTGAATTGCAGGGAGTACAGTTGGCTTATAGCACTGCCTATCATCCTCAAACGGATGGACAAACATAAGCTGTTAATAAATGGGTGGAAAATTATCTTCGGAGTTATGTGGGGGATAGACCTAAGGAGTGGTCTTCGTGGATATCATTGGCTGAGTGGTGTTATAATTTGACACTGCATGCTTCTACTCGAATGACCCCTTTTGAGGCTTTATATGGGTATAAACCCCCTAAATTGGTCAGTTATACAATCGGTACAGCAAAGGTACAAGAGGTGAAAGACACTCTTCAGCAACGTGACCAACTTTGGTCTCTTTTAAAACAAAATTTGTTGAAAGCTCAAGAGCGTATGAAAAAATATGCTGATTTATGCAGAAAGGAGCTAACTTTCGAGGTGGGGGAATGGGTATACCTGAAACTGCAACCGTATCGGCAAGCTTCTGTCCGCCACAGGCAGAATCTCAAGCTTTCTCCACGATTTTTTTGGGCCGTATCAGATCCTTCAACGGGTTGGAGAAGTCGCATATCGCCTTCAGCTACCAACATCTTCTCAGATCCATGACGTATTTCACGTTTCTCAGCTGAAAAAGAAGCTGGGTCAGTCACAGATCTCACTACCTACACTTCCACCCGTCGATAAAAATGGAGTCTTTAAACCGGAGCCAGAAGAAGTTCTTACCAGACGATTGAGAAAGGTGAAGAACAGGCCGGTAGTGGAGCTGTTAGTCCGTTGGCAGGGACAACTTTCGGAGGAAGCCTCTTGGGAAACATTATTGAAGCTGTCTGAAGATTACCCACACCTTGTGGGCAAGGTGTTTTAGAGGGGGAGGGATTTGTGATACGCCTGGTAGTGAAGGGAACCTAGGGTTCCAGTGAATATGATTCAGTAGTCGACAGGGCTATGTGAGGTAAGTGTTGTAAGTGGGCCGGGTCAGCTGAGAAGTAGTGGGCCATGGGCCGTAAGTGTTACTTTTTGCTTGTACGCTGCTTGATGTACTAATAGGATTTGAAGACCTAGTTTAGTCATTTACGTGAATCACTATAAATAAGCATGTAAATGGAGGAGCAGTTACTTTTGATCATTAGAACCTTCTGGGGTTTAGGAGGCAGTCTTCCCTCTAAGAAGACGTTGTGAATTCTTGTTGATAGCCAATAATATACAGTCAATTCCACAGTCCAATTAAATTGTTACACTAATCAAAACTGGAAGATAATTAAGGTTTTTCTTGAAGTTATCATGCATTGATATTAAGTAGAAAGATGTCTGTAAATTACAAGGCAACTTGTTCCTTATTAGATTACAGGTTCACTATGCACGTGCTCTTTACACGCGTATAAAATTAGTAGGGCTATCCTATATTTTAAAGTCTTGTTAGTTCTAATCACACTTACTAATGCAATGCATAACAAGTGAAGGTCATCTTTGTGATATGATGATCTTTCCTTTGTAGCGAAAGTAAGAAAATATCTTTTTATTTATTTATTTATTTATATTAAAGTGGAATATCGTGGCTCCTCTTTCAAATTAGAAGGGTAAATATGCAGAGATATGGAACCAACATCGGTCCAAGAATCAATCAAAATGACAACCAACAATGATTGTCAAGAACCGTTCTAATTTCAATTGCTCAGCTCGTGCATCCAAAGCTGTTTAAACACCGATGTATTCACCCATTCGTGAACACACAAGGAAAATTTCCATTGCCAGACTATAATTCATCTACAAATAGGTAAGTATCGTGACGTATATTATAGATAAGAAGTATGCGTTCCCATTCCCACTCATGTATTTACTGCATGGACAAGCAAAGAGAGTTTGCCTCCTAAATCCCAAAAAATACATGACCAGAAGACCCATTACTACAGACTAAAGATATAAGGGGAATTAAAGAACATATAATCACTGCTCTTTCCAAATCCTACCAGTCATCCTAAGCTTTAATTCCTTCGGCCGGTCTCCCCCGGAGAAGAAGAGAGCCATGTTTCGTTGGATGATGAGACCATCAAAACTGTCACGAACCTTCCGATGGTTGTCCCTAATGCTTCTAGGTACCCCTTGCCAAATCATCTTCCTGCCATTCCCATCAACCTCTAAGCTGTAGCTGTAGTTCTTCGCCTTATCATCATCACCCATAAACCGCAAGAATGCTATGTAAACTGGGGCCATCCCAAGCTGCAAAGCTTCAAAATGCAGACAAAAGTACCGACCAAAGCAACTGAAGACCTAAAAATTAACCAAGAAATCCGATTATCAGTTACAAATACTTACCCAGTGTTTATAGTAAATGCAAGGATTAACTGAGCTGGGGATAAATGTGCCATGACATATTTTTAAGTGCATCTGTTGTCACACATCCTGATATGGAAAAACTATTATGCTTAGTCTCTTTAGGCAGAAGAACAGAAGAAACTTGGATGAGCCTCACTAAAGTTATGTATTTAAGTTCACACCTATAAGCATGTGGCATGCTCATTTTTTAACATAAATCTCATAACTTTAAAGATTTCCCGTTCCTAACATATAATTTTTTATGTTTTCTAATTATATATTTTGAAATTAACAAATAATTTATTTATTATTCGAACACGTGTTTATTCTTAATATATTTCGGTTGATTCTTTGGTATAGGGCTAATAAATGCTACTATGATAAAGCCCAATGTTATTGGGCTAGTTAAAATACAGACTCTGTGGATTTACTTGTGATGAATAGTGATGGATCGAATCAAAGCCTTTTATTTTAAAATTTTGTTCTGTATTTTTATGCATTTTATTGATATTATTGGTCAAAATAATTATTTTATATTAAAAAATATGATGTCAATCATATCAGTAAAATACACAAGGCACAAGGTACATGAATTTTTTATTTATCTTAACATACGAGTTTGCACATGATCACCACTTTTTTAAGGAACAAGATAAATATTAAAAAAAAAAAGACAAATACTAATGGTGGCAGCTAGTTTTTTTTTTTTTTTTTAAGAAGAGAACCGAATTTTATAAATAACTCCCACGGTGGTAGCTAGTTTTAAGCCCCTAGGCTCTTACATTGCTTAGTAGAAATCCAGGTAAAAGGAATGGAGGGTGCTTTCTTGGCCAGTGCCATAGCTGATCTCTCCTCAACCCTGTGCATTTTTTGAGCTAATCCACAGACAAAGTCTTGGGCTTCTCGTCCTTCACTCGAGAGTCCACTTAGCTTCTCCACGTTCCATTTTGCAATCAAATGTTGGAGGATTTCTCTATAGTCTTTTGTTGTGTAGATTCCAATCCGAGAGGCAACATTAGCAAAGTGAAAAAATAGGTTGTCTTGTTCACCATCATACATTAATTGGGCTGGCATTGATATTTTCCTCCTCATCATGTAGGCAAATGCTACAACGGTTTCATTTGGATCAAGCTCGAACAGTTTCTCAACTATTTTGGTATAAGCAATTTCGTGGCGCTTCTCGTCTGAGGCAATTGTGCCACATATCTGGGCAAGTATTGGGTCCCCATACTTCATGGCATGCTTGGCTGTGTTACCATGTGAGATAAATGTTGCTCTTCTTGGAATGATGCGTAGATGCTAAAAAGGTAGGGATTTCCCCCTAGACCAGCATCCTATACAAGATTATAAACAACAACATGGGTTTAAGGATTACAACTCATTTTTAAGACGATATAGACCTTTGTTTGAATGTTAAGCTAAGTTGAAATGTGTTGATTTCTTTATAAATATTAGTGAGTTAAATTTTTTAAGATGAGTTTAGATATACTTATGAGAAATTAAAAAAATTCTTAGTCTCACTTGTAAAGATGTTTTAAGTTGAGATGAATTTAGTAATTTTAGAATTGAATGTTTGAATGTTAGACTCAGTTTTTAAATTAAATTGAAATGAATTAATATTCTGAACTCAGTCTAACTTCCAAACATGACCTAAAAGCTCAAAATTGACAAATGTTAAAAATGTTAAGATGCATGTCTCATTACCATTCCCGACCCAATTAGATATTGTGTTGTCTTCTCGATTTGTCTCATGTCCACTCGTCCGGAAAGGAAGAGGTACTTGTTCAAAAGATCACCATGCCTGTTTTCTTCAGCAGTCTATCCTCTTGCCCATATTGCCCATGGTGTGTTGTCAATGCCCGTTACATCATGATAAATTTCTGTGCCATTGATTTTTGCATGATAAGTTGGAAGAGCTTCTTCTGTGATCATATCACCGGCTAAGACAACAAAGTACTCATTCGGAATGTCCTTTGTTCGTTTCCTCAATTCATTGATTTGTTCCAAAAATCCATCTGAGGTAGGATCTGGCAAAAATTCTTGTGGTTGCCAGGATTTGTTGATAGGTTTTAAGAGAGTTACGATGTTATTTCTAGTCCATCCTTCCATGGACTTGAATATTTCAATCTTTTCCAGTGGCATGGTGCAGGTTGAGATAACATTAACTTGGTTAGGTGAGTTTAGAGAATCTTTGTTCCGCCTATGATGAAGCCATGATAGAGAAAATTCAAGTTCAGGTTGAAAATATATAGTTGGATACTTTCTCAAGTATGTCATGCATAAGTTAATCATTATAATCTTATCATTATAAAGAAATGGTACTTTAATCCTATAATATGCAAACATCATACACTGTTTTTAAAAAAGAAAAAGTAGATACTAGTATATTTGCATGAAAAAAAATCTCTTTATAGCGAATGCGCTACTTTTTCAAATAGATTGTACAGGTCTCGCATACCCGGCTCATAAAACTTTATCTAAAATTACTCTTCTCATATATAGGATCAAATTATTAAAATGAAACTAAGGTTGCATTTAGGTAGTAAGGTAATTTCATATATTATGTGAATAGTAGTGAAAAGATATTGAAAAAGTAAGGATAGAATATTAAAGAGTACTACTACATCTATAATTAAGAATTACATAAAAATAATTTATAAACTGATTTAGTTTCATCTGATTTATTAGATATACTTTATAATAAAATTAATTTTATAATTTGACAGATCACATCAAATTACATTAGTTTATGGAATTGTTTTGTGTAATCTTTTTGTAGTTGAGTATTTTCTACTATTAAATTGTAGTGAATAGTAATAAATAATAATATTGAAAAGTTGGTAAAAAATAATAATAAAATAATAAATAAATAGTAGTGAAGTATTCTAAAATATTTTCACTATCCAAAACCTACTTTAAAGAATGATAAATAATCAACATTATTATCTTTTTTTTTTATTTCAACTCATCTTATTTTATTTCAATTTAATTACGAAAAAAAAGAGGCAGTAGATCTTGATGAGAAAAGATAACAAGAATTAATTAAGAGAAGAACGATGATCAATATCACTTCTGGCCAACGATCGCAAGGACTCACCAAGATCTGGTGTGTAGGGTGGAAGTCATAGAAAACTTGGGAGATCTCTGAGCACTCATAGGTGGAAGAGCATCTGAAACTAGGAATTGAAAGGTGGAGCAATTGAGTTTTACATCCATGTCTTCTCTCTTAATTTATGCTTCAGCTTCTGAGCACTGAAGAACAATAGATATTGAAGATCATCATGGAACAGTAAATGCTTGAATCATCATCATGTAAAGGATTCAGGAAAATTAATTAAATAAATATTTCTGCAAGCAGATGACATAAATCTAGAAAAATGGAAAACAAGTCTACATGTTTAACTCTTAGTATAAATTAATAAATATCACACTAAATGTTCTACGTTTCCTAAAAAAATCCGATCATACATACCTTAACTACTCTTTGGGGTATGCTTCATGCGCATTTGCTATAACTTGACATATTTTATAACCCACTCGGGCCGGGAACTGTAGATTACGCGTGTACGTTTAGCATTAATCAATCATGTACATGAAATATTAGATCTTAATTATTAGATTTTTTTCTTAGACGACTTTTCTTTTAGAGTAATATTAGATTTAGTTCATGTTTAAATTAAGAGATGAAATAAAATGAGATGTGATGAGATTATGAGTTTAGATAAAAAATAAAAATAAAAATAAAAAGTTGAATTAAATATTAGTAATATCATATTTAGTTATAAGATGCACAATTTTTGTATGCTATCTCTTAAAGAAAGAGGGTCCACTATTAATAAATAAATGGATTCCACATCTTTATACTTTTTAAAATGCATGGAATTTCGAAAATACTTCAACACATTTCTGTAATTTGACATCATTGTTTTTTTATTTAATGATTAAATACTTTTTATTGATCTCCAAATGGAATAAAAATCTCGATCTGTTGATTAATCTTTGTAACATGATGTTGTTGAAAGTAAGGATTCCGATGTCCTCTATTTCTATGCCAAAGTCCAAGAAATAAATACGTACTGATCTCCAAATGGAATAGTCAAGTTTGAATCCTCCACTACTGTATAATATATATATATATATGTGTGTGTGTGTGTGTGTGTGTGTGTGTGTGTATACTCAATCGAAGAATATTACATATTTAAACTGCATCCATTAATTTGGTTTCAGCTTCTAGGGGGTCATTGCTTTCCAGTTATGTATTATTTGTAAGGTAATAAATATTTTTTATATTTATAAACAAATTTAATTTAAAAAATTAAATAAATAAAGTTTGAATGTTACATCAACATTTTTTTATAAAGATATATTCATAACATGTCGGCTTTGATTTAAAAATAAATAAATGGTAACAAACCAAAATTTGAGTTTCAGATTTTTGAAAATCGATTTTTGTCCGACTTTCGACCCATGTTTGAGTCGGAATCTGGATGAAAAATCTTAATATTTTCGGATGGCAAATTGCTTGTAATCACTTAAAATGCATTATCATGTATGAATACATCAATATTGTCAGTATCATGTATTTTTACCAGAAAAGCTAGCCTTGCATTCATGATAATGCATTGCCTCTTAAAGAACCAAACGGCACAACAACTAAACGGCTCAACAACTCCCACCATTATCATCTCGAAATCGTGTGCATGATGGGTGTCTGCAAGACGTTAATTAATGCCCACTTTTTTTTTAACATATGAGTTTGCACATGATCACCATTTTTTTAAAAAATAAGATAAATATTAAAAAAGAAAAAAAAAAGACAAATATGAATGGTGGCAGCTATTTTTTTGAAGAAAATAACGATACTTCAATTTTATTAATAGCTCTCACAGTGACAACTAATTTTAAGCCCCTAGACTCTTACATCTACCTAGTAGAAATCCAGATAAAGTGAATGGAGAGTGCTTTCTTGGCCAGTGCCACAGCTCTCTCCTCAACCCTTTGCATTCTTTAAGCTAATCCACAGATAAAGTCTTGGGCTTTTCGTCCTTCACTCGAAAGCCCACTTAGCTTCTCCACATTCCATTTTGCAATCAAATGTTGGAGGATTTCTCTGTAGTCTCTTACTGTGTAGACTCCAATCCTGGAGGCAACATTAGCAAAGTGAAAAAATAAGTTGTCTTGTTCACCATCGTACATTAATTGGGCTGGCATTGATATTTTCCTCCTCATCATGTCGGCAAAGGCCACAATTGTTTCATCTGGATCAAACTGGAATAGTTTCTCAACTATTTTGGTATAAGCAATTTCGTGGCGCTTCTCATCTGAGGCAATTGTGCCACATATCTGGGCAAGTGTTGGATCCCCATGCTTCATGGCAAGCTTGGCTATATTACCATGTGAGATAAATGTTGCACTTTCTTGGAATGATGCGTAGATGCTAGAAAGGTAGGGATTTCCCCCCAGACCGGCATCCTATACAAGATTATAAACAACAAAATGGGTTTATGGATTACAACTCCTTTTTAAGCCGATATAAAGCTCAGTTTGGATTTTAAGCTTAGATAAAATGACTTGAATTCTTTATATATAACAATGAGTTGAGATGGTAAAATGAGTTTTATAGAGTTTATCTAAAATGAATTTAAATGTATTTTACTATTAAAACGAGTTTAGATATACTTACAAGAAGTTAAAAAATATTCTCAATCTCATATATAAATAGGGTTGTAAAAAGACCGAATCGCGGTGGACTAGACCAGACCAGTTGGACTGGACTGAGACCAGACTAGACTGAATGGAGTTCGGTCCGGTCCGGTCCAATTTTGTTTATGGACCGGACCAAATACACATATATTTTTTATTTTATTTATATATATAAATAATAGTATATAAATTTTAATATTAATATTAATATATATTAAAAGTGGTAGTATAACATATTAATATATAATATATACTCTTATAATATTAACATATTATAATTTCTAATAATTGTAGTATAAAAATATAAATTATAGTATATCTATATAGAGTATTAGTAATAATTTATATGTAATAAGTGTATTATTATTTTTTAATATATTATTATTAATTTATTACTATTCACTAACATATAAATTTATAATATATTAATGTAAATTATGTAATAGTGTTATTAGTTATAATTAACCAACTTATGATGTATCACTAAATCACTATTAATTAATTAATAATTACTTTTCTTATGATTACATGTAGCAATTATAAATATTAATTATTAATATTGTTTTTAACTATATATGAAGTATGATCAACGATCATTAATATCATTAATTAATTGATATGACTTACGAGGATTAAATTAACTAATCAACCTATGGGCAATATTTAATATAGAATATTAGTTATAATTTATAGTATAAGTATTAAGTCTATAGACTATAAGTTATAACTATATATTTTGTTTAATATTTAAATGAGATTAGAGATTGACAATTGGCAAAGAGGATTATTTTTTTATGAAAGTAGTACTAGTATATATTTAATAATTTATAAACTTAGGCAAAAAAAGTATTTTTAATTATTGCAAGATTTTGGATCAAATTTAGCCCATTAAATCATATGGGGTATTCTTGGACCGAACCAGACCGCCCCTGGACCGAACTAGACCGGACCAGTATGGAGCGAATCCTATTCGGTCCGGTCCAGGGTGGAGAAAATTTTTGGACCGAATAGAACCGGTCCACATTTTTCTAGGACCAAACCGAACCATTTACACCCCTATATATAAAGATATTTCAAGATGAAAAGAATTTAATAATTTTAGAATTAAGTATTTGAATGCTAGACTCAATTTTAAATTAGTTTAAATTGAATTGATCTAAGCTTAGTCTAACTTCCAGACATGTTGTTAAAGCTAAAAACTGACATATGTTAAAAATGTTATGCTGCATGTCTCATTACCATTCCCGACCCAATCAGATATTGTGTTATCTTCTCAATTTGTCTCATGTCTACTCGTCCAGAAAGGAAGAGGTACTTGTTCAAAAGATCACCATATCTGTTTTCTTCAGCAGTCAATCCCCTTGCCCATATTGCCCAAGGTGTGTTGTCAACGCTAGTTACATCTTGACAAATTTCTGTGCTATTTATTTTTGCATGGTAAGTTGGAAGAGTTTCTTCTATGATCATATTTCCGGCTAAGACAATAAAGTACTTGTCCGGAATGTCCTTTGTTCGTTTCCTCAATTCATTGATTTGCTCCAAAAATCCATTTGAAGTAGGATCTGGCAAAAAGTCTTGTGGTTGCCAAGATTTATTAACAGGTTTTAGGAGAGTTACGATGTTATTTCTAGCCCATCCTTCCATGGACTTGAATACTTCAATCTTTTTCGGTGGCTTGGTGCGAATTGAGATAGCATTAGCTTGGCTAGGAGAGCTTGCAGAATCTTTGTTCTACCTGTGATGAAGTCATAATAGAGAAAATTCAAGTTCATGTTGAAAATAGTTGGATAATCTCTTAAGTATATATGCGATGTCATGCATCCGTTAATTATTATCACGATCTTATACATCATAATTATAAAGAAATGATAATAGCAATCTTTTAAGCAGTAGCGGAGCCAAAAATTTGCTTTAGGAGAGCCAAACAAAACCAAAATAAAATACATAAAATATTTTTTGTTTTATTTATATACAGTTTTTTATGCGGTATAGAATAATCTAATAATAAGATCTATAATAAAAATAAATTATGTTTAATACAATTTATGTATTAAAAAAATATAATATGTGAAGAACGTGTCATCATAATAAAAATATATTAAAAATACATTAGAAATCATCTAACTTCTATTTTATTTTAATTTTAATTTTTATCTATAATAAAAATATGTCATCGTGTTATTATATCATTTTATTTTATATGAGATTTATTTTATTTTTAAATTAGATTAATTAATTTGTAGAGAGGGCCAAGATAATTTTGAGAGGGGGCCAATATAAAATTAAATTAATATTATCCTACAAAATCATAAAAAATAAATATATTTTATTTTTTTTATTATTTTTTTTAGGAGAGGGGTGAGGCCCGTGGGGAGGGAGGGCCATGGCCCCCCTGCCCCAACGTGGCTCCGCCACTGCTTATAACTAGGGATGTCAAATCGTATTAACGGTTCGTGTTTGTATTGTGTTAAGTCATGTATATTATACTATATGAGTTTACTTAAACCTGACCTTTTAAGTTTATCTTGTCAAAATATCAAACTTTACTATAACTTATTAATATATCAGGTTGACACAACACAATCCGTTTTGACCTGTTATTGAGTTCTAAGAAATAGGTTAACACAACAAAATCTGAATAGTTTCAATCTGGTTGTTTATGTATATGGATTGAACAGATCCGAAATTAATCCATTTGACTTGATTAAGTTTAGCAGTGTTATATAAATATTAAAATTATAATATCTATAAAAAAAATATAAAGCTAACTATAAATATAAAATTACATTCCAAATAATAAAAATATTTAAATTAAAATCCCAACAATTTTACAGTTAGGTATAAGAGTATAAGTGTAACTTTAACTTTCTTAACACATTATTATGAATCAAAACGAAATGATATGTTCTCAATCCGTTAAGCAATTATGTCTTAACGGATCAATCCGTTTTGACATAACCCATTAATATTAAATCCAAATTTACTATTAACGTGTTGTGTTCACATTCGATTAATGGAATATGTCACATATTGTCACTCATACCTATAACAGGCAAGGCGTAGTTCCTTTAAAAAGGTTGGATAAATTGTAGACTCACATGAAAAATTATATTTTAATGGTCGATGTCACTACTTTCCATATAGAATGTGCGGAACTTGCATAACTCCCATAATTGTATATAACATTAGAGAAATAATATATTTACAACTATTTTATAATTATTTTATAATTTTTTTTGTATTTAAATTTTTTTTAATTTTTTAATTTTACTTAGTGATTAAGAATGTGAATATTAATAAAGTTATATTTTTTTTAATGATAAGAATCTTAAAAAAGTATTTTAAAAGCTGATAAAAAAAATTAAATACACTAAAAATTGTAAATGAGTAATAAAATGGTTGTACCCCTATCATTACTCATAACATTAATCTTTCTTTATGTAGTATCAAATTATCAAAAGAAAGCTAAAGACTGAAAAATAATTTTTCAATAATTTGATACTACTTTAGATGATGATAAAAGATAACGATTAAGAGGATGATGAATCATTGAGGGTCGGTTTGGATTCATAAACGAGACAAGCTCATATCAACTCATTTCAAACTCATAATTATATTTTTTCAAATTTTTATACAAAACACAAATTTCATTACAGTCCTTTCAAATTCAAATATACATTTTTTAAATCCCAATTCAATTTTTTTAAATTTTAAAATAATAATAATATTAAAAAATAAACTAAACTCATCTCAATTTAACTCATCTAATTTTTCATTCCAAATCGGGCGTGAATATCACTTCTTGATAATAATACTTGGTAAGAAGGACTCACCAGCTAGATCTGGAGTACTGTAGGGTACTAGAAGTCATAGAAAACTTGGGAGATCTCTGAGCACTCAGGTGGAAGATCGGCATGTGAAACTAGGAATTGATGAAAGGTGGAGCAATTGAGTTTTACATCCATGTCTTCTCTCTAATTTTATGCTTCAGCTTCTGAGTACTGAAGAACAATATTGAATATCATCATGGAACTGTAAGTGCTTGAATCATCATCATGTAAAGGAATCAGGAAAATTAATTAAGTAAATATATCTGCAAGCAGATGAAATAAATCCAGAAAATGGAAAACAAGATGCATGCTTATCAACGTGAGACTCAACCATGCAAGTGATCTACATGTTTAACTCTTAGTATAAATGTAAAATCATACCAATTGTTCTACGTTTCCTAAAAAAATCCAATCATACATACCTTAACTACTCTTTGGAATATGCTTCATACGCATTTGCTAAATTGCTGTAACTTGACATTTTATAAGCCATTTGGGGGAACTGTAGATTACACGTGTACACTTAGCATTAATCAATCACGGACGTGTGAAGTTAGACCTATTATAAGAAAAATAGACATCTGCAACATTTTAATTGTAATCAGAATACCATTTGCAACCCTAGACTATTTACAAATAGTCATTCTAATTATAATTAAAATGATATAAATATCTATTTTTTTAGACTTTTTTTTACAGTAATATTAGATTTAGGTCTTGTTTAAATTAAAAGATAAGATGTGATGAGATAATGAGTTTAGATGGAAAAAAAAAATTAATATAATATTAATAATATTAGATTTAGTTATAAGATGCGCAATTTTTGTATGCAATCTCTTAAAGAAAAAGGGTCCACTATTAATAAATAAAAATTTTCAATTGGATTCCACATCTCTGTACTTTTTACTAAGAATACTAGGCATAACTTAGAAACTATTATTTTCTTATAATAAATAGAGAAATGCGTGGAATTTCGAAAATACTTTATTTATAGTTTATGATTACATAATTTTTTATTTAATAATTAAGTAATTTTTTTTATTGATATTGTAAATTTTATTATTATATTTAAAAATACTTAAATTTTTTTAAATATATGAAACGAAGTAAAAAAAAAAAAATTATAGTATTTATTGGCCGGTCAGTCCTAACAAATAATCTCCAACTTTTCCACACAAATTTCAACATGATAGTAAATGATAATAAATATAGGAAAATGATATCCCCGTCACTTGTTTACAATTCATTTACTATTTTTTTAAAACTTTTTAATTTTTTTAAAACTTTTCTTTTACTCAATGATTAAGAAAATAATTATTAGTGAAGTTGTATATTTTTTTTAAGTTTTTTTTATTAAGTATGTTAAAATGATTATTAAAAGAAAAAAATACATTTAAAATAATAAATAAGAATTATATTGTAAAAATATCACCATCCATAAACATATAAACTATAGTTTGTGGAGTAGGCAACAAGGCAATGGATATTTTATCCATTGCACTTGTATGCCCAAATTTCACTATGTGCCTCCAAGGATCATTATCCATTGTACTTGGATGCTTAAAATGTGCCTCCAATGTTTTGAATATTGTACTGATAGGCGTACCGGTTAAGTCACTGAAATGAAATATTTTAATATCGATACCGTTTCGTGCACCATTTCAAAATAATTTATACATAAACAAATTATATTTTAAAATAATAATCAATATATGATTAAATTATATAGATAAATATATATATGTAATTGATTTAAGCTGAAATGAGGTTAAAAATAGCAAACAAATGAATAAAAAAAAGAAACATGGGAGTACTGGCCGAAATTCTCTATACTGGTCGGTACGGTCGATTTTTCGACCAAAACGAAAAGTTGATTTTCTTGTATCGGATGACCGGTCAATACAGCAGATTTCGACCATATTGGCCAGTACGATATGGAATTCATAATAATGCCTACAACAACATGTACAGTACATGCATCCCTGGAATATAAATCTCTATTGATTCCTTGTAATATTTAGTTGTTGGAAGTGAGGATTCCAATGTATACTTCTATGCCAAAGTCCAAGAAATAACTCACAAATAAGTACTGATCTCTAAATGAAATAATTAAGTTTGAATCCCCCACTCATTAAAAAAATAAATAAGATCCTTCACAATGGATTCAATAAATATATTATTTAGTCAAATAATAGTTAGAAGATATTAAAACAAGATTACAACAAGCTAAAATGACCTCTACGCTTCGTCGCCGATGCATAAGGCCGATTCCCGTGTGCTAGAGGGAGGATTGGAAAGTTTGTGTTAAGCATATAGAAGGTTTTTGTCTTGTTTAGGCATTTGGTGTCCTCCAGAAAGCTGTCTTCGCTTTTGGCGTTCCTTTGTAGATCTTTGGATTTCACCTCTACACACAAATTTCCACTCTCCTCTATCTCACTCAAGTGAATTGGTTTCAAGAGCATTCCACCATATTTTGGCGACTTTCTCTTTCAACCCGATTAACCACCTACGTGAGCCTCAACAAATAGTTAGTCAAAATAACTTTCTCTCTTAGCTCAACAAATATAACTAGCGGGTGAGTCTTAGTCAATTTTTTTTTGAAATTAAAAGTGGAATTTAGTATAGTAAAAAAGTAGAATAGTTATTGATTTATTGAGTCCGTTATTTGGTGTAGTAAAAATTGACTAACCAAAAATTATAAAAGTAAAATTTTTAACCAAAATTTTGCTAAATAATAACTAGACTATTGTAAATGCTCTAAGGTCTATCTTATTTTCCAATTGAGTTTCAATGACAAACTGCATCTATTAATTTGGTTTCAGCTTCTAGTGGGTCATCGCTTTCTAGTTATATATTATTTGCAAGGTAATAAGTGTTTTTCATATTTATAAACAAATTTAATTTTAAAAATTAAATAAATAGAGTTTGAATGCTACATCTTAATTTCTTTTTATAAAAATAAATTCATAACATGTAGGCTTTGATAAAAAAGAAAATCGATTACAAACCAAAATTTGAGTTTTGAGTTTTTGAAAATCAATTTTTATCCGATTTTCAACTCGGGTTTGATCAGTTGGAATCTGGATGAACAATTTAATATTTTCGGATGGCAAATTACTTGTAATCACTTAAAATGCATTATCATGTATGAATACATTAATATTGTCGTTATCATGTATTTTTATCAGAAGATGACTGCTATAATTACAAAAAGATTCCATAAAATTAATCTCACAAATTGACGTAATTTCATATGATCCGTTAAATTATCTACTTTATAATAAAAATTAATTTACAATCTGATAAATCACATTAAACTATATCAATTTATAAAATTTATTTTATAAAATTTTTTTCTACTAGAAAAGCTGGCCTTGCAACATGCATTCATGCATAATGCAATAATGCCTCGAGAAGTACCAAACAACTCAACAACTTCCACCATATCATCTTGAAATCGTATACATGATAGGTGTATGCAAGACGTTAATTAATGCCCATAATTCTTGCCCATTTTTTTTTATATATAAAAAATAAACAACTTTCATTGAATCAAATATCATACATAGTACGTATTTAGATGAAATCAAAGAGCATAATCAATAAAAGTAGGAATCTTCTCCCATCACATTTAATATTTACTTCTTAGCCTCCTTGATTAAATTGACATCTGCTAAATATGACTCTTGATCAGCTTGTAACTCTTGAACCAAGAGCAAACAATTCACTTTCTATGATAATATTTGGAAGAGAAATGTTATTTTGTCTCCTTATTTTGATATTTTATATATTTTCATTTTTTTAATTATTTTTATTTAATAGTTAAAAAAATGATTGTTAGTGTATTGATATTTTTTTATATTTTTTAAAAATATTTTAAAATAATAAAAATTAAAAATTAAAAAATAAAAACTGAAAAGCTAGTTTTAGACAAACAGTACATTGGATCGTATTACTTAAGCGGCAGAATAGCAACAGTAGGTGGTAGCCATCGACACGCTCTGTATGTGATGAATTCCTCATTTCATTAAAAGCCTTGTGTAACGACAATACATAGTTTGTAGCCTTTACTAAATTTATCAGTCTGCTCCATTTTATTTTGTCTAAACCACAAACTCCAGCTTATTAAATATAACGTTGTAACCCATATTTATAATTCTCATATTAATTAATAAAAATGCATGGCCTAGCTGTATATATGCTTTTTTAAGAGTGGGTTTTGTTGTCATTATTTACACTTAACTTGTGGCCTGAACCTTTTTATATGTAATTTATATAATGATGCAGACTTACTTTGTAATCACATGGAGACCAAGGCAAAATGATTGATTTTTAGTTAATTTTATATATTAATTATATTATAAGAAAAATGCTTATCCGCAACCAGTCAATTCTATCACAAATAATCTTTTTAGTCACAAAGAATTCATTATAAATTTTCATATTTCTTGCAATATTTTACACAACTGATCTAATTAGAACTGAAAGATAATTAAGGTTTTTCTTGAAGTTATCATGCATTGATATTAAGTAGAAAGATGTACGTAAATTACAAGGCAACTTGTTCCTTATTAGATTACATAGTTTACGCGCGTATAAAATTAGCTGTGCTATTCAGGCTATTCTATATTTTAAAGTCTTGTTAGCTCTAATCACACTTACTAATGCAATGCATAACAAGTGATGGTCATCTTTGTGATATGATGATCTTTCCTTTGTTTTTGCGCAATTTTTTTATTTTTCTACTTGTAGCGAAAGTAAGAAAATATCTTTTTATTTATTTATTTATTTATATTAAAGATGAAAAAATATAATATAAAAAGTGGAAAACCATTTATCCTCCCAAGTCCCAAATATATACACACAAGGTAATGTTATTATTATTATTTTAATGCTTACTTCATTTTGTTATTTGAATTTCCTTAAGCACATTTAACAAAATTAATTAATAAAAAACTAGCTCTAGGGTTGGTACCGCTTTCTGAAGCCGGGGGGCCGGGGGGGGGGTTGGGGTTGGTTATGGCCTCCCGAAATTTTCACACTTTGATAAAAATTAAATTTTAAAGATATTTTTATAAAGTATATTATATAACAAATTAATATTTAGCTCTTTAAATTATTTATTTTCTTTTTGTAATATGGCCCCTCCAAATTAGATTTTCTGATTCCACCTTTGTTAGGGTTGTGAGCAAACCAACAAGGGAGAGAAGTTGTAAACAATACAAATTAAAATAGCTTTGTTAGGAATAATATATATATATATATATATTTGTTATTGTTATCATTTTTTAACAATAAAAGTCGAGATTAAAGAAGATGGACTAAACAAGTGAATGATACTTTGTTTCTATTTTAAACGACTTCACAAATTAATCATCTAATTAAAAATGGCGCATGAATATATATATAATTAAAAATGATAAAATTTAAAATGAACGAGATTTCAATTGAAAGCCAGTTCTTCAGATTTTTGGATATTTAATACGATGGTACACCTAAGGTATTGATCACCCCATTATCTATAATCTATAAAGTGGAATATCGTGGCTCCTCTTTCAAATTAGAAGGGTAAATATGCAGAGATATGGAACCAACATCGGTCCAAGAATCAATCAAAATGACAACCAACAATGATTGTCAAGAACCGTTCTAATTTCAATTGCTCAGCTCGTGCATCCAAAGCTGTTTAAACAACGATGTATTCACCCATTCGTGAACACACAAGGAAAAATTACCATTGCCAGACTATAATTCATCTACAAATAGGTAAGTATCGCGACGTATATTATAGAAAAGAAGTATGCATTCCCATTCCCACTCATGTATTTATAGCATGGACAAGCAAAGAGAGTTTGCCTCCTAAATCCCAAAAAATACATGACCAGAAGACCCATTACTACAGACTAAAGATATAAGCGGAATTAAAGAACATATAATCACTGCTCTTTCCAAATCCTACCAGTCACCATAAGCTTTAATTCCTTCGGCCAGTCTCCCCCGGAGAAGAAGAGAGCCATGTTTCGTTGGACGATGAGACCATCGAAACTGTCACGAACCTTCCGATGGTTGTCCCTAATGCTTCTAGGTACCCCTTTCCAAGTCATCTTCATGCCATTTCCACCAACCTCTAAGATGTAGCTGTAGTTCTTCGCCTTATCATCATCACCCATAAACCGCAAGAATGCTATGTAAGCTGGAGCCATCCCAAGCTGAAAAGCTTCAAAATGCAGACAAAAGTACCGACCAAAGCAACTGAAGACCTAGAAATTAACCAAGAAATCCGATTATCAGTTACAAATACTTATCCAATGTTTATAGTAAATGCAAGGATTAACTGAGCTGGGGATAAATGTGCCATGACATATTTTTAAGTGCATCTGTTGTCACACATCCTGATATGGAAAAACTATTATGCTTAGTCTCTTTAGGCAGAAGAACAGAAGAAACTTGGATGAGCCTCGCTAAAGTTATGTATTTAAGTTCACACCTATAAGCATGTGGCATGCTCATTTTTTAACATAAATCTCATAACTTAAAAGATTTCCCGTTCCTAACATATAATTTTTTATGTTTTCTAATTAATTATTTTTAAATTAACAAATAATTTATTTATTATTCGAACACATGTTTATTCTTAATATATTTCGGTTGATTCTTTGGTATTGGGCTAATAAATGCTACTATGATAAAGCCCAATGTTATTGGGCTAGTTAAAATACATACTGTGGATTTACTTGTGATGAATAGTGATGAATCGAATCAAAGCCTTTTATTTTAGAATTTTGTTCTGTATTTTTATGCATTTTATTGATATTATTGGTCAAAATAATTATTTTATATTAAAAAAATTATGATGCCAATCATATCAGTAAAATACACAAGGCACAAAGTACATGAATTTTTTATTTATCTTAACATATGAGTTTGCACATGATCACCACTTTTTTAAGGAACAAGATAAATATTAAAAACAAAAAAGACAAATATTAATGGTGGCAGCTAGTTTTTTTTTTTTTTTTTTTTTTTTTAAGAAGAGAATCGAATTTTATAAATAACTCCCACAGTGGTAGCTGGCTTTAAGCCCCTAGCTAGGCTCTTACATTGCTTAGTAGAAATCCCGGTAAAAGGAATGGATGGTGCTTTCTTGGCCAGTGCCATAGCTCTCTCCTCAACCCAGTACATTTTTTGAGCTAATCCACAGACAAAGTCTTGGGCTTCTTATCCTTCACTCGAGAGTCCACTTAGCTTCTCAACATTCCATTTTGCAATCAAATGTTGGAGGATTTCTCTATAGTCTTTTGTTGTGTAGATTCCAATCCGAGAGGCAACATTAACAAAGTGAAAAAATAGGTTGTCTTGTTCACCATCATACATTAATTGGGCTGGCATTGATATTTTCCTCCTCATCATGTCGGCAAATGCTACAACTGTTTCATTTGGATCAAGCTCGAACAGTTTCTCAACTATTTTGGTATAAGCAATTTCGTGGCGCTTCTCGTCTGAGGCAATTGTGCCACATATCTGGGCAAGTATTGGGTCCCCATGCTTCATGGCATGCCTGGCTGTGTTACCATGTGAGATAAATGTTGCTCTTTCTTGGAATGATGCGTAGATGCTAAAAAGGTAGGGATTTCCCCCTAGACCAGCATCCTATACAAGATTATAAACAACAACATGTGTTTAAGGATTACAACTCATTTTTAAGACGATATAGACCTTTGTTTGAATATTAAGCTAAGTTGAAATGAGTTGATTTCTTTATAAATATTAGTGAGTTAAATTTTTTAAGATGAGTTTAGATATACTTATGAGAAATTAAAAAAATTCTTGGTCTCACTTGTAAAGATGTTTTAAGTTGAGATGAATTTAGTAATTTTAGAATTGAATGTTTGAATGTTAAACTCAGTTTTTAAATTAAATTGAAATGAATTAATATTCTAAACTCAGTCTAACTTCCAAACATGACCTAAAAGCTCAAAATTGACATATGTTAAAAATGTTAAGATGCATGTCTCATTACCATTCCCGACCCAATTAGATATTGTGTTGTCTTCTTGATTTGTCTCATGTCTACTCATCCGGAAAGGAAGAGGTACTTGTTCAAAAGATCACCATGCCTGTTTTCTTCAGCTGTCCATCCTCTTGCCCATATTGTCCAAGGTGTGTTGTCAACGCCCGTTACATCATGATAAATTTCTGTGCCATTGATTTTTGCATGATAAGTTGGAAGAGCTTCTTCTGTGATCATATCATCGGCTAAGATAAGAAAGTACTCATCCGAAATGTCCTTTGTTCGTTTCCTCAATTCATTGATTTGTTCCAAAAATCCATCTGAGGTAGGATCTGGCAAAAAGTCTTGTGGTTGCCAGGATTTGTTGATAGGTTTTAAGAGAGTTATGATGTCATTTCTAGCCCATCCTTTCATGGACTTGAATATTTCAATCTTTTCCAGTGGCATGGTGCAGGTTGAGATAACATTAACTTGGTTAGGTGAGTTTAGAAAATCTTTGTTCCGCCTATGATGAAGCCATGATAGAGAAAATTCAAGTTCAGGTTGAAAATATATAGTTGGATACTTTCTTAAGTATGTCATGCATAAGTTAATCATTATCATCTTATCATTATAAAGAAATGGTACTTTAATCTTATAATATGCAAACATCATACACTGTTTCTAAAAAAGAAAAAGTAGATACTAGTATATTTGCATGAAAAAAATTTCTTTTTATAGCGAATGCTCTACTTTTTCAAATAGATTGTACAGGTCTTGCATACCCGGCTCATAAAACTTTATCTAAAATTACTCTTCTCATATATAGGATCAAATTATTAAAATGAAACTAAGGTTGCATTTTGGTAGTAAGGTAATTTCATATATTTTGTGAATAGTAGTGAAAAGATATTGAAAAAGTAAAAATAGAATATTAAAGAGTACTACTACATCTATAATTAAGAATTACATAAAAATAATTTTATAAACTGATTTAGTTTCATCTGATTTATTGGATATACTTTGTAGTAAAAGTAATTTTATAATTTGACAGATCAAATCAAATTACATTGGTTTATGGAATTGTTTTGTGAAATCTTTTTGTAGTTAGAGTATTTTCTAATATTAAATAGTAGTGAATAGTAATGAATAATAATATTGAAAAGTTAGTAAAAAATAATAATAAAATAATAAATAAATAGTAGTGAAGTATTCTAAAATATTTTCACTATCCAAAACCTACTTTAAAGAATGATAAATAATCAACATTATTATATTTTTTTATTCCAACTCATCTTATTTTATTTCAATTTAATTACAAAAAAAAAAAATGAGGCCGTAGATCTTGATGAGAAAAGTGTTGGGAATCTGGGCTTCCAAATTCCCCCCACCAGGATCTACTTTTAACAGAATAATAAGAAAAAATAGAGAAATAAACACAACACAAGAATTTACGTGGAAAACTCCAAAATAGGAGAAAAACCACCAGACCCAGAGAAGAAAATACACTATGTGAAAAATTGTTACAATCACACAATTTTTCTCCTCACCCCAACGACACCCACAAAAACTTCTCCCACTAGTAAAACTCTAACTTTCACCTCTCTTCCTTTTACATACAAAAAGGACAATAGAGGAATTTTACTAAAGTCAAAAGTTACTAGATAAATTTCTGACTGGTGTATCTAAACCAAGGAGGCTAGGCCTCATTTTATAACCCCCTTAGCATTACCCCTCTCCCACTCCTTTCCCATGTGGGATTCAAGGAGCAAAAGAAAATTCAACAATCTCCACCTTGCGACTTTGACTGATCCCACAGCCACGCTCCACCGCAATGAAGATCTTCATAGCTTCCGCTATCATGCTCCACTATAAAAGTATAACCACTCAGAATAAACCAATTCCAAGCATTTCACTTCGGCCCATGTCGAAAATAACCTTGCTGAAAAATTATGGTGCAACTCCCACGTTTGGCTTTCCTGGAAGTTCATCAGCCATCGACATGAATTTCCACCACACACCTTGCATCAATGCCAAACCAATGCCCGTGTGCAAATTTGTGGAACAACTAACATTAACACATCTTCTATCATGGCAACTTTGGGATTAGCGACATGCCATGAGGATGTACATGTCTCCTTTTAACAGAAGTCATCTTCTGTAGAGAGAGACACGATGTTAATTTCATTGTCAGTATCTCCATTTACTGACTTGGAGCCTCTTGCCGAACCTGCTCCACCTCTTGGACAATTTCTTTTGACGTGCCCAGGTTGTCCACACACCCAGCAAATTGCTGACTTCATCGGTTGGTTTGCTCTTGTGTAATTGATGGAATCAAAATATCCATGACTTGTACTTGCCATAAGTCAAAATTGATTCTCCCATCAAATTTCTCCACATCAAATCTGATAGGATTTGAAACTCTACCTCCTGACATAACTTCGATGAATTTTACCGTAGAAATGAATAGTACCCACTAAGTAAGTTCCCAGGAAAGACTGATCTTTCCTAGACAGAACTTCAAGGTTCCCAGGAAAGATTGGAGGGTCACAACGGACACACTTAAAATTTCCAATCTCCTAGACAGAACCTCCTTAGACCGTACGTACTCACACTACCACACCAAAGCTCCACCCTGCAAAAAGAACCTAGTGGCTCTGATACCACTGTTGGGAATCTGGGCTTCCAAATTCCCCCCACCAGGATCTACTTTTAACAGAATAATAAGAAAAAATAGAGAAATAAACACAACACAAGAATTTACGTGGAAAACTCCAAAATAGGAGAAAAACCACCAGACCCAGAGAAGAAAATACACTATGTGAAAAATTGTTACAATCACACAATTTTTCTCCTCACCCCAACGACACCCACAAAAACTTCTCCCACTAGTAAAACTCTAACTTTCACCTCTCTTCTTTTTACATACAAAAAGGACAATAGAGGAATTTTACTAAAGTCAAAAGTTACTAGATAAATTTCTGACTGGTGTATCTAAACCAAGGAGGCTAGGCCTCATTTTATAACCCCCTTAGCATTACCCCTCTCCCACTCCTTTCCCATGTGGGATTCAAGGAGCAAAAGAAAATTCAACAAAAAGATAACATGAATTAATTAAGAGAAGAACGATGATCAATATCACTTCTGGCCAACGATAGTACTTTGCAAGGACTCACCAAGATCTGGTGTGTAGGGTGGAAGTCATAGAAAACTTGGGAGATCTCTGAGCACTCATAGGTGGAAGAGCATCTGAAACTAGGAATTGAAAGGTGGAGCAATTGAGTTTTACATCCATGTCTTCTCTCTTAATTTATGCTTCAGCTTCTGAGCACTGAAGAACAATAGATATTGAGGATCATCATGGAACAGTAAATGCTTGAATCATCATCATGTATAGGATTCAGGAAAATTAATTAAATAAATATTTCTGCAAGCAGATGACATAAATCTAGAAAAATGGAAAACAAGTCTACATGTTTAACTCTTAGTATAAATTAATGTAAATATCACACTAAATGTTCTACGTTTCCTAAAACAATCCGATCATACATACCTTAACTACTCTTTTGGGTATGCTTCATGCGCATTTGCTATAACTTGACATGTTTTATAACCCACTCGGGCCGGGAACTGTAGATTACGCGTGTACGTTTAGCATTAATCAATCATGTTATACGTAAGAAGTTAGACCTTAATTATTAGATTTTTTTCTTAGACGACTTTTCTTTTAGAGTAATATTAGATTTAGTTCATGTTTAAATTAAGAGATGAAATAAAATGAGATGTGATGAGATTATGAGTTTAGATAAAAAATAATAATAAAAATAAAAAGTTGAATTAAATATTAGTAATATCATATTTTGTTATCACTACAAGAAAAAGTACTATTTGTGGCTAGTTTATTTCCGGCAAATTAATTATAGCTGCAAGAAATATATTTTGTTATTTTTCGGCAGCTCATTTGTGTCAATTTTGGGAAAGGCCGGAAATTTATCTATTTCCGGTAATTATTGTCCGCCGGTAAAGTATTGATGAAAATTGTTCATACTACGGCGACTTTTGTCGCCTTAAATATTTTAGCCGCTGAACAGTTCCTATTTATTTCACTTATTACAGCGACTTTTAAGTTGCCGTAATAAGTCATCCTAAATTTCTACCCACCCCGCGTAATTTTTCCCTTATATTCCGTAATTTTTGTATGCTATCTCTTAAAGAAAGAGGGCCCACTATTAATAAATAAATGGATTCCACATCTTTATACTTTTTAAAAAGAATCATAGGTCTAACTTAGAAATCATTAATTTCTTAGAACAAATAGAGAAATGCATGGAATTTCGAAAATACTTCAACACATTTCTTTAATTTGACATCATTGTTTTTTTATTTAATGATTAGGTATTTTTTATTGATCTCCAAATGCAATAAAAATCTCGATCTGTTGATTCTTTGTAACATGATGTTGTTGAAAGTAAGGATTCCGATGTCCTCTATTTCTATGCCAAAGTCCAAGAAATAAATACGTACTGATCTCCAAATGGAATAGTCAAGTTTGAATCCTCCACTCCTGTATAATATATATATATATATATATATATGTGTGTGTGTGTGTGTGTGTGTGTGTGTGTGTGTATACTCAATCGACGAATATTACATATTTAAACAAGCTAAATTAGGTCCATCTTGTTTTCCAATTGGATTTTAATGATAAACTGCAACCATTAATTTGGTTTCAGCTTCTAGAGGGTCATTGCTTTCCAGTTATGTATTATTTGTAAGGTAATAAGTGTTTTTTTATATTTATAAACAAATTTAATTTAAAAAATTAAATAAATAAAGTTTGAATGTTACATCAACATTTTTTTATAAAGATATAGTCATAACATGTCGGCTTTGATTTAAAAATAAATAAATGGTTACAAACCAAAATTTGAGTTTCGGGTTTTTGAAAATCGATTTTTGTCCGACTTTCGACCCATTTTTGAGTCGGAATCTGGATAAAAAAATCTTAATATTTTCGGATGGCAAATTGCTTGTAATCACTTAAAATGCATTATCATGTATGAATACATCAATATTGTCAGTATCATGTATTTTTACCAGAAAAGCTAGCCTTGCATTCATGATAATGCATTGCCTCGTAAAGAACCAAACGGCACAACAACTAAACGGCTCAACAACTCCCACCATATCATCTTGAAATCGTGTGCATGATGGGTGTCTGCAAGACGTTAATTAATGCCCACTTTTTTTTTAACATATGAGTTTGCACATTATCACCATTTTTTTTAAATATAAGATACATATTAAAAAAGAAAAAAAAAAGATAAATATGAATGGTGGCAGCTATTTTTTTAAAGAAAATAATGATACTTCAATTTTATTGATAGCTCTCACAGTGGCAACTAGCTTTAGGCCCCTAGACTCTTAAATCTGCCTAGTAGAAATCCAGGGAAAGTGAATGGAGAGTGTTTTCTTGGCCAGTGCCAGAGCTCTCTCCTCAACCCTTTGCATTCTTTGAGTTAATCCACAGATAAAGTCTTGGGCTTTTCGTCCTTCACTTGAAAGCCTACTTAGCTTCTCCACATTCCATTTTGCAATCAAATGTTGGAGGATTTCTCTGTAGTCTCTTACTGTGTAGACCCCAATCCTGGAGGCAACATTAGCAAAGTGAAAAAATAAGTTGTCTTGTTCACCATCGTACATTAATTGGGCTGGCATTGATATTTTCCTCCTCATCATGTCGGCAAAGGCCACAATTGTTTCATCTGGATCAAGCTCGAATAGTTTCTCAACTATTTTGGTATAAGCAATTTCGTGGCGCTTCTCATCTGAGGCAATTGTGCCACATATCTGGGCAAGTGTTGGATCCCCATGCTTTATGGCAAGCTTGGCTGTATTACCATGTGAGATAAATGTTGCTCTTTCTTGGAATGATGCGTAGATGCTAGAAAGGTAGGGATCTCCCCCCAGACCGGCATCCTATACAAGATTATAAACAACAAAATGGGTTTATGGTACAACTCCTTTTTAAGACGATATAGACCTCAGTTTGGATTTTAAGCTAAGATAAACTGAGTTGAATTTTTTTATAAATAACAATGAGTTGACATGGTAAAAAGAGTTTTGTAGAGTTTATCTAAAATAAATTTAAATGTATTTTACTATTAAAACGAGTTTAGATATACTTACAAGAAGTTAAAAAATATTCTCAATCTCATATATAAATAGGATTGTAAAAAGACCGAACCGCGGTGGACTAGACCGGACCAGTTGGACTGGACTGAGATCGGACTAGACTGAATGGAGTTCGGTTCGGTCCGGTCCAATTTTTTTATAGACCGGACCGAATACACACATATTTTTTATTTTATTTATATATATAAGTAATAGTATATAAATTTTAATATTAATATTAATATAGATTAAAAGTGGTAGTATAACATATTAATATATAATATATACTCTTATAATATTAACATATTATAATTTCTAATAATTGTAGTATAAAAGTATAAATTATAGTATATTTATATAGAGTATTAGTAATAATTTATAAGTAATAAGTATATTATTATTTTTTAATATATTATTACTAATTTATTACTATTCACTAACATATAAATTTATAATATATTAACGTAAATTATGTAATAGTGTTATTAGTTATAGTTAACCAACTTATGATGTATCACTAAATCACTATTAATTAATTAATAATTATTTTTCTTATGATTATATGTAACAATTATAAATAATAATTATTAATGTTGTTTTTAACTATATATGAAGTATGATCAATAATCATTAATATCATTAATTAATTGATATGACTTATGAAGATTAAATTAACTAATTAACCTATGTGCTATATTTAATATAGAATATTAGTTATAATTTATAGTATAAGTATTAAGTCTATAGACTATAAGTTATAACTATATATTTTGTTTAATATTTAAATGAGATTAGAAATTGACAATTGGTGAAGATGATTATTTTTTTTATGAAAGTAGTACTAGTATATATTTAATAATTTATAAACTTAGGCAAAAAAAATATTTTTAATTATTGCAAGATTTTGGATCAAATTTAGCCCATTAAATCATATGGGATACCCTTGGACCGAACTAGACCGCCCCTGGACCGAATTGGACCTGACCAGTATGGACCGAATCCTATTTGATCCAGTCCAGGGTGAGAAAATTTTTGGACCGAATAGAACCGGTCCATATTTTTCTAGGACCAAACCGAACCATTTACACCCTTATATATAAAGATATTTCAAGTTGAAAAGAATTTAATAATTTTAGAATTAAGTATTTGAATGCTAGACTCAATTTTAAATTAGTTTAAATTGAATTGATCTAAGCTCAGTCTAACTTCTAGACATGTTGTAAAAGCTCAAAACTGACATGTTAAAAATGTTATGCTGCATGTCTTATTACCATTCCCAACCCAATTAGATATTGTGTTGTCTTCTCGATTTGTCTCATGTCCACTCGTCCGAAAAGGAAGAGGTACTTGTTCAAAAGATCACCATGTCTATTTTCTTCAGCAGTCCATCCCCTTGCCCATATTGCCCAAGGTGTGTTGTGAATGCCTGTTACATCTTGAAAATTTTCATGCCATTTATTTTTGCATGGTAAGTTGGAAGAGCTTCTTCTGTGATCATATCTCCGGCTAAGACAATAAAGTACTCGTCCGGAATGTCCTTTGTTCGTTTTCTCATTTCATTGATTTGCTCCAAAAATCTATCTGAAGTAGGATCTGGCAAAAAGTCCTGTGGTTGCCAAGATTTATTAACAGGTTTTAGGAGAGTTACGATGTTATTTCTAGCCCATCCTTCCATGGACTTGAATACTTCAATCTTTTTCGGTGGCACGGTGTGAACTGAGATAGCATTAGCTTGGCTAGGAGAGCTTGGAGAATCTTTGTTCCGCCTATGATGAAGCCATAATAGAGAAGATTCAAGTTCATTTTGAAAATAGTTGGATAATTTCTTAAGTATATATGCGATGTCGTGCATCCGTTAATTATTATTATGATCTTATATACCATAATTATAAAGAAATGATACTAGCAATCTTATAAGCAGTAGCGGAGCCAAAAATTTGCTTTAGGAAAGCTAAACAAAACCAAAATAAAATACATAAAATATTTTTTGTTTTATTTATATGCAGTTTTTTATGCGGTATAGAATAATCTGATAATAAGATCTATAATAAAAATAAAATACGTTTAATACAATTTATGTATTAAAAAAATATATACTATGTGAAGAACATGTCATCATAATAAAAATATATTAAAAACACATTAGAAATCATCTAACTTTTATTTTATTTTTATTTTTATCTATAATAAAAATATATCATCGTGTTATTATATCATTTTATTTTATATGAGATGTATTTTATTTTTAAATTAGATTAATTAATTTGTAGAGAGGGCTAAGATAATTTTGAGAGGGGGCCAACACAAAATAAAATTAATATTATCCTACAAAATCATAAAAAATAAACATATTTTATTTTTCTTAAAAAATATATATATTATTTTTTTTATTATTTTTTTTAGGAGAGGGGTGGAGCCCGTGGGGAGGGGGGCCATGGCCCCCCTGCCCCAACTTGGCTCCGCCACTGCTTATAAGTAGAGATGTCAAATCGTATTAATGGTTCGTGTTTGTATTGTGTTAAGTCATGTATATTATACTTTATGAGTTTACTTAAACCTGACCCTTTAAGGTTATCTTGTCAAAATATCAAACTTTACTATAACTTATTAATATATCAGGTTGATACAACACAATCCGTTTTGACTTGTTATTGAGTTCTAAGAAATATGTTAACACAACAAAATCTGAATAGTTTATATCTGGTTGTTTATGTATATGGATTGAACAAATCCGAAATTAATTCATTTGACTTGATTAAGCTTAGCAGTGTTATATAAATATTAAAATTATAATATCTATAAAAACAATATAAAACTAATTATAAATATAAAATTACATTCCAAATAATATAAATATTCAAATTAAAATCCCAACAATTTTACAGTTAGGTATAAGGTTATAAGTGTAACTTTAACTTTCTTAACATATTATTATATCAAAACGAAATGACCTGTTCTCAACCCGTTAAGCAATTATATCTTAACGGGTTAATCCGTTTTGACATAACCCATTAATATTAAATCCAAATTTATTATTATCGTGTTGTGTTCACATTGGATTAATGGATTGTGTCACATATTGTCACTCATACCTATAATATACAAGGCGTAGTTCCTTTAAAAAGGTTGGATAAATTGTAGACTCGCATGAAAAATTATATTTTAATGGTGGATGTCACTACTTTTCAAATAGAATGTGCGGGACTTGCATAACCCCCATAATTGTATATAACATTAGAGAAATAATAGATTTACAACTATTTTATAATCCTTTTATAATTTTTTTCTTTTTAAAATTTTTTAAAATTTTTTAATTTTACTTAGTGATTAAGAATGTGAATATTAATAAATTTATATATATTTTTTAATGATTAAGAATCTTAAAAAAGTATTTTAAAAACTGATAAAAAAATTAAATACACTAAAAATTGTAAATGAGTAATAAAATTGTTGTACCCCTATCAGTACTCATAACATTACTCTTTCTTTATATAGTATCAAATTATCAAAAGAAAGCTAAAGATTGAAAAATAATTTTTCAATAATTTGATATTACTTTAGATGATGATAAAAGATAACAATTAAGAGGATGATGAATCATTGAGGGTCAGTTTGGATTCATAAACGAGACGAGCTCATATCAACTCATTTCAAACTCATAATTACATTTTTTCAAATTCTTATACAAAACACAAATTTCAATACAATCTTTTCAAATTCAAATACATATTTTTTAAATTCCAATTCAACTTTTTTAAATTTTAAAATATTATTAATGTTAAAAAATAAACTAAACTCATCTTAATTTAACTCATCTAATTTTTCTATCCAAATCGGGCATGAATATCACTTCTTGATAATAATACTTGGCAAGAAGGACTCACCAGCTACATCTGGAGTACTGTAGGGTACTAGAAGTCATTGAAAACTTGGGAGATCTCTGAGCACTCATAGGTGGAAGATCGGCATGTGAAACTAGGAATTGATGAAAGGTGGAGCAATTGAGTTTTACATCCATGTCTTCTCTCTTATTTTATGCTTCAGCTTCTGAGTACTGAAGAACAATATTGAATATCATCATGGAACTGTAAGTGCTTGAATCATCATCATGTAAAGGAATCAGGAAAATTAATTAAGTAAATATTTCTGCAAGCAGATGAAATAAATCCAGAAAATGGAAAACAAGATGCATGCTTATCAACATGAGACTCAACCATGCAAGTGATCTACATGTTTAACTCTTAGTATAAATGTAAAATCATACCAATTGTTTTACGTTTCCTAAAAAAATCCAATCATACATACCTTAACTACTCTTTGGATTATGCTTCATGCGCATTTGCTAAATTGCTGTAACTTGACATTTTATAAGCCATTCGGGGAACTGTAGATTACACGTGTACACTTAGCATTAATCAATCACGGACGTGTGAAGTTAGACCTATTATAAAAAAAATAGACATTTGCAACATTTTAGTTGTAATCAGAATGCTATTTTCAACCCTAGATTATTTGTAAATAGTCATTCTGATTATAATTAAAATGATATATATACCTACTCTTTTAGACTTTTTTTTACAGTAATATTAGATTTAGGTCCTGTTTAAATTAAGAAATGAGATGTAATGAGATTATGAGTTTAGATTAAAAAAAAATTGAATAAAATATTAATAAAATATTAATAATATTAGATTTAGTTATAAGATGCGCAATTTTTGTATGCAATCTCTTAAAGATAAAGGGTCCGCTATTAATAAATAAAAATTTTCAATTGGATTCCCCATCTATATACTTTTTACTAAGAATACTATGCATAACTTAGAAACCATTATTTTCTTATAATAAATAGAGAAATGCTAGGAATTTCGAAAATACTTTATTTATAGTTAATGATTACATAGTTTTTTATTTAATAATTAAGTAAGTTTTTTTTATTGATATTGTAAATTTTATTATTTTTCAGTTTTTTTTATTGATATTGTAAATTTTATTATTTTTTTAAAAATACTTAAATTTTTTTAAAATTTTTTTAAATATATGAAACGAAGTAAAAAAAAAATTATAGTATTTATTGGCCGGTCAGTCCTAATAAATAATCTCTAACTTTTCCACACAAATTTCAATATGATAGTAAATGATAATAAATATAGGAAAATGATATCCCTGTCACTTGTTTACAATTCATTTACTATTTTTTTTTAACTTTTTAATTTTCTTAAAACTTTTCTTTTACTCAATGATTAAGAAAATAATTATTAGTGAAGTTGTATATTTTTTTAATTTATTTATGATTAAGTATGTTAAAAATATTATTAAAAGAAAAAAAAATACATTTAAAATAATAAATAAGAATTATATTGTAAAAATATCACCATCCATAAACATATAAACTATAGTTTGTGAAGTAGGCAACACGGCAATGGATATTTTATCCATTGTACTTGTATGCCCAAATTTCACTATGTGCCTCCAAGGATCACCATCCATTGTACTTGGATGCTTAAAATGTGCCTCCAACCAATGTTTTGAATACTGTACTGATAGGTAGGTGTATCGGCCAAACCATTAAAATGAAATATTTTGATATCGATATCGTTTCGTGCACCGTTTCAAAATAATTTATACATAAATAAATTATATTTTAAAATAATAATCAATATATGAATAAATTATATAGATAAATATATGTATGTAATTAATTTAAGCTGAAGTGAGGTTAAAAATAGCAAACAAATGAAAAAAAAAAAAAGAAACATGGGAATACCGGCCGAAATTCTCTATACTGGCTAGTAGGTTGATTTTTCGGCCAAAACGAAAAGTTGATTTTCTTGTATCAGATGACCGGCCGATACAGCAGATTTCGGCCACACTGGCCGGTACGGTATGAAATTCACAACAGTGCCTACAACAACATGTACAGTACATGCATCCCTGGAATATAAATCTCTATTGATTCGTTGTAACATGTAGTTGTTGGAAGTGAGGATTCCAATGTATACTTCTATGCCAAAGTCCAAGAAATAACTCACAAATAAATACTCATTTCTAAATGAAATAATCAAGTTTGAATCCCCCACACATTAAAAAAATAAATAAGATCATTCACAATGGATTCAATAAATATATTATTTAGTCAAATAATAGTTAGAATATATTAAAACAAGATTACAACAAGCTAAAGTGACCTCTCCGCTTCGTCCTCGGTGCATAAGGTCGATTTCCGTGTGCTAAAGGGAGGACTGAAAAGTTTGTGTTAAGCATATAGAAGGTTTTTGTCTTAATTAGATATTTGGTGTCCTCGAGAGAGCTGTCTTCGCTTTTGGCGTTCCTTTGTAGATTTCCGGATTTCACCCCTACACACAAAATGCCACTCTCCTCTATCTCACTCAAGTGAATTGGTTTCAAGAGCATTCCACCATTTTTTGGCGACTTTCTCTTTCAACCCGATTCACCACCTACGTGAGCCTCAACAAATAGTTAGTCAAAATAACTCTCTCTTAGCTCAACAAATATAACTAGTGGGTGAGTCTTAGTCAAATTTTCTTTTTTTAAATTCAAAGTGGAATTTAGTATAGTAAAAAGTAGAATAATTATTGATTTATTGAGTCTATTATTTGGTGTAGTAAAAATTGACTAGCCAAAAATTATAAAAATAAAATTTTTAACCAAAATTTTGCTAAATAATAACTAGACTATTGTAAATGCTCTAAGGTCTATCTTATTTTCCAATTGAGTTTCAATGACAAACTGCATCTATTAATTTGGTTTTAGCTTCTAGAGGGTCATCGCTTTCCAGTTATATATTATTTGCAAGGTAATAAGTGTTTTTCATATTTATAAACAAATTTAATTTAAAAAATTTAATAAATAGAGTTTGAATATATTAATTTATAAACAAAATGCTACATCTTCATTTTTTTTTATAAAAATATATTCATAACATGTAGGCTTTGATTAAAAAGAAAATCGATTACAAACCAAAATTTGAATTTTGAGTTTTTGAAAATATTTATCCGATTTTCAGCTCGGATTTGATCAGTCGGAATTTGGATGAACAATTTAGTATTTTCGGATGGCAAATTACTTGTAATCACTTAAAATGCATTATCATATATGAATACATTAATACTGTCATTATCATGTATTTTTATCAGAAGACGACTACTATAATTACAAAAAGATTCTATAAAATTAATCTCACAAATTGACGTAATTTCATATGATCCGTTAAATTATCTACTTTATAATAAAAATAAATTTACAATCTGATAAATCACATTAAACTATATCAATTTATAATTTTTTTTCTACTAGAAAAGCTGGCCTTGCAATATGCATTCATGCATAATGCAATATTGCCTCGAGAAGTACCAAACAACTCAACAACTTCCACCGTATCATCTTGAAATCGTACGCATGATGGGTGTATGAAAGACGTTAATTAATGCCCATAATTCTTGCCCACTTTTTTTTTTTTTTTTATATATAAAAAATAAACAACTTTCATTGAATCAAATATCATACATAGTACGTATTTAGATGAAATCAAAGAGCATAATCAATAAAAGTAGGAATCTTCTCCCATCACATTTAATACTTATGTCTTAGCCTTCTTGATTAAATTGACATCTGCTAAATATGACTCTTGATCAGCTTGTAACTCTTGAACCAAGAGCAAACAATCACTTTCTATGATAATATTTGGAAGAGAAATGTTATTTTGTCTCCTTATTTTGATATTTTATATATTTTTATTTTTTTAATTATTTTTATTTAACAGTTAAAAAAGTGATTATTAGTGTATTGATATTTTTTTATATTTTTTAAAAATATTTAAAAAAAAAAAAATAAAAATAAAATAAAGAATAAAAATTGAAAAGCTAGTTTTTTTAGACAAACAGTACATTGGATCGTATTACTTAAGCGGCAGAATAGCAACACTAGGTGGTAGCCATCGACACGCTCTGTATGTGATGAATTCCTCACTTCATTAAAAGCCTTGTGTAACGACAATACATAGTTTGTAGCCTTCACTAAATTTATTAGTCTGCTCCACGCAAGTGCAAGTGCAAGGAAGAGTTGTTAATTGTAACCCATATTTATTCTCATATATATTAATTAATAAAAATGCATGGCCTAGATATATGCTTTTTTAAGAGTGGGTTTTGTTGTCATTATTTACACTTAACTTGTGGCCTTAACCTTTTTATATGTAATTTATATAATGATGCAGACTTACTTTGAAATCACATGGAGACCAAGGCAAAATGATTGATTTTTTGTTAATTTTATATATTAATTATATTATAAGAAAAATGCTTATCCGCAACCAGTCAATTCTATCACAAATAATCTTTTTTGTCACAAAGAATTCATTATAAATTTTCATATTTCTTGTAAAATTATACACAACTGATCTAATCAGAACTGAAAGATAATTAAGGTTTTTCTAGTTGAAGTTATCATGCATTGATATTAAGTAGAAAGATGTACGTAAATTACAAGGCAACTTGTTCCTTATTAGATTCCAGGTTCACTATGCATTGCATTAGCAGGGCTATTCTATATTTTAAAGTCTTGTTAGCTCTAATCACACTTACTAATGCAATGCATGACAAGTGCAGGTCATCTTTGTGATATGATGATCTTTCCTTTGTTTTTGCACAATTTTTTTATTTTTTACTTGTTGCGAAAGTAAGAAAATATCTTTTTATTTATTTATTTATATTAAAGATGACAAAATATAATATAAAAAGTGGAAAACCATTTATCCTCCCAAGTCCCAAATATATACACAAAAGGTAATGTTATTATTATTATTTTAATGCTTACTTCATTTTGTTATTTGAATTTCCTTAAGCGCATTTAACAAAATTAATTAATAAAAAACTAGCTCTGGGGTTGGTACCGCTTTGTGGGGTCGGGGGTTGGGGTTGGGGTTGGGGTTGGCCTACGGAAATTTTCAAATTTTGATGAAAATTAAATTTTAAAGATATTTTTATAAAGTATATTATATAACAAATTAATATTTAGCTCTTTAAATTATTTATTTTCTTTTTGTAATTTGGCCGCCCCAAATTAGATTTTTTGATTCCACCCTTGTTAGGGTTGTGAGCAAACCAACAAGGGAGAGATGCTGTAAACAATACAAATTAAAATAGCTTTGTTAGGAATAATATATATATATATATATATTGTTATTGTTATCTTCTTTTAACAAAGTCGAGATTAAAGAACATGGACTAAACAAGTGAATGATAATTTGTTTCTATTTTAAACGACTTCACAAATTAATCATCTAATTAAAAATGGCACATGAATATATATATATTTTTATATATGTATATAATTAAAAATGATAAAGTTTAAAATGAACGAGATTTCAATTGAAAGCCAGTTCTTCAGATTTTTGGATATTTAATATGATGGTACACCTAAGGTATTGACCCCATTATCTATAATCTATCCAGTGGAATATCGTGGCTCCTCTTTCAAACTTAAAAGAGAGATTGCTTGTCTGTGTTTGTAGTCAAGTGAATTAGAAGGGTAAATATGCAGAGATATGGAACCAACATCGGTCCAAGAATCAATCAAAATGACAACCAACATTGATTGTCAAGAACCGTTCTAATTTCAATTGCTCAGCTCGTGCATCCAAAGCTATTTAAACACCGATGTATTCACCCATTCGTGAACACACAAGGAAAAATTACCATTGCCAGACTATAATTCATCTACAAATAGGTAAGTATCGCGACGTATATTATAGATAAGAAGTATGCATTCCCATTCCCACTCATGTATTTACTGCATGGACAAGCAAAGAGAGTTTGCCTCCTAAATCCCAAAAAATACATGACCAGAAGACCCATTACTATAGACTAAAGATATAAGGGGAATTAAAGAACATATAATCACTGCTCTTTCCAAATCCTACCAGTCACCCTAAGCTTTAATTCCTTCGGCCGGTCTTCCCCGGAGAAGAAGAGAGCCATGTTTCGTTGGATGATGAGACCATCAAAACTGTCACGAACCTTCCGATGGCTGTCCCTAATGCTTCTAGGTACCCCTTGCCAAATCATCTTCTTGCCATTCCCACCAACCTCTAAGCTGTAGCTGTAGTTCTTCGCCTTATCATCATCAACCATAAACCGCAAGAATGCTATGTAAACTGGAGCCATCCCAAGCTGAAAAGCTTCAAAATGCAGACAAAAGTACCGACCAAAGCAACTGAAGACCTAGAAATTAACCAAGAAATCCGATTGTCAGTTACAAATACTTACCCAATGTTTATAGTAAATTGAAGGATTAACTGAGTTGGGGATAAATGTGCCATGACATATTTTTAAGTGCATCTGTTGTCACACATCCGGATATGGAAAAACTATTATGCTTAGTCTCTTTAGGCAGAAGAACAGAAGAAACTTGGATGAGCCTCACTAAGTTATGTATTTAAGTTCACACCTATAAGCATGTGGCATGCTCATATTTTAACATAAATCTCGTTACTTAAAAGATTTCCCGTTCCTAACATATAATTTTTTATGTTTTCTAATTATATATTTTTAAATTAACAAATAATTTATTTATTATTCGAACACGTGTTTATTCTTAATATATTTCGGTTGATTCTTTGGTATAGGGCTAATAAATGCTACTATGATAAAGCCCAATGTTATTGGGCTAGTTAAAATACAGACTCTGTGGATTTACTTGTGATGAATAGTAATGGATCGAATCAAAGCCTTTTATTTTAGAATTTTGTTCTGTATTTTTATGCATTTTATTGATATTATTGGTCAAAATAATTATTTTATATTACAAAAATGATGATGCCAATCATATCAGTAAAATACACAAGGCACAAGGTGCATGAATTTTTTATTTATCTTAACATATGAGTTTGCACATGATCACCACTTTTTTAAGGAACAAGCTAAATATTAATAAAAAAAAAAGACAAATATTAATGGTGGCAGCTAGTTTTTTTTTTTTTTTAAGAAGAGAATCGAATTTTATAAATAACTCCCACGGTGGTAGCTAGCTTTAAGCCCCTAGGCTCTTACATTGCTTAGTAGAAATCCAGGTAAAAGGAATGGAGGGTGCTTTTTCGGCCAGTGCCATAGCTCTCTCCTCAATCCTGTGTATTTTTTGAGCTAATCCACAGACAAAGTCTTGGGCTTCTCGTCCTTCACTCGAGAGTCCACTTAGCTTCTCCACATTCCATTTTGCAATCAAATGTTGGAGGATTTCTCTATAGTCTTTTGTTGTGTAGATTCCAATCCGAGAGGCAACATTAGCAAAGTGAAAAAATAGGTTGTCATGTTCACCATCATACATTAATTGGGCTGGCATTGATATTTTCCTCCTCATCATGTAGGCAAATGCTACAACTGTTTCATTTGGATCAAGCTCGAACAGTTTCTCAACTATTTTGGTGTAAGCAATTTCGTGGCGCTTTTCGTCTGGGGCAATTGTGCCACATATCTGGGCAAGTATTGGGTCCCCATGCTTCATGGCATGCCTGGCTGTGTTACCATGTGAGATAAATGTTGCTCTTTCTTGGAATGATGCGTAGATGCTAAAAAGGTAGGGATTTCCCCCTAGACCAGCATCCTATACAAGATTATAAACAACAACAACATGGGTTTAAGGATTAAACTCATTTTTAAGACGATATAAACCTTTGTTTGAATGTTAAGCTAAGTTGAAATGAGTTGATTTCTTTATAAATATTAGTGAGTTAAATTTTTTAAGATGAGTTGAGATATATTTATGAGAAATTAAAAAAATTCTTGGTCTCACTTGTAAAGATGTTTTAAGTTGAGATGAATTTAGTGTTAAACTCAGTTTTTAAATTAAATTGAAATGAATTAATATTCTAAACTCAGTCTAACTTCCAAACATGACCTAAAAGCTCAAAATTGACATATGTTAAAAATGTTAAGATGCATGTCTCATTACCATTCCCGACCCAATTAGATATTGTGTTGTCTTCTCGATTTGTCTCATGTCCACTCGTCCGGAAAGGAAGAGGTACTTGTTCAAAAGATCACCATGCCTGTTTTCTTCAGCAGTCCATCCTCTTGCCCATATTGCCCAAGGTGTGTTGTCAACGCCCGTTACATCATGATAAATTTCTGTGCCATTGATTTTTGCATGATAAGTTGGAAGAGCTTTTTCTGTGATCATATCACCGGCTAAGACAACAAAGTACTCATCCGGAATGTCCTTTGTTCGTTTCCTCAATTCATTGATTTGTTCCAAAAATCCATATGAGGTAGGATCTGGCAAAAAGTCTTGTGGTTGCCAGGATTTGTTGATAGGTTTGAAGAGAGTTACGATGTTATTTCTAGCCCATCCTTCCATGGACTTGAATATTTCAATCTTTTCCAGTGGCATGGTGCAGGTTGAGATAACATTAACTTGGTTAGGTGAGTTTAGAGAATCTTTGTTCCGCCTATGATGAAGCCATGATAGAGAAAATTCAAGTTCATGTTGAAAATATATAGTTGGATACTTTCTTAAGTATGTCATGCATAAGTTAATCATTATCATCTTATCATTATAAAGAAATGGTACTTTAATCCTATAATATGCAAACATCATACACTGTTTTTAAAAAATAAAAAGTAGATATTAGTATATTTGCATGAAAAAAATATCTTTTTATAGCGAATGCGCTACTTTTTCAAATAGATTGTACAGGTCTTGCATACCTGGCTCATAAAACTTTATCTAAAATTACTCTTCTCATATATAGGATCAAATTATTAAAATGAAACTAAGGTTGCATTTAGGTAGTAAGATAATTTCATATATTTTGTGAATAGTAGTGAATAGATATTGAAAAAGTAAAGATAGAATATTAAAGAGTACTACTACATCTATAATTAAGAATTACATAAAAATAATTTTATAAACTGATTTAGTTTCATCTGATTTATTAGATATACTTTATAGTAAAATTAATTTTATAATTTGACAGATCACATCAAATTACATTAGTTTATGGAATTGTTTTGTGTAATCTTTTTGTAGTTGAGTATTTTCTAATATTAAATAGTAGTGAATAGTAATAAATAATAATATTGAAAAGTTAGTAAAAAATAATAATAAAATAATAAATAAATAATAGTGAAGTATTCTAAAATATTTTCACTATCCAAAACCTACTTTAAAGAATGATAAATAATCAACATTATTATCTTTTTTTATTCCAACTCATCTTATTTTATTTTAATTTAATTACGAAAAAAAAAATGAGGCCGTAGATCTTGATGAGAAAAGATAACATCAATTAATTAAGAGAAGAACGATGATCAATATCACTTCTGGCCAACGATAGTACTTCGCAAGGACTCACCAGCTAGATCTGGTGTGTAGGGTGGAAGTCATAGAAAACTTGGGAGATCTCTCAGCACTCATAGGTGGAAGAGCATCTGAAACTAGGAATTGAAAGGTGGAGCAATTGAGTTTTACATCCATGCCTTCTCTCTTAATTTATGCTTCAGCTTCTGAGCACTGAAGAACAATAGATATTGAAGATCATCATGGAACAGTAAATGCTTGAATCATCATCATGTAAAGGATTCAGGAAAATTAATTAAATAAATATTTCTGCAAGCAGATGACATAAATGTAGAAAATTGGAAAACAAGTCTACATGTTTAACTCTTAGTATAAATTAATGTAAGTATCACACTAAATGTTCTACGTTTCCTAAAACAATCCGATCATACATACCTTAACTACTCTTTGGGGTATGCTGTGAGCAGAGCAAATGCGGAATCGATATTTGGGAATCTGAAATCAATATTATCTCATTAATCAGCCGAAGGCTATATATATGGTACAGTAAAATAAAGGGAACATCCTAACTAACGTGCACGTGCATACAGGTGATAAAATAAAATATTATATCCTAACTAATACGCCCCCTCAAGCTGGAATGCACAGATTCAACATTCCCAGCTTGCTGAGCAAAGTTTTAAACCTGTCTGTTCCAAGAGATTTAGTAAAAAAATCACCTAATTGATGTTCACTAGAAACATGTAAAGTAATTACAGTGCCATTTTGAATCAAATCCCTAACTAAATGACAATCTATCTCAATATGTTTAGTTCTTTCATGAAATACAGGATTAGCAGCTATATGGATAGCTGCTTGACTATCACAATACAAAGCAGAAGGATCTGAAAATGTAATTCTAAAATCAGCAAGTAATCCAAGCAGCCACTTTAATTCACAACAAGCAGAAGCCATTGAACGATACTCGGCTTCAGCAGACGATCTAGAGACAGTTACTTGTTTCTTGGACTTCCATGAGATAAGTGAATCACCAATGAAAAAACAATAACCAGTGATTGATCTTCTGGAATCAGGACATGTAGCCCAATCAGCATCACAAAAACCCTTTAGGTTCAGCAAGGAGGCACTAGAAAAAAATAAACCTTGACCAGCAGTGGCTTTGAGATATTTTACAACTCTTAGAGCAGCATCAAAATGAGATTGGCGAGGTTGATCCATAAACTGACTTAAAACATTGACAGAAAAAGATATATCAGGTCGTGTAAGTGTCAAATAGAGTAGTCTACCAACCAATCTTCTATAGGAAGCTGGATCCTTAATTAAAGGACCAGAGCTATCAGTTTTGGATAACCTCAAATTTTGATCCATAGGGGATGAAACTGGCTTACTAGCTAGAAGACCACAATCAGAGATAATTTCAAGTGCATATTTCCTTTGAGAAAGAGAAATACCAGTAGTGGATCGGGCCACCTCAAGACCCAAAAAATACCTTAAATTTCCAAGATCTTTCAACTGAAAATGCAGATTAAGAAAGACTTTAAGATCAGCCACATATTTGGAATTATTTGAGGCAATAACAATATCATCCACATACACCAATATTGCAATAAAAGATGTCCCAGAAAATTTGGTAAAGAGACTGTAATCAGATTTAGACTGATTAAAGCCATAAGAAATCAGAGTAGAGGAAAACTTAGAGAACCATTGTCGAGAAGCTTGTTTTAAACCATAGAGGGACTTGAGCAATTTACATACCCGGGAATCTCCTGGTTTAGAGAAACCAGGTGGCAATGTCATGTACACCTCTTCATCAAGTTCTCCATGTAAAAAAGCATTATTTACATCTAATTGGTGTAATTCCCAATTATGAATAGCAGCCAAAGCAAGAAAACAACGAACAGTTGTATGTTTTGCAACAGGGGAAAAAGTATCAAAATAATCAATGCCCTCACGTTGAGTATACCCCTTTGCAACTAAACGAGCTTTATAACGCTCTAAAGTACCATCAGATTTCAGCTTACATTTATAAACCCATTTACAACCAATACATCGTTTGCCAGGGGGTAATGCAGTTAAAATCCATGTTTTATTAGATTCAAGAGCATGGATTTCAGCTGCCATAGCATCCCTCCAATGAGGATGTTTAATGGCTTGGTGGAAGAATTTCGGTTCATATAGAGAATCGACAGCATTACAAAAATGTTTATATAAATTGGAGAATTTGGAATATGACAAGTAGGAAGAAATAGGATACACAATACCTGGACTTAAAGAACCACCAATCAGAGGAGAAGGAGTAGCTTCATTATTAGTAATTAAGGAACAATGATATTGCTGCAAGTATGCAGGTGATCTCCTATTTCTTGTAGATTTTCGGGTAGGAGCAGAATGTATTGGTTGGGAACCAGAGACAGTCATATTTTCTGAAGAATTTGGTAAGTCAGAAACAGGAAATGATGGCAAATGAATATCAGAAGAATCGGATAAGGGTGTAGGTAAAACAGGATGAATTTGAGAGATATTAGGCAAATCAGAACCAGCATGTCTGAAATTAGAATCGGAATGGAAAGGAAAAATTGTTTCATGAAATATCACATCTCTAGAAATTATAATTTTGTGAGTATGGATGCCATACAATTTGTACCCTTTAATACCAGCAGGATATCCTAAAAAAATGCAAGGTTGGGCTCGGGCAGAGAATTTTGTGGATGAACCACCAAGAATTGATGCATAACAAAGACATCCAAAAACTTTAAGATGATTATAATGAGGTTTAGAGGAAAATAAAACCTCATAAGGTGATTTGTTTGAGAGAACTGGAGTTGGTATTCTGTTTATAAGATAAACAGCAGTTAGAATGCAATCACTCCAAAATTGTAAAGGAATATGAGATTGAAATCTGAGGGCTCTAGCAACATTTAGGATATGTTGGTGTTTTCTTTCAACTATGGAATTTTGTTGAGGAGTGTAGACACAACTATGTTGATGTATAACTCCTTTGGTGGCAAAAAAAGATTGCATGTCAAATTCCAAAGCATTATCAGTGCGGATAGTTTTAACTTTGGAACTAAATTGAGTCTCAACTAAAGCAAAGAAGGATTGGATATATTGTCTGGTTTCAGCTTTAGTTTTCAGGAGATAAACCCAAGTACACCTACTGAAATCATCTACAATAGTCAGAAAATATTTAAAACCATTGTAAGAAGGTATAGCAAAAGGCCCCCATACATCACAATGAATTAATTCAAACACAGAGAGTGAATTAGAAGTACTCAAAGGAAAAGGTAAGCGTTTCTGTTTGGCAAGAGGGCAAACATCACAATGATGATGAGGTTTATAGACAAAATCAGAGAGTTCAGAAGTAAGATCATGTATTCTAGCATTAGAAATATGTCCAAGTCGGGAATCGAAGGATTCGTAATGATTTGTGTTTTCGGAGGCCATCGAAGACGAGAAAGGGCGGATGAGAATGGAGGAGAAAGGAACTAGGGTTAGGGTTTGTTTTCGTCTGATACCATGTGAGCAGAGCAAATGCGGAATCGATATTTGGGAATCTGAAATCAATATTATCTCATTAATCAGCCGAAGGCTATATATATGGTACAGTAAAATAAAGGGAACATCCTAACTAACGTGCACGTGCATACAGGTGATAAAATAAAATATTATATCCTAACTAATATATGCTTCATGCGCATTTGCTATAACTTGACATATTTTATAACCCACTCGGGCCGGGACCTGTAGATTACGCGTGTACGTTTAGCATTAATCAATCATGTTATACGTAAGGAGTTAGACCTTAATTATTAGATTTTTTTCTTAGACGACTTTTCTTTTAGAGTAATATTAGATTTAGTTCATGTTTAAATTAAGAGATGAAATAAAATGAGATGTGATGAGATTATGAGTTTCGATAAAAAATAAAAATAAAAATAAAAATAAAAAGTTGAATTAAATATTAGTAATATCATATTTAGTTATAAGATGCGCAATTTTTGTATGCTATCTCTTAAAGAAAGAGGGTCCTCTATTAATAAATAAATGGATTCCACATCTTTATACTTTTTAAAATGAATCATAAGTCTAAGTTAGAAATCATTAATTTCTTAGAACAAATAGAGAAATGCTTGAAATTTCGAAAATACTTCAACACATTTCTTTAATTTGACATCATTGTTTTTTTATTTAATTATTAAGTATTTTTTTATTGATCTCCAAATGGAATAAAAATCTCGATCTGTTGATTTTTTGTAACATGATGTTGTTGAAAGTAAAGATTCTATGCCATAGTCAAGTTTGAATCCTCCACTCCTGTATAATATGTATATATATACCCAATCGACGAATATTACATATTTAAACAAGCTAAATTAGGTCCATCTTATTTTTCCAATTGGATTTTAATGATAAACTGCAACCATTAATTTGGTTTCAGCTTCTAGAGGGTCATTGCTTTCCAGTTATGTATTATTTGTAAGGTAATAAGTATTTTTTATATTTATAAACAAATTTAATTTAAAAAATTAAAGAAATAGAGTTTGAATGTTACATCAACATTTTTTTATAAAGATATATTCATAACATGTCGGCTTTGATTTAAAAATAAATAAATGGTTACAAACCAAAATTTGAGTTTCGGGTTTTTGAAAATCAATTTTTATCCGACTTTCAACCCATGTTTGAGTCGGAATCTGGATGAAAAATCTTAATATTTTCGGATGGCAAATTACTTGTAATCACTTAAAATGCATTATCATGTATGAATACATCAATATTGTCAGTATCATGTATTTTTACCAGAAAAGCTAGCCTTGCATTCATGATAATGCATTGCCTCTTAAAGAACCAAACGGCACAACAACTAAACGGCTCAACAACTCCCACCATATCATCTTGAAATCGTGTGCATGATTGGTGTCTGCAAGACGTTAATTAATGCCCACTTTTTTTTTAACATATGAGTTTGCACATGATCACCATTTTTTTAAATATAAGATAAATATTAAGAAAGAAAAAAAGACAAATATGAATAGTGGCAGCTATTTTTTTAAAGAAAATAACGATACTTCAATTTTATTGATAGCTCTCACAGTGGCAACTAGCTTTAGGCCCCTAGACTCTTACATCGGCCTAGTAGAAACCCAGGGAAAGTGAATGGAGGGTGCTTTCTTGGCCAGTGCTAGAGCTCTCTCCTCAACCCTTTGCATTCTTTGAGTTAATCCACCGATAAAGTCTTGGGCTTTTCGTCCTTCACTCCAAAGCCCACTTAGCTTCTCCACATTCCATTTTGCAATCAAATGTTGGAGGATTTCTCTGTAGTCTCTTACTGTGTCGACTCCAATCCTGGGGGCAACATTAGCAAAGTGAAAAAATAAGTTGTCTTGTTCACCATCGTACATTAATTGGGCTGGCATTGATATTTTCCTCCTCATCATGTCGGCAAAGGCCACAATTGTTTCATTTGGACCAAGCTCGAATAGTTTCTCAACTATTTTGGTATAAGAAATTTCGTGGCACTTTTCATCTGAGGCAATTGTGTCACATAACTGGGCAAGTGTTGGATCCCCATGCTTTATGGCAAGCTTGGCTGTATTACCATGTGACATAAATGTTGCTCTTTCTTGGAATGATGTGTAGATGCTAGAAAGGTAGGGATTTCCCCCCAGACCGGCATCCTATACAAGATTATAAACAACAAAATGGTTTATGGATTACAACTCCTTTTTAAGACGATATAAAGCTCAGTTTGGATTTTAAGCTTAGATAAAATGAGTTGAATTCTTTATAAATAACAATGAGTTGAGATGGTAAAATGAGTTTTGTAAAGTTAATCTAAAATGAATTTAAATGTATTTTACTATCAAAACGAGTTTAGATATACTTACAAGAAGTTAAAAAATATTCTCAATCTCATATATAAATAGGGTTGTAAAAAGACCGAACCGCAGTGAACTAGACCGGATTAGTTAGACTGGATTGAGATCGGACTAGACTGAATGGAGTTCGGTTCGGTCCGGTCCAATTTTGTTTATGGACCAGACCAAATACACATATATTTTTTATTTTATTTATATATATAAGTAATAGTATATAAATATTAATATTAATATTAATATATATTAAAAGTAGTAGTATAACATATTAATATATAATATATACTCTTATAATATTAACATATTATAATTTCTAATAATTGTAGTATACAAATATAAATTATAGTATATCTATATAGAGTATTAGTAATAATTTATATGTAATAAGTGTATTATTATTTTTTAATATATTATTACTAATTTATTACTATTCACTAACATATAAATTTATAATATATTAATGTAAATTATGTAATAGTGTTATTAGTTATAGTTAACCAACTTATGATGAATCACTAAATCACTATTAATTAATTAATAATTAATTTTCTTATGATTACATGTAGCAATTATAAATATTAATTATTAATGTTGTTTTTAACTATATATGAAGTATGATCAACAATCATTAATATCATTAATTAATTGATATGACTTATGAGGATTAAATTAACTAATCAACTTATGGGCTATATTTAATATAGAATATTAGTTATAATTTATAATATAAGTATTAAGTCTATAGACTATAAGTTATAACTATATATTTTGTTTAATATTTAAATGAGATTAGAGATTGACAATTGGCAAAGAAGATTATTTTTTTATGAAAGTAGTACTAGTATATATTTAATAATTTATAAACTTAGGCAAAAAAAATATTTTTAATTATTGCAAGATTTTAGATCAAATTTAACTCATTAAATCATAAGGGGTATTCCTGGACCGAACCAGACCGCCCCTGGACTGAACCAGACCGGATCAGTATGGAGCGAATCCTATTCAGTCCGGTCCAGAGTGAGAAAATTTTTGGACCGAATTGAACCAGTCCACATTTTTCTAGGACCAAACCGAACCATTTACACCCCTATATATAAAGATATTTCAAGATGAAAAGAATTTAATAATTTTAGAATTAAGTATTTGAATGCTAGACTCAATTTTAAATTAGTTTAAATTGAATTGATCTAAGTTTAGTCTAACTTCCAGACATGTTGTAAAAGCTCAAAACTGACATATGTTAAAAATGTTATGCTGCATGTCTCATTACCATTCCCGACCCAATCAGATATTGTGTTATCTTCTCGATTTGTCTCATGTCCACTCGTCTGGAAAGGAAGAGGTACTTGTTCAAAAGATCACCATGTCTGTTTTCTTCAACAGTCCATCCCCTTGCCCATATTACCCAAGGTGTGTTGTCAACGCCTGTTACATCTTGACAAATTTCTGTGCCATTTATTTTTGCATGGTAAGTTGGAAGAGCTTCTTCTGTGATCATATCTCCGGCTAAGACAATAAAGTATTCGTCCGGAATGTCCTTTGTTCATTTCCTCAATTCATTGATTTGTTCCAAAAATCCATTTGAAGTAGGATCTGGCAAAAAGTCCTGTGGTTGCCAAGATTTATTGACAGGTTTTAGGAGAGTTACGATGTTTTTTCTAGCCCATCCTTCCATGGACTTGAATACTTCAATCTTTTCCGGTGGCCTGGTGCAAACTGAGATAGCATTAGCTTGGCTAGGAGAGCTTGGAGAATCTTTGTTCCGCCTGTGATGCAGCCATAATAGAGAAAATTCAAGTTCATGTTAAAAATAGTTGGATAATTTCTTAAGTATATATGCGATGTCATGCATCCGTTAATTATTATCATGATCTTATACATCATAATTATAAAGAAATGATACTAGCAATCTTATAAGCAGTAGCGGAGCCAAAAATTTGCTTTAGGAGAGCCAAACAAAACCAAAATAAAATACATAAAATATTTTTTGTTTTATTTATATACAGTTTATTATGCGATATAGAATAATCTAATAATAAGATCTATAATAAAAATAAAATATGTTTAATACAATTTATGTATTAAAAAAAATATAATATGTGAAGAATATGTCATCATAATAAAAATATATTAAAAATAAATTAGAAATCATCTAACTTTTATTTTAATTTGTTTTTTATTTTTATCTATAATAAAAATATGTCATCGTGTTATTATATCATTTTATTTTATATGAGATGTATTTTATTTTTAAATTAGATTAATTAATTTATTGAGAGGGTCAAGATAATTTTGAGAGGGGGCCAACATAAAATAAAATTAATATTATCCTACAAAATCATAAAAAATAAATATATTTTATTTTTCTTAAAAAAAAATATATATATATATATTTTTTTTTTTTAGGAGAGGGGTGGGACTTGTGGGGAGGGGGGGCCATGGCCCCCCTGCCCCAACGTGGCTCCATCACTGCTTATAGGTAGGGATGTCAAATCGTATTAACGGTTCGTGTTTGTATTGTGTTAAGTCATGTATATTATACTATATGAGTTTACTTAAATCTGACTTTTTAAGCTTATCTTGTCAAAATAACAAACTTTACTATAACTTATTAATATATCAGGTTGACACAACACAATCTGTTTTGACCTGTTATTGAGTTCTAAGAAATAGGTTAACACAACAAAATCTGAATAGTTTCAATCTGGTTGTTTATGTATATGGATTGAACAGATCCGAAATTAATCCATTTGACTTGATTAAGTTTAGTAGTGTTATATAACTATTAAAATTATAATATCTATAAAAAAAATATAAAACTAACTATAAATATAAAATTATATTCCAAATAATAAAAATATTCAAATTAAAATCCCAACAATTTTACAGTTAGGTATATGGTTATAAGTGTAACTTTAACTTTCTTAACATATTATTATGAATCAAAACGAAATGACCTGTTCTCAATCAGTTAAGCAATTATGTCTTAACGGGTCAATCCGTTTTGACATAACCCATTAATATTAAATCCAAACTTACTATTATCGTGTTTTATTCACATTGGATTAATGGATTGTATCACATATTGTCACTCATACCTATAATAGGCAAGACGTAGTTCCTTTAAAAACGTTGGATAAATTATAGACTCGCATGAAAAATTATATTTTAATGGTGGAAGTCACTACTTTTCAAATAGAATGTGCGGAACTTGCATAACTCCCATAATTGTATATAACATTAGAGAAATAATAGATTTACAACTGTTATAATCAATTTATAACTTTTTTTGTATTTAAATTTTTTTTAATTTTAAAATTTTATTTGGTGATTAAGAATGTGAATATTAATAAAGTTATATTTTTTTTTAATGATTAAGAATCTTAAAAAAGTATTTTAAAAGCTGATAAAAAAAATTAAATACACAAAAAATTGTAAAGGAGTAATAAAATGGTTGTACCCCTATCACTACTCATAACATTACTCTTTCTTTATATAGTATCAAATTATCAAAAGAAAGCTAAAGAATGAAAAATAATTTTTCAATAATTTGATACTACCTTTAGATGATGATAAAAGATAACGATTAAGAGGATGATGAATCATTGAGGGTCGGTTTGGATTCATAAACGAGACAAGCTTATATCAATTTATTTTAAACTCATAATTACATTTTTTCAAATTCTTACACAAAACACAAATTTCAATACAGTCCTTTCAAATTCAAATACATATTTTTTAAATCCCAATTCAATTTTTTTAAATTTTTAAATAATAATAATATTAAAAAATAAACTAAACTAATCTCAATTTAACTCATCTAATTTTTCACTCCAAATCGGGCGTGAATATCACTTCTTGATAATAATACTTGGCAAGAAGGACTCACCAGCTAGATCTGGAGTACTGTAGGGTACTAGAAGTCATAGAAAACTTGGGAGATCTCTGAGCACTCATAGGTGGAAGATCGGCATGTGAAACTAGGAATTGATGAAAGGTGGAGCAATTGAGTTTTACATCCATGTCTTCTCTCTTATTTTATGCTTCAGCGTCTGAGTACTGAAGAACAATATTGAATATCATCATGGAACTGAAGTGCTTGAATCATCATCATGTAAAGGAATCAGGAAAATTAATTAAGTAAATATTTCTGCAAGCAGATAAAATAAATCCAGAAAATGGAAAACAAGATGCATGCTTATCAACGTGAGACTCAACCATGCAAGTGATCTACATGTTTAACTCTTAGTATAAATGTAAAATCATACCAATTGTTCTACGTTTCCTAAAAAAATCCAATCATACATACCTTAACTACTCTTTGGAATATGCTTCATGCGCATTGGCTAAATTGCTGTAACTTGACATTTTATAAGCCATTCGGGGGACTGTAGATAACACGTGTACACTTAGCATTAATCAATCACGGACGTGTGAAGTTAGACCTATTATAAGAAAAATAGACATTTGCAATATTTTAATTGTAATCAGAATGCTATTTGCAACCCTAGACTATTTACAAATAGTCATTCTAATTATAATTAAAATGATATAAATATCTATTTTTTTAGACTTTTTTTTACAGTAATATTAGATTTAGGTCCTGTTTAAATTAAAAGATGAGATGTGATGAGATTATGAGTTTAGATGGAAAAAAAATATTTAATAAAATATTAATAATATTAGATTTAGTTATAAGATGCGCAATTTTTGTATGCAATCTCCTAAAGAAACAGGGTCCACTATTAATAAATAAAAATTTTCAATTGGATTCCACATCTATGTACTTTTTACTCAGAATACTAGGCATAACTTAGAAACCATTATTTTCTTATAATAAATAGAGAAATGCTTGGAATTTCGAAAATACTTTATTTATAGTTTATGATTACATAATTTTTTATTTAATAATTAAGTAAGCTTTTTTTTTATTGATATTGTAAATTTTATTATTTTTTAAAAATACTTAAATTTTTTTAAATATATGAAACGAAGTAAAAAAAAAATTATAGTATTTATTGGCCGGTCAGTCCTAATAAATCATCTCTAACTTTTCCACACAAATTTCAATATGATAGTAAATGATAATAAATATAGGAAAATGATATCCCTGTCACTTGTTTACAATTCATTTACTATTTTTTTAAAACTTTATAATTTTCTTAAAACTTTTCTTTTACTCAATGATTAAGAAAATAATTATTAGTGAAGTTGTATATATTTTTTTAATTTTTTTATGATTAAGTATGTTAAAAAGATTATTAAAAGAAAAAAAATACATTTAAAATAATAAATAAGAATTATATTGTAAAAATATCACCATCCATAAAGATATAAACTATAGTTTGTGGAGTAGGCAACACGGCAATGGATATTTTATCCATTGTACTTGTATGCCCAAATTTCACTATGTGCCTCCAAGGATCATTATCTATTGTACTTGGATGCTTAAAATGTGCCTTCAATGTTTTGAATATTGTACTGATAGGCATACCGGTCAAGTCACTAAAATGAAATATTTTAATATCGATACCGTTTCGTGTACCATTTCAAAATAATTTATACATAAATAAATTATATTTTAAAATAATAATTAATATATGAATAAATTATATAGATAAATATATATGTAATTGATTTAAGCTGAAATGAGGTTAAAAATAGCAAACAAATGAATAAAAAAAAGAAACATGGGAGTACCGGCCGAAATTCTCTATACTGGCCGGTACGATCGATTTTTCGACCAAAATGAAAAGTTGATTTTCTTGTATCAGATGACCGGCCGATACAACAGATTTCGGCTATATTGGCCAGTACAGTATGAAATTCATAACAATGCCTACAACAACATGTACAATACATGCATCCTTGGAATATAAATCTCTATTGATTCTTTGTAACATGTAGTTGTTGGAAGTGAGGATTCCAATGTATACTTCTATGCCAAAGTCCAAGAAATAACTCACAAATAAGTACTGATCTCTAAATGAAATAATCAAGTTTGAATCCCCCACTCATTAAAAAAATAAATAAGATCATTCGCAATGGCTTCAATAAATACATTATTTAGTCAAATAATAGTTAGAAGATATTAAAACAAGATTATAACAAGCTAAAGTGACCTCTACGCTTCGTCCCCGGTGCATAAGGCCGATTCCCATGTGCTAGAGGGAGGATTGGAAAGTTTGTGTTAAGCATATAGAAGGTTTTTGTCTTGTTTAGGCATTTGGTTTCCTCTAGAAAGCTGTCTTCGCTTTTGGTGTTCCTTTGTAGATCTCTGGATTTCACCCCTACACACAAAATTCCACTCTCCTCAATCTCACTCAAGTGAATTGGTTTCAAGAGCATTCCACCATTTTTTGGCAACTTTCTCTTTCAACCCGATTCACCACCTATGTGAGCCTCAACAAATAGTTAGTCAAAATAACTCTCTCTTAGCTCGACAAATATAACTAGCGGGCGAGTCTTAGTCAATTTTTTTTTTAGAAATTAAAAGTGGAATTTAGTATAGTAAAAAGTAGAATAGTTATTAATTTATTGAGTCTGTTATTTGGTATAGTAAAAATTGACTAACCAAAAATTATAAAAGTAAAATTTTTAACCAAAATTTTGCTAAATAATAACTAGACTATTGTAAATGCTCTAAGGTCTATCTTATTTTCCAATTGAGTTTCAATGACAAACTGCATCTATTAATTTGGTTTCAGCTTCTAGTGGGTCATCGCTTTCTAGTTATATATTATTTGCAAGGTAATAAGTGTTTTTCATATTTATAAACAAATTTAATTTTAAAAATTAAATAAATAGAGTTTGAATGCTAAAATCTTCATTTTTTTTAATAAAAATATATTCATAACATGTAGGCTTGATAAAAAAAAAAGAAAATCGATTACAAACCAAAATTTGAGTTTTGAGTTTTTGAAAATCAGTTTTTATCCGATTCTCAACTCGGGTTTGATCAGTCGGAATCTGGATGAACAATTTAATATTTTCGGATGGCAAATTACTTGTAATCACTTAAAATGCATTATCATGTATGAATACATTAATATTGTCATTATCATGTATTTTTATCAGAAGAGGACTGCTATAATTACAAAAAAATTCTATAAAATTAATTTCACAAATTGACGTAATTTCATATGATCTGTTAAATTATCTACTTTATAATAAAAATAAATTTACAATCTGATAAATCACATTAAACTATATCAATTTATAAAATTTATTTTATAAAATTTTTTTCTACTAGAAAAGCTGGCCTTGCAACATGCATTCATGCATAATGCAATATTGCCTCGAGAAGTACCAAACAACTCAACAACTTCCACCATATCATCTTGAAATCGTATGCATGATGGGTACTGTATGCAAGACGTTAATTAATGCCCATAATTCTTGCCCACTTTTTTTTTTATATAAAAAATAAACAACTTTCATTGAATCAAATATCATACATAGTATGTATTTAGATGAAATCAAAGAGCATAATCAATAGAAGTAGGAATCTTCTCCCATCTAATTTAATACTTATCTCTTAGCCTCCTTGATTAAATTGACATCTGCTAAATATGACTCTTGATCAGCTTGTAACTCTTGAACCAAGAGCAAACAATCACTTCCTATGATAATATTTGGAAGAGAAATGTTATTTTGTCTCCTTATTTTGATATTTTATATATTTTCATTTTTTTAATTATTTTTATTTAATAGTTAAAAAAGTGATTATTAGTGTATTGATATTTTTTTATATTTTTTAAAAATATTTAAAAATATTTAAAAATAATAAAAAATAAAAAATAAAAAATAAAAACTGAAAAGCTAGTTTTAGACAAACAGTACATTGGATCGTATTACTTAAGCAGCAGAATCGCAACACTAGGTGGTAGCTATCGACACGCTCTGTCTGTGATGAATTCCTCATTTCATTAAAAGCCTTGTGTAACGACAATACATAGTTTGTAGCCTTTACTAAATTTATCTGTCTGCTCCATTTGCATTTTATTTTGTCTAAACCACAAACTCCAGCTTATTAAAAATAACGTTGTAACCCATATTTATAATTCTCATATTAATTAATAAAAATGCATGGCCTAGCTGTATATATGCTTTTTTAAGAGTGGGTTTTGTTGTCATTATTTACACTTAACTTGTGGCCTGAACCTTTTTATATGTAATTTATATAATGATGCAGACTTACTTTGAAATCACATGGAGACCAAGGCAAAATGATTGATTTTTAGTTAATTTTATATATTAATTATATTATAAGAAAAATACTTATCCGCAATCAGTCAATTTTATCACAAATAATCTTTTTCGTTACAAAGAATTCATTATAAATTTTCATATATCTTGTAATATTTTACACAACTGATCTAATCAGAACTGAAAGATAATTAAGGTTTTTCTTGAAGTTATCATGCATTGATATTAAGTAGAAAGATGTACGTAAATTACAAGGCAACTTGTTCCTTATTAGATTATAGGTTCACTATGCACGTGCTCTTTACACGCGTATAAAATTAGCAGTGCTATTCGGCCTATTCTATATTTTAAAGTCTTGTTAGCTCTAATCACACTTACTAATGCAATGCATAACAAGTGATGGTCATCTTTGTGATATGATGATCTTTCCTTTGTTTTTGCGCAATTTTTTTTTATTTTTTTACTTGTAGCGAAAGTAAGAAAATATCTTTTTGTTTATCTATTTATTTATATTAAAGATGACAAAATATAATATAAAAAGTGGAAAACCATTTATCCTCCCAAGACCCAAATATATACACACAAGGTAATGTTATTATTATTATTTTAATGCTTACTTCATTTTGTTATTTGAATTTCCTTAAGCGCATTTAACAAAATTAATTAATAAAAAACTAGCTCTAGGGTTGGTACTCATTTCTGAAGTGGGAGGGTGGGTGGGTGCGGGGGTTGGGGATGGCCTCCCGAAATTTTCACACTTTGATAAAAATTAAATTTTAAAGATATTTTTATAAAGTATATTATATAACAAATTAATATTTAGCTCTTTAAATTATTTATTTTCTTTTTGTAACTTGGCCCTTCCAAATTAGATTTTCTGATTCCGCCTTTGTTAGGGTTGTGAGCAAACCAACAAGGGAGAGAAGTTGTAAACAATACAAATTAAAATAGCTTTGTTAGGAATAATATATATTTTTTTTAGTTATTGTTATCTTCTTTTAACAAAGTCGAGATTAAAGAACATGGACTAAACAAGTGAATGCTACTTTGTTTCTATTTTAAACGACTTCACAAATTAATCATCTAATTAAAAATGGCACATGAATATATATATATAATTAAAAATGATAAAATTTAAAATGAACGAGATTTCAATTGAAAGCCAGTTCTTCACATTTTTGGATATTTAATACGATGGTACACCTAAGGCATTGACCCCATTATCTATAATCTATAAAGTGGAATATCGTGGCTCCTCTTTCAAATTAGAAGGGTAAATATGCAGAGATATGGAACCAACATCGGTCCAAGAATCAATCAAAATGACTAAGGCTGTTCTCTGACCCAACCCGACCCGATATGGCATGCTTCCAACTCGATCCGAAATATTCAACTTCCGATTACCGATTACCCGTTTATCCTGATTACCTGATTTCATCTACTTTCTTTTCTTCCTTTCCAGAGATCCAAACAAAAATCCCATTCCCAGAAAATTCAAATTCAAATCCCAAATCAACAAATCTCATTTTCAATTTTCGCAGTATCCAACAAACCCCATTTCTAGAGAATGCAAACAAAAATTCAAATCAACAAAAAATTCAACAAATTTTGAGCACAAACCCTAAGCAATTCTCGATCACCCAAAACACTTCGCCGCTCGTCCTCCGTCGTAGTCTCGGAATCGCAACCACTTTGCCTCTCGTCGGCTTCACGACTTGGTTGCTGCCACCATCGTTCCCACGAGCCACGAGTGGAGATGGAGATGGATTGGCTCAAGGAGATCGAGCAATTGATGGAGAACCAAATGGACTTGGCATGAAGGAGAGTGAGAATCGTTGCCGTGAAGGAGAGTGAGAATCGTTGCTGCCATTCTTGTTGCAGTAGAGAGAGAAAGTTAGAGAATAAGGTGGATGCCGGCGATTTGAACTTTCCTAGTGAGCTACGCTTGGCTTTTTAAGGTAGATGCCGGCGACGGGGAGTTTGGTCCGACAAAGTCTGGAGGTTGACGACGGCGAGAGTGGAGACAAAGAGAGACGAGAAGAGAAGACAGAGAGAGAGAGAGAGAGAGAGAGAGAGGATGACAAAAATCGAAGATAGAGAGAGAGTGAGATTGTAAAAATGAAGTAAGCGGGTAACGGGTATTTCCGTTTCCGATATTTATGGTAATCGGATCGAAACAATTCGGGTAATCGAGTCGGGTCGGTCGGTCGGTTGTTTTGTTCGGCCTTAAAAATGACAACCAACAATGATTGTCAAGAACCGTTCTAATTTCAATTGCTCAGCTCATGCATCCAAAGCTGTTTAAACACCGATGTATTCACCCATTCGTGAACACACAAGGAAAAATTACCATTGCCAGATTATAATTCATCTACAAATAGGTAAGTATCGCGACGTATATTATAGATGAGAAGTATGCATTCCCATTCCCACTCACGTATTTACTTCATGGACAAGCAAAGAGAGTTTGCCTCCTAAATCCCAAAAAATACATGACCAGAAGACCCATTACTACAGACTAAAGATAAAAGGGGAATTAAAGAACATATAATCACTGCTCTTTCCAAATCCTACCAGTCACCCTAATCTTTAATTCCTTCGGCCGGTCTCCCCCGGAGAAGAAGAGAGCCATGTTTCGTTGGATGATGAGACCATCAAAACTGTCACGAACCTTCCGATAGCTGTCCCTAATGCTTCTAGGTACCCCTTGCCAAATCATCATCTTGCCATTTCCACAAACCTCTAAGCTGTAGCTGCAGTTCTTCGCCTTATCATCATCACCCATAAACCGCAAGAATGTTATGTAAACTGGAGCCATCCCAAGCTGAAAAACTTCAAAATGCAGACAAAAGTACCGACCAAAGCAACTGAAGACCTAGAAATTAACCAAGAAATCCGATTATCAGTTACAAATACTTACCCAATGTTTATAGTAAATGCAAGGATTAACTGAGCTGGGGATAAATGTGCCATGACATATTTTTAAGTGCATCTGTTGTCACACATCCTGATATGGAAAAACTATTATGCTTAGTCTCTTTAGGCAGAAGAACTTTAGAAACTTGGATGGGTCTCACTAAAGTTATGTATTTAAGTTCACACCTATAAGTATGTGGCATGCTCATTTTTTAACATAAATCTCAAAACTTAAAAGATTTCCCGTTCCTAACATATAATTTTTTATGTTTTCTAATTAATTATTTTTAAATTAACAAATAATTTATTTATTATTCGAACACGTGTTTATTCTTAATATATTTCGGTTGATTCTTTGGTATTGGGCTAATAAATGCTACTATGATAAAATGATGATGCCAATCATATCAGTAAAATACAGATTGTGTGGATTTACTTGTGAAGAATAGTGATGGATCGAATCAAAGCCTTTTATTTTAGAATTTTGTTCTGTATTTTTATGCATTTTATTGATATTATTGGTCAAAATAATTATTTTATATTAAAAAAATGATGATGCCAATCATATGAGTAAAATACACAAGGCACAAAGTACATAAATTTTTTATTTATCTTAACATATGAGTTTGCACATGATCATCACTTTTTTAAGGAACAAGATAAATATTAAAAAAAAAAAGACAAATATTAACGGTGGCAGCTTTTTTTTTTTGGCTTAAGAAGGGAACCGAATTTTATAAATAAATCCCACGGTGGTAGCTAGCTTTAAGCTCCTAGGCTCTTACATTGCTTAGTAGAAATCCAGGTAAAGGGAATGGAGGGTGCTTTCTTGGCCAGTGCCATAGCTCTCTCCTCAATCCTGTGCATTTTTTGAGCTAATCCACAGACAAAATCTTGGGCTTCTTGTCCTTCGCTCGAGAGTCCACTCAGTTTCTCCACATTCCATGTTGCAATCAAATGTTGGAGGATTTCTCTATAGTCTTTTGCTGTGTAGACTCCAATCCGAGAGGCAACATTAGCAAAGTGAAAAAATAGGTTGTCTTGTTCACCATCGTACATTAATTGGGCTGGCATTGATATTTTCCTCCTCATCATGTCGGCAAATGCTACAACTGTTTCATTTGGATCAATCTCGAACAGTTTCTCAACTATTTTGGTATAAGCAATTTCGTGACGCTTCTCGTCTGAGGCGATTGTGCCACATATTTGGGCAAGTATTGGGTCCCCATGCTTCATGGCATGCCTGGCTGTGTTACCATGTGAGATAAATGTTGCTCTTTCTTGGAATGATGCGTAGATGCTAAAAAGGTAGGGGTTTCCCCCTAGACCAGCATCCTATACAAGATTAAAAACAACAACATGGGTTTATAGATTACAACTTGTTTTTAAGACGATATAGACCTTTGTTTGAATGTTAAGCTAAGTTAAAATGAGTTAATTTCTTTATAAATATTAGTGAGTTAAATTTTTTAAAATGAGTTTAGATATACTTATGAGAAATTAAAAAAAATCTTGGTCTCACTTATAAAGATGTTTTAAGTTGAGATGAATTTAATAATTTAATAATTGAATGTTTGAATATTAGAATCAGTTTTTAAATTAAATTGAAATGAATTAATATTCTAAACTCAGTCTAACTTCCAAACATGACCTAAATGCTCAAAATTGACATATGTTAAAAATGTTTTGATGCAACTCTCATTACCATTCCTGACCCAATCAAATATTGTGTTGTCTTCTCGATTTGTCTCATGTCCACTCGTCCAGAAAGGAAGAGGTACTTGTTCAAAAGATCACCATGCCTGTTTTCTTCAGCAGTCCATCCCCTTGCCCATATTGCCCAAGGTGTGTTGTCAACGCCTGTTACATCATGATAAATTTCTGTGCCATTGATTTTTGCATGATAAGTTGGAAGAGCTTCTTCTGTGATCATATCACCGGCTAAGACAACAAAGTACTCGTCCGGAATGTCCTTTGTTCGTTTCCTCAATTCATTGATTTGTTCCAAAAATCCATCTGAGGTAGGATCTGGCAAAAAGTCCTGTGGTTGCCAGGATTTGTTGACAGGTTTTAAGAGAGTTATGATGTTATTTCTAGCCCATCCTTCCATAGAGTTGAATATTTCCAACTTTTCCAGTGGCAGGGTGCGGGTTGAGATAACATTAACTTGGTTAGGTGAGTTTAGAGAATCTTTGTTCCGCCTATAATGAAGCCAAGATAGAGAAAATTCAAGTTCATGTTGAAAATATATAGTTGCATGGATACTTTCTTAAGTATGTCATGCATAATTTAATCATTATCATCTTATCATTATAAAGAAATGGTACTTTAATCCTATAATATGCAAACATCATACACTGTTTTTAAAAAAGAAAAAGTAGATACTAGTATATTTGCATGAGAAAAATATCTTTTTATAGTGAATGCCACTACTTTTTCAAATAGATTGTACGGATCTTGCATACCCGGCTCATAAAACTGTATCTAAAATTACTCTAATCATATATAGGATCAAATTATTAAAATGAAACTAAGGTTGCATTTAGGTAGTAAGGTAATTTCATATATTATGTGAATAGTAGTAAAAAGATATTGAAAAAGTAAGGATAGAATATTAAAGAGTACTACTACATCTATAATTAAGAATTATATAAAAATAATTTTACAAACTGATTTAGTTTCATCTGATTTATTAGATATACTTTACAATAAAAATAATTTTATAATTTGACAGATCACATCAAACTATATTCGTTTATGGAATTATTTTGTATAATCTTTTTGTAGTTAGAGTATTTTTCAATATTAAATAGTAGTAAATAGTAATAAGTAATAATATTGAAAAGTTGATTAAAAAAATAATAATAAAATAATGAATAAATAGTAGTGAAATATTCTGAAATATTTTCACTATCCAAAACCTACTTTAAAGAATGATAAATAATCAACATTATTATCTTTTTTTTATTCCACCTCATCTCCTTTTAATTCAATTTACGAAAAACAAATGAAGCCGTAGATCATGATGATAAAAGATAACATGAATTAATTAAGAGAAGAACGATGATCAATATCACTTATGGCCAACAATATACTTCGCAAGAAGGACTCACCAAGATCTGGGGTGTAGGGTGGAAGTCATAGAAAACTTGGGAGATCTCTGAGCACTCATAGGTGGAAGAGCATCTGAAACAAGGGATTGAAAGGTGAAGCAATATTGGAGTTTTACATCCATGTCTTCTCTCTTGATTTATGCTTGATCTGCTTATGAGCACTGAAGAGCAATGAAGATCATCATGGAACTGTAAGTAGTGCTTGAATAATGTAAAGGAAGCAGGAAAGATTTAAGTAAATATTTCTACAAGCAGATCATGAAATAAATCCAGAAAATGGAAAACAATTAGATGCATGCATATCAACATGCAGAGATTCATGAACTGCATGCAACTCTACATGATTTATCAAAAGGTTCATCCAGGCATGTTTAACGTCTCTTATAGTATAAATGGAAAATCATAACAAATGTTCTATGTTTCCTTAAAAAATCCAATCATATATACATACCTTAACTACTCTTTGGAATTGGGATATATGCTTCATGCGCATTTGCCCTAACTACTTGACTCATTTTATAAGCCATTCGGGGGAACTGTACTGGATTACACCATCACAATAACTCGTGTACGCTTAGCATTAATCAATCATGTATGTACGTACGTACGTGTACGTACGTTGGGCCTTAATTAATAAAAATTTTCTTTACTTTTCTTTTAGAGTAATATTAGATTTAGGGTCGGTTTCAATTTGTAGATAAGATAAGTTCATCTCAACTCATTTCAAATTTATTATTACATTTTTTTAAATTCTCGTACAAAATATAAATTTTAATACAATTTTTTTAAATTTCAATACACATTTTTCAAATTCCAATTCAAATTTTTTATATTCTAAAATAATAATAATATTAAAAAATAAATTAAACTCATCTCAACTCATTTCAACTCTCAATCCAATTCCGATCTTAATTATAAGAATTGCAAGCTTTGTATGTTTACTCTTACAACATTTTCATTAAATTTGCTAGAAGTCATCCTTATTTTTGCACAAATATCAAAAAATAAGTATCGATCAAATATGACAATGAAATATGAGAGAAAAAATTCAAAAAGTACTTTTGTGAATAATAAAATAAAATTTTTATTTAAAAAATTAAAATAATTATCAAATTTGATAATTATTTTAATTTTTCAATAATTGTTTTAGTTTTAATATTTATAAAAAATACTTTTTGATTTTTTTTTATATATTTTATTATGATATTTGATCAAATATAATATTTATTTTTTAATATTTATATAAAAAAAATTTAAAAAAATAAAATTTAATAAATCCAATAAAAATTCTGCTCATTTGAAATCCAAAATCTACAGAGTACATCTTAAATTAAACTATCTCATGCACCCAAACGTCACATCCAAAGGCAGCTTATAAGTTTTTGGTCGAATTTTGCAAACTACAAAGTCATGTACTGTTCATTACTAGATCACAGCCTGATGTATGGCATGAAAAAAAGTAGATTATACTGTAGCACGTCAGTCTTTGTTTATTTATTTATTTTTTATTTTTACACCGTCTCTCTCTCTCTCTCCTTTGCGCCCCAACCGTGCCTGACAGCATTAATTTTTTTGTTTTTTCTGCAGCCAACTTGCCTAATTTTTTTTTTCTCTGCAGGCAATTTGCCGCGTGTAGTAGATAATATTTCGGCATTAACAGTTATAAGTGTCACAAATTCATATATTATTATAAATTTATTTAAATATTTAAATCTATTTTAAATTTATTTAAATATTTAAATCTATTTTAAATTTATTTAAATAAATTTTATAAAATTCATTCAATCATCTCAATTAATTATTATTTAAAAAAATTCAGTTAAATTCAACACACTTTAACATCTGTTAACAAATATAAATTTTTAAATGGATTCCACTTCTTTACATTTTTTTAAAAAAATACGGATAATTTAGAAATCATTATTTTCTTATAATAAATAGAGAATTTTGGAATTATCATAATGGGTTGGAACATTTCTTCTAATACCATTTTTTACTTAATAATTAAGTAGGTATTTTTTAATAATATTGTGAAGTTAAAAAAAATTTAAAAAAATAAATAAAATTACATTTATTGGGTCAGTGGCTGCAGAGTCGCCCCTAATAAATATTCTGTCATTTTTACACAAACGTCAATATAATATTAAATGATAATAAATATAGAGCTGTGCTAGAGGCAGCCGAGACACCGACAGCTCACAACTACAATATAACTACAATACAGATGCGCCATAACTGTAAGGAGGATGTCAATGTGTAGACTGCCCCATATTTTCACATAAATATAAACTCAGTGGAGTAGGCAACACATTAATCGATATGTTATACATTGTACTTTTTATGCCCATGATATGCGATCTGGTTGTGACAGGGAAAACCGTACAATTCCAACCACTCAAATTCATGACTTGTCCTTCGTATAGAAATTAACAAAATAAAACTCATTTATTTGTTTTTAAAATTAAAATTTATTATTTATAATTCATTTTATATTTATAATTTATTCTAATTACTTATTTTAAATTTTAATTCATTTCAATCATTTATTTTATTATTATTTATAACTCATTTTATTTTATTTTTAAATTTAAATAAACTCTCAATCTATATCTTATTTTAAAATAAGAATAATAGAAAAAAATTATATTCATGATATTCTTTCTCATATGACGTATGTCATAAATAATATATAGTACTATTTATATGAAAAAAGTGTCATGAGTGAGATTTTTCTTAGCATTTTTGTATTCTAAAATTGATTTTGAAGTATAAAATTATATAAGTTTGATTGGAACATTATGAATAAGTTATGTTCTACACATCGGGATACTCACTTGAAAATATAGCTTTTTATATGTATTTGAAATTAATTATTTTTAAATAATTTATTTATTATTCGAACGAGTGTTTTTATTTTGGTTGATTCTTGGGTATTGGGCTAATAATTGTTAATATGATAAGCCCAATGTATATGGGTTAGTTAAAATAAAGATTGTGTGGATTTACTTGTGAAAATAGTATTGGATCGAATCAAAGCCTTTTATTTTAGAATTTTGTCACATATAATTATTTTATGTATTTTTTTTTTATGTAATCTATGATATGATTGATCAAAGTAATTATTTTATTATAAAAAAGTGACGCAACCAATTATATTAGTAAAATTTACAAGACACATAAATTACTGTTTATAATTTATTTATTTATTTTAACACATGAGTTTGCACATGACCACCATTTTTTTTTTTAAAAAAAGATACATATTCAAAAAAAGAGACAAGAAAAATATTCATGGTGCCAGTTTTAGGCCTCTAGACTCTTACATCCAGAAATCTAGGTAAAGGCCGAAATGGAGGGTGCTTTCTTGGCCAATGCAGAGCTCTCTCATCAAACTTTTGCATTCTTTAAGCTAATCCACAAACAAAGTCTTGGGTTTCTCGTCCTTCACTCGTAAGCTCACTTAGCTTCTCCACATTCTATTTTGCAATCAAATGTTGGAGGATTTCTCTATAGTCTTTAGCTGTGTAAACTCCAATCCGAGAGACAACATTAGCAAAGTGAAAAAATAAGTTGTCTTGTTCACCATCGTACATTACTTGGGCTGGCATTGATATTTTCCTGCTCATCACGTTGGCAAAGGCCACAGCTGTTTCATTTGGATCAAGCTCAAACAATTTCTCAACTATTTGGTATAAGCAATTTCGTGATATTTCTCATCTAAGGCAATTTTGCCACATATCTGGGCAAGTATTAGATCCCCATGCTTCATGGCAAGCCTTGTTGTGTTACCATGTGAGATAAATATTGCTCTTTCTTGGAATGATGTGTAGATGCTAAAAAGGAAGGGATTTCCCCCTACACCGACATCCTATACAAGATTATAAATATCAATATGGGTTTATGGATTACAACTCCTTTTTAAGATGATATAGAATTTTGCTTAGATGTTAAGCTAAGTTGAAATGAGTTGAATTCTTTATAAATAATAGAGAGTTAAATTCTTTAAGATGGGTTTAGATATACTTATGATAAGTTAAAAAGGTTTTCGGTCTCACATGTAAAAATGTTTTAAGTTGAAATGAATTTAATAATTTTAGAATTGAGTGTTTAAATATTATACTCAATTTTAAATTAAATTGAACTTAATTGATATTTTAAGCTCGACCTAACTTTCAAACAAGACCTAAAAGCTCAAAATTGACATATGTTAAAAATGTTATGCTACATGTCTCATTACCATTCTCGACCCAATCAGATATTGTGTTGTCTTCTCAATTTGTCTCATGTCCACTCGTCCGGAAAGGAAGAGATACTTATTCAAAAGATCACCATGCCTATTTTCTTCAACAGTCCATCCCCTTGCCCGTATTGCCCAAGGTGTGTTGTTAACGCCTATTACATCATGATAAATTTCTTTGCCATTTATTTTTGCATGGTAAGTTGGAAGAGTTTCTTCTGTGATCATATTACTGACTAAGACAATAAAGTACTCGTCCGGAATGCCTTTTATTCGTTTCCTCAATTCGTTAATTTGCTCCAAAAACCCATATGAGATGGGATTTGGCAAAAAGTCCTGTGGTTATCAAGATTTGTTGATAGGATTTAAGAGAGTTATGATGTTATTTATAGCCTATCCTCCCATGGAATTGAATACTTCAACCTTTTTCGGTGGCATGGTATAGGTTGAGATAACATTTGATTAGCTAAAAGAGCTAGGAGAATTTTTGTTATGCCTATAATAAAGCCATGATAGAGAAAATTCAAGTTCATGTTGAAAATAATTTGATAATTTCTTAAGTATATATTCGATGTCATGCATCTGTTAATTATTATCATGATCTTATATATCATAATTATAAAGAAATGATACTATAAGTAGTAGCAGAGCCAAAAATTTGCTTTAGGGAAGTCAAGCAAAACCAAAATAAAATACATAAAACATTTTTTTGTTCTATTTATATATAGTTTTTATGCAGTATAGAATAATATGATAATAAGATCTACAATAAAAATAAAATACGTCTAATACAATTAATGTATTAAAAATATATATAATATATCAAGAACATGTCATCATAATAAAAAATATATTAAAAATACATTAGAAATCATCTAACTTCTATTTTATTTTTATTTTTATCTATAATAAAAACATTTCATTGTATTAACATATCATTTTATTTTATATGAGATGTATTTTATTTTTAAATTAGATTAATTAATTTGTAGAGAGGGCCAAAATAATTTTTAGAGAGAAAGCTAATACAAAATAAAATTAATATTATTCTAAAAAATTATAAAAAATAAACATATTTTATTTTTCTTAAAAAATATTTTTTTTAGGAGAGGGGTGGAGTCCGTGGGGAGGGGGGGCCATGCCCCCTGCCCCAACGTGGCTCCGCCACTACTTATAAGTAAGGATGTCAAATCGTATTAACAGTTCGTGTTTGTATCGTGTTAAGGCATGTATATTATACTATATGAGTTTACTTAAACCTGACTCTTTAAGTTTATCTTGTCAAAATATTAAATTTTACTATAACCTATTAACATATCAGATTAACACGACACAATCCATTTTGACTTGTTATTGAGTTCTAAGAAATAGGTTAACACAACAAAATCTGAACAGTTTCAATCTGGTTGTTTATGTATATGGGTTGAACAGATCCGAAATTAATCCATTTGACTTGATTAAGTTTAGCAGTGTTATATAAATAATAAAATTATAATATCTATAAAAAAAATATAAAACTAACTATAAATATAAAATTACATTCCAAATAATAAAAATATTCAAATTAAAATCCCAACAATTTTACAGTTAGGTATAAGGTTATAAGTATAACTTCAACTTTCTTAACAGATTATAACGAATCAAAATAGATTGACTTGCTCTTAACCCGTTAAATAATCATGTCTTAATAGGTCAATCTGTATTAACACAAGCCATTAAGATTAAATTCAAATTCATTATTATCGTGTTGTATTCACATTGCATTAACGAATCGTATCATATATTGTCACTCATATCTATAACATGCAAGCATCGCATAGTTCCTTTAAAAAAATGGATAAATTATAGACTCACATGAAAATTATATTTTAATGGTGGATGTCACTACTTTTCAAATAGATTGTGCGGACTTGCATAACCCCCATAATTGTATATAATATTAGAGAAATGATAGACTTACAACTATTTTATAATTATTTTACAATTTTTTTGTATTTTTGTATTTTTGTATTTTTTTTAATTTTTAATTTTACTTAGTGATTAAGAATGTGAATATTAATAAAGTTATATATATATATATATATATATTTTTTTTTTTAATGATTAAGAATCTTAAAAAAATATTTTAAAAAATGATAAAAAAAATTGAATACACTAAAAATTGTAAATGAATAGTAAAAAGGTTGTATCACTATCACTACTCATAACATTACTCTTTCTTTATATAGTATCAAATTATCAAAAGAAAGCTAAAGAATGAAAAATAATTTTTCAATAATTTGAAACTACTTCAGATGATGATAAAAGATAACGATTAAGAGGATGATGAATCATTGAGGGCCGGTTTGGATTCATAGACAAGACGTTCTCATCTAAATTCATTTTAAACTCATCATTGCATTTTTTTCAAATTTCTATATGAAACAAAAATTCCAATACAATCTTTTTCAAATTAAAATACACATTTTTTAAATCTTAATTTAATTTTTTCAAATTTCTAAATAATAATAATATTAAAAAATAAACTAAACTCATTTTAACTTAACTCATCTCATTTTTCAATCCAAACCGAACCTGAATATCACTAATAATACTTGGCAAGGACTCACCAGCTAGATCTGGAGTACTGTAGGGTACTAGAAGTCATAGAAAACTGGGGAGATATCTGAGCACTCAAAGGTGGAGGATCGGCATGTGAAATTAGGAATTGAAAGGTGGAGCAATTGAGTTTTACATCCATGTTTTCTCTCTTAATTTATGCTTGAGCTTCTGAGTACTAAAGAACAATATTGAATATCAACATGGAACTGTAAGTGCTTGAATCATCATCATGTAAAGGAATCAGGAAAACTAATTAAGTAAATATTTCTGCAAGCAGATGAAATAAATCCAGAATATGGAAAACAAGATGCATGCTTATCAACGTGAGACTCAACCATGCAAGTGATCTGCATGTTTTAACTCTTAGTATAAACGTAAAATCATACCAATTGTTCTAAGTTTCCTTAAAAAACTCAATCATACATACCTTAACTACTCTTTGGAATATGCTTCATGCGCATTTGCCATAGCTTGACATTTTATAAGCCATTCGGGGGAGGAACTGTAGATTACACGTGTACGCTTAGCATTAATCAATTTTGTACGTGCCAAGTTAGATCCATTACAAGAAAAAGGGTGATGCCACTCACCCGGCAAAACGGGCCGATCTCAATTGGATCCGTCTCACTTTTTTATTTTTTATTTTAGTTTCTTTTAATATTATTATTAAGTAAATATTTTTAAATAATAATGTAATTTTTTTTATATATTTTTAAAAAATATTTTAAGATTTAAAAAAAATTATATAAAAAAGAATAATTTAAGTAAATTTACTTAAAAATAATATAAAAATAAACTAAGAATAAAAAATAAAAATATCCCTGTCACTTGTTTACAATTCATTTACTATTTTTTTTTATTTTTTTAATTTTCTTAAAACTTTTCTTTTACTCAATGATTAAGAAAATAATTATTAGTGAAGTTGTATATTTTTTAATTTTTTTTAATAATTAAGTATGTTAAAAAAATAATTAAAAGAAAAAAAAATACATTTAAAATAATAAATAAGAAATAATAATATTGTAAAAATATCACTATCCATAAACATATAGTTTGGGGAGTAGACAACACGGCAATGGATATTTTATCCATTGTACTTGTATGCCCAAAATGTGCCTACAACAATATGTACAGTACATGCATTCCTGGAATAAAAATCTCTGGTGATTCTTTGTAACATGGAGTTGTTGGAAGGGAGGATTCCAATGTATATCCAATGTATACTTCTATGCCAAAGCCCAAGAAATAACTCACAAATAAGTACTGATCTCTAAATGGAGTAATCAAGTTTAAATCTCTCACTCATAAAAAAAAAAAAAAAAAAAAAAAAGCTCGATTTTCGAATACATATTTAAACAAGTTAAGAGCATCTACAATGAATTTAATAAATTTATTATTTAGTCAAATAATAGTTAGAATGCATTAAAATAAGGTTACAACAACTTTAACAAATGACTAGTTAAAATAACTTTTTCTCTTGACTCAATAAATATAACTAGTAGATGTGTGTTAGTCAAATTATTTTTTGGCACTAAAAGTGAAATTTGGTGTAATAATAAATAGAATAATTATTGATTTATTAAATCTGTTATTTAATGTAATAAAAAGTAGCTAGCCAAAAATTATAAAAATACAATTTTTAACCAAAATTTGGTTAAATAATTATTAAACTATTATGAGTAGTCCAAGGTCTATCTTATTTTTCAATTGGGTTTTTATGATAAACTGCATCTATTAGTTTGGTTACAGTTTCTAGAAAGTCATCGCTTTCCAGTTATATATTATTTGCAAGGTAATAAGTAAGAGTGTGTAAATAGTCCGGTCTGATTTGGAAAAGCAATGAACCGATTTTATTTGATCCGTCAATTTTATCACTCTGGATTAGACCAAACTCAACACCGGTCCAATTCAGTCAGGTCTAGTTTAGGTCCGATCTAGAGTGGTCCATACATACATACATATATATATATATTATAATTTATTTTATACTACAACTCTTATCATATAAATTTATAATACTAATATATTAAGACTTATATATTAGTATTATAAATTTATATATATTAGAGTTATACATTAGTAAATACTTATATATATTAGTACTTATATATTATATATTATAGTTATGCATTAGTATTAATAATTTATATATTAGTATTTATATACTATATAATATAGTTATACATTAACAATATATATATATGTATATAAATATTTTTTGTTACAATTAAGGAGTCCTATTCAATCTAGTCCAGGGAGAGAAATTCCATGAACTTGAACTGGACCTAATAGTGTTCAGTCTTACATTTTTTGGACCATAGGTTCGGACCGAATTTTTTACATCTTTAATAATAAGTGTTTTTGATATTTATAAACAAATTTAATTTAAAAAATTAAATAAATAGAGTTTGAGTGCTACATCAACATTTTTTTTATAAAAACATATTCATAACATGTAGGCTTTGATTAAAAAAAAATGACTACAAACCAAAATTTGAGTTTTGAGTTTTGAAAAATTAGTTTTTATTCGAATTTCAACTCGGGTTTGACCAGTCAGAAACTTATCTAGTAACTTTTGATTTTAGTAAAATTCATCTGTTATCCTTTTTGTATGTAAAAGGAAAAGAGGTGAAAGTTAGAGTTTTACTAGTGGGAGAAGTTTTTTGTGGGTGTCATTGGGGTGAGGAGAAAAATTGTGTGATTGTAACAATTTTTCACATAGTATATTTTCTTCTCTGGGTCTGGTGGTTTTTCTCCTAATTTGGGAGTTTTTCACGTAAATTCTTGTGTTGTGTTTATTTCTCTATTTTTCTTGATATTTTGTCAAAAGTAGATCTTGGTGGGGGGAATTTGGGAGATCCAAGATTCCCAACAAGTGGTATCAGAGCCACTAGATTCTTTTGGCGGGGTGGAGCTTCGGTGTAGTAGTGTGGATACGTACGATCTAAGGAGGTTTTGTCTAGGAGATTGGAAATTTTAAGTGTTTCCGATGTGACCCTCCAATTTTTCCTGGAAATCTTGAAGTTCTGTCTAGGAAAGATCAGTCTTTCCTGGGAACTTACTTAATGGGTACTATTCATTTCTATGATAAAATTCATCGAAGCTATGTTAGGAGGTAGAGTTTCAAATCCTATCAGATTTGATGTGGAGAAATTTGATGGAATAATCAATTTTGGCTTATGGCAAGTGCAAGTCAAGGATATTTTGATTCAATCAGGATTACACAAGGCGTTGAAAGGTAGACGAGTCCCTGAAGTCAATAGCGGTCCAAGCACTACTGGTGAAGCAAAGAGTAGATCTGGAATGAGCGATGAAAATTGAGAGAATTTAGATTTGAGAGCGGCAAGTGCAATTCGTCTGTACCTGGCCAAGAATGTTCTTATAAATGTGTATGGAATATTCACGACAAAGAGATTCTGAGAAAAGCTCGAAGAGTTGTATCAGACGAAAGGTATTTCGATTCTAGTGTATCTGAAAGAGCAGTTTCATACACTGCAGATGAATGAAGGTACGACTATTTCAGATCATTTAAGTATTCTCAATAGTATTGTCTCTGAGTTGGAACCTATTGGAGTTAAAATTGATGATGAGAATCAAGCCTTGACGCTGATCTGGTCACTTCCATCTTCCTATGAGCATATAAAGCCTATTTTGATACACGAGAAGAAGAAAATAATTTTTTCAGAAGTTACCAGTACTCTTTTTTGTGAAAAAAGAAGGCTAAGTGGTAGAAGTAATGGTTCACCTGAGAACTTAGCAATGGTGACAGCTGGTGATTGGAAGAGGAAGAACTCTACGAAGAAGAAAGTAGTCTGCTGGGTGTGTGGACAACCTGAGCACGTCAGAAGAAATTATTCAAGAGGTGGAGCAGGTTTGGCAAGAGGTTCCAAGTTAGTAAATGGAGATACTGACAATGAAACTAATATCGCATCTCTCTTTATAGAAGACGGTGTCAGTTAAAAAGAGACATGTACATCCTCATAGCATATCGCTAATTCCAAAGTTGCCATGATAGAGGATGTGTTAATGTTAGTTGTTCCACAAGTTTGCACACGGGCATTGGTTTGGCATTGATACAAGGTGTGTGGTGGAAATTCATGTCGATGGCTGATGAATTTTCAGAAAAGCCAAACGTGGAAGTTGCACCATACTTTTTCAGCAAGGTTATTTTCGACATGAGTCAAAGTGAAATGCTTGGAATTGATTTATTTTGAGTGATTATGCTTTTATGATGGAGCATGATAGCAGAAGTTATGAAGATCCTTATTGCGGTGGAGCGTGGCTGTGGGATCAATCAAAATCGCAAGGTGGTGATTGTTGACTTGTTGCTCCTTTTGTAATCCCATATCGGTGGGATTTGTAAAATGGAGCATGTTATGTAGTTATAAAAGGAGGCCTAACCTCCTTAGTTAATTACACCAGTTAGAAACTTATCTAGTGACTTTTGACTTTAGTAAAATTTCTCTGTTGTCTTTTTTGTATGTAAAAGGAAGAGAGGTGAAAGTTAGAGTTTTACTAGTGGGAGAAGTTTTTGTGGGTGTCGTTGCGATGAGAAAAAAATTGTGTAATTGTAACAATTTTTCACATAGTGTATTTTATTCTCTAGGTCTAGTGGTTTTTCTCCTAGTTTGGGAGTTTTCTACGTAAATTCTTGTGTTATATTTGTTTCTCTATTTTTCTTGATATTTTGTCAAAAGTAGATTTTAGTGAGAGAAATTTGAAAGATCTAAAATTCCTAACAATATCAATACATAATAAGTATTTAGATGAAACCAAAGAGCATGATCAATAAAAATAGGAGTTTTCTCCCATCACATTTAAACATCAACTACATTTCAAGCAAAACAAGCAGCTAGTCGATGTGCCACCTCATTTTCCATTATTCGATTAACTGCATGTTTAACAGTACTTATCTTTTAGCCTCCTTAATTAAATTGTCATCGGCTAAATAAGACTCTTGATCAGCTTGTAACTCTTGAACCAAGAGCAAACAATCACTTTCTATGATAATATTTGGAAGAAAGATGCTATTTTGTTCACTCATTTTGCCATCTCATATAGTTTAATTTTTTAATTTTTTTTTACTTGATAGTTAAGGAAGTGATTATTAATATATTGATATTTTTTATATTTTTTAAAAATGTTTCAAATTATAAAAAATAAGCATAAAAAAAAATTTAATATTACTTAAACGGCAGAGTAGCACCACTAGGTGGTAGCCATCGACACGCTCTTCTCCCCTCTGTATGTGATGAATTCCTCACTTCATTAAAAGCCTTGTGTAACGACAATGCATAGTTTGTAGCCTTTACTAGATCTATCATAGTATGCTCCATTTGCATTTTATTTTGTCTAAACCACAAACTCCAGCTTATTAAAAATAACGTTGTAACCCATATTAATTCTCTATAACTAAAAGATAATTAATGTTTTTCTTGAAGTTATCATGCATTGATATTAGAAAAATGATAGATATAAATATGGACTTATAAACGACATACAATTATTTAAAAAATAAAAGAAAATATATATGAGATCTATATGAAAAAAGTCAACTTTTTTAACAATAGATCCTATTTTTTATTAAAGCGATTGTAGGATATTTACAACTCTAAGATTCTATATAATATTATTTTTGATATTAAATAGAAAGATGTACGTAAATTACAAGGCAACTTGGTCCTTATTAGATTCCAGGATTACTATGCACGTGCTCTTTACACGCGTATAAAATTAATACTTGCTATTCTATATTTTAAGCCTTGTTAGCTCTAATCACACTTATTAATGCAATGCAAAACAAGTGAAGGTCATCTTTGTGATATGATGATGTTTGCTTTGCTTTGCTTTGCTTTTGCGCATTTTTTTTTTACCTGTAGCGAAAGTAAGAAAATGTCTTTATTTTATTTTATTAAAGATGACAAAATATAATATAGAAAGTGGAAAACCATTTCTCCTCCCAAGTCCCAAATATATACACACAAGGTAATTTTATTATTATTATTATTTTAATGCTTGCAATCTCTAATTACTTCATTTTGTTATTTGAATTTCCTTAAGCGCATTTAACAAAATTTATTAATAAAAAAACTAGCTCTAGGGTTTGGACGGTACCACATGGGGGCTTGGTGGTGGCCGGTGGGTGTGGGTGGGTGTGTTTTGAATACAAAGGAGAGAAATTATAAACAATACAAATAAAAATAGCTTTGTTAGGAATATATATATATATATATATATATATATATGTTGTTATTGTTATCTTCTTTTAACATTTTAGGAAGAAATAAAGAAGTTTTTAGAAAGTAAATAATAAATTGTAAGGGTATATTTACAACAAAATAAATTTACATATTGATGTGTGTCTAATTTCTTTTCTAAATATCCAATTTTATTTAAATAAATCTAACTGTATGTACAGAAGACGTTAAAAGGATTTACATATCCACATAACTCTCTTACATGTACATCACTTTCATTTTAAAAAAGAAAATATAAAAAAATATATTGGAAAATCACGTGCATGTATGTAAGTTTTTTTTTATATGTTTTTTATACTTACAGTTAGCATATTTAAAAAAAAAATGGAGATAAAAAATTCCATTCTAATAAAAGTAATGCTATGGACTGCAGGCAAACCTAAATAATTTTGTTTTGAAAGACTTTTTAAAATTACAATAACTTTCATTTAATGAAATATATTAATGGATTTGCACATACAGTTCTCATTTGAAGATTGCAAATCAATTTACTCTTTTAATAAATAATCATGATAAATGCTCGTTGTTAATGCTAAAAATCGCACATGCCAAAAAGGAAGAAAGAATCCTTTTCGATCCACTATAACGATCTACGCCTTGTAGCCTGTAGGTGTGCTCTGGAGCCCCCGACGGCACTCCAATGCGGTTGTGTAATATTGGTGTGTACATTTATAACAATTAACAAAATAAATAAATAAATAATGAGTGTGTAAAAGAAAGGAAGACACTTTTATGTCGATTGACATAAAACTTACTTCTATAGAATTTTGGAGAATAAATACTATTATAATAAACTTATTTATAGTCTTTCATAGTCTCCCATCCTCATTATATAATGGATATCAGAGGTTAATCTTTCTATGAATAGATCATCTCAATAGTTCTCCCCTTCCTTTAAAAACCAAAGTTGAGATTAAATAACATGAGCTAAACAAGTAAATGATACTTTGTTTCTATTTTAGAATATTATTATTATTATTATTTTATGTTCAATCGAACTTACTAATGTGAAGCATTTTAAACGACTTCCCAAATTAATCATCTGAATGACACATGAATATATATAATTAAAAATGATAAAATTTAAATTAACGAGACTTCAATTGAAAACTAGTTCTTGAGATTTTTGGATATTTTATACGATGGCACACCTAAGGTATTAACCCCAATCCCATTAAAGAACATGGGCTAAACAAGTGAATGATACTTCGTTTCTATTTAGAATTTTATTTTATTTTTTATTTTCAATCAAAATTACTCATGTGAAACATTTTAAACGACTTCACAAATTAATCATCTGAATGACACATGAATATATATATATATGTATATATATATAAATATAAAATTAAGAATGATAAAATTAAAAATGAACGAGATTTCAATTGAAAGCTACTTTTTGAGATTTTTGGATATTTTATACGATGGTACACCTAAGGTATTGACCCCATTATCTATATAGTGGAATATCGTAGCTCCTCTTTCAAACTCAAAACAGGGATTGCTTGTCTATGTTTGTAGTCAAGTGAATTAGAAGGGTAAATATGCAGAGATGTGGAACCAACATCGGTCCAAGTAGGGGTGTTCATCCGAGTTCCGGATTCCTAAATCCAAAACCCAGATTTAAAATTTTCTTCAATTTTTTTGAAAAAAAAAATTAAAATATTAAGAAATATATACAACCCGGCCCGGATGAACAGACCTAAGTCCAAGAATCAATCAAAATGACAACAAACAATGATTGCAAGAACCGTACGTTCTAATTTCAATTACTCAACTCGTGCATCCACAGCTGTTTAAACACCGATGTATTCACCCATTCGTGAACACACAAGGAAAAATTACCAGTGCAGACTATAATTCATCTACAAATAGATAAGTAATGTATATTATAGATAAGAAGTATGCATTCCTATTCCCACTCATGTATTTACTGCATGGACAAGCAAAGAGAGTTTGCCTCCTAAATCCCAAAAAATACATGACCAGAAGACCCACTACTACAGGCAAAAGATATAAGGGGAAAGAACATATAATCACTGCTCTTTCCAAATCCTACCAGTCACCCTAAGCTTTAATTCCTTCCGGTCTCCCCCGGAGAAGAAGAGAGCCATGTTTCGTTGGATGATGAGACCATCAAAACTGTCACGAACCTTCCGATGGCTGTCCCTAATGCTTCTAGGTACCCCTTGCCAAATCATCTTCCTGCCATTTCCACCAACTTCTAAGCTGTAGCTGTAGTTCTTCGCCTCATCATCATCACCCATAAACCGCAAGAATGCTATGTAAACTGGAGCCATCCCAAGCTGAAAAGCTTCAAAATGCAGACAAAAGTACTGACCAAAGCAACTGAAGACCTAGAAATTAACCAAGAAATCCGATTATCAGTTACAAATACTTACCCAAAGTTTATAGTAAATGCAAGAATTAACTGCATCTGTTGTCACACATTCTGATATGGAGAAACAATTATGCCTAGTCTCTTTAGGCAAAAGAACAGAAGAAACTTGGATGGGCCTCACTAAAATTCTGTATTTATGTTAACACCTAGAAGTATGTGGCATGTGCATTTTTTAACATAAAACTCATAACTTAGAAGATTTCCCGTTCCTAACAATAAAGTTGTCCAAAGAACCATACAAAGTGATCCAGCTGTAGCGGAAACCACAGAACAAGTCCTTCACTGAAGGCATACCCAAATTCTGTATCAACATTGACAGGTGGATATCGTTGCACATGAGTAACACGTTACCTCCTCCACTAAAGAATAAAACTATACCATCAGCATATAGAAGACAATGACACAAGAACAAAGCAACACTATACCGTCAGCATCCATGTGGCATTTTCAACCTCCTGTGGATTTGATTTGACATAGCGATGGTTGAAAGTGCTGCCACTGTGCATGTCAACTTTATGATCATCTTTCAAGTGGGCCACCAGAGAAGGGATATCACCAATGACAGTGCATTCTGACCCAGCATAGGGACAATTGTAGGGTCTATAGATGCATTGAGATTCATGTTTAAGTTTGCTGTAATATGGGTATATACCGATGCACCCAAAACTCTGATATTTACATGGAAGTTCTAGAGAAGCAGCAACCTTCTCCAAAGCAAGACATCTTATATTGCCAAGTTCATGCCTGCAAGTAGGACAACGGTTGTGCACCCTGGGTTTGCAACCAGAACACAATGTGTGACCATTTGAACACTGCAACAAGGGAGAATATGGATACATTAAAACTGTCGTTCCATATCTAGCCACAATTAACAACTAGATGAAAAGGAGGACACCATTAAATATTTTCCTGACATGGAAAAAAATTGCAATTTAACCACTATTATAAGTGAAACGTGTTAACTACAGAAGGTCTGTAATGGAGTCCCTCTATTAAGGTGGATGGACTGATAAAAAGTACATGAACAGAAATAATTACAACTATGCAATTTAACCATTTCATTATATGAACACCAACAAACCTGATGGATAGGAGGGTACATGGCATTTAAGCACACAGGGCACTCCAACAGCTCACGGACACTGCTAGAAACTGCCACATTAGGTTTTAGAGAATTTGAAGCAGTATCATTCACATTTTCACCAACATCCATCATGTCTTCACTTTGAGGAGGGTCAATAACCTCAGGCTTGCTCCGCATGTCATCAAAAAAAGGATTCGCAGATGCCATTGTAGTATTCAAGTGGCTTACGCTTGATGCAAAATCTGGGTATATAAATATATAAAAGAACATCAAATTAATGAATCATGATTTGTTCGACATGAAATCTTCAAAAACATCTTAATTAATACAGTGATCGATCAAAATGTTTCAAGTAACATTTGAACAGATTAAAAAGAAATAGATTTGACAGGAAAAAGGAAAAGGGAAAAATAATGGATCTACTTTCTTTCGCGTTTCTCAAAGCAGCACATTCAAATTCAAACCTCAAAATTACAATGTCATGTAGTCTGAGGTCTCAATATCATAATGAACAATAATTACTGTAGTAGAGATTTTTAAAAATGCTAATGCCTTATAAATCAATTTGCCAGAAACCCCACAACAACAGACAAATTACACAAATCAGTGTTGATTCCATTAAAACCCTAACATCGAAGTCGATCACACTATTAAAGCCTATCAGCTAAGAAACACAAACGTAATCGGAGATTTTCGAATCTCTCAACAGAAACAACAAAACTATAATTCTTGGAAGTCAAGAAATGTATACCATCAGAAACTGATTGATGATATCAATAAAATAGAAACAGGAAGGTGTCACTCAATGCCAAAAAAAACCATAAAAAAAACCCTAGAATTTGCATGCACACGTTCAAAGTCAAAATAAGTTGACCACAGATCTAGAACATTTCTAAAATTAGGATCCTCAGCATGAGAAACTTAGCGGAAATGACAGGAAAATGGCACCGAAATATTTTCGAAAAAATAAAAAACAAAAAGATGTTCAAGAATGAGAAAGCGAGAGGACTTTACCCAGAAATTAAAAAAGATAGAGAAAGCGAGAGGAAATTACCTACAAGCTGAGATTTGAACCGAAACGCACGGCAGAGAGCCCAGTACTAAGAATGAGAGAGGGAATAGCTTGGTGGGTGGTCGGCCGCTGGCTATGAAGAAATGTACAGTGTATAAGCAATTAGTATAAAGGAGACAAGAAGTGCGCGTACGATAATTTCAAATTAAAGCCGTTGAGAGAGAGAGAGAGAGACAGAGGAGATAGGAGCCCGAGAGTGTGTGTGGTAGGAGAGAGAACTTTCTCGAGAAAATACAAAAAGCAAAGGTTATAGAAAGGGTTGGGGCCCAACCCCTTTTGGGCTAGTCCGCAGAAATGGCAAGTTTCTAAATTCTAACATTTATCCACTCATTTCCCACAAATTTGAGATAGAAACAAATGCAAATCTTTTACAGGAAAATAAATAAAAAAAAATCTTCTCTTGCCAATAATAATTAATTAGTTACTGTGCTGCTTGTACAGAATCATTTCAGATGATCGCTACTATAATTCTTTTTCTTCCAATTGTTTGTTTTATATTTTTTTTATTTTTTAAAAATATTTTTAAAAAATACAAAAAATTAATATATTAATAACTTTTCTTTAATCATTAAATACAAAATAAAAAATCTTAAAATTAGATGTCAAAATATATATAGATATATCAGCATTATTCATTAGATAATTTCTTATTTTCGGATGATATAATATTTTTAAGAAGAGCACTGCCTAAGTATACTGTTAGTGCAATTTAAAATTTAAAATTTTCTAATTTTTTTTATCATTTTAAAATCCTTTTAAAAAAATATTAAAAAATAATTACACTAAAAATTATTTCTCTAATTATTAAATAAAAAAAATATATATATAATACATGAAATGTCAAAAGTAGATATTAAAATAAGTGGACATAATAGATTTATTTATTTTTTTTTTAAAAAAAAATCACATTATCGTCCTATTCTATTAAATTCTTTTATATATCATCTCAATAAAATAAAAATATCATGTATAATTTAAATTATTTTTTATTTATGACGTGTACTCTGAGTAATTCCAAATTCGAGACAAGTAATCTAGTCAAATAATGTTATTCATTATTAGCAATGTTATATATATATATATATACAATCTTGTGTATTTTTTTATGAAATTGATAACGTGCCAATAATATTTTGTCAGTTATATATTATAAAAATAAAAATAAAAATATGATAAAAAATAAATAAAAAAATACCAATAATTAAATTATAAGATATATAAAAATAATATTTATATATGGTATATATGCAAAAAATATATAAACTGTAGATAAATAATATTTTTATTTATTATTTTGTATTAAATGATTAAGATTATTTATTATATTTTATTTATAAAATTATTATTGAATCTCATATTATGAGATAACGACGAGGAGAAATTTTCAATCCAAAATAGAATCCGAATGGGGGAGAACCCGTGGGGCCGTGGCCTCTAAAGGAAGCCCAAACTCAATAAGAGCTCGCGTTCGCAGCTGAATCGCAGGGGATGCTGTGTGCATCGAAGCTCTCTGAAACCACCAACTCCTAATCATCCTCTCTTTCTCGAGCGGACGTTCGTGCTCGCGTCAGCAAAACTCTCTCCCACTCGCTTGCTACTTCGATCTCAGCTGTAAGGGATTCACATAAATTATCTTTATAAGTAATTCTATCTAATTTGTGCTTGCTGTTCCAGAGTTTTGGTCAGGCTGATAGAATCGTGTATGTTTCTTTTCGAAATTCTATATCTGTTTGGTTGCGGGGAAATCATGGGAACTCAGTGACACTGATGGTGCTGCTTCGTTCCTATTTGTTTATATTCTTTAGCTTTCAATTTCATGGAAAGAGAGTTTTTCATAAAAGCTTTGACGCAAGGACTTATTTTTAGACTCAATTTCGTCTGCGTTGGGGATCCATGTATTCAAGAGTTCTTCAATTATCATTTTTATTAATATTATTATACATTTCCTTCGTAACTGAACAGTGGAGTGGTTGCAAAATGGTTTTGCGATATGTTCTGATGAGAATTTGTCGGATATTTGATAATTGGCAGTTCTCGAGGTTCTTTTGATGTTCATTCAGATTATGGTTCGGTCTGTTCTTTTGTACTGTTTTGTTTCTGAGAAGACACCGAAAATTAGAAAGAAAATTGAGCTTGTTAGGATGCTTCTGGTCGACTCAGCTAAGCTGTAAAAGTTACCCATGCATAGTTTTGTTAACGAGGAGACATTTCAGATTTAAAATCTTTTATTTCGGTTTTGTTCTCTACATTTTCATATTATCGGAATTGATTACCATTGACTGTTATTCATATATGCCAAAATTTAGGTGAGCTTTGGTGAGAATCATGCCGGATGTCCAGGCCCTTGTGAATGATTTCCTTAACAAGCTTAAGAAACGGTAAAATCTTCAGCGCTGTTTATGTTGCTGCTCTGATGATATGAGTTTTTTCTTTCTTTCTTACTTACTCTCTGTCTCTCCTGTTTTGGTATTTTGTGATGGCAGTAAAATTGAGGGCTCGCGGGCAACAGCAAGGCAGACGGCTGAAATGCTTCGGTTGGTGATTTCACAGCAGCGAAGTCCCTACACAAACCAGGCTGGCACTTTGATTGATGCTGTAAGGGCGGTTGGGGAGCAGCTGATTGCTGCAAATCCTCTTGGTATGCGCTTGGATTAATTTTTCAATCATGGTGACTATAAATCCTGCCTTAGTACATGTTATTGAGGGTCTTCAGTTAATGAAGGTCTCCAAATTTTATTAGGTACCTTCAAATTGGCTATTTAGTATTAGCTTACAGGGCTTTTTTGTTATTTTTATTCTTGTCAACATGAGATTATCATTGTTTGCATTATTTTCATTGATTACGCTTTTTCTTATAATAGGGCCATAAGTCTCACGTTTCATGTCTGAAAGTTTTGTAAAGGAAGTTAAGATTGGTATTTAAATACCCAATGCTGTGGTAAACAGCTTTCTAGCAGTGCTCTGATATGGCCTTAGTTTTCATTCAATTACTTTTTGCATGACTAGTGAGGTTTTCTCTTTAATGTGTCATTTAAAGAGAAAACCTCACTAGTCATTATTGATGTATATCACATAAACACACGAGCATTAAATCGTGGAGGATGGCTTGCATTTTCAAGGTTTTACCTTTTTACCAGTAAACAAGGTTTAGTTGCATGAAGTATTAAGACATTTTTTTTTTCAAATCAGCAAACAAAATCTTATTGATCATAAGAGCCCAAGTATACGGAAATATACATTGTATGAAGTATTAAAACTTATTTTCTGTTTGCCTATAATAAGATGTTATCTACATCATTGCAGAGCTTTCTGTCGGTAATATTGTGAGGCGTATTCTGCATATTATTAGGGAGGAGGATCTCTCTCTCACAACGGCTGCTATGGCTGGTTTGGGCTTATCAGCTGTTAGTGATGATGAAGACGACACTGATCATGATAACCATTCAGTTCTATCAGCTGCTGCTCTTGCTGCTGCTGCAAGAAGCACATTGCGTCCACCTTCTTTGCAAACCCTTCTCGAGGATGTGCCTGACTCAGCAGCTGTTCCTCACACTTCTTCATCTGGGGCTGATTCTGAAGGAAAAAGCAAATGTGAGCCCTGCGATCTAAATATTTCAATCATTATTATAACACTGTTATCATCATCATCATCATCATCATCATATTTTTATCATGATTGTCCTTTCCCAGGAAAGGCATATACTATATTATCTATTACCTATATAAAAGCTGAAGCAATGTCTTCACAAAAATAATAAGCCATGTCATCAACCATTTTCATAAATTTTATTATTTATTAATTCATTTATATTACAAACCATTCGGTTTCTCAGCTTTTCCCTCCTTTTGCTGAAAAAAACATTTCCTCTCTTGTGATATAAACTCTTTGGTTTCTGAACATTTTCTCTACTCACTTATTAAACAAACCTTTCTTCTCATTTTCAGACAATTGAAAAAAAAAAAACCCTTCAGTTTCCACCTCAGGTGCTTGGCTAAATAGCAGCAATTTAGTTATTCCGGCCTGCGCATTGCTTGGGTTTACCACTAGTTTTAGTTACTCAACCCGCAATGTTCATTAAGATTTTACTGGTATCTATATTCTTGAAGGGTAATTGTGGTTAGCTGTGATTGGACATCGGTCAATGAAAGAAATTGGTTTCTTGCAGTGATGTTTTCTTTCAACGGAAGTGGTAGTGCTGAGAGTGGGAGCACTATTTCCATAGTAAATTTCAAAATGATGAGTTTTCTTCTCTATAAATTATTTTCCTTGGCAGCTGCTGATAGAGGTTCAATAACTTGGAAGCTGAAGCATGATGTCATTGAAGCAGTTAATGAACTCATTCAAGATATTGCCACTTGCCATGAACAGATTGCCGAGCAAGCAGTAGAGCACATTCATCAAAAGTAATGTTCCCTCAAACTAATACAATTAAATTTGTTGTACCTCTGGATTTTTTCCCATTTTTCTTGACAAGTAAGCTCTGGCTCAAATAGCACAGTTTGTCTAATCGACTGACTCATGCAACAGCTATTTTGTGGATCAACATTGCTATTTGATTGTTATCATAATCTATATTCTTCTTCTACTTGGTATGCCTGACATATTTGTAGAGCACTCTTACACCTCCATGAAGTTATGCCTTTTTTTATTTTCTCTCTTCAATCTGATATATAGACTTATGAACAGCAGCCCATGTGAAATTTCATTTTCTATGGTTTGAACTTCTGTATTTTTTTGTCATTCCGTAACATTTCTAAATGCATTTTTTTACTTAAAAATTTCATTTTCTTCAGTGAGGTAATATTAACTTTAGGAAGTTCAAGAACGGTATTGGAATTTCTTTGCGCCGCAAAGGAGAAACAAAGATCATTTCGGGTGTTTGTTGCAGAGGGTGCACCAAGGTTTGTGCAAGTGGCTAGCTTTGTTTGCAAGGGATTGAAATTATGTTTCACTGGTATTGTTTTGACCCTTACCATCTCTTTTCATTCCACTTGCTTTGTTTGAAATTAGGTACCAGGGACATCTTCTCACAAAAGAACTGGTCACAAGAGGTTTACAAACCACCCTAATTACTGATTCTGCAGTCTTTGCCATGATTTCTAGAGTGAACATGGTATTTTGATGATCTTAAGCTTTTCTTTTCTAAATATTTTTTCCTCCTTGGGAAACGGATTTCCTGGACTGACTCTTAGTTTCATGTGGGATTTCCTTAAGGTTATAGTTGGGGCACATGCTGTCATGGCTAATGGTGGGGTTATAGCCCCGGTTGGGTTGAATATGGTTGCACTTGCAGCTCAAAGGCATGCAGTCCCTTTTGTTGTACTTGCTGGTAGTCACAAGGTAATTTAGCACAGCAGCAGCTTTTTTTTTAAAAGTATTTTAGCACAATAACAGCTCCCCTTGCCCTTTAGGTTTTAATGAAAGACAAGCAAAACAGGTCTCGTTAAGTACCATTCCTAAATTTCTTGTTCTTTTCTTATGCTTTGCAGTGAAATTAAGATGTGTGTTTACTGGTCTTGACCCTTGGAATTTGGACGTATAAATGGAGTTTTCTTTTGTAAATTTTTATAATGAAAATTTTATGTTTATGGACTTGAATGGCATGGTCCTTCATGATTTCCTTTTTTCTAATATGCCTTCTTAAAAAGGCATGAGTTTGTAATTAGCATTATTGCCGATTCTTTGATTAATAATACCTTTTTACTTATCAAAAAAAAAAAAAATTATAATGAAAGTGAAATATGCTACTTCTGAATTATTTAACTTGAGTTTAAGCCCTTTATCATATAACTTGAGTATTTAAGTTTTACTTTTTATTAAGGTTTTGTTTTAGAAACAAAAATGCCTCAGAACCATTAGTTGACCGTACTTCCAGAATAGTAATAATCTTCCCAGAAAATAAGTAATAATAATAATAATAATAATACTAATAATAGTCTGTACAAAATTTATGAAATAACTAAAATCATTCTCTGCAGAATCTAATTGTTCCAAGTCAAACGATATTTAACTATGAATCAAGATATCATCTTTCTTGCTCATTAATTAACCTTAAAGACCAAAGTCATGAGCAATGATATATTCTTCTGGAATCAACTTATTTTAGTTGCCTATATGTTTATCCAGTCAATTCTATGCCAATGCCTATAGAGTGATCATTAGCTCTTCAACTTTGTTTTGCACCTTTGGTTCAAAGCACGGATTGGTTAATGTGAGTTGTGAGTAAACAGAGTAATTAATGACTGAAATCTAGTTGCCTAAACATTAGCATGTGATGCAGAAATATAAAAATTTCTGTGATTGCTTTAGGTTGACATGTAACTGGATGGTCAATAAGGACTCAAAGGCTTATTTTGCATGAGTTCCTGGCATGCTAATATTAGCAAGTGAAAACCTCTAAAAGTTGTATCTTTGAAACTTTTGTTATTGTTTTAGTCCCGTGATTACTCATGGTACTTTTGGGAAAATGCTGTTTTGTCCACTTGACAGTTGTGCCCACTGTATCCACACAATCCTGAGGTATTGTTAAATGAGCTGAGATCCCCTTCTGAGCTGCTGGATTTTGGAGAATTCTCAGATTGCCTGGATTTTGGAAGTGGCACTTCTTCTCTACTTCATGTGGTCAATCCGACATTTGATTATGTGCCACCAAAACTCGTTAGCCTTTTTATTACTGACACGTAAGTTCATCTGAATTTGAGGACCCCCCCCCCCCTCCTTTTTTCTCCCATAAAACAAAGCACCCGGAAAATCCATAAAAAGAGGGAAGAGAGAAATAAAGCGGCGACATCTGCTACATGAGTTTATGAGCTTATATGAAAAACCAAAGAAACTTTGAATGCTTTATAAAATATCGTAAAAGAAAAGATTCGCTGGAATTATAATCCATTCTGGCATTCATCAAAAAGACATCTTCTTCACTCTATTATGGAATGTTTTCTAATGTCTTTGTTCTGATGCATAAATGCCCCTTTTAGCTAATATTTTAATGATTTTGTATTCTTTCTAGTGCTGTAATGGTGACAATTTGAAAATTACTCTTTACTTCCCTTCACAGAGGAGGGCACAATCCATCATACATGTACCGCCTCATTGCTGATTATTACTCTGCTGATGATTTGGTGGTACAACAAAGGCCTACAGGGAATTGAGTTTAGCTCCCACTTTTTTTTTATCATTTGTTGGGTAGGTGTTTAATTTTTAATTGAATCTAGTAAATGGCTTTGCCTGGATTCTACTGTGAAATTGCTAGTTTAATACGTACTTTTTTAATGAAGGAAAAGCTTCAACTTTGAAATTGGAAATTCCAGTACAAGAAAATAAGTGAATATCTATTTGAGGACTGCTACATTCACAAACAAATTATACAAAAGTAATCCTACAAATTGATGTGGTTTCATCTAATCTATTAGATTTATTTTATAATAAAAGTAATTTTATAATCTGATGAACCACATAAAGTCACATCAGTTTGTGAGATTGTTTTTGTTTAATCTCTTTGTGGCTAAAGTATTTCCCTATCTTACATGTTTCTTTTAGCATTTTTAGACATGGCAACTGTATCAAATTGCTGATATATACATTAAAAGTGCAACTTTCTTCATACTGGCATGGGATCTTATTGCATTCGACGTTGACATTACTGGAGGTACTGTTACTATAGAAGAAACTGAGAAATGATCATGCATCTTAATTTTCTGTTGTACTTTACTGACCTTACAAAGCTGATGTTTAGAAGTATGAGACGGGTGCAGAGGACGCAAGGAGCTTGGTTTTCTCCTCATCCTTAAAAATTCTTTGGGTTATGATGTTTTATGGAGTTTTAAAAAAGGAGAGAGAAAACGTTGAATAAAAATATTATAAAGTTAAATTATTATTAGAATATAATTTTTTTAATATTCTATTTGTTTTAGGATTTGAAAAGGTTGAGTTGTCTTTTATATTTTGTTTGAAAGTTTGATTAAGTTGTAATGATTAGTTTAAAATTGTTTGTGTTGTAAGTGATATTTGGAAAAAAGATGAGACAAGACAAGATGGAATAAAAAAATATTACCAAATATCCCTGATGCACTTAATCTAACAGAATCCTCTTAACTTCTCATATTGACTTGTTGGCAAGCTTTGAATAGTTCCTCCTTGACCATTTGCATCTGCTGCTTTTCTGTATCATTATTGTCATAATTGGTAATTATTGACAGACATTTCCCATGTTCAAGTTTCAGGTTGTTCAGAAAACTAGTGTGAGAAGAAGTGGGCAGGGGGGAATGAAATTTAGATTGGATCGTGCAGAATGTAGAGAATATATTAATGCTTGGAAGAGACAAGCAAAAGTTTCAGTTCCAATGATAGGGGAATGGGAATGAATATGCTAAAAGATGATGAAACAAAGGAGGAAATGGAATATAGCCCTTTTCCTGGTTTCTGAAGAGCCACCATACTGATTCGTTATTTCTTAACCACAGTTTGCCTTATTTTCAACCTCCCTTGAAGAAACCAGGGGAACCACAGACTCAAAGCAGCCCTGGCACCAGCTTCAATGCGAGCTTGAGAAACAAAAAGACCACTCCATCACTATGGCTCTTCAATAAGGAAAGAAGTGTTCACAACTCAACGTACAAAAAAAAATAGAAAAAACTGAAAACACAAAAAAAAAAAAAAAGTTTTTAAAAAATTATCTTACAACTTGAAAAATATGTACTGAAATAAAAATAAAGGAATGAAAAACCTAAAAAGAAGAAAATAAAATTTGATAAAGAGAAATATGAAGCATTCAAAGCGGTAAAAAAATAACAAAAAACTTAAACAAAAAGTAGAAAATGTCTTAAAACATAAAACAAATGTACAAAAATGAAAGTAAAGAATAAAAAATTAAAATAAAAGAAACAAAAAAAAAAGGGCTAAAAAGAAGAAAAAAAAACTTGAAAAGGAGAAAAATATGTTAAGGCATCAAGGAAGGCTGACTAACCAACGACCACCTTGAATCAGGCCGCCATCATGGGTGACCCTCCCCACTCGTACCATCAATCACCTTGTGAATCAATTATTAGACGACCACGTCGACATAACCAACGACAAATTTGACCATTATTATAATCTTATTTAATAATTAGTTTTCTTGTAATGTACGTATTTCAAAGTAACGGAAAAAAATAAGAGAAATTAAATGAAAAGAAAATGATGTAGGTGAAAATTGAAAACCAATAAACGAATCGTTTCATATTTATACCACCCCAGTCAGGCAGACAGCAGCGGCCAGCAAGTGTACGTCATCTTGTTTCCCGGGATCATCACTCCCTGCCTTAAGCGCTACCAAATACGTACACACGGAGACAGTTTGTATAATTCAGAGATGGGGTGAGATAAATTTTGAAAGGTGATTAAAATATTATTTTTTTAATATTATTATTATTTTAAAATTTAAAAAAATTTAATTATTTATTATATTTTATGTGAAAATTTAAGAAAATATAATAATGAGTTTGAGATGAAATCAAATTATCTCAACTTCCTATCAAAACCGGGCCAGAATGGGTGACACAAATGGCGGAAGAGGGAGGTGCTTGGGGAGCAAACTGGGTCAAACGAGAGATTTTCGTTTCGATATTGTGTGCTTAAAGTTGCTTTCGTTGATGGGGAATTAGAAATAAAGAAACGATTAAAGATTAAGATATGGAAAAAGTTTTGTGCTGTTTATAAACGTAGAATTACTATTTACAAGGCTAGTGCAACAATATGCTAAGCCGCTGCTTGGGTGTTGAACAAAAGGAATTATTGAGCTCAAGGAGCTAGGAACTTGATTTTCCAGTTGCATTATGCCATTATCCATGTAAGTGCGTAATATCTTCTTTGTTAATTCACATTTTAGCTTTAAATGATCGATCAAATTGTGGTTCACATAATTAACACACTATTCTTAATTGCTTTCCAGCTCTCTCAGATGCTAGAAACTGATGCAATTGCACGATTTTATGGGCTAGACAAGGGACAAGTGATAAAACTAACTGTGGTGGAGTCGTTGATTTCCTTGAAACTTTCAGCAAATCGTCAGTGCAGGAGGTATCGTATCGCACACTTCTAATGGAAGCATCACATAAAACAAACAGAGAGTGCACCATTTCATAATAAAGTACATGAAATTTAAGTCAGAGCTATATTATTTAGAATACTATCATTACTTTTTCATTACTTTTTCACTATTATTCAAAGAACATCTGAGATCACTTAACTACCCAAACACCGCCTAACTATTTTGTATATACTACTTGATAGAAAAATTCAGTATGCTGACAATGAAAGATGACAGTGCCGTTATCAGTAAATCCCTATAAATTATGTCTGGAACAAATATCAATAGGCATGGAAGACATAAAGGTAGGAAGTATCCTAATGAAGTTTTAGGAAAATATCTCCATTCATTTGGAGGCTTCAACCTCCATGGCTCCACCATTCACAGGCTCAATGTTTGAAGCATTCTCTGAAGTGCTTGTGCAAGGGTTGTTCTTGAGCTGATGGGGCTCAGATCTTAGCTCCTTGGTGAGGAAAGTTTTGTTTACTTTTTGTACACTCTGGCAGACATAGGTGACTCAGGTGTATCAGGAAGTTTTCCTGGTGATTCCAGAGGGCTATGAAAGAGCAAATGAGCCAGGGCTCGGTCTATGGGATTGGTCACTGTTTCCACGTCAGGTATCACTGAATACCTGCAATACCATATACTTCAACTTAGGAAAGCAATAATAAGTTGGTAATCTAAAACAAAAAGGTTGTAGCTGACCATATGATTCAAATATAGTTTCGGTACTCTTAAGGCACTCAACCCAAAAGGACGCAGATGAATCATAAAAGTGGGGCAAAAACTATTGACAGGATCAAATCCCACAAAATTAGCAATCCCTTGATATTAGGAAATTAGTCATTTAATTGTAATTGCAATTATTTCCTTTTTAATAGTTACCATAGAAGGGCTAGGCATGTATCTATATATTTTACATGTTCTTACACTGTAAACATATATAGATACATGCCTAGCCCCTCAACTGACATTCCTAGAAAGTCTCTCATTCAACTGACATTACATGCATCCGGCAACGTTAACTTATCATCCGCCTCTGTCGGTTATCCACTTTATAAGACAAACCTGTAAGTCATCACTTATCTAGTTTGAACAATATTTCCAACGGATAAGTTCATGGTAATCGAATTCAGCTATTTCGTATGTGTAAAAGAAAAGTAGTTTGTCCAAATTTCCAGTTTAAAGATCATTGATCAAGACAACTATCTAGGGGTTGGCTCAAGCTGTACGAGCCTTGTTCTTAAGGGTGTGCTCTTTGCAGATTTAAGGTTCAAATTCTTGGGAAAAACAATTCCCTAAAGTTCTTACCTGACCTTGGCCCAATATTTCGAGCAGTATTAATGGATAATAAATTCATGGGATGTGTTTATCTTTTTCTCTTGAGGCTCCTAAGTCCAAGCAAGAACTTGAGGGGACCTTGGTCCACACTTGGGTATAAACAGTTTCTAGGAGCCACATCCCATGATCCGTGAAAGACATGTTGCATTTACAAAGTCTCGAGGCTTCCTCGTCATAAGAAAAAAACTGTACTTGGTGTACTAACCTGTTACCACAATTGGTTGCATCTTTTGCAATGACTTCGTCTTCATTCCTGCTACTTTTGTCATTACTGCTTGCATCACTAGCATAATGCCTTTGCATTGCACTTTGAACCAACCGGAACAAGCTATCCCGTATGTGAAGTCTTAATTTCATGTCCAACTGCAGCAAAGCATTGGTATCATATGTTTTTAGCTAGTCCAACTTAGTCTATAAGGAAACTAATTCAACCACAAGTCAACCTTACCTTTGAAATAGTATTCTGAAGCTTGTAAAGTATTCTTTCCACCGAATAATCACCAACCGCCGCAGAGACTGTATTAGAGTCATCTTGTTCGACAGGTGAGTTCGGATCCATGGTAGTGCTTATATCTTTTACTTCAAGATCAGCATCCTCAAAGAGCTGAGTGATGGAATTATTGGTACTAGGGACTTGATGACTGAATTGTTGCTGTTGTTTCTGAATGGCAAGCATGGCCTGAATCTGCTGCCGCCTCCTTAGTTTTTCAATTTTTTCCTGAGGTGTCATGGTCAGAGGTTTCACATGGGTGTTCACTGATTTGCTCACAGCAATTGCACACCCTGGAGTACCATCAGAATCAGAAAGCAAAGGTTGGTGATTCTGCTCAGTAGGCTGAATGTGAGCATGCACAGGCATGGCAGGATATTTATTCATGAGATTCCCATATGCTGGAGCCACAATTGTATTGACAACATGCCCGTACTGCAATGACTCAGGCCCTGGAAGCTGCCTCTGTTCTCCGAGCATCGAAGAGGGAGGAGAGTGAAGCATGGAGGGAGCCAATTGGCTCTCGAATTTTCTGGATGGGTTTCTCGAGGGAGACCAGGTACCATACAAATGTGATAACGTCTTTCCCTCATTTTTTCCAGACTTTCTCCTACATTTCAACAATTTTGTTTGCCTACAACCCTGTCCATATGAAGAAGAAACTAGAATGATAAGTAGGCATAGTGTGGGAAAAATGCTGCAGACCTTTAAAGTCATCCCGACAAATAATGGAACGTGCAGGCGCATCAAAGAAAAGTACAAAGATGCAAATTAAAACATGAGGCTTATACATTAGCAACACAACTGCCAGTCTACCAGAGTAGGAAAGATCTAGAGACTACAAGTTAAACTGCATCAAAGGTTCATTAAATCATATAGGGTATTACATTTTCACAAACAAGCATAAGTTTCTTTTTACCCCCTGTTGATTATAAGCATAAGCTTAAATAAATCATAGAGGCATTAGTTTCAAAAAACCATGAGCCCTGATACAGTAAACAGGGTCATTAGACATGGGGTATGAACAAATCAGACTGAGCGGGGGCAGCCATTCCTATCTCTTTGCATTTCTAAAGGATTTTGGTATATAAGGAGCCTAAAGAGCATACCCGAAGCTACCCCAATCCAAAGTTGCACTTTGTCCAAGCATTTGGTTCCTCCACACAGGCTTTCAAATAAAAGAATTCACTCACAAAATCGGCATAGTTTCCTTACTGTTTATTTTGTGGTCCACCCTATTAAATGTATTTGAAAGTGTTACCTTATCCGTGAACTCATTTTTGTTCACAATATTTTCAGCAGCTAGGTGAGGGGTTGCTGCAGAGGTTTTCTCCACCATGTCCATATCTATCTGCAAGGGACAGACAAAACTAACGTGATTTCTGTGGTCCACATGTTTAGGTGGAAATCATTTCGAACTGCAGAATAATTTTTAATACCCGCTTCTTCACCATGGACGTCCTTTTATTTCCAGTATACTCCATGGGATCTGACATAGCATATGCATTCTTTATATCGTGCAGTGCGGTGTCTTCAGATTTCACGCGGCCAAAGGGCAATGGTACGTCATCATGTATAAAATATTTTGATTTAATTTCCAATTGCTCAGATGAATTTCTTAGTTCTCCCGACTCCAAACTTGTTGAGTCCACAGATATTGGGAAAGTTTTTACTGGGCTGTTAGCTACATCCTCCAAAGAAGACCATAGAGCATCAGCGGTACCAATACTTGAATGGTCAAATATTGGGTCATCATTGCTGCAAAATCATTACTTGTGAGGATATTGAGTCAGATGGGTACCATGGTATATGAGAGAAGAAAGAAAAATAAATAAAAGGGAAAACCAAGGAAGGTAGTATTAAAGAAAAGAAATGGATGGAGAGAGTCCTTTTACAGTTAAACCAAGCTCACAACACTTCAATATAAAATTTTTGTCAATCAATTGCTCCTTAAGCTTAAGACACGATGTTACAAACTCCAACAAACAGAAGAAAATGATTTTTTTTTTTTTAATTAAGCTTTATTATCGAATGGATACCAAGATTATATATCAGAATGTTGTCAAGGTGATGCTTCATTACTGTTACAGGTCTAATATGAGTGTGTGAAATATAGCCATCTTCAATTACCTGAAGATTCGATCAAAATCATCAAAGCTTCCGATGTTAGCCCATCCATAGTCAACAAAATCACCTTGCTCTCCATCTTCATGGGTATTTTGAAAAATTTCAGCATCGTTATCAAGTCGAGCTGTATCTGCTTTCAAAAGAACCACATTAGAAATAAATAGATCAAAATAACCGTCCCTTCAACTGCTCAGAGTACACACATACATCCATGCATCCATAGTTTTTTCTGATAAATGAAACATGCACCATACAAAAGCACTTTATTTGAATAATAAACAATTTTATCACCTCTTGATGATTTATATTTGCTAATATCAGTTAGGTTGTTAGATACTTCAGTACTGATGGAATCCTGATCAGTTTTGGCAGCACTGGATAAAGACAAGTCAGGCCAGGAGGCCCTGCCAAATACTGAAGCATTATTGGCATTGGTGACAAGGTCAGAAACACTCTCCAGCTTTCTTTCATGGAAATCAGTTGTTGCCCCAGCAGGCCTGTGTTCAGTTGGCTTGATGTCAGCAGCTCGTTGGTTGCAGTCCTTTTGGTCACGATAATCTTCGCTTGCCTCAGGATAAGGTACAATGTGGTCACCACTTTCGCCACCCTCAGCCCATATTATAGCAAGCTGAAATTATAAGTGCAAGAAAAAAAAGCATGCAACAAAATCAATGCTTAACCAGAGGATAAATACACAATAGTTTACAACCAGCAAAGTAGAAGCTGATGATAGTATATTCCCTTTTTAATAAGTGCTGATGATGGTATATTCTAGATGACTTCCATACAAACATAACTGCAACTCCATTGTGCCAAATGGAACTGCAGCTAGTGCCATCACTTTTAACTTTTAAGCTTGCATGTGACATGCCAAATTCAACTTTTAAGATAATCTATCCTCAGCTATGACTCCCAAAGCTATGACTCCCCTTAGAGCAGTAGTCCATAGTGGAATTTTTCTTTTTATGACTGGTAAGATTTTGCATATCAGAATAGCACTTCCAAAAATTCTATTTGCCCGGTCCAGTACCCTCCATGTTGCTTTCTTTCACTCCATCAAAGAACTATTGCCTGCACCACACAAACTAACTTCAACTCCTATTTTTCACACTGAAGTACTATTTGATCTAAAGCAAACTCGTGAATACTTTTAGACTCGAGTAGAATTGAGATTCTATTTCCAAGAGAGAGAACAATTCCACTTCAAGTCTTTCACGATTCCCTATTCCTTTGAAACATGTCCCGCATTCAGCCTGTTCAACGAAAACTACCACCTTAGAGGGCACTTAAGTTAGATTACAACTACATATAGAATAGAATTTGAACATGAAAGAAACCCATTGGGTTTTCCTTTGGCTGTTGCTAATTTTTAGTGAATAAATCTATTCATCATTTTCTTTTTCATCATCCTATGATATGACATTATATGATAGGTTAATAAGTAAAACATAATAAATAATCTCCAATCATTTAATGCCATATCATAAGATGATGAGAGGATGATAAAGAAATGGGATGATGAGTAACAGTGCTCATTTTTAACAGTAATAAGGAGGAATTCAAATATAGGGAAATCTTTTCGATTATTTTCCTAATTGTTTCAGCAAACAGTGAGCTTTTCGATAAACATCAAGACATGTTTCATAGCCTTGACCAAATAGATTACAGCATTCTGTTACAAAATCTATTATTCTCAGACATTTCCACAAAAAATCTACATATAAAGACAAATCCTTCCATAACTTGAGCAGAACAATCTAAACATACCCAGAAAGCAAGTTTACATCTTCAAACTCAAACTCTCACTTCGAAAATCATCTTACATCCACATCACCAAACTATTAATTTCCAAACTTCAATGATACCGCCGAATAGAATAACATAATTGAAAAAACAAATCGAGGAAAATTGAGAAATTGGGTTTACCTCTTCATCGTTCCAATCAAACATCTCTGAAAAAAGGGGAATAAATCTCTACGCAGAAACCCAAATCATAATATCCATGCACGTAGATTGACTCGCACATTCACCAAATTCCTCGAGAAAAGAAGAAGCTTACTGAGAGAGCATCAAACTCCCAAAGACCAAAAACAACATGCGAAGAGGTTGTCTTTGTAACTTCTATTGCTGATGTTGTTACTTGTTAGTCGTTCAAGTTGGAAGGGCAAGCCCAGATCCCAAGGAGTAAAGCGGAGTTTCGCAGAGTTGGGGGCGCACGTGACGTCAAGTGGGGTTTGTGAGGGAGCGGGTTGAGCGACACGTGTACCGGCGTATCTGAACTTGTGGCCAGGAGAGAACGATCTAATGCTAGGACGTGATTGGCCGGAGCAAGATTTGAATTTGCATTTGGGTTTGGATTCATTTTGGGTGGGTGGATCTAGTTCATGATGGAGGTCGTTTGGGAGGTCGCTTTCAGTTAGGCCTTCGTGGGCCTGGTACTTGCTGTTGCGTTGCTCTCTTGTTTACCCAAATATTATTTTTCCTTTTTCGGGGGTGACAAAAAGGCTACTTTAGGGATTAATTAAACGACTCCACTGGGGATCGAACCCAGAATCTCTGGTTCCGTAGACCAGCGCCTTATCCATTGGGCCATGGAGTCCTTGTGAACGTTTTCCCTCTATTATTAAAATTTTGATGCAGTTCTCTCATTATTATTATTATTCTTATTATTATTAATTGGTGTCAAAGTCTCTATAATAATAATAATAATAATATTATTATTATTATTATTATTATTAGGATTTCTTTATGGGTGAAGTGCAGAATTAATTGGTGTTCAAAGTCTCTATAATTAAAAATGCTAACCGTCTTTAATAAAAATTTAAAAAAAAATATTTCTCAACGTGTCAATTATTGATATACTAAAAATTATGAGATTTTCAATTTTAAATTTTAAATAAAAATGTGAATTTTATATGTAAAATTGTAATTAAAATTGCTCTACTTAAAAGATGGCCGGCTTAGTCCCAAAAAAGCTCATTTTCTCATTGCTCGATTGGAAGTGTTTTCAACCAGCTATAAGCATCAGTACTGTAGCCTGTTCTGGTGGTCTAAAGATCAGTTTCCAAGCTTGATCATACGGCGGCCAAGGATACTTGAGGGGAGGAATTAGATGTATATGGGTAGTTTGGAGTTTAATGTTGTGTATTATCGTGGTCTTCTAATTTGTTAGACATTTTTTTGCAAGGTATCGTTATTTTCCTGCATGGCCTTGTCTTGAATTTATATTGTACCATGCAGAGCTACCATGTAAGTACGTAAATGTTTTTTTTTTGGCTAGTCTTTTCTTAATGAGTTTGTTGGGACATTTATTTAAGGTTGCATCAAAAGATCGTTGAGCCGTGTGCAAAATTCCAATAAAGGACAAAAAGTCTGCCATTAAAAGAGAATCTGGGTTTGGAAGAACTACTTAGAAGGTGTTTTATTTTTATTTTTTTCAGGAAGAAGAAGAAGAAGAAGAAGAAAGGATTTACTTGGCGTGGATTTAGGTATGTGACAAGAACAATTCCTCAATAAGAGCAAGATCAGTACTTATTCGATGAGAAATAATTAATACTGCGTCCCCATGAAAAGACGTATTCTATTCTTTAAGAGAACCCCAAGGCAATTAAGAAACAGAGCAAGGAATAAAGACTTCCTTTTGTAAAGCAATAAGATGTCTCTATTCTTTGCTTTGCTTTCACTCTGTACCCTCTTTCGTTTATGATCAATATAACCACTTACATTGTTCTTCCGCTTATACATAAACCACTCATATTGTTCTTTCACCTAATCTTGCTTTGCTGTTTGCTAAAAAAACCTTCCCATCATTTCTCTTGATTTCTTTCATTTCAAAGAAGAAAACATGGCCGAGGTGGGACTGGCATTTCTCTCTGCCTTCCTTGGAGTCGTATTTAATAAAATGGATTCTCCAGGGGTCGCTGGTTTCATTCGCAGACAAAAATCAACTGAAAAACTTTTAAATAAGATGAAGATATCGTTGCTGTCAATGAATAAGGTGCTGGAAGATGCGGAAGAAAAGCAAGTTACGGATCGTAATGTGAAAAAGTGGATGGATGAGCTAAAAGATGTTGCCTATACTGCTGAAGACATATTGGATGAGATTGCTACTAAAGCCTTCCAACGCCAGTTGCGTGAGGATTTCAAACCCCTTGTAGGAAAGGTACGAAACTTCACCTCTGGTACTTTCCTTGATCCATTTATCCATTTCATAGAGCCAAAGATTCAAGAGGTACTTGATAGACTAGAATATCTAGCAAAACAAAAGGAGTTTATGGGTCTACAAGTACTAGGAGTTGGAGGAAAACAATATCCTGAAAGTTTGCCCATTTCTGATGTCGTAGAGTTCGACACTTTTGGTAGGGATGAGGATAAGAAAAAAGTAATTGACTTATTGCTCTTGTCTGATGCGGGGCCGAATGAAATGTCCGTGATTGCCATCGTTGGCATGGGGGGAATCGGCAAGACTACCCTTGCTCAACTGGTATACAACGAAAGTAGGGTGAAACAACATTTCGACCTTAAAATATGGTTTCGTGTTTCAGAAGAATTTAGTATGCCCAAGATAGAGAAATCTATTATAGAGGCAGCAAGTTCGTTACCTTGCCCTAACTTTGAGAATCCAGAGCAGCTTGGAGATATACTAAAGAAGAATTTGAACGGGAAGAAATTTCTCCTTATTTTGGATGATGTTTGGAGTGAGAAACCCATTCATCAAGAGTTCCTAAGCCAACTTTTGCACTATGGGACTCGAGGAAGTAAGATCCTTATCACCACAAGGAATGATAGCGTTGCATTGGCCATGCGCGCTATTCCACCTTATCATCTAAAGCTATTATCAAAGGATGATTGCTGGTCACTTTTTGAAAGGCATTCATTTCGTAATCGTAGCTCTAACGCAGATCCAAAGATAAAAGAAATAGGTACACAAATTGTGGAAAAGTGCAAAGGTTTGCCTTTAGCAATCAAAGCCATAGGCGATCTCTTGTGGTCTGAATCAAATGTTGATAAATGGAAGAATATATTGAAGAGCAATTTATGGGATGTTCACATGGAGGAGACAGGCATTCTTCCGGCTTTGAGGTTAAGTTATAAGTATCTCCCCTCATATTTAAAAAGATGCTTTGCTTATTGTTCGATATTCCCAAAAGATTATAATTTTGAGAAAGATCAATTAGTTTTATTTTGGATGGCGGAAGGTTTTCTGCAACAATCTGAAATGGAAACTATGGAAGAAGTTGGCAATCATTACTTCGATGCTCTTGTATCAAGATCATTATTTCAACAATCAAGTCGTGAAACTAAATCAGGTTTTGTAATGCATGATCTTGTCAATGACTTGGCAAATTTCGTGAATGGGCAATTTGGCTTGACACAGTTGGAGGGTGATTGTTCAAAAGAAATTGGAAAAATGACTCGTTATGTATTGTATTCCGATCAAAGTTTGGATAACTTTAAGAAGATTGAAGATCTTTACAAGGCCAAGCAGATGCGCACTTTCCTGTTATTAGATTCGCCAAATCTTTGGGGCAATCCATGGGATGTCAAAAGATTCAAAATGCTGTTGGCAACATACTTAAGAACTCTCTCTCTATCTGGCTACAAGGGAATAATTACTAGTAAGTTGCTAGAATCAATAAGCAAGCTGAAACATTTACGTTATGTGGATTTCTCATCCTTAAATATTAAAAGATTGCCCAATTCCATATGTAATTTGTGCAATTTGCAAACGTTGAAGTTATCAAAATGTTTTCTTTTGGATAGATTGCCAAGAGATATGTGGAAACTCATTAATTTACGTCATCTTGAAATTGATGGAACTTCGGTATTAAAGGAGATGCCGATTCAAATGGGTAGACTTAAATGTCTCCAGACATTGTCCAAATTCATCGTCAGCAAACATGATGACAGTGGGTCTCACATTGGAGAATTGGGAAAACTGATAAATCTCCGAGGAAAGATTTTAATTCAGAATCTCCAAAATGTTAAATCAGCAGAGGATGCTTTCAATGCACGCTTGAAGGATAAGAGTTACCTCGAGGAGTTGATGTTAGAATGGAATACTCCAGAAGAAGTATTTGATATCTCAGAAAGTCAAAGAGGTGTACTCAAAAGTCTGCAGCCCTATGAAAACTTGGAAAGACTCACCATCAACTACTACTGCGGGAAAGATTTTCCAGATTGGATAGGAGGGCTTACTTCATTGTCTGAGTTGAAATTAATTGATTGCAAATATTGTAGTGCCTTACCACCACTCGGGCACCTACCTTTTCTTAATAAACTCCACATTGATGGGTTGGATGGAGTTGTTACTGTGGGTGGAGAGTTTTATAGCAATAGTAGTAATTCTTCAATGAAGCCATTCAGAAGTTTGAAATTTCTGAAGTTGGAGAATATGTCAAATTGGGAAAACTGGTTTCATTTGGGTGCAGAAAATGAAGTTGAAACTTTTTCTCAACTTGAAGAATTGTATATTCATAACTGCCCCAAGCTGAGAGGAAGGTTGCCTGTACATCTTCATTCGTTAGCCAAACTTGAGATTAGATATTGTCAACATCTTGAGGCTTCGCTCTCCATAGACTCTTTCCCAAAACTGAAAGTACTTGAGATCAATTATTGTAAGAAGTGTGAGCTCTCCATGCGCCAACAATCTTCATCCCTTGAAGAATTGGTCTTGCAGGATTATTGTGATTCCCTAACGTCCTTTCCATTAGACCTAATTCCAAATCTGAAGAGTATTCGAATCGAAGGGTGCAGGAAATTGCAATCTCTAGAACAACATGGAGGTGATTTAGTGATATCAGAAATGAGAATAAGGAGATGTCCTAATTTTGTATCTTTTCTGGATGGAGGATTGCGTGCCTCTAACCAGCTTCCGTCTCTTCGTTATTTGGAGTTAGTAGATTGTCGAGAAGTTGAGTCATTTCCTGAAGGGGGACTGCCTTCCAATCTGAAGCAAATTGTGGTCTGCAGGTGTAAGAAACTCATTGCAAATTGGAAGGGATGGGGTTTGCAAATACTCCCCTCTCTTGAAAAGTTGGAAATCAGAGGCGAAGACAAACCAGAAGATAATGTGGAGTCCTTTCCTGGGGAGTTGTTGCTGCCCACCACTCTGACCTATCTTAACATCTCTTCATTTAGAGAATTGAAATCATTGGATAAGAAGGGGTTTCAACACCTCACCTCCCTTGTAGAATTGGTAATCTATGAGTGTCCAAAGCTCAGGTACATGCCAGAAGGGGGCTTCCCTGCCTCCCTTTGTGTTTTATGGATGGAATCCATATGTCCTGTGTTGGAGGAAGAGTTGAAAAGAAAACAAGGAGAAGAATGGCTCAAGGTGGCTCCCATCCGTACCAAAGTTATTTGTCGCACACCGCTTCATAATTATGATCATTACATTCAAGGAAATGAAAGGCCAGGTGAGAGCCCTGAGCTCAACGCTTTTTGAAGTTATAAAATCATATTTTCTGAAACATTAATAAAAGTAAAAGTAAATGAAATATGATTTTGCATTATAATGTGAAGTTGATGTGAGCATTGGGAATTGTTTTGCTCATCATCACTTAAATCTTAACTTTTTCTTTTGGATCCATAATTCAGTGCCTTTTTGATTGCCGATTGAATTTCCATTTGTAAAACAATGGATAACTTATTTAAAAAACTGCCGTTTTCTGGGAGCAGTCAAATTAATTCTCTTTCTTTGTTTTCTAACTGTCGTATTGTTTTCTTTGACAGCTTATAATCCATATGCACCGCAGGAATATTTTAGCTGGTACAGTCCTATATTGGATCAACACCATAGACAACAAGATCAACCGCTTCATAATTATGATCATCACATTCAAGGAGATGAATATGATAGAAGGCCAGGTGAGAGCCCCAAGCTCAACGCTTTATGAAGTTATAAAATCAAATTTTCTTAAACATTAAAAAAAGTAAAAGTAAATGAAATATGATTTGGCATTATAATGTGAAGTTGGTGTGAGCATTGGGAATTGTTTTGCTGGTCATGATTTAATTATATGTTAACTCTTTCTTTTGTATCCATATATAATCAATGCCTTTTTGATTGCTGTTTTCTGGGAGCAGTCAAACTAATTCTCTTTCTTTGTTCCCCAACTGTCGTATTGTTTTCTTTGACAGCTTATAAACCATATCCACCGCAGGCCTATATTTAGCTGCTATAGTCCTCTATTGGTTCAACACCATAGACAAGATCGACACCATACACAAGATCGACTGCTTCATGATTATGACCATTACATTCAAGGAGATGAATATGATAGAAGGCCAGGTGAGAGCCCCAAGCTCAACGCTTTATGAAGTTATAAAATCAAATTTTCTTAAACATTAAAAAAAGTAAAAGTAAATGAAATATGATTTGGCATTATAATGTGAAGTTGATGTGAGCATTGGGAATTGTTTTGCTGGTCATGATTTAATTATATGTTAACTCTTTCTTTTGTATCCATATATAATCAATGCCTTTTTTATTGCTGTTTTCTGGGAGCAGTCAAACTAATTCTCTTTCTTTGTTCCCCAACTGTCGTATTGTTTTCTTTGACAGCTTATAAACCATATCCACCGCAGGCCTATATTTAGCTGCTATAGTCCTCTATTGGTTCAACACCATAGACAAGATCGACACCATACACAAGATCGACTGCTTCATGATTATGACCATTACATTCAAGGAGATGAATATGATAGAAGGCCAAGTGAGAGCCCCGAGCTCAACGCTTTTTGAAGTTATAAAATCAAATTTTCTTAAACATTAATAAAAGTAAAAGTAAATGAAATAGATTTGGCATTATAATGTGAAGTTGATGTGAGCATTGGGAATTGTTTTGCTCATCATCTCTTAAATCTTAACTCTCTCTTTTGTACCCATAATTCAGTGCCTTTTTGGTTGCCGAACGAATTTCCATTTGTAAAACAATGGAAAACTTAATTTAAAAACTGCTGCTTTCTCGGATCAGTCAAATTAATTCTCTTTCTTTGTTTTCTAACTGTTGTATTGTTTTCTTTGACAGCTTATAAACCATATCCACCGAGTCGCTATTGCTAATTTGCTTCTCATGAGGATCACTATTGACAAGTTCTGGGTACAACTTTTCTTTCATGTTTACTTGTTTCACACTAATGAATTACTTTTGCTTTTCAGAAACAAATGCAATCTATGACTTTTCTTGATCTTGGAAAAATCGTGACACTCATTTGGTTGTTTTTTTTTTTTTTTTTTGACCTTTTGCAATCTAGTGATCATATTGATATTGGACTCTGTTTCTTATTTATTTTTTTTAATTCTTTAAAATATAGAATTAATATTATATGATGTTATCATGAAGTCCATAAATATTAATATTTCTGCACATTTTCAAAAGTTCCCAAAACTTACACTAAAACATTTAATATTTGTATCTGACTAAGTAAAACATTAGCATGTGGGATATTGCCTAAACTTTTGCAACTATGATCAATACCATGTTTATCATGTAATTGATGTTAGTACTTAACGATTGGAATATATAACTGAATCATGGGATTTAACAAAATGAATTTTAATGCAAAAATTTATTTTAAATATTAGTGAATGATCAGGTAAATCTTGATTTTTAAATGCTATATATTTGTGTGGTATGTTGTGGAAGCGTGATTAGAAATTATGAAGATAAGTTTTGTTTATGGGTTTTCTTGTCATCTAATTTATGGAATAAACATTTTTACTGAAATTTATTATTATTATTATTATTATTATTATGCTATCAGCTTCAAACTTTAGAATTAATAGTGGAGACAGAATCTTTACTTGCCGTGACCTGGTTTAACCAAAAAAAGAGACTAATTGTAGAATTTTGAAATGTGGACCCACATATTTAACAAACTTAAAGAGTTACTGGTATAGAATTTTTTATTTTAACTCAGTTTTTCTCTTATCAAAACACTTATCTTCTTTGCAGGTTGTGGTTCGACATGTTTATAGGGAATGCAATGGGAGAGCTGACTTCTTAGCACGTGCTGCTACTGGTTTGGATTCTAGAACGTGGACTCAGTTTGACGATCTTCCTCCACTTTTAAAAGGAATTCTGAAATTAGATAGGCTTGGTTTGCCTCTCTGCGGTACTTGAAGTGATTTTATTTTGCATGTTACACGGAATTGATTTGGTTGTTGATAGTTGTAAGTTTGCAACAGCTTTGGTAAACCAGAATATGTTGCAGGAAAGTAAGTAAGACTAAATGTAATGCAGGGGAGAATCAATTTGCAGGAAAAGTTGATCAGAGTATATTCTCTCAAGATCCTAAGGGTTCAATTGGTAATTTCCCCAAACAAGTTCCTCCTTGCAAAGCGGTACAAGAAGCCAAAAAGCAAGTGCTCACTATGGAAAGCGATATGTCTGAATATCACTGTGAATAAATGCAGAGCAGTACTCCTTGGTTGTGCATACTATAATGTTTGTTTTTATTTTGTTTCCTAGTGATAGCATTACTCGACAACTTCTCAGTTGTTACTTTAGCTGGCCTGATAAATTTCGGATTATTGAATAATTGCTACCCCTAGGTGTTTGGTTGTTATTATGGTATTCTTTCACTACAAGCAAGGGTTGTCAATAAAATTGGAATACCGTCTTCATTTCTAAAAAAAAAAGTAACACTTATATTGTATATATGTTTATGCAGGAAGGACTCCCTTGCTTTAAACATTAGCTTATACTACTCTATATGTTTTGTTATTTTTCCACACACTTTTGTTTCAATTTGTAAATAAACGAGGTGCATGCTTTAAATTGCAGTGGGTTTTTTTTCCCAACCGTGTCTGCAGTAGTAGAACACCAGCCAATTATTTATATTCACATGCTTAGCACATTGTTCATATATGAATCATCATTAATTGTATATATCAGCGTTAATTTCTTAAAGTGTTATTTTTCTTCATTGTTTTAGCATTTCCTTTTCTCCTCAATATTATAGCTGCCCAGTTCTTTCGGCCAAGGAAACATGGCTAATTAAGGTTGGAGTACTTGCATTACTCTTTGCCTTCCTTGAAGCGTTATTTGACAAAATGACGTCTCGCAAGGTCATTCACTTCTTGCAGGGATGCATAAAACAAACATATTGGACAAATGACAAAATTTAATGGACGGAAGCAAATAATCAGAAAATTGTAAAATGTGAAAATTCATCAAATAATATTTTGGCATGAGAATAATAACTTACCAAGTTTGGAGAGCACCCAATAATTACTGTAGCTCAAGTTGAACTTTGAATTTGCATCTAGCTAATGTTTAGACTTGTATTGGTGTTTGGTTAGATCCTTGCCAATACTCTTGGTCCCAAAAAGCTCGTTATAGCTCGATTGGAAGTGTTTTCAAGCTATGAACATCAATACTGTAGTCTGTCCTGGTGGTCTAAAGATCAGTTTCCACTTGATCATACGGTGGCCAAGGTTACTTGAGGGGAGGAATTAATTTGATATTGACGCAGGGGGATCCGAAATTGTTGGGAATAAACCGATAAACAAACAATATAGATATGAAATCAAATGTAACGGTAGCAACTAAAAGAAGTAAAACAGTGAAGATAATACAGAACATAAAGATTTAAGTGGTTAAGCTCAACTGAACTTACATCCACTGGGGGTTGGTCTTAAAGCTTCACTATGATCAAATGGAGACTATAAAGAAAGAATCAAAATATTCTTACAACAGAAATCACTCACCTCACGTGTATACATTCATTCCTCACGTGTTTACACTCAACCACTCAAGAAATGGAGAAGAAATGAGCTTGGGAGGATGCTCTGTTCGTTTGGGCAAAAACAGGGGGCTGAAGCTCGTCGGGGACGAAGCAGAAAAAAGATCTCGATATTTTTACTTATGCGATCTCGCTCGAGCGAGAGTTAAACTCGCTCGAGCGAACACTGCTAGGTCAATATCGCTCGAGCTGCTTGTCGAGCGAGGGTCGAGCGTAGTCTCTGCCTGAATCTTGCTTGAGCGGAATCTCGAACGAGGATCGAGCGAACTCTCGGGTTGCACTTCGCTCGAGCTGGATGTTGAGCGAAGGTCGAGCGAACTCACATGTTGCACTTCGCTCAAGCGGGATCAACTTCGTTCGAGCGAGAGTGCAGGGGAGGCATATATCCAAGCCATAACTCAACAGAGACAGATGATGCAGAGCTGTCAGATTGCACGATGATGATGCTGAGATACTATAAGTTGGCAAATCAGCACAAATTCGGGAAGTGATAGTGATATTTTTCTAATTGGGACAGTTTTGTGTGCGTTTTAGTATTTTGGTTATAACTTTGGTTACGGGTGTCGGAATCGCACATAAGACCCCAATGCGGAAAGCTCTTTTTGACGCACACGCTGTCCACATCGAGCATGGCTCCATGTGCTTTTTTTTTTTACCTCAAATTCTGCTATTTTCCCTTCCGAATCATTATTTTTAGTTATTTTTTGCTATTTTTGGTAATATTTTGTTTGTCAACTAGGAAGTGATTTTAAATCCGATTTGGATCAGAGTTTTGGCAGATTGCTTATTTTATTCTGTATTCTATTTTGGCGTGATTTTCCAGATTTTGTCATTTTTTGTAAAATTGGAATACAGACGATTTTTGACTATTTAGTCCGGCTTGTGAACTGATAGAATACTTCTTGCAGCAATATTAATTTTTGATTATCATTCTCTTAAAACCAGATTTAAATCCGCATATGTATTTTCGATGATCAGCCACCTCTTGCATGCGATTAAAGAGAGCTAGAAATTATGGGATCCTTTCTCTGCTTACAGCAAGAAGAGCTGAGCCGTCTGCAAAATTATATATAAAGAAAAAAAACAAAGGACAAAAAGTCTGCCATTAAAAGAGAATCTGGATTAGGAAGAACGACTGAGAAGTTTTTTTTTAGGAAGAATAATTAAAGAAGAGGAAGAAGAAGAAGAAAGGATTTACTTGGCGTAGATATAGATCTGTGACAAGAACAATTCCAATCCCTCAATAAGAGCAAGATCAGATCTTATTTGATAAAAATAAATATTGCGTCCCCATGGAAAGAAGTATTCTATTCTTTAAGAAAACCCCAAGGCAATTAAGAAACAGAGCAAGGAATACAGACTTCGTTTTTAAAGCATTAAGATGCCTACATTCTTTGCTTTGCTTTCACTCTCTACCCTCTTTCGTGTATGATCAATAACCACTCACATTGTTCTTTCGCTTATATATAAACCACTCACATTCTTTCGCTTGAACTTGCTTTGCTATTTGCAAAAAAAGAAAAAACATTCCTTCATTTCCCTTGATTTCTTTCATTCCAAAGAAGAAAATATGGCTGAGGTGGGACTGGCGTTTCTCTCTGCCATCGTTGGAGTGGTCTTCAATAAAATGGTATCTCCCGAAGTTGTTGACTTTATGCAGGGAAGAAAGTTAACTGAAGGACTCCTAAGGAAATTGAAGACATCGGTGTTGTCCGTGAATGCAGTGCTCGAAGATGCAGAGGAAAAGGCACTTACGAAGCCTTTTGTAAGAGATTGGATTGATGAGCTGAAAGATACTCTCTATGAGGCAGAGGACATCTTGGATGAGATTGCTACCAAAGCCTTGCGATGCAAGTTAGATGCTGAATTCCAAACCACTGCAGGAAAGGTTAGAAACTCTATCTCTGTTTTTCTTAATCCTTTTATCCATCGCATAGAGCCAAAGATTCAAGAGGTACTTGATAGACTAGAACATCTAGCAAAACAAAAGGATTTTATGGGTCTACAAGCTGTAGGAGTTGGAGGAAACCAATATCCTGAAAGGTTGACCACTTCTTATGTCCCAGAAACTTTTGGTAGGGATGAGGAAAAGAAAAAAATAATTGACTTATTGCTCTCGTCTCATGCTAGTGGCAATGAAAAGTGCGTGATTGCCATCATTGGCATGGGGGGAATCGGCAAGACCACCCTTGCTCAACTGGTATACAATGAAAGTAGGGTGAAACAACATTTCGACCTTAAAATATGGTTTTGTGTTTCCATAGATTTTGATCAGCTCAAGATAATGAAATCAATTATAGAGGCAGCTACTTCGTCAGAATGTAAGATTGAGAATCGACAGTTGGTTCAAGATACACTAGAGAATAATTTGAACGGGAAGAAATTTCTCCTTGTTTTGGATGATGTTTGGAGTGAGAATCCCATTCATATGGAGTTCCTAGGCCAACTCTTGCAATATGGGACTCGAGGAAGTAAGATCCTTGTCACCACAAGAAATGAAAGTGTTGCATTGGCCATGCGCGCTATTCCACATCATCTAGAACTATTACCAAAAGATGATTGCTGGTCCCTTTTTGAAAAACATGCATTTCGTGATGGTGGCTCCAACGTAGATCCAACGATAAAAGATATAGGTATACAAATTGTGGAAAAGTGCAAAGGTCTACCTTTAGCAATCAAAGCCATTGGCGATCTCTTGTGGTCTGAATCAAATGTGGAGAGATGGAGGAATATATTGAACAGCAATTTATGGGATTTTCCCATGGAGGGGACAAATATTATTCCAGCTTTGAGGTTAAGTTATAAGTATCTCCCCTCGTATTTAAAGAGATGCTTTGCTTATTGTTCGATATTTTTGAGAAAGATCAATTAGTTTTATTATGGATGGCGGAAGGTTTCTTACAACAATCTGAAATAGAAACTACGGAAGAAGTTGGCAATCGTTACTTTGATGCTCTTGTATCAAGATCATTATTTCAACAATCCAAAGTAGAAACTATGGAAGAAGAAGAAGATGGCACACCTGTAAGTCAGTCAGGTTTTGTAATGCATGATCTTGTCAACGACTTGGCAAATTTCGTGACTGGGCAATTTGGCTTTATGCGGTTGGAGGGTGATAAATCGAAAGAAATTGGGAAGATGACTCGCTATTTATTGTATTTAGATGGAAGTTTGGGTAAATCTAAGAAGATTGAGGAAGATCTTTACAAGGCCAAGCAATTGCGCACTTTACTAGCGTACGAGTGTAAAATCAAAATGCTAGGGGCAACATACTTAAGAACTCTCTCTCTGGTTGACTACTATCATCACAGACATAGTAATAAGTTGCTAGAATCAATTAGCAAGGCAAAACACTTACGTTATGTGGACCTCTCATCCTCAAATATAGGAAGATTGCCCAATTCCATATGTACCTTGTGCAATTTGCAAACGTTGAGGTTATCATATTGTTGGAGATTGGATAGATTGCCAAGGGATACATGGAAACTCATTAATTTACGTCATCTTAAAATTGATGGAACTAGGAATTTAAAGGAGATGCCGATGAAAATGGGTAATTTAAATTGTCTCCAAACGTTGTCCAGATTCATCGTTGGCAAACATGACAGGGCATCTAGAATTGGAGAATTGGGAAAACTAAAAAATCTTCGGGGAGAGCTTTTTATTGAGGAGCTACAAAATGTTAGATTAGCCTATGATGCTTTCGCTGCAAGCTTGAAAGATAAGGGTTACCTCGAAAAGTTGGTGTTACAATGGAATCCTCAAGAAGAAGTACTTGGCATTTCAGAAAGTCAAAGAGATGTACTTAAAAATCTGCAGCCCCATGAAAACTTGAAAAGTCTCTCCATCAAGTACTATGGTGGAAATGGTTTTCCAGTTTGGATAGAACTCGGGCTTCCTTCATTGTCTGAGTTGAATTTAATTGATTGCAAATATTGTACTGCCTTACCACCACTTGGGCACCTACCTTTTCTTAATAAACTCCACATTGATGGGTTGGATGGAGTTGTTGTCATGGGTCGAGAGTTTTATAGAAATAGTAGTAATTCTTCAATGAAGCCATTTGGAAGTTTGAAATTTCTGATGTTTGAGAATATGTCAAATTGGGAAAACTGGTTTCATTTGGGTGCTGAAAATGAAGTTGAAACTTTTTCTCAACTTGAAGAGTTGTATATTCATAACTGCCCCAAGCTGAGAGGAAGGTTGCCTGTACATCTTCCTTCGTTAGCCAAACTTGTGATTAGAGATTGTCAACATCTCGAGAATACTTTGGAATCACTTGCACTTCCAAAACAATAAAAAAATGGAGTAATGGACTTCAGTTATTGTCTTCAAGAGCTACGAATCAGTGATTGTAAGAAGTTGGAGCTCCCCATGCACCGCCAATATTCATCCTTTGAAGTATTACTGTTGACAGATTGCTGTGATTCCCTTACGTCTATTTCATTAGACCTATTCCCAAATTTGAAGAGAATTCAAATCGATGGGTGCAACAATTTGAATTCTCTAAGACAACATGGTGATCATTTAGTGATATCAAGAATAGAAATCTGGAAATGTCCAAAGTTTGTAGATTTTCCGAAAGGAGGATGGCGTGCCCCTAACCTTGCAAGCTTTCAACTCGGCAGCTGTGAAAGGTTGAGGTCAATGCCCCGTGAGATGCAACTATTCCTTCCATCTCTCTGTTATTTAATGTTAACAAATTGTCCAGAAGTTGAGTCGTTTCCTGAAGGGGGACTGCCTTCCAGTCTAAGGCATATTGTGATCAGGAACTGTAAGAAACTCATCAAAAACTGGAAGGGATGGGGTTTGCAAACACTCCCCTCTCTTGAATGGTTGGATATCAGAGGCGGTACTGAATCAGAAGATAATGTGGAATCCTTTCCTAGAGAGTTGTTGCTGCCCACCACCCTTATCCATCTTAAGATCTATTCATTTAGAGAATTGAAATCATTGGAAAAGGAGGGGTTTCACACCTCACCTCCCTTGTACAATTGGAGATCATCGACTGTCCAAAGCTCAGGTACATGCCAGAAGAGGGCTTCCCTGCCTCGCTTCGTCTTTTATATATGCAATCCATATGTCCTGTGTTGGAGGGAGAGTTGAAAAGTAAAGAAGGACAAGAATGGCTCAAGGTGGCTCGCGTCCCTAATATGGCTATTGTTCGCTACCTTAAATATAACACACAGGTTATTGAAGATGTGGTATGCATTCAAGGAGATCCTAGATGGCCAGGTGAGAGCCCCGAGCTCAACGCTTTTTCAAGTTATAAAATCAAATTTTCTTAAAACATTAATAAAAGTAAAAAGTAAATGAAATGTGATTTGGCATTATAATGTGAAGTTGATGTGAGAATTAGGAATTGTTTTGCTGATCATGATTTAACTGTACGTTAACTCTTTCTTTTGTGTCCATATGTAATTAATGCCTTTTTTTTATTGTCGATCGAATTGCCGTTTGTAAAACAATGGAAAACTTACTTCAAAAACTGCTGCTTTCTCGGAGTTGTCAAATTAATTCTTTTTTTCTGTTTGGTAACTGTCGCATTGTTTTCATTGACAGTTATGAGTCCATATGAACCGCCATTGATGTTGCTTTAACATTCGCAACTTCTGGCTTGCTACACTACTAAATGGAAGATCAAAACAAGGTACTAAAATGTGAGATTGGAAACGGATCAGTTTATTGATACGGATATTAGACGCTGCTGTTGTTCCTTAAATTTTTTAGGAATATAGAAATCATGTTATCTGATGTTATCGCAAGTCTATATAGAAATGTTAATATTTGTGTTGCCAAAACTTTCACTAAAACTTTTAATTTGTACTACCATTTTTCTTTAAATCGCACCATAAACAATTTATAAAACCTGACAAATTGTACTCTCAGTACGTAACATATTGCCCATATGATCAATATGTTTATCACGTAATATTTGATGTTACTATTTAATGAATATTGGAATATTAAACTGAGTCATGTGATTTAACAAATTGAATATTTTTAATGCAAAATTTCATTTTAAATATTAGTGAATGATCAGGTAAATCTTGATTTTTAAATGCTATATATATGCGTGTATGCATGTATGTATGTTGTGGAAGCATGATTAGAAATTGCGGAGATAAGTTTGTTTATGGTTTTTTCTTGCATGCCATCTAATTTATGGAAAAAACATTTTTACTGAAATTTCTGATTTGAAATACGTTTATTATTATTATTATTATGCTATCAGCTGCAAACTTTAGAATTAATAGTGGAGATAGATTTTTTACTTGCCATGAACTGGTTTAACAAAAAACAAGAACTTTATAATTGGAAGTATTTTGAAATGCATGTGCACCAACATATAGTCCGCATTGAGGTTTTTAATTTCGTATTGGTACTTGCCGCACCGGTCGAAATGTGCTGTACCGGTCATCGTCCAGTACAAAAAAAAAGTGTGTTTCGTTTCGAACTATTTTTCGACTGTACCGGCTGGTATTTGTGTTTTGGCCATGTTGGATTTCGGCCTCTCACTTCTTTTTTTTTTTCATTTTTTGCTATTTTTTAACTTTAATTCAGGCTAAATTAACTACATATATATATTTATATATAATTTATTTATATATTGAGTATTATTTTGAAATTTAATTTATATATGTATTTATATATTTAATTTATTTATACATAAATTATTTCGAAACGGTACTGGTATCGAAATATTTTGTTCCAGTAACTTGATCGGTACGCTCACGATACAGTATTCAAAACATTGGTCAGCATCTCTTCTTTATTTCTTTTTGAATTAATTCATATTTATGGAGAAGAGAATACCTTGGCTGATGCTTTAACAAAATTAAGAGTTACTGGTATAAATTCTTTTTTTTTTTTTTACTTAATTTTTCACTTATTGCATATATGTTTTGGATAATGCAAGGAAAGGACTCCCTCACTTTAAACATTAGTTTTGTACTTTTCTACTATATATGAAAGATAGTTTGAAATAATCATATATTGTATGGATTAGTTTCTTATAATATATGATTTTTGGATTACTTAGTTAAATGTTATTTAGCTCAAGTCCATTTCAATGTTATTCAGTCCAAGTCAGTTTGAGTCCGTTGAGTCATTGTTTTCTTCGTTGGCTCCAGGTTGTATTCATAGGTCACGTTTGAGTCAGTTAATTAGTTCTTAATTTTCAGTAATGAGTCGGTTCACTTAATGGGTCAGTTGCATGTTCGTGGGTCTTTGACTCTTTGTTGGTGGAGTCCGTCAGTTATGATTTGACTAAGTATTTGTATTCTCTTTTTCAGATTGGCCATTAATCAGTAAGGTTCAGTTTCAGAATTTATGGACAATTCTAATGATGTAGTGCTGTGGGACGTGAGCTTATTACAAGAAGTTGATTTGGAAGGCTACGGTTCTGTCTAGGGTGGCTTTCTTTGTATGGACAGCCCCTCGAAGTCCCTACAAAATTTACATTCCATTGCTACATATCATGTCTTCAAGCGATAACATAAAACGAGGTGCAATGCTTTAAATTGCAGTGGATTTCTTCTCCAACTGTGTCTGTAGTAGTAGAACACAACCCAATATTTATATTCACATACTTAGCACATTGTTCATATATGAATCATCATGAAGTGTATGGAGCCTTAATTTCTTAAAGTGTTATCCTTTCTTCATTCGTTTTAGCATTTCCTTTCATATTCCTCTAAGAAAGAAAAATATCGTTAAAAGTAGTGTGAAATGATATGATAGAGATGAAGCTGTTGAGGACCACCCATGTGTGTTGATGTCTCTAGCTCATATTGAGGTCCACCCATGTGGTGATTTCCACTTTTGTGATGAGAACTACCATGTGCATTGGAAAGTTTGAGCATCTCCAACTCATGTTACGTGGAGGAAGAAGCTCAACCTCTCCTATAAATAGGAGAGGAATGCTGAAGCTGAAAAATACCCCCAACAAGAAGTGTTTTGAGTGTGTGAGATTGTAAGTGCCATTTGAGAGATAGAGAGGCATTGAGAGTGTTTGTAATCTTGTACAAACATTTTGAATAGTAAGTTTCCGCTCCAGTGGACGTAGACAAATTGCCGAACCACTTCAATATTGTCTCTATCTATAGAATGTTTGTTTTCTGGGCAGTATTAGGCACAACAATTGGTATTAGAGTTTCGGTTTGTGCTACCTAGAAAATTTCAGGTGATCGAAATCAACTTTTGATCACACCAAAACGTTCCTCTCGTCAAGACGGATCCGTTGCCGCAAACGGCATCGAAAATGAACATCGGAGGAGCCCGTACGCGCCGTTTGAAGGTTGGAGCGTGTACCCACGCGCTCCCACGCACGGCCAGAGGAAGAAGACGCGTGAAACGCACGCTCTCACACGCCCACACGCGCCCCCACGCGCCCCCACGCGCCTAACAGTGTGGTGGGGTCTTCGGTCAAGACACCATACACTCAAGGTTCCTCCTTGCTTTGGATTGCTCCTCAATGACCGAGAAAGACTCCTAACTTGGTGTTAATCAAGTAGATGATGGTAAGGTTGAAGTGGGGTTAAGGTATATGGAGCAAAGGATGAGTGTTTAGATGAAGAATTGGCTTGGTTAGGGGTGAAATAGGGTCACGGAAATAGGGTCGAAATAGAGGGATGCACGAAAATGATTTGTTTTGGGGGATTGGATGGCCGATTATGGGACTAGGTTAAGTGTATATCTCGATCATGTAAGGGTTTAGGAAAGTGATTTAGGGTTTGGAAATTAATAGAAGATATTTGGAAATGAAATCTGGAAAATTCTGATGGGTTAATTGTATGGCCGGTTTTGGTGAGTGAAGGGGATTTGATTTGGTTGACTTGGGGAATTGGGGATTTGATTAATTCAATTAGGGAAGTATTGAATAATCAAATGAGGAAAGAATAATCAGATTTGATGAGGTGGAGGAGAGGATTTTCGAGCTAGGCAAGTTGCCTTAGCCGAATGGGTTTAATTTGGAAAGTGGGGGTGATCGATTTGGCAAGTTTGGAGGGGTTTGAGGTGGCTACCTTGGGGGGCACTTGCAGACCACGTCCAGGTATGTTTATGGAAGGTTAAGGTCTGATTTAGTGAAGAGAATATTGCAATTTCGTGGTAGGTAAGTTGCCTAACCTGAAATGGTGCAAATCTGGAAAGTGGAAAAACTGTTTTGGCAAGTTTGGTGGTTTGGAAGGAAAGTTTTGGGGCTGCTTTGTGGGGCACGACCAGAGCTCAACCAGGGGTGTTTTAGGGCGATTTAGGTCTGATAATATGATGAAAATAAGGCAAGTATGGTTAGGGTTTGATGTCTGGTTGGTGGGAAAGCTGGTGGGGCGAAATTGGGCAACACACCTAGCTAGACTTGGTGTTGTTGCCATGACTTTGAGTGGGTTGTTTGGGGTTGAAGGATTTCGTGTTTGGGGCAAAGGAAGCCATGATGGCGAAACACCTAGTGATTCGCAGAAGGTGGAGTTTACTACTCTAAATGATTCAAGAGAAGACAGACAAGAGGAGGTTGATAGTCCAGTCACAGCACCTCCAAGTCAAATTGAATCAATAGCAACCAACAGGCCAAGAAGAGAGAAACGTGTACCGACACGTTATGCAGACTATGTGACATATGCACTACCAGTTGAAGGGGGTGAGATCCCCACCACTTACAGAGAAGCCACTCAATCCAGTGAAATGGATGAATGGATTAAGGCGATGAAATGCAATCTCTTCATAAAAACCAGACTTGGGAACTTGTGCCACCACAAACAAATAAGTCAATTGGCTATAAGTGGATCTTTAATCAGAAAGATGATCAAACAGCTAAAAATGGAGTGCGATACAAAGCTAGGTTGGTAGCCAAGGGCTATACTCAAACAGAGGGAATTGACTACAGTGAAGTATTCTCTCCTGTTGTGAAACATTCATCCATTCGGATATTGCTAGCTTTGGTTGCACAATATAATCTTGAGTTAGCACAGCTTGATGTGAAAACAACTTTCTTACATGGTGATCTGGAAGAGGAGATTTATTTGTCTCACCCAGAAGGTTTTAAAGAAGCTGGAAAAGAAAATTGGGTCTGCAGTCTGAAGAAGTCTCTCTATGGCTTGAAGCAGTCACATCGGCAATGGTACAAGCGGTTTGACCGCTTTATGATGGATCTGAAATACACTCGTTGCCAATACGATCATTGTGTATATTTTAGAAAACTTGCAGGTGGATCTTTTGTTTATTTGCTTTTATATGTAGATGACATATTGATTGCATGTAAAAGTAAGGTGGAGATAAATCGTTTGAAAAATCAGTTGAGTCGTGAGTTTGAAATCAAAAGATCTAGGAGAAGCACGAAAAATATTGGGGATGGAGATCAACAGAGATAGGGTGAAAAGTATAGTTCACCTTACTCAGAAGCAGTATCTGAAGAGAGTATTACAACGCTTCAACATAGACTCAAAGACGAAGCCTGTGAGTACTCCAATGGCCCCATATTTCAAGCTCAATGCATTATAATCTCCTAAAGATGATGAAGAGCGGGACTACATGAAGAATGTCCCATATGCAAGTATTGTTAGAAGCCTAATGTATGACATGGTGTGTACACGACCTGATATCTCCCAGGCCGTCAGCATAGTTAGTCGCTATATGCATAATCCTAGAAAGAAACACTGGCATGCAGCTAAATGGATTCTACGGTATATTCTAGGGACGGTAGATCGTGGTTTAAAGTTCGAGAAGAGTGAAAATAGTCTAGTAACTGGATATGTTGACTCAGACTATGCAGGTGATCTTGACAAACGCCGCTCGATTAACTGGATATGTGTTCACTATGGCTGGAGGACCAGTTAGTTGGCAATCAACTTTGCAGTCTACAATTGCACTATCATCCACTAAGGCTGAATACATGGCTGTAACAGAAGCCGTAAAAGAAGCCATTTGGTTACAGGGATTGGTAACTGACTTGGGTTTTAAGCAGCAAAAGGTTACCATTTACTATGACAGTCAAAGTGCAATTCATTTGGCCAAGAATCAAGTGTATCACTCTTGAACAAAATATATAGATGTCCGTTTCCACTTCGTACGTGAGATATTGGAAGAAGGGGACATTCTACTTCAGAAGATTGGCACTGAAAATAATTCAGCAGATATGTTGACAAAAGTCGTCACTGGAATCAAGTTCCAACACTGCTTGGACTTGATTAATATCTCACACTGCTGAGCACCTAAGGGTGCATTGGCGCCTTAGGGCGCATTTGATAACGGAAATATTTCATGGAAAACGAACATTTCAATAAAGAGGTGAAATCATTGCAAGGATGCAACATGTAGTATCCTAGTATGGCACACTTGGGTGGAGGGGGTGATTGTTGAGGACCACCCATGTGTGTTGATGTCTCCAGCTCATATTGAGGTCCACCCATGTGGTGATTTCCACCTTTGTGATGAGAACTACCATATGCATTGGAAAGTTTGAGCATCTCCAACTCATGTTACATGGAGGAAGAAGCTCAACCTCTCCTATAAATAGGAGAGGAATGCTGAAGCTAAAAAATACCCCCAACAAGAAGTGTTTTGAGTGTGTGAGATTGTAAGTGCCACTTGAGAGATAGAGAGGCATTGAGAGTTTTTGTAATCTTGTACAAACATTTTAAATAGTAAGTTTCTGCTCCAGTGGACGTAGGCAAATTGCCGAATCACTTCAATATTGTCTCTATCTATAGAGTGTTTGTTTTCTGGGCAGTATTAGGCACAACAGAAGCAGGGAACAGTTTTAGGGGAGGGAAGTTGGACCTTGATAACAGCTGCAAAAGTAGTCCTCTAGGTTCATTCTCAACTGTCAGTATGGTACACACTAATAACATGAGTTGCAAAAGAAAGTGGAAAAACTGAAATTTTATTGATTGTTGTTGTACACACTGATAGTGATTCATAACCTTAATATCTATGGTACTACAGATCAATCAAGCTCTTATAGGACTAATATTAAATCGAAAAGATAAGACTATTCCCAAGACTATTTGATACCATATTAGATAAAGTTGACATTCGACTTCTAGGACAGTGTAGAGCATAAAGTTGACATTCCACTTATTTTTGCCTTCCCATCATTCTCTTAATTGCAATGTTGCCAATTGCGTGTTCTTCTATCTTGATCAAAAAGGTTGAGGTCTCTAATAAGGCGGAATCATGTATCTAAGTGCTTGCTTCTTTCACGAGTGATTGGATTCTTTGCTAAATTAATAGGTGGAATATTACAAAGAAAAATGTTTGTAGAGTACCCACCAACTTGAACATTAAGGTGATTAAGCGTATTCTTTTATTTTATTTATATATTTGTGTAGCAGACCCATTGTTGGAAGCCATTTTACTTTTTAGCAAGAGAAGTATCCCGAAATACCAAAAGTTAGACATAGTGTCAACTTGGCTTATATTCAAACTATAATTTTTTGAGAAGTATCCCTAAGGTTGTATATGTCGAACATAGTGGATCCTACTACAATTTTTCTTAAGATCCTATTTTTTATTTTTATTTTATAAAAGTGGATCCTATACAATACTTTGTGATTCCAAATCATGTTATTATTATTATTCTCTAACTTTATATTTGCAAGGGATACTTTCCAAAAGTTGTGCAGAGTAACTTGCTGAGGGGCCAATTAGGTCTTGGTTGGGGGAGAACCTTCTGTCATAATAAGCCTGTTATTGCGTGGGTGAACATGTTTCATGTCAGGCAATGCCTGCCTTTCCTTTCTATTTTTTGCAAAAATGTGCTTAAATTTGACATACTTTAAAAAAAAAAAATGACATACACAATAAGGTTGTCTCACAAACGTTGCAAGATGAAGTTTGTTACAGGGTTTTGTTAATTTCAGAATTAAGTTCTAGTATCTTATAGATTTGATAATTTCATTTGTTTTGAGGAGTGGGATGCTTATATGCTCTCCCGACCACTTGCTGTTTTGTTTGGCTCTAAACCTGATAATGAGTCGTTCTCTTTTAACATTCAGGTTCTGTAGAAAAAATTAGTTCAGATTTCACATAAACTATGGTAGTCACCACAAAAATGGCAATGATCAAGCAAAATCCATCTTCAAATACTGTCAATCCAGAACTGAACATTGATATAGTACTGTGCATATGGATTAGAATAATCAGGTCATGCCTCTTCCCTTGTCTTTCACATGAAGTATATACCTTTTGTTCTTTATCTTTAGAAAAAAAGGTGCAATAGCTTTCACAAGGATTTTTGTTTTTGATAAGTTTCACAAGTTTTTCCGTAAAAATTTAATTTTCATTCCTGTTAGAAAAATACAGCGAAAAAAAATACCTCAAATTTAGCTTAAAAAATTGCTCCACAAGTTTTTCCATACTGATAAAACACCAGTGATTCCTCTTAGTGGTTAGTGCACTACGTAGTATAAAACTAGAGCGTCATTAAATAAATCCACAGCCTAAGAACAATTTTAAGAGAGAACAAAAAGAGAGAGAGGTTTTCTGATTTTTCAGATTAATCATAAAAACCAAACTGGTGGGGACTATTTATAGTCAACCCACATACGGCTGGCTTTAAAAACCAATCATTACACTGCAATTAAATTGCAGTTACAAAAAAAATGTAACAACTTATAACTTATGGCATTTAAGCCACACGTTACAAGCTATGTAACGTATGGCATTAAATGCCATACGTTACTGGCAAAGGGAGGGGGGCAGCCCACTTGGGCGCCCCTCTTGTTTACATCTCCCACTCGCACACAGTGGGCATGACCCCAGGTCTGCATCTCTCTTATGTTCTCAATCTTGTTTATACAAGTAAATAGGCCGTGCGACCACCAAGCACATCTACAGAAAGGTGGGAGTACATATACCTAATCTCTCCTAGAGAAGACTAGCATAGTAACATCCCTGAAGCGTATGGTCATGTCCTAGACTTATTCAATCGCATCAAGTCAAACATTTTCGAACCCTCTTGAGTTAATAAACTCAAAACAATGCTTTGACTTTTTCCAAATCTTTTCAATGTGTTCACAACCTTAGTCGCTACCAGTATATAGCATCATAGTTTGACGTCAGCAAACACTATCGAAGATACGATATCGAAAAAATCTTCCTTTTGCACTCATATCATTTAACTTTGGTCAAATCGCTTTCCTAGCAATGCCTCTTTAGACCGAATCAATCATGGCCATAGACAGCATGCCAAAGTAGCAGACATTATAACCTCCATCTTGTGACATAGTCAAAAGTAAAGGACACCAAAAAAATGAGACTCACACAGTGAGAAAGAGGGGAACCATTTACTCATTTACTCATATGGTCGAATAAGCACATGTAGTATGAATCACATGTTACGGTGGATTTCTCAAAAAGCATATGTCTATATCAACACCGTACAGATCTTAGTCTAGGCGCTCATTAAGCGTCTAACCCAAGTTTCTCTATTTGCATACCTCCAAGGCATCAAAGAGAATCTCGCATCTAGCTAACCTCAGGCTACATGGATGGTGGGTAATCCATTCACAGTCTTCTCAGAAGACCTCATCTTAGCTCTCACTAAGGCGACATATCATTGTGTCAACTAACTTATCCCTTTGGACAAGTACTTAGGGACACAATGTCTCATCTCTTCTCGCTACTAAAGCACTAGAGGCGATTGCTCGTGTGAGTGAACCAATCTAAGCCTGTTGCCATATCTTTTGTGTGTGTATTAGTAAAGGACAACACAATAAAGACAAGAACTGAATCATATTGTATTAATATCCCAAAGAAAATGTTACATCTCAATGTTATTTGAAATACAAATTACATTTACAATCTACGTAGTCCTAGATTCCTAACATGAGCCTCATATACATCTCATGCAATAAGCTTTGTTAAGAGATCAGCAACCATGCGACTCATAGAAAGATGTTTCAGAACCACTTTCTTTTGCGCTACCATATCTCTGATGTAGTGATATCTGATATCTATGTGTTTGGTTCTTCCATGATATTTTGAGTCCTTAGCATATGTGAGAGCTGCCATGCTATCACAGAATATCGTCACCGGATCTGAAGTATTCATGCCAATGTCTAAATGCTTGAGGAACCTCTTTAACCAAACAGCTTTTTGAACTGCTGCAAAATAAGCTATATATTCTGCCTCCATGGTAGATAAAGCCATGTAGGGTTGTTTCTTGCTGCTCCATGTAATGGCGCCATTGTTGAGAAGAAAGACATACCCAGTGGTTGATTTACGCTCATCTAGGTCATTGCCCCAATCGGCATCACTATAACCTCTTAACTGCAAATCTGAACCCTGATAGCACAGCATATAGTTCGCGATTCCCTTGAGATATCGCATAATCCTCTTGACTGCTTTCCAGTGAGCCAGTCCAGGGTTAGATTGAAATCTACTCACTAAGCCAACTACATAGCATATGTCAGGTCGAGTACACATCATTGCGTACATCAAACTATCCACAACATTAGTATAAGGGACACGGGCCATCTCTTCCTTTTCTCTTTGAGTCTTAGGACACAACTCTTTAGACAAATTCTTGCTTCTTGCAATAGGGGTGTCAATGGGCTTACATTCACTCATTAGGAAACGCTCAAAAACTTTATTTATGTAAGTCTGTTGAGACAAACACAAAAGTCTCTTAGAGCGATCTCTGTAGATTTTAACTCCTAGAATGTATTCTGCCTCACCCATATCCTTCATCTCAAAATTGAAGGACAACCACTCTTTTGTGGCAACTATCAACCATTTATCATTTTCAGCTAGTAGTATGTCGTCAACATATAATAACAACATAATGAAACTCTTCTTAGAGCTTTTGACATAGACACAATGATCCTCTGTGATCATCGTAAACCCATTCGAGAGAATGGCTCGATGGAATCTGAGATACCATTGTCTAGATGATTGTTTTAGGCCATATATAGATCGTTTGAGCTTGCACACTTTGCGCTCTTGACCTTTGACCACAAAACCCGTGGGTTGATCCATATAGATCTCCTCATCTAGTTCTCCATTGAGAAATGCTGTCTTAACGTCCATCTAGTAGAGTTCCAAATCCATTTTTGCTACTATAGCTAGAATTAGGCGAATTGAGGCAAACCTCACCACTGGTGAATATGTTTCCTCATAGTCTATACCCTCTTGTTGAGTATATCCTTTCGCCACTAAGCGAGCTTTGTACCTATCTATTGATCCATCCAACTTGCGTTTGATCTTAAGAACCCATTTGTTCCCAATAGGTTTATGCCCTGTCGGTAGATCAACCAGATCCCAGACCTGGTTGGTTTTCATAGACTCAATTTCATCATTAAGTGCTTTCATCCATTCATCTTTAGTAGAAGATGAGAGAGCCTCATGAATTGTCCTAGGCTCATCATCATCATGCGGAGCTATCATGAAAGCTTCTCCTTCAATCTCAAAACGACGACGAGGAATAATTTCATGTGTGTTTCTACGCGGCTGAGGTTGTTGTGATTGATTAACAAGTGGTGTGCTCCCACTCGGATTCAAGTTATTTTTAAATTTTGTAGGAGTTTGAAGAATTTCTTTCTCATTCTCTACTAAATTCTTTGGAGTACTTTCCTCTTGTTCTATAATCTCATGGAGTTCTAAACTCCTATCAACCTCACATCTACTTGGAAACTCATCTTCAATGAAATCCACATCTCGTGACTCAATCTCAGTCACACTTCCATCAGTTTGTTCACCTATTAACACATACCCTTTAGAGTATTTTGAGTACTTTATAAAGATACACTTCTTAGTTCTTCCCTCTAGGGCCTAACTTTCCATACTTATGAGAAAGATCGTGAACAAAACCCGTTGAACCCAATGACCCAAGTTACTCAAATTGGGTTTCTCGCCGGTCCATAGTTCATATGGGGTGGAAGTTACTGATTTGGAGGGAACTCGGTTAAGAATGTAGGCAGCAGTCAAAAGAGCATCCCCCCAAAAAGAAATTGGTAGGTTTGCTTGCGACATCATTGACCTAACCATCTCAAGCAGTGTTCGATTTCTCCTTTCCGTCACGCCATTTTGTTGTGGCGTAGTTGGCATCGTCAACTGTCTTTTGATTCCTTTTTCATCACAGAGCCTTTTAAATTGCTCAGAAAGATATTCTCGTCCTTGGTCAGTTCTCAGAGTTTTTAAACTCTTGTCTAACTGATTCTCAACCATTCTTAAATATCGCCTAAAACACTCCAATGCTTCAGACTTATGGGAGATTAAGTAGACATGACCATAACGTGAAAAATCGTCTATAAATGTGATGAAATAAACACCTCCGTGTCTCGCCCTTATAGTCATTGGACCACAGATGTCTGAATGGACTAATTGCAGTGGAAAAGATGCCCTATTGGCTTTTCCAAACGGTTTTCTCTTAGCTTTTTCCATTAGACAATGTTCACATGTGGGCAAGATGACCTTAGCGAGATTGCCCATCAGGCCTTCTTTAGCTAACCGAGTCATTCTATCTTGCCCTATATGGCCAAGCCTAGCATGCCATTTATATGAATCCAAATTATCAGATGCAGAAAGAAAAGCAATAGATTCATTCATATTTGAATAATCCAAATTCATTATCATAAAACCGTCTTGAAGAAAAGTATTGCCATAAAACACATGGCCCAAATAAAAGGAAACATGATTGTTTTCAAATTCAATCCGAAAACCAAGTATTAAAAGAGTAACTACAGAAAGTAAATTTCGTCAGATTTCGGGAGTGTATAACACATTGTGGAGGAAAAGAGTGCGGCCACCCCGCAAGTCCAGCTTGTAGGTACCAAGTCCTAGCACCTCCACGCTAGCTCCATTCCCCACCTTGATATCACGACTCCCAGCTAGAATCCGACGATATTCCACAAATCCGACTCTATCTCGCGCTATGTGCTCGGTCAATACTAAATCAACAGTCCACACAGGATAAGAGTGAGCAACCATCACATGGCTAGTTACAAAAACAATACGAGAAAAGTTAAAGTATACCTTCTTCGGCTCAGTGCAGTCACGAGTGAAGTGGCCTTTCTTTCCGCAATTGTAACACTCTAATTTTGACCTGTTCTTCCCACGCTTGCCCCTTTTGCTGCGCTGAGAAGTTTCTGACACCTTCTTAACTTGTCCAGCAGCTACCCCATTCTTGGACTTCCAACGCTTAGGCCTTGATGCCTTGCATGAACCAGAATTAGCCACATAAGTCGAATGATTGGGCTTAGCAGCCTCTAGGCGCTCAGCTTCCAATTCCAAGTGACGCGAGACATCATCAAAATTTTTGATATTCTCATTATGCGTCAAATTTTGGCTCATATTCTCCCAAGAACTTGGTAGTGATCTTATCACTGCCTGGACTTGTTGTTCATCAGTCAGGTCGTTTCCTGCCATCTTAAGTTTGCGGATCATGGTCGACATGGCCCTAAGATGCTGCTTCATCGTATGGTCAGAGCGCATCTTATAGAAGTCAAACCTCATGGTTAATCCACGTAACCTAGTGGCCGAAGTTCCACCAAACTTCAACTTCAAAGCCTCCCACATGCTTTGGCCAGTGTCATAGGTCTCGAACTCACACATTAGATCATTGTGCATGCTGCTTAACATTATTACGCGCGCGTACCGATTTTTCTTAGCCCATTCAGAATAGGCTAATTCATCTAATTTGTGTTGTTCTGAATCCCCTTCCTTGGGCTTAGTCAGGGAGTGAGACAAGGCCTCTACGACTTCTTGCTCATCTAAGACATACTGGATCTTGCGATGCCATATGTCATAGTTCTCCCCATCCAATTTCTCCCATTTGTTTAAATCGGCAACTACACTCTTGGATGCCATATTACTACAAAACGCAAAGAATGGATATTACACACACACCTAAGAAATCTGCCGCGTTCATCCAAGCTAGAAAAGAAATAATTTAGACATGTCGCAAGATCGAAAAATCGCTAAGTTTCAGAATCATCTCTTTTGCCACAATATCCAATTATTAAATTTCTAACCCAATTTCCGCGCAAATTTAAAAAAAATATGGGAGATTTAATCATAAATCTCAACCATACTCCCACTATCTAAAGTAGTCACCTAGTCCTAGTCACGCGTAGAGACAGATCCTACTAAAATCGCAATAACCTGTTGGGCCAGTCTACAAAGACAGCTACAACAACCATAGCAGCCTGTTGGGCCAGTCTACAAAGATGGTTTATATAAGATCATTACAGTCCATTTTTCTTATTCCATCAATGCATTTACAGTTCTTACTGGGGCTACCATGGTGTTGTCGCTATACAGTGCATTTACAGTTCTTACTGGGGTCACTGCAATTCTTTCAGCCTATCAATCTACACTGACAACACTAACTAAGACTACTTAGTGGGAATTTCCTATTTTATCACTAGAATAAATAAAGGCTAATGTCTAATCATACAAGTCTAACATTTATACATGATAAAATAATAACACATACACATGTTATATACATACATGTTATCACATTTAATCTATAAATTTAAACATAATATCACATGTAATTTATCAATAAAAAAAATGAATATCATTAAATATCCACATGTAATCATATTTAATCTAAAACATTAAATAAAATATCACATATTATAACAAGAAATATATCTAAGCATATATTAAAACATGCTATTTTTTTTTAATCATTATTAAAAAAAAGTATATAACAAAAAAAAACACACACTTAGACTGAAAGAGACACACGGTCCAGTGAAGGGCGTTGGCTTAATATGGCTGGTGGTCATGGGTTCGAAACCCACGGCCAGACTCATCCAGGCTTTTTTTTTTTTTTAATCAATTGGGGCTGGGACGTATAAAAACCCAGCCCAAAACCAGACTAAAAAAAAATGGGCCGCAAGGCCCAAGCCCGGCCCAGGAAATAGAAAAGTTTCAGCTCTCTTCTTCAACCTTCGGCTAGGGCATTGTTCACATGAACAGTGCTCGTACAACAACGGTTGAGAAAAATGGTGGCACAGTCACCGGAAAAAGCTGAAAATTGCTGCCTGTTGCCGGAAAAGAAGAACCGGCGCCGCCGCAACACCAACTAGTGCTCGCGGCACCAGCAGGTGCCCGCTGCACCTCCAAGAGCCCGCGGCACCTCACGATGGTGCGCGCTGCACCACGCGGTGGTGCGCGCAGCACAGGCGCAGTGCTGCACCACTCAAGTTTTTTTCGTACAAAAACAGTAAAAAAAATACATATTTCAAGCATATGCAAAAAAAAAAAAAAAAAACAACTGGAAGCAATTTAACCTTTCTCTGATACCAATGTTAGAAAAATACAGCGAAAAAAAAATACCTCAAGTTTAGCTTAAAAAATTGCTCCACAAGTTTTTTCAGACTGATAAAACACCAATGATTCCTCTTAGTAGTTAGTGCACTACGTAGTATAAAACTAGAGCGTCACTAAATAAATCCATAGCCTAAGAACAATTTTAAGAGAGAACAAAAAGAGAGAGAGGTTTTCTGGTTTTTCAGATTAATCACAAAAACCAAACTGGTGGGGACTATTTATAGTTAACCCACATACAGCTGGCTTTAAAAACCAGTCATTACACTGCAATTAAATTGTAGTTACAAAAAAAAATGTAACAACTTGTAACGTATGGCATTTAAGCCACACGTTACAAGCTATGTAACGTATGGCATTAAATGCCATACGTTACTGGCAAAAGGAGGGGGGCAGTCCACTTGGGCGCCCCTCCTGTTTACATCAGAGTATAGTTGTTTTTGTACTCCTGGAAGCAGTAAAAAAAACAACTATACTCTTGTCCAAAGGGATAAGTTAGTTGACACAAAGATATAGTTTTTTTTTATTTCATCTCGTGCAATAGGCTAATTTACACATAAAAATTATATAGTTTTATTTCTAAAAAACTATACATCTCGTGCAATAGGCTTTGTTAAGGGATCAGCAACCATGCGACTCGTAGAAAGATGTTTCAGAACCACTTCCTTTTGCGCTACCATATCTCTGATGTAGTGATATCTGATATCTATGTGTTTGGTTCTTCCATGATATTTTGAGTCCTTAGCATATGCGAGAGCTACCATGCTATCACAGAATATCGTCACCGGATCTAAAGTATCCGTGCCAATGTCTAAATGCTTGAGGAACCTCCTTAACCAAACAGCTTCTTGAACTGCTGCAGAACAAGCTATATATTCTGCCTCAATGGTAGATAGAGCTATGCAGGGTTGTTTATTGCTGCTCCATGTAATGGCGCCATTGTTGAGCAGAAAGACATACCCAGTGGTTGATTTGCGCTCATCTAGGTCACTGCCCCAATCGGCATTGAACAAATAGGAACTCAGCAATTGTTTTTGTAACTAGCCATGTGATGGTTGCTCACTCCTATCCTGTGTGGACTGTTGATTCAGGAGCGACCGAGCACATAGCGCGAGATAGAGTCCGATTTGTGGAATATCGCCGGATTCCATCTGGGAGTCGTGATATCAAGGTGGGGAATGGAGCTAGCGTGGAGGTGCTAGGACTTGGTACCTACAAGCTGGACTTGCGGGATGGCCGCACTCTTTTCTTCCACAATGTGTTATACGCTCCCGAAATCCGACGAAATTTACTTTCTGTAGTTACTCTTTTAAGACTTGGTTTTCGGATTGAATTTGAAAACAATCATGTTTTCTTTTATTTGGGCCATGTGTTTTATGGCAATGCTTTTCTTCAAGACGGTTTTATGATAATGAATTTAGATTATTCAAATATGAATGAATCTATTGCTTTTCTTTCTGCATTTGATAATTTGGATTCATATAAATGGCATACTAGGCTTGGCCATATAGGGCAAGATAGAATGACTCGATTAGTTAGAGAAAGCCTGATGGGCAATCTCGCTAAGGTCATCTTGCCCACACGTGAACATTGTCTAATGGGAAAAGCTAAGAGAAAACCGTTTGGAAAAGCCAATAGGGCATCTTTTCCACTGCAATTAGTCCATTCAGACATCTGTGGTTCAATGACTATAAGGGAGAGACACGGAGATGTTTATTTCATCACATTTATAGATGATTTTTCACGTTATGGTCATGTCTACTTAATCTCCCATAAGTCTGAAGCATTGGAGTGTTTTAGGCGATATTTAAGAATGGTTAAGAATCAGTTAGACAAGAGTTTAAAAACTCTGAGAACTGACCAAGGGCGTTGTAACGTATGGCATTTAAGCCACACGTTACAAGCTATGTAACATATGGCATTAAATGCCATACGTTACTGGCAAAGGGAGGGGGGCAGCCCACTTGGGCGCCCCTCCTGTTTACATCTCCCACTCGCACACAGTGGGCATGACCCCAGGTCTGCATCTCTCTTATGTTCTCAATCTTGTTTATACAAGTAAATAGGCCGTGCGACCACCAAGCACATCTACAGAAAGGTGGGAGTACATATACCTAATCTCTCCTATAGAAGACCAGCATAGTAACATCCCTGAAGCGTATGGTCATGTCCTAGACTTATTCAATCGCATCAAGTCAAACATTTTCGAACCCTCTTGAGTTAATAAACTCAAAACAATGCTTTGACTTTCTCCAAATCTTTTCAATGTGTTCACAACCTTAGTCGCTACCAGTATATAGCGTCATAGTTTGACGTCAGCAAACACTATCGAAGATACGATATCGAAAAAATCTTCCTTTGCACTCATATCTTTTCAATGCTGCACCACTCAAGTTTTTTTTTTCCGTACAAAAACAGTAAAAAAAAACTATACTCTTGTGTCCAAAGATATATAACAAATAAACGGAGGTGTTTATTTCATCACATTTTTAGAAAAATACAATGTAAATTAGGTTAGAAATTTAATAATTGGATATTGTGGCGTATCCCATATTTTATCCCGTTGAACCCCATGGCCGCAAGTTTCTAAAATACAAGATTTTTTTTTTTCTAACGTATCCCATATTGATTTTAGTGCAGTGGCTGTACTAAAATTTATGATTTTGTGTAACCAGAGAGTATGATTAAATCTAGATTAGTGCAAATCAATTGGAAATTACGGCATTAAATGTTAGAAAAATACAGCAAAAAAAAATCTAGGAGTATGGTTGAAAAATCACTAAGCTTCAGAATTATCTCTTGTACCACAATATCCAATTATTAAATTTTTAACCTAATTTTTATGCAAATTTAAAAAAAAAATATGAGAGATTTAACCAAAGTGCTGGCTGTACTAACACAGTTTCAGAAATGGTGCAGTGGTGCTTTTGCTCCGTAACCATTGTAGTTGGGTATGATCCTTTATATCTGGATGTTTAATTGTGTCATGATTAAACATGTGAATTTAGATTGGATTGAAAAATATTAATTATAAAATGGATAATACTGTAAATTTAGATGAGATGAGATATGATTAAATAAATAGAGATATGATTAACTTAAATAACTAAGGAGGGGTTTTTCTCTCACTGCTGTTCAATCATGTAAAAGAAATAAAAAATAAAAAATAAAAAATAAAAGAAGAAATCGGGGATCCAAATTTCTCGTCCATATTTTTGAATTGTCATGATGTGTTTTTGAGTAACAAACCTCATGATTCTTAACCAAACATGGCCTGATCTCTGCTTCTTACATTTATTAACCTTCATTCCTTCTTTTTCCATTAATTTCTTTGGTTCTAAGGAAGAAAAAATTGCTGAGGTGGGAGTGGAAGTAAAATTATAAAAAACTGAGAAACAAGGGATTATCTTCTCCCCTCCAGCCACAACTCATCATGTAATCCAACTTCCCTAATTCTTGCCTCCTCATGAATATTATAGCTAGGGGCAAAATAAAGCTTTGGTATTTGGAGAGGCGATCGATAAAATATGTAGTATGTGTGAGTATAAATAATGTGTATTTTTTTTGCATGTGACTATATATAAAAATAATAATCATATGTCATAAAATTATATGTAAAAAATACATGTCCATAAATCATCTTATAAAATAATTTTTTGTAAGATTTTTCTAGTTGGCTAGAGAGTTGAGACCATTACAAAAAGAAAAAAAAATGAAATATCAACTGAAAAATACCAAATAAGTAATAATATAAAATTGTAAGATTTTTTTTTGTATAATTTGTCTATTAAAGAAAATTCTAATTAATCTGCACTCTACAATACCCAATCAATAACCCAATCCAAATTTAAATTTGTTGATGATACAATATAAACAAAATCATACATATATATATATATAAAACGTGTCTTTTTATATATCTTATACAAAATTAATATTTTTTTTTATCAATAATCCATGCAATAGTTAAATGTATCTTAATTCAATGATAGAAACTGAATACTATTATATGTGAATCATATTAAAGAAGATTAACCAAATCTAACATCATTGCAAAACATGTAATAATTAGAGGGAACAAGAAAGATGAATAATTTTTTTTATGGATAACAGAAAATAGTACAATGGGTAATATGAGTATCTGGGGGTAATTTCAAGTATCCTGAATTTCTACTAGAGTAATTCGTATTTTGTGGGGACTAATTTTAGTGTGGGAGACTAAATTTAGTAAAAAAATTAATAAGTAGGAGAAAAATATATTAATCTATATATATATACTATATTAAATTTTTGAAAAAGTTTGGGGAGGCTGTAGCCCCCCATAAGACACACACAGTTCCGCCTCTGATTATGGCTGCTCAGTTCTTTCGTCCTAAGAAAACATGATATGGCTGAGGTTGGAAACTTGGAGTTGCATTGCTCTTTGCCTCCCTTAATTAATATGAGCGTTATTTGACAAAATGGCATCTCACGAGGTCATTCACTTGTTGCATGACTGAAAATTTTATTTTATACACACACACTGCATATGCTTTTTTAGGAATGCAAATGTTTCAACAATATGCCATGATTCATTGACATCAATATTGAATAGTTTTGAATGCTTTTTTTTTTTTTTTCTGGACATCTATTCAAATGTAGTTACTCTCTTCAATTTAGCAACATGTTTTTACTTTTACCTTCTTTCCTTTACTTTGCAATGATAACGTAAGTTGTTTCGTTAAGTAAATTATAGTAACCAAGACTAGGTGACGTGATAGTTTAACAAATTAAAGACATGGTTATTGTGGAGGAGGTTCAGCTATGATATAAGGGAGGCACTTTTGACTCTTCGTTCCCTCTCACAAGGGATGATTTCCTTTATGATATATTTAATAAAGGGGGCAATGCCTGCATTAATTGGTGAATTGTGGTAAAATGTTTTTTTTTTTTTGAGCCATCTCTCTCATTTTCCAGAGCAATGTCCACGAACAGGCCGGGCGGAACCACAACCCCCCAAATTTTTTCAAAAAAATTAATATAATATATATTTATATATAATTTTTTTACATATATTTAAAATTATCCCCTAAGTTATAAAAAAAAGCCCCCAAAATTAATTCAGGCCTTTAAACTTTTACTGAAATTATCTTCCCAATTTTAATATTCACCTAATCCCACTATAACAATTTTAAGAAAAATTGTCTTATAAAATAATTTATAAACATGAATTGTTTTACACAAGTTTATGATGTATAATTATTATTTTTTGTATAATTACGTGTGAAAAACACATATTACTTATTATTATATATATCACATATTTCATCAATCACCTTCCAAATACAAAATTCTAATTCTGCCTCTCTCACGAAGTTTCTCTTTCTTTTGGTGGTAGACCATCTCCTAAGGAGCCTCAACAAGCATTTTGCAACTTCTGGGGGGTTACTCTGTACCAAGACGGTAGAATTTAAAACGTTTTACATGAATAGCTGTCATCTCCATGAAATGATTCCTTCTTCGAAATTATCAACATTAATTGCATAAACATTATTATTGATGGGTATTTCTTTTTTAAGTGAAATGTATAATATGTAGAGATTCGGAATCCAAAGCTCACCACTAATCAATAAATGATCAAATGACCAGAGCATGTGCCAACTGACATATAAAATAATAAAAGACAAAGAAACAAAGGCATGCTTTCCTCCATCGACTGTGTTTGAAATATTGGTGAATTTAGGCCATGAAACTGTTTTTTCTGGACATCTATTCAAATGTTTTTACTTTTTCCTTCTTCCCTTTTCTTTGCTATGGTAAAGTAAGTTGTTTGATTAAATAAATTGTTGTAACTAAGACTAGGTGACATGTGCTAATTTAACAAATTAAGATGGTTATTGTGGAGAAGATTCATCTAAGTCAAGACACTTTTGGCTCTTTGTTCCCAGCTCCGGACTTTGTGGTCCACTCAGCACCACAAGGGATGATTTCCTCTATAGATATTTAAATGGTGAATGATGATTTCCCACCATTTCTCTCTCATTTTTCCAAAGCAATATCCATGAAGTTTCCCTTTAATTTGGTGGTAGACCATCTCCTCAGGAGTCGGGACAAGCATTTTGCAACTTCTCGCTGGCTAATCTGCATAAAGATAGGGTAGTATTTAAAACGTCTCAACAGCTATTACTGATGGGTCATTCCTTCAATGAAATGTTATGATATGCATATAAATTCACAATCCGAATTCAAAGTTCACACAAATCAATAACCAGAGCATGTGCCAACTGACAGAAAAAATAATAAAAGACCGAGAAACATGGCATACCGAAAGATGGTGCTACTGCTTTTCTCTAAATTGAAAATTTACATCACAACTGACTAAAACCTGACAATTTGTACACATAGTTCACATATTGTCCATATGAATAATAGAAAGAGAAAATAATATTTATAGTAGTAGAGTGCAAAAACCGCACAATTTTTTTAAAAGATAGAGATAAATACGTGATCATCTAAATTTATTAATGGTAATCCTATCTTTTTTAAAAAGAATTACAAAATAATTATGCATTTCACGACTAAATCTGATATTATGGAGTATGAATTACCTAATATTGACAGGAATGATTTCCTTCATGAGATATTTAGTAAGGGTGCCATGCACGGATTAAATGATGATTAATGGTGGTATAATGTATTTTCTGGATTGCCATCTCTCTCATCAGGAGTCAGGACAAGCATTTTGCAACTTCTGGCTGACTACTCTGCATCAACACATGGTAGAATTTAAAAAAACGTTTTACATGAACAACTCTAATCTCCAAGGAATTATTATTCTTTCTTCGAAATTACCAATATTGCATAAACAATATTAATTGATGGGTCTTTCCTCGATCAATGAAATGCTATGATATGCATATGTTCAGTCCACAATCAAGTGCATAAAATTAAAATTAATTGACTAAAATCAAGTGCAGTGGTTTGGAACTCAGCATCCAACTTGCGTCGCAAGGCTTTGGTAGCAATCTCATCAATCCAATCTCTCACAAAAGGCTTCGTAAGTTGCTGTTCCTCTGCATCTTCGAGCACAGCATTCACGGACAGCACCGCTGTCTTCAATTTCCTCAGGAGTCCCCGCGGTTAACTTTCTTCCCTGCATAAAGTCAACAACTTCGGGAGATACCATTTTATTGAAGACCGCTCCAAGGATGGCAGAGAGAAATGTCACTCCTACCTCGGCCATGTTTTTCTTCTTCGAAATGAAAGAAATCAAGGGAAATGAAGGAAGGTTTTTTTAGCAAAGAGAAAAGCAAGATCAGGTTGCAAGCTATATGTTGCTTTTTATATACGTCGAAGACTAAAAGAGATCATCTTACTATAATAAAATTAAATGGGAAAAATGGCTCACACAGTTTGATTAATTAGGTAGGCTCGAGAAAATTCTCTGTTCAGTGCTTCCTTCCATTTATCTATTCTAAGTTACTTTTTGTTAAAAAAAAATTGCATGGAAAAATCAAACATGATTTAAAGAAATTTTGTTTACTTGACAAATTGGAGAAAAGCATGCCTTGTTTGCGTGTCTCGTTTTGTTCTACTCTCCTCTCATCGTTTAATTTTGTTTCTTTGTGTTTTATTAGTTTTGCTGTCAGTTGGCACAGGCTCTGGTTATTGATTAGTGCGAACTTTGAATTCTGATTGTGGACTGAACATATGCATATCATAAAAAGTAATGAATAGTAATAAAAAATAAGTAAAAAATAATAATAAAATATTAAATAATAATAAAATAATAATAAATAATAAAAAAAGTAAATAAAAAAAAATAATAATAATAAATGTTTGAGAAGATTTGAGAATTCCTATTTTCCAAACCTAAATACAAGTAGAGTACCTATTTTTGACCGAGCTTTCATTAAGAGATTATGTTGAAATCCTGCAACTATGCTTGGGTCACGGAGAAATTGAAGCTTGAAAATGTGTTGAAATTAGCAATCAGTAAGTTGACAGACAAGTAGTTGGGTGCTCCATCGCATTCCGTTTCAGATGTTAAGAGTAAAGCTTGGCCAATGATGAAAAATAAAAAAGATCTAAACATGAACTTTGCGCTATTTGGCATATCCTTTTCAGTTTTCACCATTTCTGAAAATAATTTAGCTAGTCTTTTCTGTTGTTTTACTTTCCTTTCTTCTATATTTGGGCTTCAAATTGTGAAAATAATTAAGCAAGTCTTCATTTTTTCCAAGGGAGTATGAAGTCTTACGCTGGTAGTTGATCCATATAACTTTAGGAATAGTCCTTGATGTTGATTGTACATTTTCACTCTGTAATACATTCAAAAGAGAAAAATGTCATCATAAAACTTGAGATGGAAATTGCTTTGGAAATCCAGGTATGGGCGAAAGTGGGGGATTTTGCGAGACCATGAGTGAAAATTTATTTTTGCGTTCTCAAAATTCTTCGGGCCATTTTTGCATTGACATTGAATGTGATTCTTAAATTGTGGTTTCTTGGTTGGTAGGTAAATATTGTACAGTTTGTTATCTATAAGATTTTTAGGATCAAATTGTTAACTCTTTTGGAGGGTTTTAATTTTTCTAGTAACCGTTTGTGTAGAGAAGGAAATAAGGTAGAGATGAGTTAGCTAGAGGTGGTGATATGGGAGAGGAATGTTTCATTTCAGATGTTGCCCGGTTATCTCAATCTGTGAGGGGGCTGTATAGGTTGGATAGGATGGGGACATTTTATGTTGGGTAGGATTGGGATTGTTAGTATGGTTGGATTTTTTTTGGCTGGTTTTTGATAAGCTGGTTGTGTTTGTATACGGTTTTCTCTATCACAAGTGAGGTTATTAATTCCCGCCATAAATAATGAAAGAAAGTATTTAAAAAGATGTCAGTTTTATTTATTTATTTATTTATTCAAAGGTCGTCTTTACTGTGAAGTTGATTGGATGCACATTATTTTCATTAGTGTGAAGTGAAGCCCACCTCTTATGACCGACCACCTGGATGAGTTGTCCCGAAAGGAATCCAGATCGAGTTAGTAGTTTACTATTAATTAACCATTTTTTTTTTTTTATTTATGCGTTTATCAGCTACAGCTCATCATGTATTCCAATTTCCCCAATTCTTGTGCCAACTGACTGACTAAATAATAAAAGACGGTGTTTGAAATATTGGCCGCGTTCACTCATCGACAGCAGGTTATTTACTAAAATTCAAAGTAAAAATTGAAATAAAGTAAACTAAAACAAAGAGTGGAGAGTAGAATAAAACGAGACACTCAAACAAGGCATGCCTTCCTCAAATTTGTCTAGTATACAAACTGCAAATGCTACGGAGGATTTTGGTGGATATCGTCTCTCTCTCATTTTCAAAGGCAATGTCCACGAAGTTTCGTTTCTTATTGTGGTAGACCATCCCATGATCAACTATATTAAGATAATTGCAACCTCACGCTGGCTGGTTACTCTGCATCAAGACAGGGTACGTAGTATTTAAAACGTCTACATGAACTGCTCTCATCTCCAATAAATGATTCTTTCTTCAAGATTATCAACATTGCATTAACAAATATTAATTGATGGGGCTTTCCTCAAGGGAAATGTATGATATGCAGAGATTCAGAATTCAAACCTCTCCACCAATAAAAAATGATCAAATGACCAAACCATGTGCACCAACGTCTGACAGATAAAATAATAAAAGACCCAGAAACATAGCATGCCGAACGAGAGTGTTTGAAACAACGAGACAAGCAAATATTTAAACAAAAGTTAAAGTTGGACACTGAGACCCCGCTTGGATTTGGAGATGAGATGAGTTGAGATGAGTTTGGTTTATTTTTTAATATTATTATTATTTTAAGATTTGAAAAAGATGTGTTGAAATTTAAAAAATGTGTATTGAAATTTAAAAAAGATATATAAAAATTTGTGTTTTATATAAAAAATTATAAAAATATAATGATAAAATGGAAGTGAGTTGAGATGAGCTCAACCCACTTCCCAATCCAAGCAGCCCCTGAGTTGACAGAGCACCAAACAGAGGATTTTCTCGAGGCTACCTAATTAATTAATTATATCGCATGAGCCATCTCTTTTCATCTTTGACCTATTCAAAAAGCAACATATAGCTTGCAATCTGTTCTTGCTTTGCTCTTTGCTAAAAAAACCCTTCCTTCAGTATTTCCCTTGATTTCTTTCATTCCGAAGAAGAAAAACATGGCTGAGGTTGGAATTGCATTTCTCTTTGCCTTCCTTGGAGTCGTATTTGATAAAATGGCTTCTCCAGGGGTTGTTGATTTCATTTCCAGACAAAAATCAACTGAAAAACTCTTAGAGAAGATGAAGATATCATTGCTGTCAATGAATAAGGTGCTGGAAGATGCGGAAGAAAAGGAAGTTACGGATCCTAATGTGAAAATGTGGAATGATGAGCTAAAAGATGTTGCCTATACTGCAGAAGACATATTGGATGAGATTGCTACTAAAGCCCTCCAACGCCAGTTGCGTGAGGAATACAAAGCAGCCATTGTAGGAAAGGTACGAAACTTCATCTCTGGTACTTCCCTTGATCCTTTTATCCACTGCATAGAGCCAAAGATTAAAGAGGTACTTGATAGACTAGAACATCTAGCAAAACAAAAGGATTTTATGGGTTTACAAGCTGTAGGAGTTGGAGGAAACCAATATCCTGAAAGGTTGACCACTTCTTCTGTTAGAGAGTCCGACACTTTTGGTAGGGATGAAGACAATAAAAAAGTAATTGACTTATTGATCCCGTTTGATGCCATGGACAATAAAATGTGCATGATTGCCATCGTTGGCATGGGGGGAATCGGCAAGACTACCCTTGCTCAACTGGTATACAACGAAAGTAGGGTGAAACAACATTTTGACCTTAAAATATGGTTTTGTGTTTCAGAAGAATTTGTTCTGTCCAAGTTAGAGAAATCTATTATAGAGGCAGCAACTTCGTTACCTTGTCCTAACTTTGAGAATCCAGAGCAGCTTCAAGTTACAATAAAGAAGAATTTGAACGACAAGAAATTTCTCCTTGTTTTGGATGATGTTTGGACTGAGAAACCCATTCATCATGAGTTACTAAGCCAACTCTTGCACCATGGGACTCAAGGAAGTAAGATCCTTATCACCACAAGGAATGAAAGTGTTGCATCGGCCATGCACGCTATTCCACATCATCTAGAGCTATTACCAAAAGATGATTGCTGGTCCCTTTTTGAAAAACATGCATTTCGTGATGGTGGCTCCAACGTAGATCCAGCGATAAAAGATATAGGTATACAAATTGTGGTAAAGTGCAAAGGTCTACCTTTAGCAATCAAAGCCATTGGCGATCTGTTGCAGTCTAAATCAAATATCGAGAGATGGACGAATATATTGAAGAGCAATTTATGGGATCTTCCCATGGAGGGGACAAACATTCTTCCGGCTTTGAGGTTAAGTTATAAGTATCTCCCCTCATATTTAAAAAGATGCTTTGCTTATTGTTCAATATTCCCAAAAGATTATATTTTTGAGAAAGATCAATTAGTTTTATTATGGATGGCGGAAGGTTTCTTACAACAATCCGAAATAGAAACTATGAAAGAAGTTGGCAATCGTTACTTCGATGCTCTTGTATCAAGATCATTATTTCAACAATCCAAAATAGAAACTGTGGAAGAAGAAGAATATGGCACGTGTGTAAGTAATTCAGGTTTTGTAATGCATGATCTTGTCAACGACTTGGCAAATTTCGTGACAGGGCAATTTGGCTTTACGCGGTTGGAGGGTGATAGATCAAAAGAAGTTGGAAAGATAACTCGTTATGTATCGTATTTCGATGGAAGTTTGGAAAACATTAAGAAGATTAAAGAAGATCTTTACAAGGCCAAGCAATTGCGCACTTTCCTAGCATTAAAGTTGTCAGGTTGTAGGTACGGGTGTGAAATCAGAATGCTTGGGGCAACATTCGTAAGAACTCTCTCTCTCAAAATGCTTGGGGCAACATACTTAAGAACTCTCTCTCTAGCTGGCTACAATCGTCAGATGCATAGTAATAAGTTGCTAGAATCAATTAGCAAGGCGAAACACTTACGTTATGTGGACCTCTCATCCTCATATATTGAAAGATTGCCCAATTCCATATGTACCTTGTGCAATTTACAAACTTTGAAGTTATCATATTGTCGGAGATTGGATAGATTACCAAGGGATATGTGGAAACTCATAAATTTACGTCATCTTAAAATTGATGGAATTTGGAATTTAAAGGAGATGCCGATGAAAATGGGTAATTTAAATTGTCTCCAAACGTTGTCTAGATTCATCGTCGGCAAACATGACAGGGCGTCTAGAATTGGAGAATTGGGAAAACTAAAAAATCTTCACGGAGAGCTTTTAATTGAGGAGCTACAAAATGTTAGATCAGCCAAAGATGCTTCCAATGCAAGCTTGAAAGATAAGGGTTACCTCGAGAAGTTGGTGTTACAATGGAATTCTCGAGAAGAAGTACTTGGCATTTCAGAAAGTCAACGAGGTGTACTTGAAAATCTGCAGCCCCATGAAAAATTGAAAAGTCTCTCCATCACGTACTACGGCGGAAATGGTTTTCCAGTTTGGATAGAACTCGGGCTTCCTTCATTGTCTGAGTTGGATTTAATTGATTGCAAATATTGTAGTGCCTTACCACCCCTTGGGCACCTACCTTTTCTTAAGAAACTCTGGATTAGAGGGTTGGATGGAGTTGTTAATTTGGGTCCAGAATTTTATGGAAATAATAGTAATTCTTCAATAAAGCCATTTGGATGTTTGAAATTTCTGAGGTTGGAGAATATGCCAAATTGGGACAATTGGTTTCATTTGGGTGCAGAAAATGAAGTTGAAGCTTTCTGTCAACTTGAAGAGTTGTATATTCAGAAGTGCCCCAAGCTGAGAGGAAGGTTGCCTGTACATCTTCCTTCGTTAGCCAAACTTATGATTAGAGATTGTCAACATCTCGAGGGTCCGCTCTCCATAGACTCTTTTCCAGTTCTTACCTGTATGGCAATCAAACGGTTTGATACTTTGGAATCGCTTGCACTTCCAGAACAACAGAAAAATGATGGAGTAATGGACTTCAGTTATTGTCTTCAAGAGCTACGAATCAGTGATTGTAAGAAGTTGGAGCTCCCCATGCACCGCCAATATTCATCCCTTGAAGTATTGCTGTTGACAGATTGCTGTGATTCCCTTACGTCTATTTCATTAGACCTATTCCCAAATTTGAAGCGTATTCAAATCGATGGGTGCAACAATTTGAATTCTCTAAGACAACATGGTGATCATTTAGTGATATCAAGAATAGAAATCTGGAAATGTCCAAAGTTTGTAGATTTTCCGAAAGGAGGATTGCGTGCCCCTAACCTTGCAAGCTTTCAACTTGACAGCTGTGAAAGGTTGAGGTCAATGCCCCGTGAGATGCAACTATTCCTTCCATCTCTCTGTTATTTAATGTTAACAAATTGTCCAGAAGTTGAGTCGTTTCCTGAAGGGGGACTGCCTTCCAATCTGAGGCATATTGTGATCGAGAACTGTAAGAAACTCATCGAAAACCGGAAGGGATGGGGTTTGCAAACACTCCCCTCTCTTGAATGGTTGGATATCAGAGGCCATACTGAATCAGAAGATAATGTGGAATCCTTTCCTGGAGAGTTGTTGCTGCCTACTGTTGAAAAGGCAACCAAAGTGTGAAACCATTTGCAGCATTTGCAGTCATCCTTGGCTGCACCGTCCACCCTCCTTCAACAATGGCTGCACCACCTATCCCAATGTTCAAGTTTGGCTGCACCTACTACACCAACCATTGGCAATCCTCTCCTATAAAAGGAGAGCTCTGATATTCGAAATAAAGAGTGCAGAAGAGCAGTGGAGAGCAGAGTAGTGGAGAGAAGAGGAAGTGTGTGCATTTGAGAGATACGTGAGAAATTTTTGAGTGATTTGTAAATCTCAAAAATTATAGTAAATTTGGCACCTGTGGATGTAGGCAAATTGCTGAACCACGTTAAAATCGTCTTGTGTGATTTTGGACAGGTTTGAAAGCTCAACAATTGGTATCAGAGCCTTGGTTCGTGCTGTCCAGAAATCAAGTTGGTCAAAATTGATTTTTGACAACTCCAGGCTGTTCCTTGTGTCGAGACGAATCCGTAGGCGCAAACGGAATCGAAAACGGACGTCGGAGAAGCCCGTACGCGCCGGTAGAAGTCCGAGCGTGTACCCACGCGCCCCACTCGCAGCTGGAGGTTGAAGACGACTGGAAAACACGCTCCACGCGCCTCCACGCGCGTTCCGAGGAAGAAGACGCGTGCAACGCACTCTCCCACGCGCCTCCCACGCGCAGCACGCGCCCCCACGCGCTACAGGAGTGTTCTGCACGTGGTTGCCACGCTCTCACGCGCCGCCACGCGCCTCACGCAGCTCCCGCGCGTGAATACCACGCGCATCCACGCGCCTCACGCGCTCCGAGCCCTTCTGGCGCGTGACGCCCACGCGCCTCTGACCTCTTCAGCGCGTGTATCACACGCGCCTGACAGATCTGACCGTCCGATTTTGTGATCTGTTTTTGGGCTTGATCTTAGCCATTTGGAGTCCGATTTCGACGATCAAATAGTGCTTTCCAACTATTTGGATCATTCCGGACTCATCCGTACGGTTAGAATTTCGAAATTTGTCTTCTAAAATTTCTTAATTAATATGGAAGGTGTTGGGGAAGCTAGGAACTCTGGAAATGCCAGCAGTTCAGTGCGTAGGTCCACAGTTTCAAATGCCAAGTTTGAAGTTGAGAAGTTTGATGGAACTTCTAACTTTGGTATGTGGCAATGTGAAGTGATGGACGTTTTGATCCAACAAGAGTTGGATATGGCGTTGGAAGCGAAACCCAACGATATGTCAGAAAAGGATTGGAGGAAGCTTAACACCCAAGCTTGTAGTACAATTCGTTTGTGCCTTACCAAAGATCAGAAGTATTTTGTCATGAGAGAGACAAATGCAAAGGAACTTTGGCAGAAATTGGAGGATAAGTTCATGAAGAAAAGCATTGAGAGCCGTTTGCATCTGAAGAAAAAGCTATTCAGATTCCAATTTCGTGAAGGTATTAGTATGTCTGAACATTTGAATAGTTACAATCAGATTCTTGCTGATCTACTAAACTTGGATGTTGAAATCCAAGATGAAGATAAGGCTTTACTTTTGTTAAATTCCTTACCCGATACATATGATCATTTAGTTACAACATTATTGTATGGGAAGGAGAAAATTAGTTTTAACGATGTATCTAGTTCTCTGATTAGCAATGAGTACCGGAAAAAGGATAAGCAGGTACAGCAAGATACATCAAGTGAAGCACTGACAGCAAGAGGGAGATCGCGGTCAAGGTATCCCGGAAAGAAGAAAGGTTTTCAATCGAAAACTCGGGCCACATCACGTGGTTCATCAGTCGGCAGAAAACTCGCCAAAGATGAGTGTTCCTATTGTCACGACAAAGGACACTGGAAGAAGGATTGTCCCAAATTGAAGGGACAACAGAAGAATCAATCCACCACAGCAAATGTCGCGGACAGAGATGAAGATCTAGACATTGCCTTGACAGGTTCATCATTGATTTGTCATCCTGATGAATGGATTATGGATTCCGGATGTACCTATCATATGTGTCCCAATCGGGACTGGTTTACTGACTTCACAGAGATTGAAGGTGGAGCAGTACTTATGGGCAACGACAGTGCCTGTAAGACTCGGGGGATAGGGAGCATTCGGTTGAAGCTGCACGATGGAACTGTCAGGATTTTGACCGAAGTTCGGTTCGTTCCGGACTTGCGGAAAAATCTTATCTCATTAGGATCTCTGGATTCAAAAGGATTCAGAATCACTATTGAAGACGGAACTCTCAAAGTGATAATGGGAGTTCAGGTGGCTATGAAGGGTTTGAGGCGAGGAAACCTGTACTTTTTGCAAGGAAGTACTATTGTTGGAAGAGCTTCTACAGGTTGTGAGAAGCTAGATGAGACTGATGCTGACACCACCAGACTTTGGCATATGCGAATGGGACACGCTGGAGAAAAAGCTTTGCAAACACTCGTAAAACAAGGCTTACTCAAAGGTGCCAAGACTGGTAAATTGTCTTTTTGTGAGCACTGTGTATTAGGGAAGCAAACGCGGATCAAGTTCGGAACCGCTGTTCACAATACACAAGGAATACTTGACTATGTACACTCCGATGTTTGGGGACCTACCAAAATTGCATCTTTGGGAGGTAAGCATTGGTTTGTAACTTTTGTAGATGATTATTCTCGTCGTGTGTGGGTGTATACGATGAAGAATAAAAATGAAGTGCTGAACATCTTTCTTGCTTGGAAGAAGATGATTGAGACTCAGACCGGCAGAAAAATTAAGCGGCTCAGATCAGATAATGGAGGGGAGTATACTCTAGACCCTTTCATGGAAGTATGTCGGAGAGAGGGAATAGTCAGACACTTTACGGTACGAGGAACACCGCAGCAAAACGGTGTGGCAGAACGGATGAATCGTACTTTGCTAGAGAAAGTACGATGTATGTTACTGAATGCTGGATTCAGTAAACAATTTTGGGCTGAAGCTGTGACATATGCATGCCACCTCGTCAACAGACTACCCGCAGCTGCCAATGGCGGGAAAACACCCATTGAAATGTGGAAAGGTACACATGCTACTGATTATGACTCTTTACACATTTTTGGATGTCCTGCTTACTATCATGCAAAGGAAAGTAAGCTTGACCCTAGAGCCAAGAAAGCAAAATTTTTGGACTTTAGTTCTGGTGTAAAAGGGTATAGACTCTGGTGCATAGAGTCTAAGAAGGTAATTATCAGTAGAGATGTTACTTTCAATGAATCTGAGATGCTTAAGTCACATAAGCATAAAGATTCCAGTGAAGGCAGCTATGATGGCGAAACACCCGGTGATTCGCAGAAGGTGGAGTTTATTACTCCAAATGATTCAAGAGTAGACAGACAAGAGGAGGATGATAGTCCAATCACAGCACCTCCAAGTCAAATTGAATCAATAGCAACCAGTAGATCGAGACGAGAGAAACGTGTGCCAACACGTTATGCAGACTACGTGACATATGCACTACCAGTTGAAGGGGGTGAGATCCCCACCACTTACAGAGATGCCATACAATCCAGTGAAAAGGATGAATGGATAAAGGCGATGACAGAGGAGATGCAGTCTCTTCATAAGAACCAGACTTGGGAACTTGTGCCACTGCCGCAAGGAAAGAAGTCAATTGGCTGTAAGTGGATCTTTAATCAGAAAGATGATCAAGTTGCTAAAAATAGAATTCGATACAAAGCTAGATTGGTAGCCAAGGGCTACGCTCAGACAGAGGGAATTGACTACAGTGAAGTATTCTCTCCTGTTGTGAAGCATTCATCCATTCGGATATTGCTAGCTTTGGTTGCACAATATGATCTTGAATTAGCACAACTTGATGTGAAGACAGCTTTCTTACATGGTGATCTGGAAGAGGAGATTTATCTGTCTCAACCAGAAGGGTTTAAAGAGACTGGTAAAGAAAAATTGGTTTGCAGACTGAAGAAATCTCTCTATGGACTGAAGCAGTCACCTCGACAATGGTATAAACGGTTTGACCGTTTTATGATGGATCTGAAATACACTCGTTGCCAATACGATCATTGTGTGTATTTCAGAAAACTTGCAGATGGATCTTTCATTTATTTGCTTTTATATGTAGATGATATGTTGATTGCATGTAAAAGCAAGGTGGAGATAGATCGTAAGCAGTATCTGAAGAAAGTATTGCAACGCTTCAATATGGACTCAAAGTTGAAGCCTGTGAGTACTCCAATGGCCCCATATTTTAAGCTCAGTGCATTGCAGTCTCCTAAAGATGATGAAGAGCGGGACTACATGAAGAATGTCCCGTATGCAAGTGTTGTTGGTAGCCTAATGTATGCCATGGTGTGTACACGACCTGATATCTCCCAGGCCGTCAGTTTGGTTAGTCGTTATATGCATAATCCTGGAAAGAAACACTGGCATGCGGCTAAATGGATTCTACGGTATATTCTAGGGACCGTAGATCTTGGTTTGAAGTTCGAGAAGAGTGAAGATAGTCTAGTAACTGGATACGTTGACTCAGACTATGCAGGTGATCTTGACAAACGACGATCGACAACTGGATACGTGTTCACTATGTCTGGAGCACCAGTTAGCTGGCGATCAAATTTGCAGTCTACGATTGCACTATCATCCACAGAGGCTGAGTATATGGCTGTAACAGAAGCCGTAAAAGAAGCCATTTGGTTACAGGGACTGGTAACAGATTTGGGTTTTGAGCAGCAAGAGGTTACCATTTACTGTGACAGTCAGAGTGCAATTCATTTGGCCAAAAATCAAGTGTATCACTCTCGAACAAAACATATCGATGTCCGTTTTCACTTTGTACGTGAAATATTAGAAGAAGAGGACATATTACTTCAGAAGATTGGCACTGAAGATAATCCGGCAGATATGTTGACGAAAGTCGTCACAAGGATCAAGTTCCAACACTGCTTGGAATTGATCAATATTGTAAGTTGCTGAGCACCTTCGGGTGCATTGGCACTTTTGGGTGCATTTGGCGTCTTATGGCGCATTTGTTAGTAGAAGACACTCACGTCAAAGAAGGAGGTGCATTCATTTGAAGAATGAATCAGTTTGGAAGCAGCCTAGTATAGCACACTTCGGTGGAGGGGGTGATTGTTGAAAAGGCAACCAAAGTGTGAAACCATTTGCAGCATTTGCAGTCATCCTTGGCTGCACCGTCCACCCTCCTTCAACAATGGCTGCACCACCTATCCCAATGTTCAAGTTTGGCTGCACCTACTACACCAACCATTGGCAATCCTCTCCTATAAAAGGAGAGCTCTGATATTCGAAATAAAGAGTGCAGAAGAGCAGTGGAGAGCAGAGTAGTGGAGAGAAGAGGAAGTGTGTGCATTTGAGAGATACGTGAGAAATTTTTGAGTGATTTGTAAATCTCAGAAATTATAGTAAATTTGGCACCTGTGGATGTAGGCAAATTGCTGAACCACGTTAAAATCGTCTTGTGTGATTTTGGACAGGTTTGAAAGCTCAACACCTACCACCCTTACCCATCTTAAGATCTATTCATTTAGAGAATTGAAATCATTGGAAAAGGAGGGGTTTCAACACCTCACCTCCCTTGTACCATTGGAGATCATCGACTGTCCAAAGCTCAGGTACATGCCAGAAAAGGGCTTCCCTGCCTCGCTTCGTCTTTTATGGATGGCATCCATATGTCCTGTGTTGGAGGAAGAGTTGAAAAGTAAAGAAGGACAAGAATGGCTCAAGGTGGCTCGCGTCCCTAATATGGCTATTGTTCGCTACCTTAACAAATATAACAGACAGGTTGTTGAAGATGTGGTACGCATTCAAGGAGATGATAGATGGCCAGGTGAGAGCCCCGAGCTCAACGCTTTTTGAAGTTATAAAATCAAATTTTCTTAAAACATTAATAAAAGTAAAAAGTAAATGAAATATGATTTGGCATTAATATAATGTGAAGTTGATGTGAGAATTGAGAATTGTTTTGCGGATCATGATTTAACTGTACGTTAACTCTTTCTTTTGTGTCCATATATAATCAATGCCTTTTTTTTATTGCCGGTCGAATTTCCGTTTGTAAAACAATGGAAAACTTACTTCAAAAACTGCTGCTTTCAAGGGGTTTGTTAAATTAATTCTCTTTCTTTGTTTTGTAACTGTCACATTGTTTTCATTGACAGCTTCTGAAAGTCCATATGCTCTGCAATATTATGACTAGTAGATCGATCTCCTGCGGATCATTGACAGATTTCAGAATGTGGAGGATCACTATTGAAAAATTCTGGGTACAGCTTTTCTTTCATGTTTACTTGATTCATGCTAATGAACTACTTCTAGGGCAGGTTTGGCAAGCGAAAGTTCTTCAACTTTTTTCAATATTTTTTACTATTATTCATTACTTTATTATTACTTTATTATTTTTATTTTTATTCATTATTTTTTATTACTATTAATTACTTTTTATCTACTTTTTATTACTATTCACAAACACTCTTAACATCCAAACATAACCTTATTTTTTCAAAACAAATGCAATATTGGACTTTTTTTCATCTTCGAAAAATCGTTACACTCATTTGGTTGCTTTTTTGTTTTTTGCAATCTAGTGATCATATTGATATTGGACTCCGTTTTTTTTTTTTTTTAATTCTTGAAAATATAGAACTAATATTATCTGATGTTATCACGGAGTCCTTAAATATTAATATTTGTGTACATTGTCAAAAGTTCTAGCTCATAACTTTCGCTAAAACATTTAATTTGTATCTGACTAAAACATTTAATATTTGTATCTGACTAACTGGGATATTGCCTTAACATTCGCAACTTCTGGCTTGCTACACCAAATGGAATGATCAAAACAAGGTACTAAAATGTGAGATTGGAAACGGAGTTTATTGATACGGATATTAGACGCTGCTGATTTATTGTTTCTTAAATTTTTTAGGAATATAGAAATCATGTTATCTGATGTTATCGCAAGTCTATATATAAATGTCAATATTTGTGTTGCCAAAACTTTCACTAAAACTTTTAATTTGTACTACCATTTTTCTTTAAATCGCGCCATAAACAATTTATAAAACCTGACAAATTGTACTCTCAGTACGTAACATATTGCCCATATGATCAATACGTTTATCACGTAATATTTGATGTTACTACTTAATGAATATTGGAATATTAAACTGAGTCATGTGATTTAACAAATTGAATTTTTTTAATGCAAAATTTCATTTTAAATATTAGTGAATGATCAGGTAAATCTTGATTTTTAAATGCTATATATATGTGTGTATGCATGTATGTATGTTGTGGAAGCATGATTAGAAATTGCGGAGATAAGTTTGTTTATGATTTTTTCTTGCATGCCATCTAATTTATGGAATAAACATTTTTACTGAAATTTCTGATTTGAAATATGTTTATTATTATTATGCTATCAGCTGCAAACTTTAGAATTAATAGTGGAGATAGATTTTTTACTTGCCATGAACGGGTTTAACAAAAAACAAGAACTTTATAATTGGAAGTATTTTGAAATGCATGTGCACCAACATATAGTCCGCATCAAGGTTTTTAATTTCGTACTGGTACCGGCCCCACCGGTCGGAATGTGCCGTACTGGTTATCATCCGGTACAAAAAAAGAGTGTTTCGTTTCGGACTATTTTTCGACTGTACCGATCGGTATTTGTGTTTCGGCCATGCTGGATTTTGGCGCCTCACTTTTTTTTTTTTCATTTTTTGCTATTTTTAAACCTCAATTCAAGCTAAATTAACTACATATATATATATATATATATAATTTATTCATATATTAACTATTATTTTAAAATTTAATTTATAAATGTATTTATGTATTTAATTTATTTATGCATGAATTATTTCAAAACGGTATCGGTATCGAAATATTTTGTTCCAGTAACTTGACCGGTATGCTTACTGATATGGTATTCAAAACATTAGTCAGCATCTATTCTTTATTTCTTTTTGATTTAATTCATATTTATAGAGAAGAGAATAGCTTGGCTGATTCTTTAACAAAATTAAGAGTTACTGGTATGTATATATATATATATATATATGTATATATATAAATATTTTTTTCACTTAATTTTTCACTCATTGCATATATGTTTTGGATAATGCAGGAGGACTCCCTCACTTTAAACATTAGTTTTGTACTTTTCTACTATATATGAAAGATAGTTTGAAATAATTATATATTGTATGGATTAGTTTCTTATAATATATGATTTTTGGATTACTAAATTAAATGTTATTTAGTTCAAGTCCATTTCAATGTTATTCAGTCCAAGTCAGTTTGAGTCCGTTGGGTCATTGTTTTCGTTGGCTCCAGGTTGTATTCATAGGCCACGTTTGAGTCAGTTAATTAGTTCTTAATTTTCAGTAATGAGTCGGTTCACTTAATGGGTCAGTTGCATGTTCGTGGGTCTTTGACTCTTTGTTGGTGGAGTCCGTCAGTTATGGTTTGACTAAGTATTTGTATTCTCTATTTCAGATTGGTCATTAATCAGTAAGGTTCAGTTTCAGAATTTATGGACAATTCTAATGATGTAGTGCTGTGGGACGTGAGCTTATTACAAGAGGTTGATTTGGAAGGCTACGGTTCTGTCTAGGGTGGCTTTCTTTGTATGGACAGCCCCTCGAAGTGCCTACAAAATTTACATTCCATTGTTACATATGTCTTCAAGCGATAACATAAAACGAGGTGCAATGCTTTAAATTGTAGTGGATTTCTTCTCCACCTGTGTCTGTAGTAGTAGAACACAACCCAATATTTATATTCACATGCTTAGCACAGTGTTCATATATGAATCATCATGAGTTGTATGGAGCCTTAATTTCTTAAAGTGTTATCTTTTCTTCATTCGTTTTAGTATTTCCTTTCATATTCCTGTAAGAGAGAAAAATATCGTTAAAAGTAGTGTAAAATGATGTGATAGAGATGAAGCAGGGAACAGTTTTAGGGGAGGGAAGTTGGACCCTGATAACAGTTGCAAAAGTAGTCCTCTAGGTTCATTCTCAACTGTCAGTATGGTACACACTGATAACATGAGTTGCAAAAGAAAGTGGAAAAACTGAAATTTTATTGATTGTTGTTGTACACACTGATAGTGATTCATAACCTTAATATCTATGGTACTACAGATCAATCAAGCTCTTATTGGACTAATATTAAATCGAAAAGATAAGACTATTCCCAAGACTATTTGATACCATATTAGATAAAGTTGACATTCGACTTCTAGGACAGTGTAGACCATGAAGTTGAACTAAATCTCAACATTTTTAGAAGAATCGGATTAACATCAACTAGCCCCTAAACAGTGTTGAGATGTGGCTTGAATAAAGCACATCAGATTGCACTTGGAGTTTTCAACCCGTAACTTCGCTCGACCCTCGCTCGACAGTCGCTCGAGCAAGACATCAAACGGATAGTTTTACGATCCAGGCAGAGACTTCGCTCGACTCTCGCTCGACCTCCCGCTCGAGCGCGAATCAATCCTAAGGTAGCATCACTTTCAGGAACTAGGGTTAGCGCCGTCTGGAATAGTGTTCCGCTCGAGCGAGAATGTCTCGCTCGAGCGAGATACTGCCTATATAAGGATCTCGGGCATTTGTGCAGAGAGAGCGGAGCAGAGAGCTGTGGAGAGCAGAAGATTCCGCTCGAGCGAGAACACGAACACAGGTGTCCGTCTCCCATTTTCTTCTTGTTTGATTTTGTAGATCAGAGAGAGTCTACTTGTGAAGGGTTTGAGAGCCTTGTGAGAGAGAGCTTTGTAACCTCCAAGAAGTGTACTCCATCTTTGTTTATTATAGTGATTCAGACCGACCCAACAGTGGATGTAAGCTCAGTTTGAGCTGAACCACTTCAAATCTTGGTGTCCATTACTGTTCTCCGTCTTTAGTTTTATTTCTATTGGTTGCATCTGCTGTGTGGCTCCATATTTATTGTTTGTCTGTCGACCCGAATCCCAACAAACAGGATGCAGTTATTTTTGCCTTCCCATCATTCTCTTAATTGCAATGTTGCCAATTGCGTGTTCTTCTATCTTGATCAAAAAGTTTGAGGTCTCTAATAAGGTGGAATCATGTATCTAAGTGCTTGCTTCTTTCACGAGTGATTGGATTCTTTGCTAAATTAATATGTGGAATATTACAAAGAAAAATGTTTGTAGAGTACCCACCAACTTGAACATTAAGGTGATTAAGCATATTCTTTTATTTTATTTATATATTTGTGTAGCAGACCCATTGTTGGAAGCCATTTTACTTTTTAGCAAGAGAAGTATCCCGAAATACCAAAAGTTAGACATTGTGTCAACTTGGCTTATATTCAAACTATAATTTTTTGAGAAGTATCCCTAAAGGTTGTCGAACATAGTGGATCCTACTACAATTTTTCTTAGGATCCTTTTTTTTTTTTTTTTTTTATAAAAGTGGATCCTATACAATACTTTGTGATTCCAAATCATGTTATTATTATTATTCTCTAACTTTATATTTGCAAGGGATACTTTCCAAAAGTTGTGCAGAGTAACTTGCTGAGGGGCCAATAAGGTCTTGGTTGGGGGAGAATCTTCTGTCATAATAAGCCTGTTATTGTGTGGGTGAACATGTTTCATGTCAGGCAATGCCTGCCTTTCCTTTCTATTTTTTGCAAAAATGTGCTTAAATTTGACATACTTTAAAAAAGGTCGCAAGATGAAATTTGTTACGGGGTTTTGTTAATTTCAGAATTAAGTTCTAGCATCTTATAGATTTGATAATTTCATTTGTTTTGAGGAGTGGGATGCTTATATGCTCTTCCGACCACTTGCTGTTTTGTTTGGCTCTAAACCTGATAATGAGTCGTTCTCTTTTAACATTCAGGTTCTGTAGAAAAAATTAGTTCAGATTTCACATAAACTATGGTAGTCACCACAAAAATGGCAATGATCAAGCAAAATCCATCTTCAAATACTGTCAATCCAGAATTGAACATTGATATAGTACCGTGCATATGGATTAGAATAACTCAGGTCATGCCTCTTCACCTGGTCTTTCACAAGTCTTTCCATAAAAATTCAATTTTCGTTCCCATAACTAGAGTGCTGGCTGTACTAACACAGTTTCAGAAATGGTGCAGTGGTGCTTTTGCTCCGTAACCATTGTAGTTCATGGGTATGATCCTTTATATCTGGATGTTTGATTGTGTCATGATTAAACATGTGAATTTAGATTGGATTGACAAATATTAATTATAAAATGGATAATACTGTAAATTTAGATGAGATGAGATAAGATTAAATAAATAGAGATATGATTAAGTTAAATAACTAAGGAGGGGTTTTTCTCTCACTGCTGTTCAATCATGTAAAAAAAATAAAAAATTAAAAATAAAAGAAGAAATCGGGGATCCAAATTTCTCGTCCATATTTTTGAATTGTCATGATGTGTGTTTTTGAGTAACAAACCTCATGATTCTTCTATGATTCTTAACCAAACATGGCCTGATCTCTGCTTCTTACATTTATTAACCTTCATTCCTTCTTTTTCCATTAATTTCTTTGGTTCTAAAGAAGAAAAAATTGCTGAGGTGGGAGTGGAAGTAAAATTATAAAAAACTGAGAAACAAGGGATTATCTTCTCCCCTCTAGCCACAACTCATCATGTCATCCAACTTCCCTAATTCTTGCCTCCTCATGAATATTATAGCTGCTCAGTTCTTTCGTCCTAAGAAAACATGATATGGCTGAGGTTGGAAACTTGGAGTTGCATTGCTCTTTGCCTCCCTTCATTAATATGAGCGTTATTTGACAAAATGGCATCTCACGAGGTCATTCACTTGTTGCAAGAACTAAAATTTTATTTTATATACACACACACACACTGCAAATGTTATGGTGAATTCGGCCATCAAATCCTCTCTCAACGCTTTTTTAGGAGTGCAGATGTTTCAACAATATGCCATGATTCATTGACATCAATATTGAATAGTTTTGAATGCTTTTTTTTTTTTTTTTTTTTTTTTTCTGGACATCCATTTAAATGTAGTTACTCTCTTCAATTTAGCAACATGTTTTTACTTTTACCTTCTTTCCTTTACTTTGCAATGATAACGTAAGTTGTTTCGTTAACGTAAGTTGTTTCGTTAAGTAAATTATAGTAACCAAGACATGTTTATTGTGGAGGAGGTTCACCTATGATCTAAGTGAGGCACTTTTGACGCTTCGTTCCCTCTCACAAGGGATGATTTCCATTATGAGATATTTAATTAAGGGGGCAATGACTGCATTAATTGGTGAATTGTGGTAAAATGTCTTTTTTTTTTTGAGCCATCTCTCTCATTTTCCAGTGCAATGTCCACAAACAGGCCGGGCGGAACCACAACCCCCCAAATTTTTTCAAAAAATTAATATAATATATATTTATATATAATTTTTTTACATATATTTAAAATCATCCCCTAAGTTATAAAAAAAAGCCCCCAAAATTAATTCAGGCCTTTAAAACTTTTACTGAAATTATCTTCTCAAATTTTATTATTTATTTAATCCTACTACAAAAATTTTAAGAAAAATTGTCTTATAAAATAATTTATAAACATGTATTTTTTTACACAAGTTTATGATGTATAATTATTATTTTTTATATAATTACATGTAAAAAACACATATTGCTTATTATTATATATATCACATATTTTATCAATCACATTCCAAATACAAAATTCTAACTGATCTGCCTCTCTCCTCGAAGTTTCTCTTTCTTTTTCTTTTGGTGGTAGACCATCTCCTAAGGAGCCTGAACAAGCATTTTGCAACTTCTGGGGGGTTACTCTGTACCAAGACGGTAGAATTTAAAACCTTTTTACATGAACAGCTCTAATCTCCATGAAATGATTCCTTCTTCGAAATTATCAACATTAATTGCATAAACGATATTATTGATGGAAATTTCTTTTTTAAGTGAAATGTATAATATGTAGAGATTCGGAATCCAAAGCTCACCAGTAATCAATAAATGATCAAATGGCCAGAGCATGTGCCAACTGACAGATAAAATAATAAAAGACCAGAGCATGTGCCAACTGACAGATATTGATTTGGGAAAATGACTGATGCAGCGGGATCCGAGACAGATGATGCTGAGCTGTCTAATTGCACGTTGATGGCGCTGAAATACCATGAATTGACAGATCAACGTAAAGGCCGGAAGTGATCGTGATCTCTTTCGAATTGGGAGAGTTTTAGGTGCGTTTCAGTCTTTTGGCCATAACTTTGGCTACAGGTGTCAGAATCGCGCATAAGACCCCAATTCGGAAAGCTCTTTTCGACGCGCACACTGTCCACATTGAGCATGGCTCCATGTGCCTTTTTTTCGACCTCAAATTCCGCTGTTTTCCCTCCCGAATTGTCATTTTTAGTTATTTTTTACTATTTTTGGTAATATTTCGTATGTTTGTTAGGAAGTCATTTTAAATCCGATTTGTTCCGGATTTTTCGCAGATTGCTTATTTTAATTTAAATTTGAACTTTACGTTATTTTCGGGATTTTGCCATTTTTGGTAAAATTCGGTTACCGACGAATTTTAGCTATTTAGTCCGGCTTGTGGACCGATTTTCGACATTCTTTCATTTGATAATATTCAGTTTTTCCTCAGAGACGTATTCTCTGTATTTTGGGCGAAATTCTCGTGTTCTTCCCTGTGAATTCATCTGTTGAAACTAGCCTGCAGAATAATCGCTATTCTGTCCGGCGTCAATGACCCATCAGTTGGGACAAGCAATTTGCAACTTCTCGCTGGCTAATCTGCATAAAGATAGGGTAGTATTTAAAACGTCTCAACAGCTACTACTGATGGGCCATTCCTTCAATGAAATGTTATGATATGCATATAAATTCAGAATCAGAATTCAAAGTTCACACAAATCAATAACCAGAGCATGTGCCAACTGACAGAAAAAATAATAAAAGACCGAGAAACATGGTATAATGAAAGATGGTGCTACTACTTTTCTCTAAATCGAAAATTTACATCACAACTGTCTAAAACCTGACAATTTGTACACATAGTTCACATATTGTACATATGAACAATAGAAAGAGAAAATAATATTTATAGTAGTAGAGTGCAAAAGCCGCACAATTTTTTTTAAAAGGTATAGATAAATACGTGATCTAAATTTATTAATAGTAATCCTATCTTTTTAAAAGGAATTACAAAATATTTGTACATTTTACGACTAAATCTAATATTATGGAGTATGAATTACCTAATATTGACAGGAATGATTTCCTTCCTGAGATATTTAGTAAGGGTGCCATGCATGGAGTAAATGATGAATGTATTTTCTGGATTGCCATCTCTCTCATCAGGAGTCAGGACAAGCATTTTGCAACTTCTGGCTGGCTACTCTGCATCAATACAGTGTAGAGTTTAAAATAACGTTTTACATGAACGACTCTCATCTCCAAGGAATCATTCTTTCTTCGAAATTACCAATATTGCATAAACAATATTAATTGATGGGTCTCTCCTTGATCAATGAAATGTTATGATATGCATATGTTCAGTCCACAATCAGAATTCAAAGTTCGCACTAATCATTGACATCAATATTGAATAGTTTTGAATGCTTTTTTTTTTTTTTCTGGACAACTATTTAAATGTAGTTACTCTCTTCAATTTAGCAACATGTTTTTACTTTTACCTTCTTTCCTTTACTTTGCAATGATAACGAAAGTTGTTTCATTAAGTAAATTATAGTAACCAAGACTAGGTGACGTGCTAATTTAACAAAATTAAAGACATGGTTATTGTGGAGGAGGTTCACCTATGATCTAAGTGAGGCACTTTTGACTCTTCGTTCCCTCTCACAAGGGATGATTTCCTTTATGAGATATTTAATAAAGGGGGCAATGCCTGCATTAATTGGTGAATTGTGGTAAAATGTTTTTTTTTTTTTGAGCCATCTCTCTCATTTTCCAGAGCAATGTCCACGAAACCACAAGCCCCCAAATTTTTTCAAAAAATTAGTATAATATATATTTATATATATATATATATATATTTTACATATACTTAAAATTATCCCCTAAGTTAAAAAAAAAAAGCTCCCAAAATTAATTCAGGCCTTTAAAACTTGTATTGAAATTATCTTCTCAAATTTTAATATTCACTTAATCTCACTCTAAAAATTTTAAGAAAAAATTATTTTATAAAATAATTTATAAATATATATTTTTTATTTTTTTACACAATTTTATGATATATAATTATTATTTTTGATATATAAATTACATATAAAAAAATATATTATTTATTTTCATAAATATCACATTTTATCCATCGTTCCAAATACAAAGTTCTAAATCTGCCCGTCCACGAAGTTTCCTTTCTTTTTGGTGGTAGACCATCTCCAAAGGAGTCTGGTCAGGCCCAAGCATTTTGCAACTTCTGGCGGGCTACTCTGTACCAAGAAGGTAGAATTTAAAACCTTTTACATGAACAGCTCTAATCTCCATGAAATGATTCCTTCTTCGAAATTATCAACATTAATTGCATAAACAATATTATTGATGGGTATTTCTTTTTTAAGTGAAATGTATAATATGTAGAGATTCGGAATCCAAAGCTCACCAGTAATCAATAAATGATCAAATGACCAGAGCATGTGCCAACTGGCAGATAAAATAATAAAGAGGAATCCTAGGACAGACGGCTTGCCTCCAAACAAATACAGTTTCTTGTCGTCTTCGGTAGCGGTAGGTGATACCGTCTATGCCATCGGGACCGGCGGACTCAGGCGACCTCATCCCTATGACGGCGAGCTCCGACGAGCTCTGATGTGCCTCCGGCAGCCTACAGGTCCGAAACGGGTTTAAGGCTGTCGCGGTACTCCGGAGCTCGCCGGAGCTCGCCGTCGTAGGGGCGAGGTCGCCTGATTCCGCCGATCCCGATGGCGTGGGCGGTGTCACCCACCGCCACCGGCGGCGGCTCCGTTCGTTTCATGACCGAATTCTCTTAAATTCATCTTCATTTTATTTTTTTATTGTATTTTTTATTATGTTTTTATGTTTTTATTGTATTTTTTATTATGTTTTTTATTATGTTTTGTTTATTTTATTTTTTATTATATTTTTAATCTTTATTTATTTATTTAATCTTATTTTTTATCATAAAACAATCTAATTAACGTTGAATTATTTTAGACGTTGGACAGACCGTTCCCAGCGTCTCCCAATAATAAAAGACCAGAGCATGTGCCAACTGACAGATATTGCTTTGGGAAAATGACCCATCAGTCGGGACAAGCATTTTACAACTTCTCGCTGGCTAATCTGCATAAAGATAGGGTAGTATTTAAAACGTCTCAACAGCTATTACTGATGGGTCATTCCTTCAATGAAATGTTATGATATGCATATAAATCCACAATCCGAATTCAAAGTTCACACAAATCAATAACCAAAGCATGTCATATATTATCTATGCGTCCATCATCTACATCTCGTCTCCTCATGAATATTTGAGTTTCTCAGACGTTCCTTCGGCCAAGAGTCAGGACAAGTATTTTGCAACTTCTGGCTACTCTGCATTAAGACAGGGTAGAACAACTGAAAACGTATGACATGAACAACTGTCAGCTCCAAATAATTATTGAGAGACGCTGGAGATCGATAAGGTGTTCTAGCGTCTAAAGTAGTTTAATAATAATTAAATTATTTTTTGATAAACAAAATAAAAAAAAATAATAAAATATGATAAAAAATATAATAAAATAAAAAATACATAATAAAAAATATAATAAAAAAATATAATAAAAAATACAATAAAAAAAATAAAAACATAATAAAAAACACAATAAAAAAATAAAATAAAGGCTTAGCAGACTCATTTTGAATTTAAGCCTCCGTGGGACATACCGGAAGTCGCCGGAAGTCGTCGGAACCCGCCAGTCCCAATGGGGTGGACGGTGTCGCCCACTGCCTACTAGAAGTGGCAGACTGCAGCCAAGCCGAATACTCTTTAAAATTCATTTCTATTTTATTTTTTTATTATGTTTTTTATTATATTTTTTATTATATTTTTTTTATTATATTTTATGTAAAAAACAACTCAATTGAAGCACTTTAAACATTGAGAACAGTCAGATCCGATCCCAAAGACTCTTATCTTTATTTTATTAGAAGACGCTATTTTATTTAAGAGAATTCCTGGGGGGTAGACGGGCTGCCCCCCTCCATGCAAACAGCCCCGCCGCCCCCGGTGGCGGTGGGCGACACCGCCTCCGCCATCGGGACCGGCGGACTCAGGCGAACTCACCTCTACGACAGCGAGCTCCGGCGAGCTCCGGTGTGCCCCCGGCAGCCTTCAACCCGTTCCGGAGCTCCCCGTCGTAGGGGTGAGCTCGCCTGAGTCCGCCGGTCCCGATGGCGGAGGCGGTGTCGCCCACCGCCACCGCCGGCGGCTCTGTTTGCTCCATGGCCGAATCCCCTCTTAAATTCATCTACATTTTATTTTTTTATTGTGTTTTTTATTATGTTTTTATTTTTTTATTGTATTTTTTATTATGTTTTGTTCATTTTATTTTTTTAATATATTTTTAATCTTTATTTTTTTATTTTTTTTATATTTTTTCATATGTTTTTCATCATCAAGCAGCCCAACTAACGTTGGGCTGCTTTGGACGCTGGGGACAGCCGGACCTGTCCCCAGCGTCACCCTATATTTAAAGATAGACAATAAAATGACGAATATACTGCACGTGGACGACGCGCTCGATCAGGGCCGTGTGTGTAGCAAAAGCGCCCAATAGAAATGCGAAGTGATCTCCCCCGACTTAGGGGCTGCTTGGATTGGGAAGTGAGTTGAGAACTTCCATTTCATTATTATATTTTTATAATTTTTTATACAAAACATAAATTTTTATACACTTTTTTCAAATTTCAATACATCTTTTTCAAATTTCAATATACATTTTTTAAATTCTAACACACATTTTTCAAATTCTAAAATAATAATAATATTAAAAAATAAATCAAACTCATCTCAACTCATCTCATCCCTGAATCTAAGCGAGCTTTAGATTAGCGCCTATAAAGATGATAGAGGCGGCACTTGTTGGTTTATGGATGCCAGGAAGTAAAAGATCGATGAAATAAGGCTCGAAAAAGTTGAACGAAAAACCATTTACGACGGGAAAACTAAAGACAAAATTAAAAAAGGGATGGGACATTATCCTTGGACTCCATCAATCGCCTGGAACTTCACTATTATTTACTATTATATAATATTTTATTATTATTTTTTATTTTATCATTATTTTTTATTACTATACATAAATCATCTAAAATAATCTCAATATCCAAAACTACCCAATCTCTAATTAACAATTTTTTATTACGACTTTTGTTTATATTTAGAGGAATCCTGGAGGGCAGACGGGCTGCCCCCTAACAAAAGCAGCCCGCCGACGTCGGTGGTGGTGGGCGACACCGCCCCCGCCATCGGGACCGGCGGACTCAGGCGACCTCACCCCTACGACGGCGAGCTCCGATGTGCCCCCCGCAGCCTTCAACCCGTTTCGGACCCGTACCACCCCTACGACGGCGAGCTCCGATGTGCTCCCGGCAGCCTTCAACCCGTTTCGGACCTGTACGGGTCCGAAACGGGTTGAAGGCTGCCGGGGGTACGGGCCCAAAACGGGTTGAAGGCTGCCGGGGCACATCGGAGCTCGCCGTCGTAGGGGTGAAGTCGCCTGAGTCCGCCGGTCCCGATGGCGGGGGCGGTGTCGCCCACTGCCACCGGCGGCGGCTCCGTTTGCTCTATGGCCGAATCTCCTCTTAAATTCATCTTCATTTTATTTTTTTATTATATTTTTTATTATATTTTTATTTTTTTATTGTGTTTTTTATTATGTTTTATTCATTTTATTTTTTTAATATATTTTTAATCTTTATTTTTTAATTTAATTATATTTTTTTATTTTATTTTTATATATTTTTCATTTTCAAACAGTCAAACTAACGTTAGACTATTTTGGACGCTGGGGACAGCCGGACCGGTCCCCAGCGTCACTCTTATATTTATGCGTCCATCAGATAGAGCTCATATTCCAATCCCCTAATTCTGGTCTCCTCAATATTGTAGCTGCTCACTTGTTTCGGCCAAGAACACATGGCTGAGGTTGGAGTCGCATTGCTCTCTGCCTTCCTTGGAGTGTTATTTGATAAAATGGCATCTCGCGAGGTCGTTGACTTCTTGCAGGGAAGAAAACTCACCCAACAACTTTTAAGGAAACTGAAGATCGCAATGTTGTCCGTGAATACGGCACTTGAAGACGCGGAGGAAAAGCAACATAAGAAGCCCATTGTGAAAGAATGGATTAATGAGCTGAAAGATGCTCTCTACGATGCAGAAGACGTCTTGGACGAGATTGCCACTGAAGCCCTGCTATGTAAGTTGGATTCTGGATTTCAAACTACTGGAACGAAGGTACGAAACTCCCTTTCCACTCTTTTTAATCCTTCTGTTCATGAGGGAGAGACAAATATAAGAGATGTACTTGATAGACTAGAAGATCTAGCAAAACAAAAGGATTTTATGGGTCTAAGAAATGAAGTTGGAGGGAAGCAATCGGAAAGACTTCCCTCAACTTCTTTGGTTGATGGATCTGGAGTTTTGGGCAGGGATGAAGAGAAAGAGATAATAATTAGATTTCTGCTCTCAGATGATGAATTAAAGGAAAAGGAGCTGAATGTGGTTGGCATTATCGGTCTGGGGGGACTTGGTAAGACCACCCTTGCCAGAGTAATATACAATGACCAGAGGGTGGAGGAGCACTTCAACGGCTTTAAAGCATGGTGTTCTGTTTCAGAAGAATTTCACGAGTCCAACATAATGAAATCGATTATAAATGCAATAAATTCTTCAGCTAAGGATATCAAGGAACCAGAAATACTTCATCGTACACTAGCCGAGACTTTGAATGGGAAGAAATTTCTCCTGGTTCTGGATGATGTTTGGAGCAAAGAACGTGCAGATCGAGAATTCCTCGTCAAGCTCCTGAAATATGGGACTCAAGGAAGTAAAGTCATTATAACCACACGCGAAAAAGATATTGCAGAAGCCATGCATGCCTGTTTAATTCATCCTCTAAAGGAATTAAAATCTAATTACTGCTGGTTACTATTTCAAAAACATGCATTCCGTGATAATAGTTCTGAAGTAGATCCAAAGCTAAAGAAAATAGGCGAAGAAATTGTGAGAAGGTGTGGAGGTTTACCTTTAGCAGTCAAGGCAATTGGCGATCTCTTGTGGCCCGAAACAGATGTCAAGAAATGGAAGAAGATACTGAATAATAATTTATGGGATTTAAAAGAGGCAGGCATCACCCCAGCTCTAAGCTTGAGCTATAAGTATCTTCCCTCACATTTAAAACGATGCTTTACTTATTGTTCTATATTTCCAAAGGGCTATAATTTTGCAAAAGATCAAGTAATCTTATTATGGATGGCGGAAGGTTTCTTGCAGACATCCAGAAGCCAAACAATGGAAGAAGTTGGTGATTCTTACTTCCTTGCTCTTGAATCGAGATCACTATTCCAAAAATCAAGTGAAGGTAACTCAATTTTTTTTATGCATGATCTTGTCCACGACTTGGCAACATTTGAGTCGAGGCAATTTAGCTTTACATTGGAGGTTGACAATTCAAACGAGATTACAAAGATGACTCGCCATTTGTCATATTTCTGCCGAAGTCTGGATGATTCTAAGAAGATTATTGATGATGAGGATCTTTACAGGGCCACGAAGTTGCGCACTTTCTTGGCATTAGACTCGAAACCATGGGAGAGAAAAATGAAGTTGTCAAGGCTAAGGCGCTTAAGGGTTCTCTCTCTATCCCGCTGTAAGAATATAATGGATCAGTTGCATGATTCAATCAACAAAAACAAGCAACTGCGTTACTTGGACCTTTCCTACACTGATATCAAAAGATTGCCCGATTCTTTGTGTGACTTGTGCAATCTGCAGACATTGAAATTAGAATTTTGTAAACTTCTTACTGCGTTGCCAAGAGATATGTGGAAACTCAATAATTTACGTCATCTTGATTTTGCTGGGACTGACATGATAAGAATGATGCCAATGCGGATGGATAGACTGTACCGTCTCCAGACTTTGACTAAATTTATTGTGGGTAAACATGATAGTGGGCCTAACATTAGAGAGTTGGGGGAACTTGTAAATCTTCGAGGAAAGCTTCATATTTTTGAGCTCCAGAATGTTGAATCTGAAGAAGATGCTGTTGGGGCAAGCTTATCAAAGGATAGGGATCAGTACCTCGAGGAGTTGGAGCTGGAATGGAATGTTTCAAAAAAGAAAAGGGATATTTCAGTTAGTCAAAGAGATGTACTTGACTGTCTCAAGCCCCATAGAAAGTACTTGAAAAGTCTCACCATCAAGAACTACGATGGGGAGAGTTTTCCAGATTGGATAGGGGATAATTCATTCTCTAAAATATCATTTCTTTGTCTACACAACTGTGAATATTGCTGCTGCTTGCCACCTCTGGGGCAGCTACCCGCTCTGCAAGAACTTATCATTGACGGGATTAATGGTGTTGTTACAGTGGGTTCTGAGTTTTACGGTAGTATTACTAGTTCTAATTCTTCAGTGAAGCCATTTGAAAAGTTGCAAGTTCTGAAGTTCAAGAATATGCTAAAATGGGAGAAATGGTTGCCTATTTTTGCTGACAATGAGGATGAAGGTACTGGAGCTTTTCCTAAGCTTAAAGAGTTGCATATTGAGGACTCCCCCAATCTGCGAGGGGAGTTGCCTTTACATCTTCCTTCGCTAGCCAAACTTATGATTACTGATTGTCCAAACCTGGACGCTTCAGCTTCACTTCCAAAGGCGATTTGTGGTTTGCTCGCAGGACCTCCCGATCTTCTAGATACTGGTGTGGCGGTGGTGGTAACAGATGGAAAGATCAAGCGCATTCGATTAGAAGTAAGCTGGCAAAAATATCTCCGGCTGGAAGTGAGAATCTTCCAGCAAGAGTCCCTAGAAGAGATGATAAATCCCAACAATAATCTTCGAGAGTTGAGTATAAATGGCTGCCCCTCGCTTAAGTCTGTTTCAAGGAATGGAGGTATGCCCTCTTCATTGAAAGTGCTTCAAATTCAAAATTGTGGGATGTTCGAGCTCCCAATGCACATGCAATGTTCGTCGCTTAAACAATTGGAATTGTTGAATAGTTGTGATTCTCTAGTGTCCTTTCCATTAGACCGATTCCCAAATCTGAAGCGTATGTCCGTCGACGGGTGTAGGAATCTCGAATCTCTTACACAACATGAAGGTTTGGAAGATTTAGTGCTCTGGAATTGCCCTAATCTCATATCTTTCCCAAAGGGTGGTCTAACCTCTACATTACAGACGCTTGATATTAGAGGCTGCAAGAAGTTGAAGCTTCCAATGCACTTGCAATATCCATCGCTTCATAAGTTTCACTTGAGCGATAGTTGTGATTCTCTCGTGTCCTTTCCATTAGACCTATTCCCAGAGCTAAAGGAAATAAGAATGCATGGGTGTGGCAATCTGGAATCTCTTACAGATTCAGAACAATCTGATCAACATCACGATTTCGTCCAGATATCAACGATGGCACTCGGTTTTTGCCCTAAATTTGTATCTTTTCCAAAAGGAGGATTGTGTGCCCCCAAACTAAGATTACTTTGGGTCGATAACTGTGAGAGTTTGAAGTCACTGCCTGACAAGATGCACACACTCCTTACGTCTCTTGAGGACTTGCTAATAGAAGAGTGCAGAAAAATTGGGTCGTTTCCTGAAGAGGGATTGCCTTCCACTCTGAAAGTAATTAAGATATACGATTGTGATAAACTCATAGCAAATCGGGAGAGATGGGGTTTACAAAAACTCTCCTCACTTGAAAAACTGGAAATCTGTGGCAAATCAGAAGATGTGAAGTCCTTTCCAGGTGCTTTGTGGTTGCTGCCCACCTCTCTAACCGAACTTCGAATTGCTGGTTTTCCAAAAATGACATCTTTGGACAAGGAGAGGCTTCAAGAGCTCACATCTCTTCAAAAATTGTGGATCTGTGACTGCGATAAGATAATGTACATGCCAGAAGGGAAGCTGCCTAAGTCCCTTTCTGTGCTGGTCATCAGTGATTGTCCTTTGTTGGAGAAACAATTACAAAAGAGGAAAGGAAAAGAATGGCTCAAGATTGCTCACGTAACCAACGTAGAGATTGGTGGTGAAGTGGTTCAAGGTACATCCCAGTCTCACACGATCAGGCTTCCGTTTTTTTATCAATTCAGGTAATTATTGCATAATCATTCACTTACAGTTTATTTATAATTATTTTATAATTTATATTCAATCAATTAAAACAATCATGCCATTTTATTAAAAATAAATTTAATATTATAAAATTACCCTCCTTCATTTTATGTAGAGTTATTGCAAAATAATTGCAAGTATATCATTTTCCATTACTTCTTTCAACCTTGCATATGGTTATGATCTGTTTATGAATTTATCTGTTCATAATCTTTTCTCATTCCTAACATCTTATATGTAAACTAAATTTATCTCTCTTTGTTTTATAACGGGGGGTACAGCGAGGACTGCAATTTGTTATATAACAGGGGGTACATCGAGGACTGCAATTTGTTATATAACAGGGGGTACATCGAGGACTGCAATTTTTTATATAACAGGAGGTACATCGAGGACTGCAATTTGTTATATAACAGGGGGTACAGCGAGTACGTCAATTTGCTTGATGAAGGTTAGCGCTTCAACTTCATACTTCTTAGAACTTGGCGTTTCTTTTGTTTTCCCTGGCTAAACAGATCTGTTTTATGCTCATTTTATTTACGCTAATTGTAATAGAGAAAGTGCTATAACTACAAATTTTTTTTATAAAAATAAATTTACAAAAGTCATTGTACGGTAGATCTAAATTACAATAAAAATAATACCTTTATAATATAACATATTATATCAAATCACGCCAACTTGTAAATTTTTTTATGGTCATTAAAACATTTCTGATCATTATGATACAATATCATACAAAATATAGGGCTGTGCATCCGGATCCGGATTATTAAATTTAGGTCGTTATCCACCCGGATGAATCTGGATTCAATCCAGGCGGATAACCGGATTCAATTCAGATACCCAAATTTGAGCCGGATACCCGGATTATAACCCGATATTTAGATTGTTTTACATTTGTTATCTTAAAATCCGGATATCTGGATTTATAACCGGATTTAATCCGGACTTTAATGTAAAACCACCTCTCATAATAAAGATTATTCAATATATATATATATATATATTTTTAAAACAGACTAAAAGAATGGTAGAAAAACTCAACATCTCATAAACTAAAGATTTCTGGCCTAGAAAAAATAAAAAATAAAAAAACTAAACATTTCTAAAGGGTGGAAGAAATCTGGAAGAACTGCAGATTACAAACGATGTGAGTTGGGTTCTTGGATTTGTTGTGGTGTATCGGTGGAATCAACTTCAAGAATCAAAACATAATTGTAGGACCACTGCAGTTTGAGCAAATCGGATTCCTCGTTGCATCTCTGATAGGCATGTTTTCGGCCCTAAGTCTGATCTTGCTTAGACATGGGAGAAAAGTGACTGTAAGGTTATCGCTGCTAGATCTACTCTCATGCTCTTCATCTCTGCTCCTCCTCTCAAGATTAACTTCAAAGTTCTCAGCCATTTTACCCACATCTGCTTGCCCGTTGATATTTGGTTGCTACACCAAAAACAACACAAAAATAGAAAAACAAACAAACATGGATTTGGTGAGAGGAGTGATGAGACGGGGATGAGCAAGTGCATAAATGGAGTTAAAGTTTTCTAGTTTCCAGTCAGAGTTGATAGAAGATGGGCGAACAGAGAATGGTGAATGGCGAGGGTCTTCACTTTTCAATCGATTTGGAGAGATGGAGAGAAAAGTGAGAACTGGTGTGAGGTGTCGAGAGAGAAGTCTGTCAAACTCGGCACTTTAAAATAAATCCGGATCCGGATATTCGGTTTAAAAGTCGGATCCTTAACCATATTTGGACGGATATAAATATTTTACCATCCGCCGGATTAAATCCGGGCTTTTATCTGTCCGGTTAGTCTGGTTTTTAGTCCGGATCTGGTTATAATTGGATACCCGGATCCGGACAAACACCCATAAAAAAAAATGTTGCATAGGCTAGGGGTACGGCTACCCGCACCATATGGTGTGAGGACAAACCCCCCCCCCCCGGCGGGCGGGGGGGATGCAGGTGGGGTTTATGCCCCCAACAATCGGCCTAGTATCAGGGGCAGGGTACACTGTCTGGTATCTAAGTATGGGGATGGGAAGGGCATTTATAATTTTATCCCCCTAGGACGTCCAAATGTTTCTAGACCGTTTTGGGTCCACTCCCTCAATAAAAAAAAAATACAATAATAATAAATAAACTAAATTGAATTTACAATAAAAAAAATATAAATGAAGAGAAAATAAAGTACTACTAGTCTATTAATACTCATAAGTCCTAACTCCTAAGCTATTATAATTTACAATAATATAAAATCTATAATAAAACCATAATAACTAAGCTGTTACAATAATACAAATTAAGAGAACATTTACAAAATTACAAACATAAAATAATAAAAGGGACATTGGATCAACATTACAAATACTTGAATCACTAAAATCCAAATAGAAATTACAATTGAACATAAATGATAAAAGAGAGTTGTTTGATATTTGGGGGCCTGGGGCGGGTGGGCCAAGGGTGCAAATAGAATTTTAGTACTACTTGTTGTATTGTTGTGAATTATGAGATCATAAAATTTGAAATATTAACAATTTAATATAAAGATAAATTAAAATTATAAACAAGAAACAAAAGTTAAAATTACAAAGAACCATTAGAAATTTAAAAAAAATACAAATAAATCTTGACTAACCAAGATGAGATGGGGATTAAGATGCTACTTTGAGAATATATCATTTTGAGTTTCGGTTTGGGAGTAAGACTGAGGTTTGAGCTCCGCATATGACAATAAGATTATACAAATAATTACATATAAAAAATTACATAAATACGAAAAAAAATTAAGAAACAATACAAATTGTATGAACCTATGGCAAATGGCAATAGTGGGTCGGGATCTAATATGGTGAAGTCAAAGTACAGCGAAGGTAGACGTCATATCATATATGGCTACAACAATTAAACTTGAAATTAATACCAATGAAATGAATAAATGTTTAATAAACCCAAATAATAAAATAAAATTAACGATTACCAGATCTAGACTAATCATCATCCTCCGCCCCATCGGTGTCCTCAAAGTCAAGAACATCCGAAACATGAAATGGGGCCTCCTTGATCCAACATGCTGTTTCATTTTGCCGATAATGTATACGGGTTTTGTGGCTATTACAAAATCACCGCCAATACTGAAAGTTGGGGGCTTTTGCAGCAATGAAGAACTTGCCAGAAATGCTTTCTAGCAAGTTTTATAACCGTAAAAAATTATTTATGGCAATATTTGTTGCATGATTTTGATACTCAAAACTAATAACATTTTCGGCGATTATGTAGTCCTTGGAAATGCCACTTATTTACCAAATCAGTTTTGTTGATTGGGATATTTTTTCCTTGATATTTGTTTCTTTATGACAATTAGTTGCTTGTCAGTAAATTAAAAAGGCTAGATCACTTGGAGAAATATATATTTGCTTGATATATAGCATGCCAACATCATTCAATTATCTTCAACGTAAATATTTGAAATTCACCAGAGTTTAGTCATAGATTTTACACAACACCATCCAACATATATTACAATGGAATATAAATTTACAAGTGCTTTTCTCTCTAACCATTGTTGTCTTCATAAATGCACCAACTTCTTTAATTATTAATGTCACTTATCAGAGGCTGGAAACTTTCTTTATTATCAGAATGTGGGAAGTGAACATCTGCCATTCTTGAACACATCCATTTAATATATATTAGCTTTGTTTTTTTTTTTTGTCTGTCTACATATTGAAGACGATAATACAATATGTTGAAACCCAGATCTGCCCATTGGTAGGAGGATACTTACTTAAGTTACCAATCAACCATGTTGCAGATCCTAATGCATGCACCATGATGTAGACATAATGGAACGGCTCTGATCACTATTTGATGATACATCATACAAAGTAGCAGGTGCTGCCCCGATGAAAGCCGGATAAAGTTGACAATAGTCCAACTTTATTTCTGACGAGCACATAAAAATTAAAATAATAAACTATTTCTGTTATACCAAGAAAGCCATTTTTGCCGTCGGTTTTGTTTGCTTTTCCATTTTGTCCTTTGGTTTGCTTTACTTTTATTTCGATTTTACGTTTTTGTTCCGCAGACTCCTGAAGAATGGATTTCAACCACTTTTCCTTTCCTTCTTTGCCTCTTTGTTTTATTCACATATTTACCTGTTTGCCAATCTTTTACTTTGTTTGCCGTTTTTCTCCCTCATTTCCTTTTGTTTTATTTTCATTTTTATGCTTTTGGCCTCACTTTCGCGGGATGTGATGGTATTGGGGTTTCTCAATTTTGTACCTTTGTAACTGGGTATGAGTTTTGTTGTGGCATTTGTTCTTGCTGGGCATCTATTATTTGGTCCTTGAGGACAGAATCGAGTTCTTGCTCATTGGCTCCTAGATATTCGTTTATTCTTTAGTGTAGTACTGCTGAGAAGTATTGTCAGGGTGAGGAGGTATATTGGCCGGTTAATAAAACTATTATTGTTCTTTTAAGTACAGGTATTGTTATTAATAATTACAACATTAACATTCTTCTTACTATCAAATTTATTAGTAATTGACAAATTAATATTATTAATTGATTTGAGATGTTGAAAATATGTAATTTGTTACATATTTTTACATATTTTCAACATCTCAAATCAATTAATAAAAATGTAATGTACTCCGTCTCAGTCGGCAAAGGTTGAATCCACACATGCATGGTGCTATCTATATTATTGAAGACTAAAATACAAAAGCTAACATTGGTTTGTTGGTTAAATCCTCCTACTGGTAAATGGTGAAATAAAAATCAACATTAATGAAGCCTCAAATTCAATGACAATCTCGGATTAATTCCTTCTTGTGTTGGGATTCTTCGTGAACGTTATAGTCATTTTATGCATGGCTCATCTTCCATATGCTTGGAGACTGAACGAAATATTTTTGCAAACTTTCTGCAGTTAAAGCTGGTCTCTTTCTATATTACTAACTAGTATGATCTCATTGTTAAATCCGATGCTTTGCATGTAGGTAGTTAGCTGATATTAAAATAAGAAAAGTCATCCTTGTAGGAATGTGAATCTTGGAAGATATACTTGAATTTAGCAATTTTTTTAGGCATGTGAGTCACTCAAGCCCCGCACCCAAGCCCTGACACCCCTCAACTCATGCACTCACCTCCTGGGCCCTCGGTCACTCACGGGTCCATCCAGCCCAGCACACCATACCCAGCTCAGAACACCATAACTCACACTCTCAACTTCCGGCCCAGCACATCATACCCAACCCATCTCATAACCCATTTTCTATTAGGTCTTCTCCCCTACCCCCAATCGAAACATCTCCTCAGCCTCCTTCTCTGCGTCGCAGCCTAATCCACCTCCAACATCCCCACATCCCATGGTGACTCGATCTTGCCACAGCATCCACCGCACCCTATACTGCTTTGATGGAACGATACCAAAGGCCTCCACGAAACCTTCCGTGCACCTCACTACTTATGATCCCTCAACCATTCCAGAAGAACCTAACTCCTTCGCTGAAGCTACGAAGTATCTCGATAGGCATGCGGCCATGTCCACGAAATTTGATGCTTTACTCCTCAACTATACTTGGGAACTCATCTCATACTCTCGTAGCCTTAACATTTTTGACTCTAAGTGGGTTCTCAAGACCAAATGATTTGCCGACGGAACCTAGAGCGATGCAAGGCATGCCTAATTGCCCAGGGCTTTCATCAGTAAGTCGGGGTGAACTTCAATGAAACCTACGGTCCCGTGGTCAAGCCCTTATTATGAGTGCAAATGTTTAACAATATGCCATGAATACTTTTGAATGCTTTTTTATTTTTTTTATTTTTTATCTGGACATCTTTTCAAATGTAGTTACTCTCTGCAATTTAGCAACATGTCTTTACTTTCTCCTTCTTCATTATTCTCTGCTATGATAAAAGTAATTGTTTCATTAAGTACCTTACTGTAACTTTTTTTTCAAACATTTAAAAAAAAAAAAATTATTTACTGTAATGAATTTAGTGGAGGGACGACAGCCGCCCCCTGTCCCACCACTAAATAATGTGAATGACCCCACCACTATTATATTAAATTTGCATAGTGACTTGCATAGTAACTTGCATAGTAATTTCAAAGCCTATAAATAGGGGCTTCAGTTGTAATGAAATTCATAAGAAAATATAGAGAGAAAGAAAGTTTCAGTTCTTAAGAGTTTCAGAGAGAGTTTCTTATTTCTCTTTTACAATAGTAGTTCCTTTCTTTAAGTTTCATAACACGTTATCAGCACGACGGTTCTGCCAATTCTGAAGCTAGTGGCCTTATTCCTCTGTAAGTTTTTCAATATATTATTTGAAATCATTGATATATTTTATTGATGATTATCTGTGTGAATTTATAAATATATTTTCTGAGATACGCATATTTATTATTTATATGTGTAGAAAATGGCAAATCTTACAAAATTGGAATTTGTTGCTCTTGATATATCTGGAAAAAATTATTTATCCTGGATACTTGATGCTGAAATACATCTTGATGCAATGAACCTGGGAGAAACTATTAAAGAAGGAAATCAAGCATCCCTGCAGGAACGTGCTAAAGCAATGATTTTCCTTCGCCACCATCTTCATGAAGAATTGAAAACTGAATATCTCACTGTAAAAGATCCCTATATTTTGTGGAATAATTTAAGGGAGAGGTATGAACACCAGAAGACTGTCATCCTCCCAAGAGCTCGTTCTCAATGGATGCACCTGAGGTTGCAAGATTATCAAAGTGTTAGTGAGTATAATTCCGCACTTTTTAAAATAAGCTCAGTGTTAAAATTATGCGGTGAGAAAATCACCGATGAAGATATGCTAGAGAAGACTTTTACTACATTTCATGCCTCGAATGTGCTCCTGCAGCAGCAGTATCGAGAGAGAAAGTTCAAGAAATATTCTGAACTTATATCATGTCTTCTAGTAGCTGAGCAGAATAATGAGCTCTTATTAGAAAGCCACAATACACGCCCTACTGGCTCAATATCATTCCCTGAAGTGAATGGTAATAGGTTTGCATCATTCCCAGAAGTGAATGGTGCATCCTTTAGAAGAAATCGGGGGCGTGGACGTGGACGTGGTAGAAGAAATTATAGAAATGTTGGTCATAGAAATGACAACATTAAAAGGGATATACCATATCACCAGAAGTGGTACAATTCAGAAAGGGGTAAAAATCCCCAGAATAATTCTTCAAAGAAAAGTGAAGAGGTGTGCCATAGATGTGGAATGATTGGACATTGGTCACGTACCTGTCGTACGGCCAGGCACTTAGCTGATTTATATCAAGCTTCTGTTAAAGGAAAGAATAAAGTGCATGAAACAAATTTAGTAGAACCATCAGATGATTTATTAGATTCAGTAAATGTAGACGTTACTCATCTTGATGTATCTGATTTCTTTAATCATCCTGATGGTAGTATTGAACACTTAATTGGAGATGGAAGTGTTCCACTCAATTAATGTATTTTCTTTCTATCTGTAATAAAAGTTTTTATATATTTTGTAGAACCATGGATCACATTGATGAGCATTTTATCTCTGAGTTGAATGATAAAGATATATGTCTGGCTGATAGTGCTACAACTCACACAATTCTCAAAGAAAAGAAATATTTTCAAAATCTAACACTGAGTAAAGCCTATGTCCATACCATATCAGGTTCATCGGATTTAATTGAGGGCTCCGGAAGAGCTTATATTGTGTTGCCTAATGGCACCAAATTTTGTATTGATGATGCTCTATTCTCTTCACAATCCAGAAGAAATTTATTGAGTTTCAAAGATATACGTCGTAATGATTACCATATTGAAACGACCAATGAAGGCAGTAAAGAGCATCTTCTTATTACTAAAACAATATCGGGCCAGAAGCTCGTTTTAGAAAAACTGCCTGCTCTATGTTCTGGATTGTATTATACAAAAATGAGAACAATTGAATCATATGTGGTAATGCACCAGAAGTGCATTGACCCTAAAGTATTTATGACTTGGCATGATCGCCTTGGACATCCGGGTTCTATAATGATGAGACGAATTATTGAAAATTCGCATGGGCATCCCTTAAAGAATCAAAAGATATTTCTACCCAATGAATCTCCGTGCTCTGCATGTTCTCAAGGTAAGTTAATTATTAGACCATCTCCCTCAAAAATCATTGTTGAATCTCCATCCTTTTTACAAAGGATTCACGGAGATATATGTGGGCCTATTCATCCATCAAGTGGACCATTTAGATATTTTATGGTTCTAATTGATGCATCTAGTCGATGGTCACATGTTTGTCTTCTTTCCACTAGAAATGTTGCATTTGCTAGACTTATTGCTCAGATAATTAAACTACGAGCACAATTTCCTGAGCATCCAATTAAGACCATTCGATTGGATAATGCAGGTGAATTTTCATCTCAAGTTTTTGATGATTATTGCATGTCAATAGGAATAGATGTTGAACATCCTGTTGCCCATACACACACACAAAACGGTTTAGCTGAATCTCTGATCAAAAGGCTTCAATTAATCGCTAGACCTTTACTTATGAAATCAAGATTACCTATTTCTGTTTGGGGACATGCTATACTTCATGCAGCATCTCTAATTCGCATTAGACCATCTGCATATCATAAATATTCTCCATTACAGCTTGCATATGGTCAACAACCAAATATTTCTCATCTTCGTACTTTTGGATGTGCTGTATATGTTCCAATTGCACCTCCACAACGTACAAAAATGGGCCCTCAACGTAGACTTGGGATATATGTTGGTTTTGATTCTCCATCCATTATTAGATACCTTGAACCCCTTACAGGGGATATGTTTAAAGCACGTTTTGAGGATTGTCATTTTGACGAATCAAATTTTCCGTTAATGGGTAAAGAAAAGTCGGTGCCTGAAGCACGACAAGATATTACTTGGGATAATAAGACCCTGTCTCATTTTGATCCTCCTACAAATGAATGTAAACGGGAAGTTCAAAGGATTATTCATTTGCAAAATGTTGCAAATCAGTTACCGGATGTATTTACTGACACTAAAGGTGTAGTAAAATCTTATATTCCTGCTGTTAATACTCCAGCAAGGATTGAAGTCCCTGAAGGACAAATTGTCAAAGCAGCAATAGGTGAATCTAAAATACGCCTGAAGCGTGGAAGACCTATTGGTGCAAAAGATAAAAATCCCAGAAGGAAAAGAATACAAAATGAATTTGGTGTTCCTGAAGAACACGTACCCACAATACAGGCCACAAATATAATTGATGCTCCTAAAGAGCTTAAATCTTCTATTCCAGAACCTCCTGAAGAGGAAAATCTTGAAGAGTATAAATCTCCTAAAAATGGACCTTCTGAAGATGTGTGTCATGAAATGTTTTCCCCTGAAGAGGAACAGGTACCTGAAAATAATGAGATCTCAATACATTTCATGAAAACTGGAGAAATTCTGGATAGAAATAAAACTGTTGTCGACAACATATTTTCATATAAAATGGCCCTTGACATTACCAGAAGTAATGAAGAAAGTGAGCCAAAAAGCGTCGAAGAATGTCGACGTAGAAATGATTGGCCAAAATGGAAAACAGCTATTGAAGCTGAATTAAATTCGCTAGCGAAACGAGAAGTATTTGGACCTGTTGTCCAAACACCAAAGGGTGTAATGCCTGTTGGATATAAGTGGGTATTTGTACGAAAACGTAATGAGAAAAATGAAATTGTGCGATACAAAGCACGGCTTGTTGCACAAGGTTTCCTGCAGAAACCCGGGATTGATTATGAAGAAACATACTCTCCCGTTATGGATGCAATCACATTTAGATTTTTGATTAGTCTGGTTGTTACAAAAGGATTAGAAATGCGGTTGATGGATGTGGTCACTGCATATTTATATGGATCCTTAGACCATGACATATATATGAAAATCCCTGAAGGATATAAGATGCCTGAAGCATCTACAAGTACATCTAGAAATATGTACTCAATCAGACTACAAAGATCTTTATATGGGTTGAAGCAATCCGGACGCATGTGGTATAATCGCTTAAGCGAATATCTATTGAAAGAAGGATTTGAGAATAATCTTATATGCCCATGTGTTTTTATTAAGAAATCTGAATCCGGATTTGTCATTATTGCGGTTTATGTTGATGATTTAAATATTGTGGGAACTCCTGAAGAGATCTCAAAAACCGCTATATATTTAAAGAATGAATTTGAAATGAAAGATCTTGGCAAAACAAAACTTTGTCTCGGCCTGCAGCTTGAGCACTTGCCAAATGGAATTTTTATTCATCAGTCCATGTATACTGAGAAAGTCCTAAAGCATTTTTATATGGACAAATCTCATCCTCTGAGTACTCCAATGATTGTTCGAACACTTGATGTGAAGAAAGATCCATTCCGTCCTTGTGATGACGATGAAGAAATTCTTGGTCCTGAAGTACCATATCTCAGTGCAATTGGAGCTTTGATGTATCTTGCAAATTGCACTCGACCAGATATTACATTCTCAGTTAATCTGCTTGCAAGATATAGTTCTGCACCAACTCGAAGGCATTGGAATGGCATTAAACATGTCCTTCGTTACCTTCATGGTACGGTTGATATGAGATTATTTTATCAACGTGGTTCAAGTCCAGAATTGATTGGGTATGCAGATGCAGGTTATCTTTCAGATCCACACAGAGGTAGATCTCAAACTGGATATTTATTTACTTATGGAGATACTGCCATATCATGGAGATCTGTTAAGCAGACACTATCTGCTACTTCTTCAAATCACTCAGAAATCATTGCTATTCATGAAGCAAGTCGAGAGTGTATTTGGTTGAGATCAGTTATTCAACATATCCAGGAAAAGTGTGGACTTCCTATGATCAATAATAGCCCAACAATCTTATATGAAGATAATACTGCTTGTATCACTCAAATCAGAGGAGGATACATCAAAGGTGATAGAACTAAACATATTTCACCTAAATTCTTTTATACTCATGAACTTCAAGAGAAAGGTGAAATTGATGTCAAGCAGATACGATCTAGTGATAATCTGGCAGATTTATTCACAAAGGCGTTACCAACTTCCACATTCAAGAAGATTGTGCATAACATTGGAATGCGAAGACTCAAAGATCTTTTGTCATGCACTTTTCAGGGGGAGTAAATGTGCTGATTGTACTCTTTTTCCTTCGCTGAGGTTTTGTCCCACTGGGTTTTCCTCTGCAAGGTTTTAATGAGGCAATCCTAAAGCACTTGTGGATACATAAGAAGACTGTACTCTTTTTCCTTCGCCATTGGTTTTTCTTCCCACTGGGTTTTTACTTGGCAAGGTTTTAACGAGGCAGATTCCTTATGAGTGGTCATTCAAGGGGGAGTGTAATGAATTTAGTGGAGGGACGGCAGCCGCCCCCTGTCCCACCACTAAATAATGTGAATGACCCCACCACTATTATATTAAATTTGCATAGTAACTTGCATAGTGACTTGCATAGTAACTTGCATAGTAATTTCAAAGCCTATAAATAGGGGCTTCAGTTGTAATGAAATTCATAAGAAAATATAGAGAGAAAGAAAGTTTCAGTTCTTAAGAGTTTCAGAGAGAGTTTCTTATTTCTCTTTTACAATAGTAGTTCCTTTCTTTAAGTTTCATAACATTTACATATTTTTTAAAAATAAAAAAACCACAAATTCATTTAAAATAAACAAATCCTTAATCATTAAGTAGAATAAAATAAAATAAAATGAAAATTTGGTATACATTTTCGGTAAAAATCTATTGTAGAAGTAGTGTTTTCCTTTTCTGGATTCCCATCTCTCTCATTTTCAAAGGCAATGTCCACCACCAAGCGGCAAGTTTCCATTTCTTTTGGTGGTTAGATCATCTCTGATGACAAACATTTTGCAACTTCGGTTTGGCTACTCTGCATCAAGGCGGTAGAATTCAAAAAGTCGTGCATGAACAGCTGTCATCTCTAAGAAATTATTCTTTTTCAGAAATTATCAACATTGCATAAACATTATTGATGGACTTTTTCTTTAATGAAACTTATGATATACAGATATTCAAAATTAAAATTGCAGTAGTCGACCACCCCGCAACATCTAGAGGGGGGTGAATAGGTGTAACTTAAAAATTTAATCATAACCAAGAATTTATAAAAGCAGTACAAAATAAAATCAACAATCAAGACAACACCCAGATATCAACACAAGAATTTTGGTCACGAAGTGGAAACTTATTTGAAAAAACACTTCAAAATCTAAAACCATTTCGGGTAAGACACCACCTCTAATCTACTATAAAAATTTTAGTTTGTTACAACCAATTTAGGAAGACTCACAAATCCATTGTAGTAGCTAAGCTTGGCTTGTAACACTACGAGCGACCCACTCGATCTCTACACGTATGTAGTGTCGAAACTCCGACCTTTCTATAGTTTCCCATAAGAATATCTTGATTTCTTCATCCAAGCAACTTGAAGAATTCTTCCAGCTTGATGAACACGTCCACTCCAATGGACTCACTTGAAGTTTATCTTGAGTGTGTTGTGGTGGAGATATACAATCCAAGAGAGAAATGTATTTGAAGAAGTTTTTCTCAAAGGATGAAGGGCTCTTTAGCTTTCTCTCTATTATTCTCCACCCTTGGCAGAAGACATAAGTTTGCTTTTATATCCACCTTCTGAAACAGCGTTCAAACCCTAGAAAATCTTATTTGTCACGATACTTGCTCGAGCGGGATGTCGAGCACGTGTCGAGCAACCTTTCTAGGTCAAACTAGCTCGAGCAGGATGTCGAGCTAATGTTGAGCGACCATTACGCGAAGTTTCTGCCTCGTTCATCGCTCGAGCGCCATGTAAAGCGAGTGTCGAGCGAAATCTCTGTCTGGACTTCGCTCGAGCGTCATGTCGAGCGAACGTTGAGTGAAGTCGCTTTGCTTGAGTCATTTTGATCCACTTCATGTTGACTCACTTCAACCATTAATTACAACTCAATTACAAAGGTTTTCACAAGAGAATGCCAACTTCACAATTTTACCTCAACAATCTCCCCCTTTAGCATTTCTGTGACAAAACCTCTAACCTATACATTGGACCTAATCCTATTACACCAAAACAGGATTTACAAACTCTTGAGCACGTGATGTATTTCTACACACTTAGCAAACAGGTAAACATACCAAGAGAAAAAGCAAGTGCACTAAGAGCAGTTCAATGAAAAATACTTTAGAATAACCAAGACAGTTTTTCCACAGTAATTTAACAATAAACATTCAATACCAGTGAGTTCAATAGATTGAAACAACAATAAGTTATAGCCAAAACACAACACAAAAATAATCAAGCTACTCCCCCTACAAGTTAGCTCCCCCTAATTTTATACTCCCTATTTTTGTCACAAATGGTAAAGGGGCTCAATCATTGTGGCTCTCCTCGTCATCCTCCTCATCAAGAAGAAGTTGAACCTGAGTGGCAAGCTCAATCACCTGAGTGTCAAGTGTGTCAAACCGAGCATTGATGTGAGTATCCAAGCGAGTGACCTGAGTTTCAAGGCTGTTAAGTTGGGTATCAATGCGGGTGTCCATGCTGGTCATGGATTGCTGAATGCTAATCAGAAAATCCAATAGGGTCTACAAGGTCGGTTCTGTAGCTAGTGGTGTCAGACTAGAGCTGGAAGGACCCGAGCTGGACTCAGGAGCGTGAGGAACATGTCCGCTCTGGGTAGGATATGCAGGAGGGGGATTAGTACCAAGAAGATGCGCCTGACTTAGCTGCATGGTCTTGCGCCCAATCAGTGTCTTAAGGCTCACTCTCGGCTCCTAGGGAGGGATGGGCACAGACTGAGACAAGGCTATCCTTGTAATGAGACAGGCAAGAGTGAGACCATCCCGAAAGTTTGAGGACATATGGGCCTTAATCACGACCCGACAAAAAAGACTGTCCAAGCTATAGAGACATCAGTAAGCAGGGCATGTAGGAGGAGGGCACGGTCAGGACCAATGTCGTTGTGGTGACCAGTAGGGTATATGTTAGTTAGAACAATTCGACTCACAATTAGGTATACATGGGGGAACGACTTGGTCGCTAGAGGGGGGACCCCAGTCCAAGTCATAGGAGTCTTGGTGAGAAAGCAACCCAAACCAGGCTTGGTCGGGGTTGGTGTATGGAGATAGGGGTAAACTGGATTAGCCACTCGAGGGGCCCCTAGCAAGTTTGCCACAAGATCGGGAGTCACCCGGAAGGTGATATTCTAGAGATCCACTTGAAAGGATCCCTCTGAAATGTCATGCATGTTAGAGTAGAACTCCCTGACTAACTCCACCGAGGGAGTGGGATGACCAGTGGTTAAAGCAAGCCACTAGCGCGACTCAAAGATCTGAGGGACAATGAGGTAAGTTTCCCGGAACTCACTGAGAAGGATCTCACATTCCACAAGGAGGGAGCGACCTGAGAAGTTCTGTGTGTAGAGTTTCTCAGCTCGGGGACTATGGAAATAAGAATGATGAACCGTTGGAGTTGTGCGAGGATGAACACGTCGAGATGCCATGACAACTGTAAACGGATCAAGCACAGATAGTGAGGCATATGACATGATGGGATGTCCAATATGTATGCCTAATGCTCCAATGAGATGCATGAAAATTGATGTGCTTAAGGTGTAAATGAACTAAAAACTCAAAGTGCATGAGTGTGCATGATAATGGCCCTCCAATGTTCCAAATGAGATGCATGGACAATACATGGAACCTAGATTATGTCTAAGTACTCAATGCATAAAGATGGAGACAAAATGCACGAAAAATTGTCATGGAGGCATTTTATCGAGCATGTGATATGCATATTATGAAAGCATGAAATTTAAAGACTCTTGGATGTTTCAATACTACCTAAATACAACAACACTCCAATACGATCATCCATAGCCAGAATGAACCATCAAGTTTCTAAAAACAAGAAAAACCGACATTTTCCCTATGAATGGAATGAGACACGGAAATAAATGGAAGAAGAGATGGAGAGAAGAATGCTTACCGTGAATGTGATGCACTTTCTTGATTAAAATGGAGAGAGAATGGCGTGGAGTGAGTGTTTGAGAGGAGAGAGATGTTAGAGGGAAGTTCCAAAGTGAAACCGGCGAGTTTGGCTTATCGCGCGATGCAGAGTGGGATATATGGGTTTTTCACTCGAGCGAAATTTAAGTGTTGAGCGAGATTCCAGTTTTTGTCCAAACTCAGACTAACACTCACAGTACTGACTTCAAACTTTAGTGAGGACAATTTAAAAGCATCCATAGCATATCAAATGTATTATAGTATCATATTCTTAAATACCACACAAGTATTAAAGACTGCGTGTCATGATTAATATGAATATGCATGTTTAGGTAGGGCCTTGCTCAATTAAGAAATTCTAACCAAGTGGTATGAGTGAGGTTGGGCTGAACAAGAAATCATAAATGCTTGGGAGACCATTTCAAGATGCAGAAAGTCAAACCCAATGCTGCTAGGATCTAATCATTTGTGTTTAAGACCTGATTTCACGAATGATATTGCAGCTCCCCTCATTTTTTTTTAACTTTTATATATAAAAGGGAGAGACTATTCATATTCTTTTCTCTTTTGAGGTATAAGGGTTCTTACATTGGTCATCTAGCTCGAGGTCAATTCTGAACACAAGTAGGGTTCCCTTACACGTTTGATTGTCTCCCCAAAAACTCACATGTGGTCAAACGTCAAGAGATTGAGCTAGGCGTGTAATGTGTGTTGCAAAACTCAAATTACAAGTGGCACACATCTTACACCTTTGCAACACAAGCCTATGATGCAATTTTCAAATGACACATGCTAGAAAGTGCTATATTTAGCGTTCAGCCAAGTTGTCTTATTCAGAAAAGACAAATAAGATGACCATATCTCAGAGAAATAATGGACGGAAATAATAAAAAAAAAATGAAAGGACACAAAAGAAAGACACAAAGGAAAGAAAATAAAATGCATGCAATGTATGAAATGCATGTTACATCTCTCATGTCAATGCACAAATACCAATAGCCTGTCAAAGACATTCAAAGTGAAGGCCATCTAAGGGTTTGGTAAAAAGATTAGCTAATTGATATTCGGGGAGAATGTACTCAAGAATAACAACATGTGTTTCCACAAGTTCCCGAATGAGATGGTGCCTAATGTCAATGTACTTGGTTCTAGAGTGTTGGACATGATTTTTGGAGATGTTGATGGCACTTGTATTATCACAATAGACACTCATCACACCTTGAGTAATGCCATAATTACAAATCATTTGTTTCATCCACATCAATTGAGTGCAACAACTTCCAACAGCAATGTATCCAGCTTCAGCCGTAGACAAGGAAATGGAATTTTGTTTCTTACTCATCCATGCAACAAGATTTGTTCCCACATAAAAATATCCACCTAAAGTGCTTTTTCTATCATCAGCATTGCCAACCCAATCAGCATCGGAGTAGCCTGCAAGCTCAGTATTAGAGTCTCTGGAATACCAAATCCCATAATTCACTGTCGCATTCACATAGTGAAGTATGCGTTTGACAGCCACAAGATGCGACTCTTTGGGATTTGCTTGGAATCTAGCACACACCCCAACACTAAAAGCAATGTCAGGTCTACTAGCAGTAAGGTACAATAGACTCCCTATTATACTTCTATATAAAGATTGCTTAACCCCCTTTCCTAACACATCAGCACAGAGTTTTACACTTGTGCTGATAGGAGTTCTGGCATGGCTATTTCCGTTTAACCCAAATTTCTTCAGCAAGTCCTTTGCATATTTGGATTGTAATATGAACATTCATTCATCCAATTGTTTCACTTAGAGTCCCAAAAAGAAATTTAGCTCATCTACCATACTCATCTCAAATTCATTCTTCATTTCTTCTGCAAACTCGTGAGCTAGACCGTCAATGGATGATCCAAAAACAATATCATCCATATAGATTTGAGCATTTGTTATCTCCTCACCCACTTTCCTGATGAAATATGTCCTATCAACACTCCCTCGCAGAAACTTGTGTTCTAAAAGATACGAAGTCAGTCTTTCATACCAAGCTCTGGGAGCTTGTTTCAAACCATACAAGGCTTTCTTCAGCTTATAGACATGATTTGGATATTTTGAATCCTCAAAGCCTTTTAGTTGCTTAACATACACTTCTTCTTGAAGGATGCCATTGAGGAAAGCACTCTTAACATCCATTTGGTAGAGTTTGAAGCACATATGGCAAGCAATGCTCAACAGTATTCGGATTGACTCGAGCCTTGCAACAGATGCAAATGTCTGATCAAAGTCGATTCCTTCCATTTGGGCATAACCTTGTGCCACCAATCTTGACTTGTTTCTCACAATCATACCATTTTCATCAGACTTGTTCTTGAAAATCCATTTGGTACCTACAACATTGTGTTTTTCAGGCCTTAGGACTAAGTACCACACATCATTCCTCACGATTTGATTAATTTCTTCATGCATAGCATTAGTCCAATTCTCATCTTTTAATGCTTCTTCCACCCTTTTTGGTTCAATCTGAGAGATGTAGCTTGAGTGGGCTAGTTGACTTATCACATTCTTCCTCAGTCTCATTCCTTCATCTACATTCCCAATGATGTTATCTTGAGGATGATTAAGCCTTACTCTTGGGGATGGCTCTTTGTGAGTATGAACCTTATCACTCGATAAGCTCTCTAGACCTTCATTAAGCTCACTGCAGTTCTCTTCAGATTCACTCGATGGGTCAATTAGCTCTCGGTTCAGCTCCTCTTGAGGAGAATCATCCACAACCACATTGATGGATTCCATGACAGTTTGAGTACGTAGATTGTAGCGTCTGGAGGCACGATTGTTTCTAGAATAGCCAATAAATATTCCCTCATCACTTTTAGGATCAAATTTACCCAAATTTTCCTTATCTCTCAAGATGTAATACTTGCTCCCAAATACACTGAAATACTTTATATTGGGTTTCTTTCATTTCCATAACTCATATGGTGTCTGGAAAGTGCTTGGCCGAGGGTAAACTCTGTTCATTGTGTGGCACGCTATGTTCACAGCTTCACCCAAAAAATGAGTGGGAACATTTTTGTTATGCATCATAACCCGAGCCATTTCCTGGATGACTCGATTTTTCCTTTCAACTACTCCATTTTGCTGTGGAGTAATGGGAGCAAAGAATTCTTGATTGATGCATTCTTCATCACAAAATCTCTCAAGGTTTGAGTTATCAAATTCTCGTCCATGGTCGTTTATAATTCTGACAACATGGTTCCCTTGTTCATTTTGAAGTTTCTTGCACAGAATTTTTATCACATCAGGAGCTTCACCCTTCTCCTTCAAAAACTCTACCCAAGAGTATTTGGTGAAATCATCTACCATCACCAGTATATATTTCTTTCCCCCAAGCTCTCAGTCCTAGAAGGTCCCATTAGGTCAATGTGCAGCAATTCCAACGGACGTTTGGTCAAGATATCCGTTGTGTTTTTGTGGGTCGCTCTCACTTGTTTTCGCACTTGGCATGACCCACAAACAGAGATCTCCACTTTTTCTAACTCGGGCAATCCTACCACCATTTGTTTTTGTTGCAATTTTAGACAAATTTTTGTGATTTACATGTCTAAGTCTTTAATGCCAAAGAGTAGTGGCCTCACTCTTAGCACTGTTACAGCTGTACCGAGAGTTAGGAACAATACCATAATAGTTATCAGAAGTTCTGATTCCTTGCATCAAACAATTTCTACTGTTATCTGAGACAGTGCATCGGTCTTTTGAGAACCGAACTTCAGCTCTGTTGTCACACATTTGACTTATGCTAAGAAGATTTGCTTTTAGTCCATCAACAAGCAGGACTTTTTTCAACACTGGCAATCCAGAGATGTTAAGTTCACCTTTCCCAATTATATCTGCTTTTCCACCATCTCCAAATGTCACTGTTCCACATTTGTACTCTTCAATGGTTTTAAAAAAAGTTCTATCACCCGACATGTGTCGCGAGCACCCACTATCAAAATACCACAGTGTGGTGTCCCGGGTCTTCAGAGCAATATGAGCAACGTGACATGTCTCTCTTTCTTTCTTCTGGGTAATGGTCAGTTGGTCTATCTTGGTATTTAGACGGTCATTTTGTCAAGTGAGGGCCATGACTTGATCCCACAAATTGAGGTGACCTCTTCTTGAGTCTCTCTTTTCACTTCTCACAGGAAACTTCTTAAGCTGATAACAATTTGGTTGGATGTGTCCATACTTGCCACAATTATGACAAGTCCGATTTTCTCTGTAAGTTTGCTGTCCCCTAAAAGATGAGTCATGCCTGGGAGCTTTTCTGACATTCTTGCTCCTTCCAGAAGTAAGTACATTATTGTTCTTGGAGAGTCTGGGGTTATTCAGAGTGCGTCTTTTCAGTTTCAAGCAGTTCGTTCTCACATGACCCATCTTCCCACAGTAATGACACACGGGCCTAGTGTTGTGAACTCTTTGATTCTCATGGAGTGGAGGAATGTGTTTCTTTTCCTTTTCAAGTGCTTGGTCATCCTTATTATGAGTAGATGCATGTACAAAAGTTGTTTTCACCAAGGTGTTTTGAGAGGCATTTGAGCTTGTCCTCACTTCAAGATTCCCTCCAATATATCCTATTCCACTCTTGTCCTTTGAAGACTTCCCAAGACATAAAATTTTGTCTAAATTTTGTTTCCCAGTATAAAAGGTTCGCAATCTATCATTTAACTGGGTCAACTCACTTTCCTGAGTCTTCACAACAATTTCCAATGACTCATTTTTCTTTTGTAACTGCTCAGTTAAAATGTAGGCTTCATTCAATTTGCCTTAAAGCTTATCATTTTCCTGTTTGCACAAATTTATCTTGTCAATTTGTGCTTTGTTGACTTTCCTCAATTTTACACACTCCGTGTAGAACTTCTCATATATCTCTTGCAGCTGATCTTCACACTCGGCCTCATTTTCAGATATACTGCAATCATCATAAATTTTTTCACTGCACTGATTTGTGTTCTCAACAGAAGAGGTAAGTGCCATGTAGTTGAGGTTCCTTCTGGGAGAGGAGTTGTCAGATGAGTCACTAGATTCGGACTCACTTTCACTGAGGGAGGCAATATTTGCTTTTTCTTTTCCCCGCTCATAATTTGCACACTCCGAGCGAATGTGTCCAAACCCATGACATTCATGGCACTGAACTTGTGTCTTGTCCTTATTGGCTCTAGTGTAACTTTTGGAGCTGCTTTCCTTGTTCTCTGAGCTTGAGTCTCTACTGTATCTTTCAAACTTTTTCTTCTCCTGTCTTGAGTCCTTGTTCTTTCTGGCTGCAAACATTTTTCTGAATTTTTTAGCATAAAAAGCTATCTCTTTATCACTCATAGCTAATTCATCGGATGACTCATCCAACTCCTCACGAATTGTATTGACAGCAATGGATTTGCTTTTCTTATCCATTGGTAGTGTGTGTTCATAGGTTTGTAAGGAACCTACCAACTCTTCAATTCTCATAATGTCCAAGTCCTTACTTTCCTCTATCGCAGTGACTTTTGGATTAAATCTCTCATGGAGAAATCTGATAACTTTCCTTACAACTCTATTTTCAGGAATTTTATCTCCTAAGTAAAATCAAGAATTTACAATGTCGTTTAATTTAGCATAGAAGACATCGTAGGTTTCATCCTCTTTCATTCTAAGTTCCTCAAAGCTGGTGGTCAGCATTTGAAGTTTAGAGTTTTTCACAACCCTCATTCCCTCATGAGTAACCTCAAGAATGTCCCCAAGCCTCTTTACGTGTATTACACATAGAGATTCGTTTGAATTCCTCTTGAGATACAGCCATGAATATCGCATTCAGGCCTTTGCTATTCCAATTGACTTCATTCAATTGATCCTTTGACCTCCACATTAATGAGAACTTCTACTCCATCGACAGTTTTGACGGGTTCTTTCCATCCTCTTGTCAATGACACCCACACACATTCATCTATTGACTTAAGAAAAGCTCGCATTCGAACCTTCCAATAAGCATAGTTGTTGCCATTAAAATATGGTGGTGATGTGAGGGATTGAGACCTATCCATTTGACCACCAAAGCAGGATCACACTCAGGAAATAAATTCTAACGGAGTGAATCCTCTCTGATACCAACTGAAATTGCAGTGGTCGAACACCCCGCAATACCTAGATGGGGGTGAATAGGTGTAACTTAAAAATTCAATCCTAACCAAGGATTTATAAAAGCAGTACAAAATAAAATCAAAAATCAAGATAATACATAGATATCAACACAAGACTTTTGGTTACGAAGTGGAAACTCATTTGAAGAAACACTTCAAAATCTAAAACCACTCCAGGTGTAAGACACCACCTCTAATCCACTATAGAAATTTTAGTTTGTTACAACCAATTCAGAAAGACTCACAAACCCATTGTAGTAGCTAAACTTGGCTTGTAACACCACGAGCGACCCACTCGATCTCTACACGCATGTAGTGCCAGAACTCCGACCTTTCTATAGTTTCCCACAAGAACATATTGATTTCTTCATCCAAGCAACTTGAAGAACTCTTCCAACTTGATGAATATGTCCACTCCAATGGACTCACTTGAAGTTTATCTTGAGTGTGTTGTGGTGGAGATATGCAATCCAAGAGAGAAATGTATTTGAAGAAGTTTTTCTCAAAGGATGAAGGGCTCCTTAGCTTTTCTCTCTGTTATTCTCCACCCTTGGCAGAAGACATAAGTTTACTTTTATATCCATCTTCTGAAACGGTGCTCAAATTCTAGAAAATCTGATCTATCACGATACTCGCTCGAGCAGGATGTCAAGCGAGTGTCGAGCGACCTTTCTAGGTCAAACTAGCTCGAGCGGGATGTCGAGCTATTGTCGAGTGAAGTCTCTCCCTGAACTTCGCTTGAGCGCTATGTCGAGCGACCATTGCGCGAAATCTCTGCCTCATTTATCGCTCGAGCGCCATGTCGAGCGAGTGTCGATCGAAGTCTCTGTCTGAACTTCGCTTGAGCGTCCTGTTGAGCGAACGTTGAGCGAAGTCGTTTTACTCGAGCCATTTTGTTCCACTTCATGTTGACTCACTTCAACCATTAATTACAACTTAATTACAAAGGTTTTCACAAGAGAATGCCAACTTCACAATTTTACATCAACACAAATCAAAAGTTCACAACCAATCAATACGTGTTTGTTTGGATTAAAAAATTATTTTAATTCATCTTATCTTGTCTAATTGATTTATTATAATTTTTTAAAACTTTTAAATAAAATATAATAAATAATTTATTTTTTATATATTAAATAAAAATAATACTTTAATAATATTTTATTTAAATTTTAACTATTTCCCATTCGGACGGAGGAAGAAGAAGAACAAAGGAAAAGTTCCAGACTTATTGTTTTTCTCATTACTTTTTCCATTAGAATAGTGATTCTGTCTTTAGAGTTTGTTTTCTAGCTCAAAGTCTTCAGAGTTGAGAACTCTCAAAAAATGCTTGAAATTTGAATCCCTCTCAAATATAGTATGCAGAAAAGTTGATTTTTTTAATCAAAATGAGACTCTAATAATTGCAAAACTCATCTGTACATAGTATAATGGAGTTAAAGGGGTCGAGCAAGCCAGATCCACACAAAGCTCAAAGCAGCAACGCTTGAATGGAATCTCCATCTGACCAGAGAGAGAGATATGAGACCTTGAAGTTATAGACACCCATCACTTCAATCATCAAGAAAAGTGAACCCAGAAAGAAACTTAAAGCACGGAGAATTTAAAAGTAGAATATACTGAGATGTTGAAGCTTTGCATCATTCTCGTTCAATATCAACCTTTATTTTCATATGGGTAACATAGCAAAAGCAACAACAACATTTAAAAATCCCTCTCCAATAAAAGAGATTCAAAACTAAAAGAATCTAACCCAAAAACTATTAAAAAGGAGAAAGATTAATTATGTACAAGTATGAGATTTTCTCTTCTTCTTCATCCTTAAACGCCAAAAAGACTAAACTGGAGATTTTGACTAAACCAAGGACGATCTGGTATGAAAATGGGTTTTAAGATTGGCGTTGAAGGAGGAAATGGAGGGAGAATTGAACTTGGAAGTCGTACACCAGCCCTTCATCACATTCCAAGCAGAACTCGAACCCGAGATCTCACCTGAGTCTCTCCTGCGCACCTCCTCAGCCAAAATCAGATCACGAATATCATCATGTTTCAATTTTGTCTTACTGGCAGAATTACTAATAGCCATCTTCATGGCCTCCCAACTATTTGGCAGTGATACCAGCAATATTAGAGCCCGAATCTAATCATCAAATTCAATTTCAACATATAACAATTGATTGGTGATGGTATTGAATTCATTCAAGTGTTGGGCAACAGATATACCTTTTTCCATCTTCAAATTAAATAGCTTTTTCATCAGATGCACTTTGTTGTTCGCGAATGGTTTTTCATACATTCCTGACAAAGCCTTCATGAGATCTGCCATGGTCTTTTCCTTTGTGACGTTGTATGCAACTGATCTTGAAATGGTCAGCCGGATGGCACCCAGAACCTGTCGGTTTAACAGATTCCAATCATCTTCCTTCATGGTCTCTGGCTTTGTCCCTAGTAGTAGAAGATGAAGTTTCTTCCCATAGAGGTAGTCCTCTATCTGCATCCTCCAGTATCCATAGTCTGTGCCATTGAACTTCTCAATTCCAGATGCTTTCACGTATGCTCCAGCCATCGTTTGTCTCAACCTCGAACCTTAGCTCTCTAATACCAATTGTTGTGAATGCAAACGATGACAATAACGTGAAACACAATATGAAAAAAATGAAATTTGCAATCTAATAATCATACAACACAGAGTTTACGTAGTTCGGTAATTTGTTTACGTCCATAGGATTGCAGATGATTTTATTAACTGAGGAATAACGTTTATAATCACTTGGAGCACTCATAATGTCTCTCATACTATTTTCGTAAGGCCACAGGCCTTTTTCACTGAGTTTATATACTGATAAGACTAGAAAACCCTAATTCCAGATTTACTATGTAACTTGCTCGAGCAACTATCGTACGACATCTCTGTCTGGGTGTGGCTCGAGCCACAAGTTAATCGAGGGTCAAGCGAACTCACTGCTTAAGTCTCGTTCGAGCGTCATTTCGAGCGTTGGTCGAGCAAATTTACTGTCTGAGTCTCGCTCGAACAGTATGTCAAGCGAGTGTCGAGTGAATTCACTGCCTAAATCTCGCTCGAGCCATTTGTCTTGATCCAAACTCTACCTTCAACAATTTGAAGTAAAAACTTCTACTACCCGAAAGAGAGAGAGAGAAGAAAGGAAGAAAGGGAGGGGGAGTAAGAACATAAGCCACGCATGCCTGCTTGACTGCGTCAAAGTGTACAATGTGAGAGCTGCATGAGAATCATTGGTTGGCTTTGTACTCTAGAGACAGACAATGCAAGGAGAAAAAGACGATGATTGAACACATTACATGGTGAATGGTGGTAAAATGTTTCGATTGCTTTTTTCTTTTTTAACAAAATTTTTATGTAAGTATTTTAAAAGATATAATATATATTTTAATTTTTAAAACATATTTAAGCTATTATAAAAGTCATGAAAAAAAATATACACTTACTTAAAAATTATATAAAAAAAAAGAAAAAAATCATGTTGTAATAAGAATTCCAAAGTCGAAATCTCCAATATCTTCCAAATGTTTTTAAGGATTCCCTTTCTTTTGGGGGTTGACCATCTTATCGGAACAAACATTTGAGCTAATGCTAATGAGTTGTTCTCCACGCGTACAGTATGCCTTCAAATAATTGACGAGCACAATCTAACCCTTCTTTGGATCCGGTTTATTTTATCTTATTATTATAGTTTTTTTAAATTTTTACAGAAAATATAATAAATAATTTAAATTTTTTTCTAATTTCAAAATAATAAATATTAAAAAAAATATTATAATAATATTTTATCTTTAATTTAAAATCATATCATATTTTCTCATCTAATTTTTTAAATCTAAATCGGACCTAAATCTTTGCACCCATCCAGATCCAGTTAACAAATTGGTATCTCGTCGTGGTAAGAGCATTGTCCAATACAAATCCCTAATTTGACTATATCCGACAAAGGAAAATGCTAGCTATATAGACCGGTCTGCCTAACATTTGCATCGATAGGTGCATTTTTGTTTTTTACTTATTTATTTATTTATTTGTTTCAAAGGCTAAAATAATGTGTTGAATTGATTTTTTTTTCTTATATATTAAAAAATAATTCCTAATATTCTGAAAAAAAAAATAAAAATCAATTGGACCTTCGGTCTCCTTTGTTTTACTCTTTTCCGTCCAACGGCTACTTCTTTACCTCGTTTTATCTTCTCTTTGCGCGCTGGAAGTCTGAAAAGTTGTAACCCTCTTCAGACCCGCAACCTTCTCGTCGCCCTCTTCTCTCCCTCGTTCGTCCCTCTTCTCCCGCGTGAAATCTTCTTTCCCGTCTTCCTCTAGGCCAGGCCAAACGGTAAGTCTCTTCCTCGCTCTTCTCTCCCTCTTCTCTCTGTTTTCTTTTCCGTTTTATGCCCTTCTCTCTGTTCCTTCTTCTTGTTTTGTGCTTTTGATTTGTGGGTTTTGTTTTGATTGTATGCGTTTTGTTGGAAATTCTGCTCCTGCTGGGTTTGTCAAGAAAACACACAAAAATAGTGAAGTTTCGTGGTGCTTTCCAAATCCAAATTAGTAAAGAATATTGGGCTGCAAAACTTTGATTACTCATATATAGTCCATGGGTTCTTCTTTTCTTCCTATATGCAGTCTGGCTCGTTGGAAATTTGTCGATTTTGATGACTTTGTTGATTCTGGTTTTGATTTGTTGGGGAATGGTTTCTTTCCAAGTCTCCAACAATCTATGCAGATTTAATGTTTGGGTGAATGGCTGAGAGAACGATGGCATCAACAATGAAAATTTTCAGACTGGCATCAACAATGACAATGACAGATTTAGTGCTTCGGTTGATTGGTTGGTTGTGGCCTTGTCCAAAGGTTTTGAGAGGTTAATCGTATCATTGTACATCCTATTTAGGTTGCGCTCGCACCAGGTGGATGGGTGCAAGTGTGCGTGACTCAATATATTTTGTGGTCTAAGGCAATCATTAAGTAAAAAACTTAAATTTAAAAATAATACTGATATTTAAATATTAAATAATAAAATTTTACTGAAAATTTTGAGATGCAATACACATATTTGAAAATTTTTAGTAATAATATCTATAAGCAATATAACAATTTAAAAGAGAATCTAATTTTTCTATTAATAGATTATACTTCTTTACAAGTTAAATACTTACTTTTGTCTTAAGTAATATTTACTACTTAATTTTAAAAGTAAATAAGGCCATCAACATCAAAATATACATTATTTTTCTACTTTTATTCCAATTTCACTATTGTTTGAAAATTTTGTACATTAAAGTAAAATCTTTTTGAGTAAAACTTTTATATTTACTTTTTTTTTTAACAGATTTTTCTCATTTAGTATTGATTTTATTTTTAGCAAAATATTTTTCATCTTTTATGCTAACCAATATTTTTTACAATTTCTTTTTTCTTTCTGGGGGCCCACTCAATTTGGAGGGCCTTAGGCAGTGGCCTTAGTTACTACTCCTTTGAGCTGGCCCTGGATGGATGGTAAACTCATTCAAAAAAAAAAAAAAAATATGCACTAATTATGTTCCTTCGATGCTTGAAATTTAATCGAGCTACACTCATGCTGGGAGGGGAACATCTAGCTCTGGGAATCAGTTGGGTCTTAAAAAAAGTTTCCAGATGCCTTTCTATGGCCTTGGGGGAGGATTGACACTTAGACTAGCGAAGTTGATTTGTAGTCATTCATGGGCTTGACTGGATGGGGGGAAGTAGGTTGAAGTTCTTTAAGAAATGCTTATGTGGGAGAAACAATATTATACTTCATTTAAACTCAGTATCAGCAGTGGGCCATCTAATTTAGAAACCTTGGCTCCTGTGTTATTTCACAATGCTTCATTTCTAGTGTCGTATACATTTCTTCTGTAATGAGGTTCTCTGCAAGCAATTCAATTGTTCGAGTAGATTTGAGCTTTGAGTAGAAGTGGGCTGAACATTTTTGTAAACTTCTTACTGCCTTGCCAAGAGATGTGTGGAAACTCAGCAATTTATGTCATCTTGATTTTGCTGGGACTGACATAAGAAAGATGCCAATGCGGATCGTTAGACTGAACCGTCTCCAGACTTTGACTAAATTTATTGTCGCCTGTCGGTAAACATAGTGGGCCTCATATTAGGGAGTTGGGGAAACTCGTAAATCTTCCAGGGAAGCTTCATATATTAGAGCTCCAGAATGTTGAATCTATTGAAGATGCTGGTCGAGCAAGCTTATCAAAGAATAGGGATCAGTACCTGGAGGAGTTGGTGCTGGAATGGAATGCTTCAAAAAAGAAAAGGGATATTTCCGTTAGTCAAAGAGATGTACTTGACCGTCTGCAGCCCCAAACAAACTTGAAAAGTCTCTCCATCAAGAAGTACGATGGGGAGAGTTTTCCAGATTGATTACAGGATAATTCATTCTCTAAAATATCACTTCTTTGTCTACGCAACTGTGAATATTGCTGCCGCTTGCCACTGCTTGGGCAGCTACCCTTTCTGCAAGAACTCATCATTGACAGGATTAATGGTGGTGTTACAGTGGGTTCTGAGTTTTACGGTAGTATTACTAGTTCTAATTCTTCAGTGAAGCCTTTTAAAAGATTGAAAGTTCTGAAGTTCAAGAATCTGCTAAAATGGGAGAAATGATTGCCTATTTGTGCTGAAATTGAGGATGACGGTACTGGAGCTTTTCCTCAGCTCGAAGAGTTGTATATAAAAGACTCCCCCAATCTGCGAGGGGAGTTTCCTTTACATCTTCCTTTGCTAGCCAAACTTGAGATCATTGATTGTCCAAAGCTGGAGGCTTCAGCTTCACTTCCTAAGGTGAATTTTGGTTTGCTTAGCAGGACCTCCCGATCATCTTGATGCTGGTGTGGCGGTGGTGTTAATAGAAGATTGAGTGTCTTCGATTAGGAGTAAGCTGGCGAAAATATTTCCGGCTGGATGGTAGAAACTTCCATTAAGAGTCCCTAGAGGAGATGAGAAATCCCAACGGCCGTCTTCGAGCTCCCAATGCACATGCAATGTCCGTTCCTTGAAGCATTGGAATTGGTGAGTTTTTTGTTAGTCTCCAACTTCTCTTCATAATCTTTTCTCATTCAGTCTTATATGTTTGCTAAATTTATCTTTGTTTGTTTTATAGTACTTTCCTATCCAGGGATGACCATTATATATATTGATGATCGGTACCACTCTTAATGGTTAGAAACTTAGAACGTTAGCTTAAACTTCGCACTCCTTTATACTTGGCGTTTCTTATCTTTTCCTGGCTAAAGAGATCTGTTTTATGCTCATTTTTTTCACGCTAATTGTAATACAGAAGTGCTATATAACTAAAAAAAAGATCTTACAAAAGTACATTTATAAAAGTCATGATGCTTTGTCTAATTTATAATAGAAAATAGTAGTCTTATAATATCACATACTATATTAAACCATGTCAGTTTATAGATTTCTTTATGACTAAAATATTTATGATCATTGTAATACAATACTAAAAAAAAATCTTGCGTACACTAGGGGTGCGATCCTCATCATATGGTGCGGGTACACCTTCTCCCCACCCCCTACCCCACATGGGACGGGGGTGCAAGTAGGGGCGGGGGTGGGGAGGGCATCCATCTCACCCCTAGTGTATACACACAAAATTCAAAATTACAAGTTCACACATCAAACACATGAACAATCACTTCTCAATAGTACACATTTTACAAATCTCATCATCCATCTCCATCTATTATCAACTTTCTTTCAATTTCCATAACTCAACAAAAAAATATAAAATAGTAAATAACTAATTAAATAGGGTTTCAGATTTGGGACAACGACGACGATTAGTAAATAACTAATTAACTTATTTTTGGCGACGATTATGTAAACAACGATGACGGCAACGTGACGGCAAGGGACAGGGATCGACAAAGACGGTCATGGCTGGGACACACATAGAGAGAGGGAGAGAGAGAGAGAGAGAGAGAGAGAGAGAGAGAGAGAGAGAGAGAGATAGGTGATTTCTGAGGAAGAAGGCCAAAGGGATCTACTACAAGAAAAATGCTTATTTGTAACCAGTTATTTTATTGTCAAGATGATTATTTGAAAGATAAGTCTATTTTTGTAATAAATAGTCATCTTTGCTACATATAATTCGTCGTGAATATTTATTTGTCTTGTAGTGGGGAGGGGGGATTGGGGGGGAGTTAAAACCAACAGGCAAAACAGCCGCTTTGTCTGGTGTTACATAAAAAAATCCGTAGACAAAATGGCGGGAGGTTTTTATATATAACCATATATATATATATAATAATATATATATGTATATATATATATATGTAGTAGAGCGGGAGAAATCCAAAGCGAGGTTGAGCCCCCGCCGTTGGCTCCTGTTAGTTTATTTTGTCTTTTTTTTTTTTTACTTGTATTTTTTAACACGTAAATATTAAAAAACAAATAAAAAAACTCAAACATTATTAAAAAATATTTTTCTAGTTATTAAGTAAAAAATTAAAAAAAAAAAAAAAATACCTGCAGTAGACACCGATTAGAAGAGTAACATTTTCCTATCCTTTTCTACCATTTTGGCTCGTGTTTACTTGATTTACACTAAAGAATTACTTTTATATTTTTTAAAACAAATGCATATAACTTTTCTTGATCTTGGAAAAATTGTGACACTCATTTGGTTGCTTTTTTGGCAATCTAGTCATGATCATAATGATTTAGGACTATGTTTATTATTGGGTTTTTCTTTTTGTTTTTTAGGTCTTGAGAAATATAGAATTAATATTATTTGATGTTATCATAGAATCCGTAAATGTTAATATAGTGTTGTCCAAAATTCTCAAAACTGTCACTAAATTTGTACTACTGTTTTTCTTTAAATCGTACCATAAATTATTAAAATTGAAAATTTTACATCATTAACAATTTATAAATGCTGACAATTGGTAACTCTCAGTACTTAACATATGCCCATATGATCAATATGTTTATCACGTAATTGATGTTAGTAATTAGTGATTGGAATATTAAACAAAATGGGATTTAACAAATTGACTTTTAATGCAAAAGTTCAATTGTACTGATTGATCTGGTAAAACTTGATTTTTAAATGCTCAGTTATGATTTGCTCTAAAACTTGGGTTGCTTTTTTAAGCTATCCGCAAGCTGCAGCTTATAATGGTGATCAATTGGTGGCACAACCAGTGCGTACCTAATTCCCACCTTCTTGCCTTCCATTTCTGTATGCTTTCCGTGAAAGGGAATGGATGGTTTGGAAAATTTGGGAGCTGCTGGATGTGAGACCTCCTTTGCTTCTGTTACATAACTTCCGGCTAAATGGTTGCTAATTCGATTACATTAATGGGACTTCAAAAGTGAATCCTAGCATAGCTATATGTGGATGCAGCGTGATTAGAAATGATCGTGATGGTAAAGTTTGTTTATGGTTTTTATTGCCATTCGGATTATGGGACACACATATTTGCTAAACTTTCTGTTTTGAAATATGGTTAATTATTATGCTATCATATGCACATTTTAGAATTAATAGTGGAGACTGATTCTTTACTTGCCGGGAACCGGTTTAACAAAAAACAAAAGCCGCCTTGAGAGTATTTTAAAATGTGGTCTGGCGTACTTAGCATCCGTTCTTTATTTCCTTTTGAATTAATTTATACTCATGGCTAGAGAAGATAATATATTCACTCATGATGCTTTAGCAAACTTAGGAGTGATTGGTATTGATGCTTCTTTTTACTCAATTTTTTACTTACCAAAACACTTATCTTGCATATATGTTTGGGATAATGCAGGTCGACTCCCTCACTTTAAACACTACTTTTATACTTTTCTATCATAAAAGATGGTTCAGAATAGTTATTGTATGGGTTAGTTTCTTATAGTATACGATTTTTGCAAGGCCTTTGGTTTTGGGATTTATATCCCCCAAATTAGCTCTTCCCCCATGAGTGAGAGTATTTTTATTTATATCCCCCAAATTAGGTTTTTTTTTTTTTTTAATCATTTATGGTGTTTACTGTTGCAAATAAAAAATATCAATAAAATTTGTTTTATAATATCAAAGACCATTATTATAGCCGACCACTCGACTCGTCTTTTGTAAAGTGCTGCCGCCCATTCTTTATTGGTGGCTCTACGGCCATCGTTGGAGCTCTTGTTAGTGTATATTATTATTTTATTTATTTATATATATTTTTAAAATTTTTATATATTAAAAAATTAAAAAAAAAAACTACAACATTATTAAAAATACTGTTTCACTCAGTAAATAAAAATATTAAAAAATAAAATAAAAAACTCTATTAGTAACGATCACCTCAGGCCAACAGCAGAATGAGTAGTATTTTCGATTTTTGTTACTTTCTGTTCTGATTCAACATTACATCTATCGTTATTCTTTAAAAAACATTACATATATCTAATAAACCAAACAATAAACACAACATGATTCATATTTAAGGTCCTGTTTGGTTATTAAATTCAATTAAGTTTAACATCCAAACACCCAATTTTCAAATTATTAAATTTATATCAACTCAAAAACTTTTTATACATAAGACCCACAATCTCAATTTAGCACTTCTTAACACGTAAAATCTACAAAGCTTTTTCAATTGTCTATGAAAAATACATTTAAATTTATCTTGATATTCAAACACATTTAAACTCCTTTTAGGTGGATTTTACAAAATTCACTTCATCATCTCAGCTCACTATTATTTATAAAGAACTCAACTCAACTCAATCAAACTCAACATCCAATCACAACCTTAATTATCACTTAAGTTGAACATAAATAGTTTGACATTATGGTCTTTCTGTTCGATAATATAATTGTTATCAAGTATTCTTAATTAGATATTCTTAGATATTTCATCCACAAATAATATCACTCAAACCCAAAATATTTTCAATTTTTTCATCCAATCATTACCTAATTATTATAACTTTCACAAACTCTCAAAAAAACCACAAAAATAATTCTATTTTTTCAACAAAAGAAAAATACTGTTTATATAATTTTTTAACTTTATAATATTTTTAATCAACTTTCTTCTTTTTTTTTTTATCTATCATTTACCGAAACCAATAAAACAAATTAACTCAAAAAGTTTCATGATATTTTTTCTGAGATATATGATATATATATGATGGGATGAAATGTAGGTTGTATGCAGACGTTCAATCCACAATTAGAATCCAAAGCTCGCCACAAATGAATCAATGATCAAGAGTATGTGCCAACTGACAGATAAAAGATCGATGATCTCTTTTTATTTTCTGAGGAGGGAAAACAGAAAGGAAAAAGAAGAACAAAACCAAAGTCGAAAAGCAGGAAAACAAAATGTCTCATCCATGTTTGCTTTTAAATAACAAACTTCATCCATGTTTCGATCATAACCAACCAATAAACACATGGCCTAACCTTTGGGAACATGAGAAGCAAAAAATTCTCGTTTTGCTTTCTGCGTCTTACATTATTAACCTTTGGTCCTTTCTTCCTTATCTTTTTGCTGAGGTGGGAGTGGACGTAAAATAATAAAAGACAGAATTAAGGGATTATTTTCTCCGCCTCCATAAATACTGAAAGAGAGTGTTTGAAAATGTTTCAGTTTTATCTATATATTTATTTATATATTCAAAGGTCGTCTTCACTGTGAAGTTGAATGGATGCACATTATTATTCATGAGTGTGAACTGCAGCCCACCTCTAATGACCACAGTCATCAGTTAGCCCGAAAGGAATCCAACTTAAGCTAATTTCTTGACTATTCTTTGCACCATTTCTACCGCACAAATCGAGTCGTAGTTATCTAATCAACCATTTTTGTTTTTGTCCATGCGTCCATCAGCTACAACTTATGTAATAAATTTTGGGAAGTGCTACTCATCCCACTATTTTTCATCCCGATGGTCCCGTTTTGGTTTTTTTTTTTTTTTTTATAGTTTTTTTACATGATTTTTAAGTAAGTATTTTTGAATAATGTTGTAATTTTTTTAAATTTTTTTAAAATATTTTAAAACGTTAAAAAAATCATGTAATTTTTTTTAAAAAAAAAAATCCAAAATGAGACCCATTGGGATGAAAGACAACGAGAAAAATAGCATTTTCCATAATTTTTTCCTCATTGGTCATGAATATTGGAGTTCATGAATATTGTTCATGAGAACATGGTAGAGGTTGGAGTGGCATTATATTATTCCTCTTTCCCTTCCTTGGAGCGTTATTAATTTGACAAATTGGCATCTCGCGAGATCATGATAAACTCCTTGAAAACCCATCAATCTATATATATATATATATATATATATATATATATATTTAAACAAATCTTTCTGGTATCAGATCATGATTAATTTTAGCCATCAGATTGTTTTCTCAGCCCTTATCATGATGAACGGTACTTTTGAATGTTTTTCTGTTTTGGCCATCTTCTCAAACGTAGTTACTCTAGCTATACAGTTTAGCAACGTGTTTTTACTTTTTCCTTTTTTTTTTGCTATGATAAAGTAAGTTAATGTTTCATTAAGTAAATTATTAATGTAACTAAGACAGCTAGGTGACAGGTGCTAACTTAACAGATTTAACTAAAACTCCCTTAATTTGATATGGCACTTTAATTTAAATCTATCTTTAAAAAAAAAAAATCGTGAATTTGATATACCACGTTGCACATCATTTCAAATTCATGTAATCAGTTTTTTTTTTAAAACTCATTTTCAGGAGAATTAATCTTGTTAAAGTAAATTGTAGTACTATACTATGAAGTCACTTGCAATATTGTTACCTGATAGTGATGATAATGTTTAATGTTGTGAAAGAATGGGTTTAGATAAAAATGTTGTGGTGGAGATTCATCTAAAAATGTTGTGAGACGCTTTGACCATTCTTTCCCAGCTCCGGACTTTGTGGACCACTTAGGACCACAAGGGGAGATTCCTTTATGAGATATTTAATGAGAGGGCCATGCCATGCCATGCATTAAATGGTGAATGTCATCACCCTCTCTCTCATTTTCAAAGGCAAGCTGTTAATTCCCTTTCCTTTGGTGGTAGACCATCTCAACAAGAGTGAGGACAAACATTGATGGTTCGGGGAACTCATCAATCAAGAAAATGATATCTGTACTGCAGCAAATTCGACGGACACCTTCATCACCAACCATCTTAATTAATTAAGAGCATTTGGGTTATGTAATTTTTTTTTTATTAAATTTGAAGGAAATAATTTAATATAACTTATTGAATAGATTATATATTTTATAACTAATATCTAATTGGATACAGTATCAAGAAACCATGATTAAGAATGCTGATCATGGATAACTCGTAAGATAACTTCAACCAAACAGCCTCTGATAATTTGTTTATTTAATTCTTGAGGAATATAGAAATAGAGTAATGATAAATATATTACATTTTCATAATATATATTTTTTTAAAGAAGGTGACGGTATTTCAATTAATAATCGATAAAATCATTCTATGCATCCAAACCATAAAAAAAAAACAAAAAAACAAAAAAAACTACACAATCAACTAAATAAAGTAATAAAATCAATCTAAACATGCCTAGATAAATTAAAAAAACCATACAAACCATAAAATTTACGTGTAAATAAACCAATTCTAAACAACTCTCAACTTTGGCAACCCACAACATTTTCAAGGCAATGTCCACGGGACATGAAGTTTCCCTTTCTTCTAAAATAGACAAATTTGTATAAATTCTTTTATAGAAAAGTGGACTTCACTAATAAAGAATAGTTTTTTTTTTTTTTTAAATGTGGTCTATTTATTTTCAAAAATTTATATAAATCTTGTCTTGAGACTTGTACAAATTATTTTTCTTTCTTGGTGGTAGGCCATTTAATCAGGACAAGTATTTTGAAAAAGCAAGTATGAATAGGATAATTCCAACTTCTGGTTGGCTGCTCTGCTGCGGTTGATCAAGACAGTAGAATTTAAAAGTTTTACAATATGAACATCTGTCATATTCTTGAAGCAGTGATCATTTTTTCTGAAAGAAAATTCTATTATATCCTCTCATTTTGATATTTTAATTTGATATTTTACATATTTTATTATTTTTTTTATTTTTAATTTTATTTAATAATTAAAGAAGTAATTATTAGTGTATTAATATTTTTTTAATATTTTTAAAAATATTTTCAAATAATAATTTTTTTTTCACATTTTTTAATGTATTTAAATATTTTTTAAAAATATTAACACATTAATAATAACTTTTTTTAATCATTAAATAAAAAAAATTAAACAAAAAATTAAATTTTATAAAATGTTAAATTGAGATGTCAAAATAAAAGGGCATGATAACATATTACCCTTTTCTGAAATATATGATGAATGACATTGGGTCTTTCCTTCGTTTCCCACGATGGGGTGAAATATATGATGTATGCAGACATTCAATGCATAATTAGAACCCAAAGTTCGCCATAAATGAATCAATTATCAAGAGCATGTACATACTGCCAACTGACCAATAAAAGATGTTCTGTTTTTATTTTCTGAGGGAAAACGAAAAGGAAAAAGAAGAACAAAACCAAAGTCGAAAAGCAGGAAAACAAAATTTCTCGGCCATGTTTAATTTTTCATGGCCTGTGTTTTTAAATAACAAACTTCATCCATGTTTGATAACCAAACATAGCCTAATCTTTTAGAGCATGAGAAGCAAAAATTACTCGTTTTGATATGCTTCTTGCATTATTAACCTTTAATTCTTCCTTCTTTTGGCTTTGATTTCTTTCATTCTAAAGGAAAAAATATGGCTGAAGTGGAAGCGAAAGTAAAATAATAAAAGATAGAATTAAGGGATTATGTTTTGAGTAATGCAACGTAGAGTTATTTTTGTGTACTTCTTACGTACTTCACTTATGTACTGATTGGTCCAAATATTTATGTTATATTTTTATAAAAAATGACAACCAATCATATTAATGAAGTATATAAATAAGTACATAAAAATGACTGCACAAAAAATTTATGTTATTTTCTACCCCTGCATAAATACCGAAAGAGAGATTTTGAAAATGTTTTGAGTTTTATCTATTTGTTTCCGTATTCAAAGGTCTTCTTCAATGCAGCCCACGTCTAGTGACCACATGGATCAGTTGTCCAATGTCTACCACTCCAAATTAAGCTAATTTCTTGACTATGCTTTGCCAATGTCTACCACTCAGATCGAGTGGTTGTTGTCTGATTGACAATTTTTTGTTTTTATTTATGCGTCCATCATCGAAATGAATCTTTGTTAAATCGGATCATAATCAATTTTGATTTTTTTTTAATCTTTTCAATTTAAGATATTTTTATTTTCAGAGATTAGATAAGATAAGATGAGATAAAAGTTAAAAAAATATATATTGTTGTCATATATATTTTTAATATTAATTTTGTTTTGAAATTTAAAAAAGTTATTTTAGAATTTAAAAAATTTAAATTGTTTATTTTATTTTGTATGAAAATTAAAAAATATATATATAATGATGAGTTCGAGATGAGATGAAATGAAATGATTTGTAAAAACAAACTAGCATTTAGTTACTTTATACAGTTCTTTTTTCTTTTTCTTTTTTTTTTTTGCTATGATGAAGTATAGCCCGATTTGGATTTGAGAGTGAGCTCATCTTAACTCAACTTATTTTAAATTCATTATTATATTTTTTCAAATCTCCATACAAGAGCTTTGCTACACGTAAGTCCACATTTCACATATCACATAATTTTTTTAATTTTTTGCAAATTTTTTCTGAATTTATTCTTTCTAAAATAATTGAAATCTCTACTCATTATTTATAGACTAGATATGTTATAAAAGAAAGAAAATCAAAAAAATTAAAAAAAATATGTGATGTACTATGATGTGTTGTCTTATATATAGACTTTTTCCTCTTTAAATTGTTTCATTAAATGAATTAGCACCACAAGGGATGACTTCCTTTATGAGATATTTTAATAAGGGGGCCATGCATGCATTAAATGGTGAATGCCATCAATCTCTCATTTTCAAAGGTAATGTCCGCGAAATTTCCGTTTCTTTAGGACAAGCATTTTCCAACTTCTGGCTGGCTACTTTGCATCAAGACAGGGGAGATCAATTGAAAAAGTATGACATCCTCTGGGTTTCTTCGACTTGATCGGGGAGGCTTCCCATATATTCGGCATCTTTCTTGACATCCTCTGGGTTTTCTATAGGTTTGTTTAGAATTTCTTTTGCTATTGTTGGTTTGTCTTATTTTAGGCTTGTTAGTTTTTGATTTATTGTTGCTTTTCATTGGTCTTTTTGCCTTTTTTGACACTTGGATTTTGGTGTTTTTTTTTTATATTGGAATCTCCCAAGTGTAATGATGTTGTCACGGTATTTCTCTATTATAAATGAAAATTTTTATTAATAAAATTAAGATAAGGATTGCTATTGGATATGCGATCCTGATTCTTCGTTAAAAAAAAATAAAATAAAATAAAAAGTATGACATGAACAACTGTCATTTCCAAAGAATTTTCAACATTGCATAAACATCATTGATGGGTGTTTCCTTCAGTGCAATGTAGTGATATTTCTTGATGCGTCCATCAACTACAGTTCATGTTCAAGAGAACATGGCAGAGGTTGGAGTGGCATTATTGCTCTTTGTGGAGCATTATTTGATAAAATTGGCATCTCGCGATATCATTAACTCCTCGAGAACCCATAAAAAAAATATATATATATATATATATTTTTAAACGATTCTTTATCGAAATATCAGACCATGGTTAATTTTAGCCATCAGATTGTTTTCTCAGCCCTTATTATGAGTCATGAGTGCAAATGTTTCAACAATATTATGCCATGATTCATTGAGATGAACGGTTTTAAACAGTTTAGCAACGTGTTTTTACTTTTCCCTTCTTCCTTTTCTTTGCTATGATAAAGTAAGTTGTTTTATTAAGTAAATTATTGTAACTAAGACTAGGTGACATGTGCTAATTTAACAAATTTAATTACCTAAAACTCCCGTAATTTGATATGGCACTTTAATTTAAATCTATCTTTAAAAAAAAATTTACAATTTGATATACCACAATAAACCACATCGTGCATCATTTCAAATTGTAATCAGTTTTTTGAAATTCATTTTCTGGATAATTAATCTTGTTAAAGTAAATTGTAGTTATTAATTTTATACTGTGAAGTCACTTGCAATATTGTTACCAAATAGTGATAGGGAACAAAGGATGGGCCTTTGGTGTAGTTGATAATGTTTAATGTTGTGAAAGATTATTGGGTTGAGATACTAACGTTGTGGTGGAGATTCATCTAAAAATGTTGTGAGACACTTTCGACTTTTCTTTCCCTCCGGACTTTGTGGACCATTTAGAACATTCTCATTAAATTAGGTATTTGCATTTACAAAATTTGTCTAATCTTATAACATTTTACAATTGATCATTACTCTATTTAAAACTTATTCCCACATTAGATTATCTATTTATTAGTCAAAATACTAATAAAATATTATCAATTTATAATATTTATCCAATTTTTTTCTATTATTAATTTTTTTTCCAAAATGAAAAACTAAAAGAATATATTAATTTAAAAGACAGAATTAAGGGATTATTTTCTCCCCCTCCAAATACTGAAAGAGAGTGCTTGAATGCAGTTTATTATTCAAAGGTCGTCTTCAATGCAGACCACCTCTAACGACCCACATTGATCAGTTGTTCCAAAAGGAATCCAAATTAAGCTAATAGTTTCTTGACTATTCTTTGCCAATGTCTACCACACAGATCGAGTAGTTGTTGTCTGATTAACAATTTTTTTTTGTTTTTCTTTCATCTATGCGTCCCTCATCTGCAGCTCGTCTCCTCATGAATATTCGAGTTGGAATTTCTGGTGGCGGTGGGTGACACCGCCCATCCCATCGGGACTAGCAAGCTCCGGCGAGCTTATCCTTTCAACGGCGAGTTCCGGCGATCTCCAGTGTATCCTACGGAGGCTTAAACCCGAAATGGGTCCGGTAGCCCACCGCCTCCTGGAAGCGGAGGGTTGCAACCAAGGCCGAATGCCCTTAAAATTCATCTCTATTTTATTTTTTTATTGTGTTTTTTATTATATTTTTATATTTTTATTGTATTTTTTATTATATTTTTTTTATTATATTTTTTTTTATGTTTTTTATTGTGTTATTTTATTTTATTATATTTTTAATTATATTTTATTTTATTTTAATATATTTATTATAAAAAAATAGTCCAACAATAATTAAGCTGCTTTTAACGCTGGAGCAGTCCGACGGAACTCCAGCATCTCTCATTGGAGTTACTCAGACGTTCCTTCGGCCAAGAGTCAAGACAATCATTTTGCAACTTCTAGCTGGCTACTATACATCAAGACAGGGTAGATCGATTGAAAACGTATGACATGAACAACTGTCGTCTCCAAAGAATTATTATTTTTTTAAAAAAAATTATGAACATTGCATAAACATTATTGATGGGTCTTTCCTTCAGTGAAATGTTATGATATGCATATATTCAGATAAAATAATAAAAGACAAGAAATATATTTACTTTCTACGAAATTACCAACCTTTTATTTCCAAACTAAGCTTTCTTGACTATTCTTTCTTTCCTTGGAGCGTTGTTTGAAATATATGGCATCTCACGCGGTAATTGACATCTTGCGGAAGAAAATTTGTTAGCCCAAATATCATTGAAAATTCAACAAACATAAATAAACATCGCAATAAATTGTTGTTGAATTCGGCCATGTTGGATTTTGGCTAAAATTCATTTATTTCTTTGTTTAGTCTAAAATGGTTGTCTTTGACTACCATTCAGATAATGTTTTCTTTGGTCAGAGCAGCCAGGTTTGAAAACGTAAATGGAAGGAAGCACTGAACAGAGGATTTTCTAGTGGCAACTATTATTGTGGGTTATGACTTACGATTCATCTTCACAATATCACTCACGACCACCTAATTAATTAAACCGCGTCAGCCATTTCCCCCATTTAATTTTATTATAGTAAGATGATCTCTTTTCATTTTCAAGGTATTAAAAAAAAAGCATATATATGTGTAGTTATTTATATTTTTATATATATATATATTATATAATATATTCTATTAATATGATTAATAGCATATTAAAAAAATTATGCAACCGAACCAATTATATGAATAGAAGTACACAACATATACGCAACCTTACCTTGCTTTGCTGTTTGCACAAAAAACCTTCCTTCATTTCCCTCGACTTCTTTCAATCCGAAGAAGAAGAACATGGCTGAGGTGGGCTTGGCATTTCTCTCTGCTTCACTCACCGGGTTGTTTGAGAGAATTACATCTAGTGAGGTGCTTCACTTCTTGCAGGGAAGCAAAACAACCAAAGTGCTCTTAAGGAAATTGAAGAATGCAATGCTGTCTGTGAAGGTTGTGCTTGAAGACGCGGAGGAAAAGCAACTTACGGATTCTTCTGTGAAAGAATGGGTTGATGAGTTGAAGGATGTTCTCTACGACGCGGAGGACATCTTGGATGAGATTGCTACTGAAGCCTTGCAAAGCAAGCTGCAGGTTGACGCTGAATCTCCTACCTTGGTAGAGAATATACGAAACTCCATCTCTGCTCTAGTCCTTGGGCCTTTTTCCGGACAGGCCGTAGATGAAAAAATTGAAGACGTACTTGATAGACTAAAAGATCTAGCAGAACAAAAGGATTTTATGGGTCTACAAGTAGGAGTTGGAGAAAAACAAGCTGATCCTGAAAGGCGGACCACTTCTTACGTCTCAGAGTCCGGCACTTTTGGTAGGGATGAGGACAAGAAAAAAGTAATCGACTTATTGCTCCCGTCTGATGCCGGGGGCAACGAAATGTCATGTGTGATTGCCATCGTTGGCATGGGGGGCATCGGCAAGACTACCCTTGCTCAACTGGTATACAATGACAACAGTAGTATGGAACAACATTTCGACCTTAAAATATGGTTGTGTATTTCAGAAGAATTTGTTGTGTCCAATGTAATGAAAGCAATTATAGATCAGGCTGCAACGTCGTCACCACGTAAGACTGAGGATCAAAAGCAGACTCAAGTTATAGATGAACTCAAGATAAAGCAATCAAAAAAGGAGGTAGCTACTTCGTCAGCATGTAACACTGAGGATCCAGAGAAGCTTCAAGTTTTACTGAAGGAGAATTTGAACGGGAAGAGATTTCTGCTTGTTTTAGATGATGTTTGGAGTGAGAAACCCAATCATCGGGAGTTCCTAGGCCAACTCTTGCAATATGGGGCTCGAGGAAGTAAGATCCTTATCACCACAAGGAATGAGAGCGTTGCATCGGCCATGCACGCTATTCCACCTTATCATCTAAACCATTTACCAAATGATGATTGCTGGTCCCTTTTTGAAAAACATGCATTTTGTGATGGTAGCTCCAACGCAGACGATCCAAAGATAAACATTGGTAAACAAATTGTAAAAAAGTGCAAAGGTCTACCTTTAGCAATCAAAGCTATTGGCGATCTCTTGTGGTCTGAATCAAATGTGGAGAGATGGAGGAATATATTGAACAGCAATTTATGGGATTTTCCCATGGAGGGGACAAATATTATTCCAGCTTTGAGGTTAAGTTATAAGTATCTCCCCTCATATTTAAAGAAATGCTTTGCTTATTGTTCGATATTCCCAAAAGATTATATTTTTGAGAAAGATCAATTAGTTTTATTATGGATGGCGGAAGGTTTCTTACAACAATCCGAAATAGAAACTATGGAAGAAGTTGGCAATCGTTACTTCGATGCTCTTGTATCAAGATCATTATTTCAACAATCCAAAATAGAAACTGTGGAAGAAGAAGAAGATGGCATGCGTGTAAGTAAGTCAGGTTTTATAATGCATGATCTTGTCAACGACTTGGCAAATTTCGTGACTGGGCAATTTGGCTTTACGCAGTTGGAGGGTGATAGGTCAAAAGAAGTTGGAAAGATAACTCGTTATGTATCGTATTTCGATGGAAGTTTGGCAAACATTAAGAAGATTAAAGAAGATCTTTACAAGGCCAAGCACTTACGCACTTTCCTAGCATTAACGTCGTCAAGTGATTGGTACGAGTGTGAAATCAAAATGCTAGGGGCAACATACTTAAGAACTCTCTCTCTAGCTGGCTTCAATCGTCAGATACATAGTAATAAGTTGCTAGAATCAATTAGCAAGGCAAAACACTTACGTTATGTGGACCTCTCATCCTCATTTATTGACAGATTGCCCAATTCCATATGTACCTTGTGCAATTTGCAAACGTTGAAGTTATCATATTGTCGGAGATTGGATAGATTGCCGAGGGATATGTGGAAACTCATTAATTTACGTCATCTTAAAATTGATGGAACTTGGAATTTAACAGAGATGCCAATGAAAATGGGTAGTTTAAATTGTCTCCAAACGCTGTCCAAATTCATCGTCGGCAAACATGGCAGGGCGTCTAGAATTGGAGAATTGGGAAAACTAAAAAATCTTTGGGGAGATCTTTTAATTCAAAATCTACAAAATGTTAGATCAGCCAAGGATGCTTCCGATGCAAGCTTGAAAGATAAGGGTTACCTCAAGAAGTTGGTGTTACAATGGAATCCCCCAAAAGAAGTGCTCGGTATTTCAGAAAGTCAACGAGGTGTACTTGAAAATCTGCATCCCCATGAAAACTTGAGAAGTCTCTCTATCAAGTACTACGGCGGAAGTGGCTTTCCAGTTTGGATAGAACTCGGGCTTCCTTCATTGTCTGAGTTGAATTTAATTCATTGCAAATATTGTAGTGCCTTACCACCCCTTGGGCACCTACCTTTTCTTAAGGAACTCAGGATTAAAGGGTTGGATGGAGTTGTTAATTTGGGTCCAGAATTTTATGGAAATAATAGTAATTCTTCAATGAAGCCATTTGGATGTTTGAAATTTCTGAGGTTGGAGAATATGCCAAATTGGGAAAATTGGTTTCATTTGGGTGCAGAAAATGAAGTTGAAGCTTTCTGTCAACTTGAAGAGTTGTATATTAAGAAGTGCCCCAAGCTGAGAGGAAGGTTGCCTGTACATCTTCCTTCGTTAGCCAAACTTGTGATTAGAGATTGTCAACATCTCGAGGGTCCGCTCTCCATAGACTCTTTTCCAGTTCTTACCCGTATGGAAATCGACCAGTGTGTTATTTGGAATCACTTGAACTTCCATAACAACAAAAACACGAGGGAATAACCGATTTCGACAATTGTATTCAAGAACTACGAATCAGTCGCTGTTCCTCGCTCGTGTCCCTTCCCTGGGAAGGTTTACTCTCAACATTAAAAAGACTTGAGATTGATGATTGTAAAAAGTTGGAGCTCCCCATTCACCGGCAATTTTCATCCCTTGAAGTATTGTTGTTGAGAAATTGCTGTGATTCCCTTACGTCTATTTCATTAGACGTAGTCCCAAATTTGAAGCATATGCAAATCATTGGGTGCGACAATTTGAATTCTCTAAGACAACACGGTGATCATTTAGTGATATCAAGTATAGAAATCTGGAAATGTCCCAAGTTTGTAGATTTTCCGAAAGGAGGATTCCTTCCGTCTCTTCTTTATTTGGGGTTAAGAGAATGTCCAGAAGTTGAGTCGTTTCTTGAAGGGGGACTGCCTTCCAATCTGAGGCATATTATGATGGGGAACTGTAAGAAACTCATCGAAAACCGGAAGGGATGGGGTTTGCAAACACTCCCCTCTCTTGAATGGTTGGATATCAAAGGCGGTACTGAATCAGAAGATAATGTGGAATCCTTTCCTGGAGAGTTGTTGCTGCCCACCACCCTTACCCATCTTAAGATCTATTCATTTAGAGAATTGAAATCATTGGAGAAGGAGGGGTTTCAACATCTCACCTCCCTTGTACATTTGGAGATCATCGACTGTCCAAAGCTCAGGTACATGCCAGATGAGGGCTTCCCCGCCTCCCTTCGTCTTTTACATATGCAATCCATATGTCCTGTGTTGGAGGAAGAGTTGAAAAGTAAAAAAGGAAAAGAATGGCTCAAGGTGGCCCCCATCCCTGAGATAATAGGTGGTAGCTCTTGCGACTCTTTCTTTTCAGGTGAGAGCCCCGAGCTCAACTCTTTTTGAAGTTATAAAATCAAAATTTCTGAAATATTAGTAAAAGTAAATGAAATATGATTTGGCATTATAATGTGAAGTTGATGTGAGCATTGGGAATTGTTTTGCTGACCTGTATTGCCGATCGAATTTCCGTTCGTAAAACAACGAAAACTTACTTCAAAAACTGCTGCTTTCTCGGAGTTGTCAAATTAATTCTCTTTTTCTGTTTTGTAACTGTCGCATTGTTTTCATTGACAGGTATGAGTCCATATCGACCGCCATTATTTTTTAACGATTACTAGTAGATTGATGTCCTGCGGATCATTGACAGATTTTAGAACGTGGAGGATCACTATTGAAAAATTCTGGGTACAGCTTTTCTTTCATGTTTACTTGATTCACGCTAATGAACTACTTTTAGGGCAGGTGTGCAAGCAGAAGTTTTTCAATTTTTTTCAATATTTATTATTATTATTTATTATTTTATTATTATTATTCTATTTTTATTATTATTCATTATTTTTTATTACTATTCTTTAATTTTTATCTACTTTTTATTACTATTCACAAACACTCTTAACATTTACACATAACCTTATTTTTTCAAAACAAATGCAATATTTGAGTTTTTTTCATCTTAGAAAAATCGTGACACTCATTTGGTTGCTTTTTCGTTTTTTGCAATCTAGTGATCATATTGATATTGGACTCTGTTTCTAAATTTATTTTTTTTAATTCTTGAAAATATAGAACTAATATTATCTGATGTTATCACGGAGTCCATAAATATTAATATTTGTGTACATTGTCATAAGTTTCACTAAAACATTGAATTTGTATCTGACTAAAACATCTAATATTTGTATCTGACTAACTGGGATATTGCCTTAACATTCGCAACTTCTGGCTTGCTACACTAAATGGAATGATCAAAACAAGGTACTAAAATGTGAGATTGGAAACGGAGTTTATTGATACGGATATTAGACGGTGCTGATTTATTGTTTCTTAATTTTTTTAGGAATATAGAAATCATGTTATCTGATGTTATCGCAAGTCTATATATAAATGTTTATATTTGTGTCGCCAAAACTTTCACTAAAACTTTTAATTTGTACTACCATTTTTCTTTAAATCGCACCATAAACAATTTATTAAACCTGACAAATTGTACTCTCAGTACGTAACATATTGCCCATATGATCAAAATGTTTATCACGTAATATTTGATGTTACTACTTAATGAATATTGGAATATTAAACTGAGTCATGTGATTTAACAAATTGAATATTTTTAATGCAAAATTTCATTTTAAATATTAGTGAATGATCAGGTAAATCTTGATTTTTAAATGCTATATATATGCGTGTATGCATGTATGTATGTTGTGGAAGCATGATTAGAAATTGCGGAGATAAGTTTGTTTATGGTTTTTTCTTGCATGCCATCTAATTTATGGAAAAAACATTTTTACTGAAATTTCTGATTTGAAATAGGTTTATTCTTATTATGCTATCAGCTGCATACTTTAGAATTAATAGTGGAGATAGATTTTTTACTTGCCATGAACTGGTTTAACAAAAAACAAGAACTTTATAATTGGAAGTATTTTGAAATGCATGTGCACTGACATATAGTCCGCATCAAGGTTTTTAATTTTGTACTGGTACTGGCCGCACCGGCTGAGATGTGCTGTACCGGTCGTCGTCCGGTACAAAAAAAAAAGTGTGTTTCATTTCGGACTATTGTTCGATTATACCGGCTGGTATTTGTGTTTCGGCCATACTAGATTTCGGTCTCTCACTTTTTTTTTTCATTTTTTGCTATTTTTTAATCTCAATTCAGGCTAAATTAACTATATATATATTTATATATATAATTTATTCATATATTAACTATTATTTTGAAATTTAATTTATAGATGTATTTATATATTTAATTTATTTATGCACAAATTATTTCGAAATGGTTTCGGTACCGAAATATTTTGTTCCAGTAACCTAATCGAAACGGTCACCGATACAGTATTCAAAACATTGGTTAGCATCTCTTCTTTATTTCTTTTTGAATTAATTCATATTTATAGATAAGAGAAAAGCTTGGCTGATGCTTTAACAAAATTAAGAGTTACTGGTATAAATTCTTTTTTTTTTTTTTTTTAACTTAATTTTTCACTTATTGCATATATGTTTTGGATAATGCAGGAGAAGGACTCCCTCACTTTAAACATTAGTTTTGTACTTTTCTACTATATATGAAAGATAGTTCGAAATAATTATATATTGTATGGATTAGTTTCTTATAATATATGATTTTTGGATTACTTAATTAAATGTTATTTAGTTCAAGTCCATTTCAATTTTATTCAGTCCAAGTCAGTTTGAGTCCGTTGGGTCATTGTTTTCGTTGGCTCCAGGTTGTATTCATAGGCCACGTTTGAGTCAGTTAATTAGTTCTTAATTTTCAGTAATGAGTCGGTTCACTTAATGGTTCAGTTGCATGTTCGTGGGTCTTTGACTCTTTGTTGGTGGAGTCCGTCAGTTATGGTTTGACTAAGTATTTGTATTCTCTATTTCAGATTGGTCATTAATCAGTAAGGTTCAGTTTCAGAATTTGTGGACAATTCTAATGATGTAGTGCTGTGGGACGTGAGCTTATTACAAGATGTTGATTTGGAAGGCTACGGTTCTGTCTAGGGTGGCTTCCTTTGTATGGACAGCCCCTCGAAGTGCCTACAAAATTTACATTCCATTGTTATACATGTCTTCAAGCGATAACATAAAACGAGGTGCAATCCTTTAAATTGCAGTGGTTTTTTTCTCCAACTGTGTCTGTAGTAGTAGAACACAACCCAATATTTATATTCACATGCTTAGCACATTGTTCATATATGAATCATCATGAATTGTATGGAGCCTTAATTCTTCAAGTGTTATCTTTTCTTCATTCGTTTTAGCATTTCCTTTCATATTCCTGTAAGAAAGAAAAATATCGTTAAAAGTAGTGTAAAATGATATGATAGAGATGAAGCAGGGAACAGTTTTAGGGGAGGGAAGTTGGACCCTGATAACAGTTGCAAAAGTAGTCCTCTAGGTTCATTCTCAACTGTCAGTATGGTACACACTGATAACATGAGTTGCAAAAGAAAATGGAAAAACTGAAATTTTATTGATTGTTGTTGTACATACTGATAGTGATTCATAACCTTAATATCTATGGTACTACAGATCAATCAAGCTCTTATCGGACTAATATTAAATCGAAAAGATAAGACTATTCCCAAGACTATTTGATACCATATTAGATAAAGTTGACATTCGACTTCTAGGACAGTGTAGAGCATGAAGTTGAACTAAATCTCAACATTTTTAGAAGAACCGGATTAAAATCAACCAGCCCCTAAACAGGATGCACTTATTTTTGCCTTCCCATCATTCTCTTAATTGCAATGTTGCCAATTGCGTGTTCTTCTATCTTTGATCAAAAAGGTTGAGGTCTCTAATAAGGTGGAATCATGTATCTGAGTGCTTGCTTCTTTCACGAGTGATTGGATTCTTTGCTAAATTAATAGGTGGAATATTACAAAGAAAAATGTTTGTAGAGTACCCACCAACTTGAACATTAAGGTGATTAAGCATATTCTTTTATTTTATTTATATATTTGTGTAGCAGACCCATTGTTGGAAGCCATTTTACTTTTTAGCAAGAGAAGTATCCCGAAATACCAAAAGTTAGACATAGTGTCAACTTGGCTTATATTCAAACTATAATTTTTTGAGAAGTATCCCTAAGGTTGTCGAACATAGTGGATCCTACTACAATTTTTCTTAGGATCCTATTTTTTTTTTTTTTATATAAAAGTGGATCCTATACAATACTTTGTGATTCCAAATCATGTTATTATTATTATTCTCTAACTTTATATTTGCAAGGGATACTTTCCAAAAGTTGTGCAGAGTAACTTGCTGAGGGGCCAATTAGGTCTTGGTTGGGGGAGAATCTTCTGTCATAATAAGCCTGTTATTGCGTGGGTGAACATGTTTCATGTCAGGCAATGCCTGCCTTTCCTTTCTATTTTTTGCAAAAATGTGCTTAAATTTGACATACTTTAAAAAACGCGCAAGATGAAGTTTGTTACAGGATTTTGTTAATTTCAGAATTAAGTTCTAGTATCTTATAGATTTGATAATTTCATTTGTTTTGAGGAGTGGGATGCTTATATGCTCTCCCGACCACTTGCTGTTTTGTTTGGCTCTAAACCTGATAATGAGTCGTTCTCTTTTAACATTCAGGTTCTGTAGAAAAAATTAGTTCAGATTTCACATAAACTATGGTAGTCACCACAAAAATGGCAATGATCAAGCAAAATCCATCTTCAAATACTGTCAATCCAGAACTGAACATTGATATAGTACTGTGCATATGGATTAGAATAACTCAGGTCATGCCTCTTCACCTGGTCTTTCACATGAAGTAGTAGTAGAGTGCAAAAGCCGAACAATTACCTAATATTATCGAGTATGAACTACCTAATATTGACAGGAATGATTTCCTTCATGAGATATTTAGTAAGGGTGCCATGCATGGATTAAATGATGATTAATGGTGGTATAATGTATTTTCTGGATTGCCATCTCTCTCATCAGGAGTCAGGACAAGCATTTTGCAACTTCTGGCTGGCTACTCTGCATCAATACAGTGTAGAATTTGAAATAACGTTTTACATGAACAACTCTCATCTCCAAGGAATTATTCTTTCTTCGAAATTACCAATATTGCATAAACAATATTAATGATGGGTCTCTCCTCGATCAATGAAATGTTATGATATGCATATGTTCAGTCCACAATCAATAACCGGAGCACTAATCAATAACCAGAGCATGTGCCAACTGACAGCAAAAATAATAAAACACAAAGAAACAAAATTAAACGATGAGAGGAGAGTAGAACAAAACGAGACACGCAAACAAGGCATGCTTTTCTCGAATTTGTCAAGTAAACAAAATTTCTTTGAATCATGTTTGATTTTTCCATGCAATTTTTTTAACAAAAAGTAACTTAGAATAGATAAATGGAAGGAAGCACTGAACAGAGGATTTTCTCGAGGCTACCTAATTAATTAAACTTCGTCAGCCATTTTTCACATTTAATTTTATTATAGTAAGATGATCTCTTTTCATCTTCGACGTATATAAAAACCAACACATAGCTTGCAACCTGATTTTGCTTTGCTCTTTGCTAAAAAAACCTTACTTCATTTCCCTTGATTTCTTCCATTTCGAAGAAGAAAAACATGGCCGAGGTAGGAGTGACATTTCTCTCTGCCATCCTTGGAGCGGTCTTCAATAAAATGGTATCTCCCGAAGTTGTTGACTTTATGCAGGGAAGAAAGTTAACCGAGGGACTCCTGAGGAAATTGAAGACAGCGGTGCTGTCCGTGAATGCTGTGCTCGAAGATGCAGAGGAACAGCAACTTACGAAGCCTTTTGTGAGAGATTGGATTGATGAGCTGAAAGATACTCTCTATGAGGCGGAGGACATCTTGGATGAGATTGCTACCAAAGCCTTGCGACGCAAGTTGGATGCTGAGTTCCAAACCACTGCAGGAAAGGTTAGAAACTCCATCTCTGCTTTCCTTAATCCTTTTATCGATCGCCTAGAGCCAAAGATTCAAGAAGTACTTGAAAGACTAGAACATCTAGCAAAACAAAAGGATTTTATGGGTCTACAAGCTGTAGGAGTTGAAGGAAACCAATATCCCGAAAGGTTGACCACTTCTTATGTCAGAGAGTCCAACACTTTTGGTAGGGATGAGGAAAAGAAAAAAATAATTGACTTATTGCTCTCTTCTGATGCGAGTGGCAATGAAATGTGCGTGATTGCCATCGTTGGCATGGGGGAAATCGGCAAGACTACCCTTGCTCAACTGGTATACAATGACAACAGTAGTATGGAACAACATTTCGACCTTAAAATATGGTTTTGTATTTCAGAAGAATTTGTTGTGTCCAATGTAATGAAAGCAATTATAGATCAGGCTGCAACTTCGTCACCACGTAAGACTGAGGATCAAAAGCAGCCTCAAGTTAATAATGAACACAAGATAAAGCAATCAAAAAAAGAGGTAGCTACTTCGTCAGCATGTAAGACTGAGGATCCAGAGAAGCTTCAAGTTTTACTGAAGGAGAATTTGAACGGGGAGAGATTTCTGCTGGTTTTAGATGATGTTTGGAGTGAGAAACCCATTCATCGGGAGTTGCTAGGCCAACTCTTGCAATATGGGGCTCGAGGAAGTAAGATCCTTATCACCACAAGGAAAGAGAGCGTTGCATCGGCCATGCACGCTATTCCACCTTATCATCTAAACCATTTACCAAATGATGATTGCTGGTCCCTTTTTGAAAAACATGCATTTTGTGATGGTAGCTCCAACGCAGACGATCCAAAGATAGACATTGGTAAAAAACTTGTAAAAAAGTGCAAAGGTCTACCTTTAGCAATCAAAGCCATTGGCGATCTCTTGTGGTCTGAATCAAATGTGGAGAGATGGAGGAATATATTGAACAGCAATTTATGGGATTTTCCCATGGAGGGGACAAATATTATTCCAGCTTTGAGGTTAAGTTATAAGTATCTCCCCTCATTTTTAAAGAGATGCTTTGCTTATTGTTCGATATTCCCAAAAGATTATATTTTTGAGAAAGATCAATTAATTTTATTATGGATGGCGGAAGGTTTCTTACAACAATCTGAAATAGAAACTATGGAAGAAGTAGGCAATCGTTACTTTGATGCTCTTGTATCAAGATCATTATTTCAACAATCCAAAGTAGAAACTGTGGAAGACGAAGAAGATGGCACGCATGTAAGTAAGTCAGGTTTTGTAATGCATGATCTTGTCAACGACTTGGCAAATTTCGTGACTGGGCAATTTGGCAATACGCAGTTGGAGGGTGATAGATCAAAAGAAGTTGGAAAGATAACTCGTTATGTATCGTATTTCGATGGAACTTTGGAAAACATTAAGAAGATTAAAGAAGATCTTTACAAGGCCAAGCAATTGCGCACTTTCCTAGCATTAAAGTCGACAAGTCGTCGGTACAAGTGTGATATCAAAATGCTAGGGGCAACATACTTAAGAACTCTCTCTCTAGCTGGCTACTGGGAGATAGGTAATTATAAGTCGCTAGAATCAATTAGCAAGGCGAAACACTTACTTTATGTGGACCTCTCATCCTCGTATATTGAAAGATTGCCCAATTCCATATGTACGTTGTGCAATTTGCAAACGTTGAATTTATCATATTGTTGGAGATTGGACAGATTGCCCAGAGATACGTGGAAACTCATTAATTTACATCATCTTAAAATTGATGAAACTTGGAGTTTAAAGGAGATGCCGCCGAAAATGGGTAGTTTTTGGCCCCACTTGGATTCAGAGATGAGATGAATTGAGATGAGTTTAGTTTATTTTTTAATATTATTATTATTTTAGAATTTGAAAAATGTATATTGGAAATTGAAAAAGGTGTATTGGGAATTGAAAAATATGGATTGGGAATTGAAAAAGGTGTCTAGAAATTTGTGTTTTATATAAAAAATTATAAAGATATAATAATAAAATGAAGATGAGTTGAGATGAGCTAAGCTCACCTCCGAATACAAACGGGCCTAAATTGTCTCCAAACATTGTCCAAAGTCATCGTCAGCAAACATGACAGAGCGTCTAGAATTGGAGAATTGGGAAAACTAAAAAATCTTCGGGGAGAACTTTTAATTGAGGAGCTACAAAATGTTAGATCAGCCAAGGATGCTTCCGATGCAAGCTTGAAAAATAAGGGTTACCTCGAGAAGTTGGTGTTACAATGGAATCCTCGAGAAGAAGTACTTGGCATTTCAGAAAGTCAACGAGGTGTATTTGAAAATTTGCAGCCCCATGAAAACTTGAAAAGTCTCTCCATCAAGTACTGCGGCGGAAATGGTTTTCTAGTTTGGATAAAACTCGAGCTTCCTTCATTGTTTGAGTTGAATTTAATTGATTGCAAATATTGTAGTGCCTTACCACCCCTTGGGGACCTACCTTTTCTTAAGAAACTCAGGATTGAAGGGTTGGATGGAGTTGTTAATTTGGGTCCAGAATTTTATATAAATAATAGTAATTCTTCAATGAAGCCATTGGGATGTTTGAAATTTCTGAGGTTGGAGAATATGCCAAATTGGGAAAATTGGTTTCATTTGGGTGGAGAAAATGAAGTAAAAACTTTTTATCAACTTGAAGAGTTGAATATTAAGACGTGCCCCAGCTGAGAGGAAGGTTGCCTGTACATCTTCCTTCGTTAGCCAAACTTGTGATTAGAGATTGTAAACATCTCGAGGGTTCGCTCTCCATAGACTCTTTTCCAGTTCTTACCCGTATGGAAATCGAACAGTGTGATATTTTGGAATCACTTGCACTTCCAGAACAACAAAAACACGAGGGAATAACAGACTTCAATAATTGTATTCAAGAACTACGAATCAGTAGCTGTTCCTCGCTCGTGTCCCTTCCCAGGGAAGGTTTACTCTCAACATTGAAAAGACTTGAGATTGATGATTGTAAAAAGTTGGAGCTCCCCATTCACCGGCAATATTCATCCCTTGAAGTATTGTTGTTGACAAATTACTGTGATTCCCTTACGTCTATTTCATTAGACGTATTCCCGAATTTGAAGCGTATTGAAATTGCTGGGTGCGACAATTTGAATTCTCTTAAACAAGATGGTGATCATTTAGTGATATCAAGAATATTAATCTGGGACTGTCCTAAGTTTGTAGATTTTCCAAAAGGAGGATTGCGTGCCCCTAACCTTGCAAGCTTTGAACTCTACAACTGTGAAAGGTTGAGGTCAATGCCCCGTGAGATGCAACTATTCCTTCCATCTCTCAGTTATTTAACGTTAACAAATTGTCCAGAAGTTGAGTCGTTTCCTGAAGGGGATTGCCTTCCAATCTGAGGCATATTGTGATCATGAACTGTAAGAAACTCATCGAAAACCGGAAGGGAAGGGGTTTGCAAACACTCCCTTCTCTTGATTTGTTGGAAATTAGATGCGGCGAATCAGAAGATAATGTGGAATCCTTTCCTGGGGAGTTGTTGCTGCCCACCTCTCTGACCTATCTTAGCATCGTTTCATTTGGAAAATTGAAATGATTGGACAAGGAGGGGTTTCAACACCTCACCTCCCTTGTACATTTGTGGATCAATGACTGTCGCAAGCTCAAGTACATGCCCGAAGAGGGCTTCCCTGCCTCCCTTCGTTTTTTAGAGATATGGTATTGTCCTGCGTTGGAGGAAGAGTTGAAGGATAAAAAAGGAAAAGAATGGCTCAAGGTGGCTCGCGTCCCCTACACATCTGTTGATTATAAACGAATTCAAGGAGATGATGAGAGCCCCGAGTTGAGATCTCATCATTTAAAAAATTGAAATCATTGGACAAGGAGTTCAACACCTCACCTCCCTTGTACAATTGGTAATCCATAGGTGTCCAGAGCTCAAGTACATGCCAGAAGAGGGCTTCCCTGCCTCCCTTCGTTTTTTTTTGGATATCATCCATATGTCCTGTGTTAAAGGAAGAGTTGAAATGTAACACCCCGTACTCGTAGGGGGTCACGAAGTTCCACCTGTTTGGTATATTCCATCCTCAACTACAAATAATAATAGGTCTCCGACCATATTCAAAGAAAAAAAAATATTTTTCACGAACCAATCCATATAACAATGTCCACCAAGTCATAAATAAAAGAATATGAATAAATCATAACAGAGAGGGTTCACAATCTCTCAAAAAGCTTAACGATAAAGAATAACTAACATTCCATAAATCCAATGAAACTAGAACTCAAATAATAAATAAATTAAATTTTGTTTTCTCCCATCTAGCCTAAGGCTCTAACAGCTTAAAACTTGGTCAAGACTCTACTCTTGGTCCTCTGAGGAAACATCCAGATCATCTGAAAAATATAAGAGATAAGAGGGGTGAGTTTTTCCACAACTCAGTAAGCGAAGAACCTATACAAGCGTGTAAACATGAGCATTTACCAAGTAATAAAATACGGAACAAAACATAATATTGCATAAAAGAAACAAATGATTTTCAAGACAATTTAAATCATCAAGTACTTTGGCATAAACAAACTGGGTATTATCACTATATCAATCGGAGCATCTCACAAAGCAAAGACCATGTTTAACCCCCGTGGTAGGGTTGTGCAAATCCCGGTGGCCAAACCAGGCAGAGACAGAGGTGGAACTTTCCCTTATTCGTTCTCGGAGCCCCGAGTGTGCACATAGGAAAGCCCACAATAAACCACTTTGTTTCCAAAGTGGGTGCACTCAGAGATAGGAAATTGGTACCAAATCCAAACAGAGCAAATACAAAGCAGAGCAGAGCCAAGCAGAGATAAAGTCAAATACTAACCAGAATACTATGCCAAATATTTTCAGAATTAATAAAGACACATAAATCCAAACTATTTTTCAGAATAAAGCTTATGTAAATAAAACATAGTCAACACAATCAAGGCATAATTTTTCTCAGATAGACAAAAATGTTCTTTTCACATTTCAGAAAAATAACACGACAAAAAAGCAGCTCATGTCTACACAATGCATGTCTGAAATATTTTTCCTTCTTTTATATAAGCGTCATGAATAATGCAAACAATCGACTGAGGTTGGTTTTTCTCAAGTTTTCATTTCATAACTAACAAAAAGCACAAATTTTCAAAAGTCAACCTCAGTCCTCTTTTGGTATAAAACCGAGCATACGAACCCCACTTACCTAACTGCTGTAGCGAAAAATCAAAACTTTGAGTCTCAATGCTAAGAGTTTCGTCACCTATACATGAAAATAATTCCCTTTATATTAATGACCACTCCAAAGGCCTAAAATCATAATTTATAAGTTAACTACAATGCCTATCTAAAATCATAATTTCTAGCATATCAATCCCAAGCAACCAGCCACTACGACCCGCAAAACCAGCGCACTCCATACTAAAAAAAATATCATTTCAGTCATCCCTTTGATAAAGTCAACCCAAAAATTTGTATAGTCTCCCATTCGTTCAAAACTACCAACCCAACCATTTACGTCACACAAAACATCCCAAACAACCCATCGGCAGCACCAATCAGCAAAAAAAAAGAAATTTAGACAACCAACCCTTGAACATCCACCAAAAATCACTTCGAAAATGGCTTCGGAAAATAGAGAAAATATTCCATAAAATTATCAACTCCAAACATCATAAATTAAAAATCGCTAACTTCCCTAACCTTCCAACAACAGCCGTGCACTCTCGGCAACAAACGCTCGGCAACAAACGGAACTTGAACCCAGAAAATACCACACAAATCTACCTCTCGGAGCGACCCAGAAATTTAAAGAACCTCTAAACTAAATCACATAAGTAAATCATCTATTCAAACAACTGAGTAGCTTACCTGAGAAATGGGAGCAATCCGACGACAGAGGCAACAAAAAAGAATTTCTTGTTTCCTGCTTGTGCTGCCTACAATCCACCGGTGCAAACTCAACGAAAAATTCCGAATTGGACCAACAATCCGAAACAAAACCCTTGAATGATGGAAAAGCTGAGATAAAAGAGAAGAACTAGAAAACTTACCGGTGAAAACGCAGCGGTGTGAAGAGCAGAGGAGTTCGGCGCAGAGAGGAGATAGCAGAAATAAAACTCACAATGGAAAAATACAGGTGCCGAAAGGGAGGTGAGGGAGGTAAATTCCACTTGATGGAGAAACCGCCTAGAACGTGGGGGAGTGGGCGTGAGGAAGAGGCAATGGAGAACAGAGGAGAAACTGCCGCCCAGGGAAAAGAGAAGGAAAAGAGAAGAAAGGAAGAAGAGGAGAGAAAGAAGAGGGGCGGTAGGTTTAAACCGCGTGAGGAAACGGCACCGTTCGGCAAGGGGCTGGGGCTGGGGATGGGCCGGGTCATGGGCTGGCTGAAGCCTTGGGCCGGGCGTGACATGAAAAGTAAAGAAGGAAAAGAATGGCTCAAGGTGGCTCCCGTCCCTTACATATCTGTTGATTCTGAACGAATTCAAGGAGATGTTCGATGGCCAGGTGAGAGCCCCGAGCTCAAAGCTTTTTGAAGTTATAAAATCAAATTTTCTGAAACATTAATAAAAGTAAAAGTAAATGAAATATGATTTGGCATTATAATGTGAAGTTGATGTGAGCGCTGGGAATTTTTTTGCTGATCATGATTAACTGTACGTTAACTCTTTCTTTTGTATCCGTAATCAATGCCTTTTTGATTGCCGATCGAATTTCCATTTGTAAAACAATGGAAAACTTACTTCAAAAACTGCTGCTTTCTCAGAGTTGTCAAATTAATTCTCTTTTTTTGTTTTGTAACTCATGTCACATTGTTTTCATTGACAGCTTATAGCGGTCCATATGAACCGGCGCAATATGACTAGATCGATTGACAAATTCTGAATGTGGAGGATCACTATTGACAAATTCTGAGTACTGCTTTTCTTTCATGTTTATTTGATTCACACTAATGAACTACTTTTATTTTTCAAAAACAAAAGCAATATATGACTTTTCTTCATCTTGGAAAAATCGTGACACTCATTTGGTTGGTTTTTTTTTTTCTTGCAATCTAGTGATCATATTGATATTGGACTCTGTTTATTATTTATTTTTTTAATTCTTGAAAATATAGAATTAATATTATCTGATGTTCTCATGGAGTCCATAAATATTAATATTTGTGTACATTGTCAAAAGTTCTCAAAACTTTTGCTAAAACATTTAATTTGTATCTGACTAAGTACAACATTAGCATGTAGGATATTTTTGCCTAAACATTTGCAACTTCTGGCTTGCAAATGGAATATTAAACTGAATGTGAGATTGGAAGTGGAATCGAGTAATATTGATATTAGACTCTGTTGATTATTTGTTTCTTTTAAATTTTTAGGAATACAGAAATATTATTATTCTATCAGCTGCAAACTTTCGAATTAATAGTGGAGATAAATTCTTTACTTGTCGTGAACTGGTTTAACAAAAAACAAGAACCTTGTAATTGGAAGTATTTGAAATGCATTTGGACCGACCGACATAGTCAGCATCCCTTCTTTATATCCTTTTGAATTAATTCATATTTATAGAGAAGATGATAGCTTGCAATGACGGAGCCAGAAATTTAGGTTAGGGGGAAGCTAAGCAAAATTAAAATAAAATATATAAAATATTTTTTGTTCTATTTGTATACAATTTTTTATGTGGTATAAAATAATTTGGTAGTAAGATCTACAATAAAAATAAAAAACGTTTAATACCACTTATGTATTAAAAATATATATAATATGATAAGAACATGTTATCGTAATAAAAATATATTAGAAATCATTCAACTTCTTTTTTATTTTTATTTTTATCTATAATAAAAACATACCATCATATTATTATATCACTTTATTTTATATGAGATGTATTTTATTTTTAAATTAGATTAATTTTATAAAGAGAGACCAAGATAATTTTTATAGAGGGGGCCTACACAAAATAAAATTAATATTATTTTACAAAATTATAGAAAAATAAACATATTTTCTTTTCTTTTCTTTAAATAACATATATTATATTTTTTTTCTATTTTTTTTTAAATAGGGATGGCCCCCTCACTTGGCTGATGCTTTAACAAAATTAAGAGTTACTTAGTTTTTCACTAATTGCATCTATGTTTTGGATAATGCAGGAGGACTCCCTCACTTTAAACATTAGTTTGGTACTTTTCTACTATGAAAGTGTAACACACCTACTAATATTGTGTTTGGCTAACAAGAAAATAAGAGAGAAAATAGAGAAATTATGGATGAGTATTGAAGATTTGTAATGTATTCTAATGACACTGTCTTACTTCGAGGGAAGACTTCCTCCGATTATAAATTCACAATTGATTTATTGGATACCTCTATGAAGTCACTTATTCTACTATTTATACTGATTGATAACCTGACTTAATGACTTGTCTAGATATACGGGCTAAAATAGACAACAATTGGATAAAGGGCCTGACCCAAGTCCAAGTACAATATCAAATGACTAAGTAACATAATATGGGTCATTAAGCCCACTTCAGCCCAATACAACTTTAGTCTCATATTGTGGAAGTCATGGACATGTTACAGAAAGATAGTTCGAAATAATTATTATATGGATTAGTTTATTATAATATATGATTTTTGGATTACTTAATTAAATGTTATTTAGTTCAAGTCCATTTAAATGTTATTCAGTCCAAGTCCGTTTGAGTCCGTTGAATAATTGTTTCCGCTGTCTTCAGGTTGTATTTCAGTAAATTACAGTAATGAGTCAGTTCACTTAGTGGGTCAGTTGCAAGTTCGTGGGCCTTTGTTGGTGGAGTCCGTCAGTTATGGTTTGGCTAAAGTATTTGTATATTCTCTACTTCAGATTGGCCATTTATCAGCAAGGTTCAGTTTCAGAATTTATGGGCAATTCTAATAGTGTGGTGCTGTGGGACGTGAGCTTTTCCAAATCTGTCCAAGATTGGAAAGTAAAGGAGGTGACTATTTTTTCAGATTTTTGTACTCAGTGGAAACTAGAGGACAGAGCAGGGATCATCAGCTATGTTGGAGTCTTACAGCTTCTAAAAATATTACAGTTTGATCTTATTACAAGGTGTTGATAAACCGCAACATAATTGTTACCCTTGGAAGCGGATTTGGAAGGCTCGGGTTCCGTCTAAGGTGGCTTTCTTTGTATGGACAGCAGCAATAGGGAATGTTCAAACTATAGATAATTTGAGAAAGCGTGGAAGGATTGTCATGAATTGGTGTTTTATGTACAGGAAAGAGTAGAATCCGTGAACCATCTTCTTCTCCATTGTGAGGTGGTGAAAGGGTTGTGGGATAGAGTTGGACTTAGTTGGGTTATGCCAAAAGCAGTGATTGATCACTTATTAGCAAGCTGGACCAACCTTTCTACGTACCCCCAAGTTGCTGCTGCATGAAAGATGTTTCCTTTGTGTTACGTAATGTAATTAGGTGGTTAGCTGGTTTCTTACCATTACTTTGCTTAGCTGGTTTGCTAGTATTGTTCTTAATGAAAATTTTTGTCTTCAGTTTCTTAGCTTTGGAATGTAATTAGGTGTCTCTTTTGTATACTTCATGTGTACATGGGCAACGCCTATTACTTTATTATGAATAAATTTTTAACTTATCAAAAAAATAAGTCAGTTATCAATGAAAGAGGTATTCTAGTTTTCAGAACACATTGAGAGTACATTATGGAGGCAAGGCCCCTCAAAGTGCCTACAGTCTATTGTTACATAATGTTGGGAAAGAACCAATGAAACAAACAACAAGAATATGAAATGAATTGCAGCGGATGCAACAATAAGAAATAAAACAGTAAACAACCAAAGAACACAGTGATTTAAGTGGTTCAGCTCAAAATGAGCTTACATCCACTGTGGGGTTGGTTTCAAAATTTCACTAGATCAAATAGAGGTTATAGAGAGAGAATCAGAAGATTCTTACAAAAGGGAACACTCACCTTACGTGTATACACTCAATCTTCACAAATTTCACTCAATATAATGGAGAAATGGAGAAGAAATGATCTAGGGGAGGCTTTGTTCTTCTTGCAGAAAACAGAGGGCTGCTGCGTTTCTTCGTCGTCAGTTCACGCGAAATGATTTCGCGATATTTATAATATGCGATCTTGCTCGAGCGAAACTTAACCTCGCTCAAGCGAGGACTTCTAGGTCAAACTCGCTCAAGCAGGATGTTGAGCGAGAAGCTAGCAAACGGACACCTGGCAACACGTGGCACTTCGCTCGAGCGGGAGGTCGAGCGATTGTCGAGCAAAGTCACTGCCTGATCCTTGCTTGAGCTGGAGGTCGAGCGAGGGTCGAGCGAACTCTCGAGTTGAGGTCTTACTGAAGTCTAGAAGTCTCGCTCAAGCCACGCTCGAGCGAGGGTCGAGCGAAACAAGGCTGAGGCGTGTATTCATAAGCCATACTCAACACATAATTCTTCAAGCCATAACATAAATAAACAAGGTGCATGCTTTAAATTGCAGTGCATTTCTTTCCCAACCGTGTCATACATAAATCATCATGAATTTTATATATGGAGCGTTAATTTCTTAGTGTTATTTTTTCTTCATTGTTTTAGCATTTCCTTCTATATTCCTATAAGAAATAAAAATATCGCTATAAGTAGTGTAAAATGATATGATAGAGATGAAGCAGGGAACAATTTTAGATGAGGTGAATAGCAGACGAAAGATCTTTGGTTGAATGGACTGATGTCTAGAAATCTCTAGGGTCATTCTCAACTCTAGGGTTTACACCTCTATTTGCATGGATTATTTAACTAGAAACTCATCAGATCAGTCTCCCATGGTGCTATGGTTTGAGAAACCGTTGGTTAGATATGGCTCCCCTCCTTTCAGATTTCAGACCATGAGAACTCTGCACAAGGACTTTCGAAGTCGCCGGAAATACTACTTAAAATCGCTAGAATTGTTTGTTCTGGCTAAAAGATATCGCCCGAGTGTGGCTGCTTACAAGGAGCCAAGAATAGAAATACACTTTCTCCGGCGACCAATTGTCGCCGCAAATAAGAAAAAAACTGTCGCAAATTAGCTTGTTTGAAAAGTGATTCCTTGCCAGTTGCCATATTAGATTTTGAGCCGAAAATGTGTGTTTTTTTTGTTGTTGTTTTGTTGTACCTGATTGTTTTTTTCCTGATATTTATCTCTTCTATGATAATTACTTGCTTGATAAATTAGAAAATGCTAAATTTGAAGAAATTTATATTTACTTGCCAACACACGTCATGCAAAATTAACAGAAATAATTGGTAAACATATTTAAAATTCACACTTTACAGTCTTGAGTTTTACACAATACATTTAAGAACAAAACAAATTTAAATGAAAACAAACACAAATCATCTAAGCCGAAGTATGAAGTTAAACTAAAAACATATGTGAATGAAACTAAAATCAATGGGAGTATCTGTCACCACTTCAAATTTCTCTATGCACAAATTTCAACTTTAAATCGACACTTTAAAAACAAATCAGCTTTTCCTTTATTGTTGGAAGTTCATCTATCATGTCAAAGAGCAGCTTCCTTCCTGCACCACAAGTAAAAAATTGAAAATTAATTACGAGTACCAATTGCATATCTAGTGTACAGCATGTGTAGTGGTACATGACATAAATCCTGATATGACAAATATCCCAGTGTACAGCATATCTAGTGCTCATTATTAATCTGTGCGTAAACAGAGTACATGACAAATATAGACTCTAATTTCCTCATAAAGTCTTCCTCTTCTCCAATCCCTCTGTTTTTGTTGGCAACAAATATCTTATGAATGAAGTATTAATTCCTAGAATAGGTACTTTGAGTCAACCTGATCAAAATATCCAAAGAGTCAACAAATATCCAAAGAGTCCTAACACCTTATCAAAATAGGGGGAAGAAATAGACTAAGACTACTGTTATCTATTCCCTTTGTAAGATTTCAATTGCTTGGTCTTTTTATGCGATTCATAGTCTCATGAGATGATCATCAACAATGCTGCAAATAATTTAAAATCTCAATTCAAGACCAGGTGCAATATATATTCTGAATCATCAATGTAGAATATTTGAATATGACACAAAATGTAACTTCATGATGGGTAACTATAGATATATTATACATAGTCATCTCAATTTCAGGCACAAATAGTTGTACTTTCTTTGAAAACAAGCTCCTAGATGCAGCAAACACCAATAAAAAGAAAGCAATTGTGGTGAATAAGTGAAGATCAGTAAATGGCTGTTCCACTCTGCCGCCAAACAGATAAAATTCAACTAAATTTGCCTAAAGATCAGTAAACTTTACAAGGCAAATTACACAAACCATCCCTTCTTCTTACCTAAGATTTTAAGATTCTCGTTTGTCGGCTCTCCCCTCTTTTAGAAAGAATCATTTCCCCGGAGCAAGGAGCATTTATTTCAAGTAGAAGTATTCTGGAAAATGTGAGTTTAATTTAAGAAATGATTCATACTTTGAACAAAAAAATTCACGGTGGAAATGTGATGATAAAAGTAGATTTTGCTGAAGCCTATGATAGCATTGATTGTGGTTTTCTCTTGCATGTGCTCAGCTCCTTCGGGTTCTCGTCTCTGGTCTGTGATTTGGTTAAGCAATGTGTCACCTCAGTGTGTTACTCAATTGTGATAAATGGTATAGTCAACGGATACTACAAAGGAGGTAGCACTACAAAAAATAAGACTATTTCCCGCGACTAAATGTCGCCGCAACGAGTTTAAAAATCGCCGGAATTGCTTTGTTACGGCTAAACTTTGTCGCCAAGGAATAGCCGCTGATAATGAGCCAAGAAAAGATGTTTGCGGCTACATTTAAAATTGACAGTAATATACCTTTTGCGGCGACCAATTTTCGCCGCAAATAGCCAAAAATTCTGTCTAACCAAAAATTCTAACTTCGTTTGAAAACTGATACTTTGCCCGATTAAATTGTGCCCATTTTTTTTTTTCGCTTTGTTGTATGTGATTGTTTTTTTTTTCCTCATATTTATCTCTTTTATGATAGTTACTTGCTTAGTAATAAATTAAAAAATGATAAATTAAGATAAATTTATATTTACTTACCAACACATATCATCAATTTTATTCAAATATCCTCAACGTACATATTTGAATTCGAACAATACAAATCATGTAAATGAGAAACAAAGATGCATATAAGCATATTTTCTGTAGAAGAAAAAAAATTAATGTGCAATTATTTTGTTCTTCAAACTACTTCAAAATTATGCTTGACTGATAAAACTAGAGAAACTTCCAACTTATAAAGCAGTCTTTTTAGTATCACATGGTTGATTTTACACAATCACTCTTCAACTACATTCACCAACTCATATTCAACCAGGGAAAGATTGTTATCCTCTTGAACTGCAAACTTAGCAGGTTCAGTAACTTCAATGCGGCCCCATTTGTCAACAGCCTCATAGACCCCTTAAACATGTCAATTTTTGTGTTACAAAGAATTACAGTGGCACCCGGCTTTATCAAGTTAACTGCAAAAAAGATACAACCATTATCATTATAAACAGGTAAAAAAATTGATAGACCAGTTATATAAGAAAATAATGTACTAATAAAACTTCAAATGCCATAATTTTTCTTTGATTAGTAACAAATAAATTACCATGATTTTCAATCTAGAAGATAAATGAGCAATGCTATCTATATATAGTCTCTAAATGCAAGTTTAGTTTAAAAATCAGCAGTACTAGACTCCTCCATTGGGGTTCCTGATCTTCTTAATGTTCTTCGGATCTCCTTATGTGTTTCCTTAGTAGTAGCCTAGAGAGAGAGAGGAATAAGTACACATGAAGGTCTCTTAACTATAATGCAATTTAGTAGCTGTATTCAGTAAGTTTGCAAGTGATCATTGAGGAATCATCGATCTGATATTGATATATTCACCCATATATTCACACTTTAATTAGTCTGCATTATATATATATATATATATATATATATTCTTGTTCAAAGTTCAAACCCATTCCCCACTCAAATTTACTTTTGGAAAGTGGGAGCGTGACTCATGAGGATTTCTTTAATCCTTTTTTCCAGACTTGACGGAATCATGCAACATTAATTGTTTTATAATTTACAACAAGGTGCTAATTATAAAACTTGATTATATTCTTTCTCATGAGAATTATGGTCATGATTTGGCTGTGAATGTCAAAAGAGCTGTCATGGACTATGAGCAATGTCGACCAACATAAAGAGCAGAAAGGAAAATATAAATAAATAAGTAGACAGAAAATGAGTCTTGTGCTCCAATGGATGAAAAGAAAATGACAAAAATTTAAATACCCATATCATGACAGCTAATTTAATAAATGACCTTCATTCATCCAAATGTGTGGAATTCACATGAATGTAGTCATAAATACACTGGTGCATTAATGGAAAGCAAATATAAATCCAAGAGCCTAATTTTTTCTTACACATCATTATGTGCAGATACCATTCACACATGCATACCTGCTTCTCTATTTAAGTTCATATCATATGGCAGCTATTTACATCTCTATTTCTGTGTGATTTGAAACAGTTGAGAAATAAAAAAAATCCAATATACATCAACACCTAAAAAAAATGAAAATCCCATATCTAAAAAAGGATCACAAACAGATAAATAAAAGGGCACAGAAAAAATAAATATAATTAAACACCCAAATATCAGATAAAAAATAACCCAAAAACCAATCAGTTCCCAAGAATAACCAAATCAATGCGATAGAGAGAGAGAGATTAGAAGCCACAAATACCATAAATCAAAACCAGACTTTTTCAACAACCAAAGCTTTAGAAAGAAAAATTCGAACTAAGAAACAGACACATGGAAGGAAACCAATGCAGATCTAAAGAAAATTCCTTCAAACTTGTATGTATTCACTGAATCATATACACCACGATATGGAACTTAAACTGAGTATGGAACTCAAACAATAAAAGAATTGGCCTTGGACATGCAACTTATTGAGGGTTAGGGCTTTCTCTCTATTTGTTAGTCTAAATCCTACTAAAAATATCAAAACTTGGGATTGGACTTTAGATTGAACACAAAAACTAGAAAGAAAGAAAACCAGTTTAACATTTCATTCATCTACACGGCCAAAACGTAAAAGAAGGAAAAAAAAAATATTTAGTATATTAGAAAAAGAAAAGGAAAGGACAAGAAGATTACTTGGAGAAAAAATAAATGAACAATGGGAAAAAAAATTTAGGACTGTTCCAACTTGGAGAATGCTTTTGCAGATTTATGAAAACTCTATTAAAGTTTATGACTCTGTACAGAAAATAAAAACAATAATGAAGAAAACAAAATAAAAACAAAATATAATTACTCAGATCTATAGGAGGTCAAGCAGATTAATTCACTACTTTACACTATAAAAATAAACGCTCAATTCTTAGAGATGATAATATCACGAATAAGAACAAAAAATTCAACAAGAAAATACATTCACATATACTCAGAACTGTAAGGAATGAACACGATTTTTTTCATTCATCTACATGGAGAAAAAAAGGATCACTGAGATTCATACACGATATCTTAAAATATACATTACCCAAAAGAAACCAAAATATGATTGCAGCAAAAAAAAAAAAAAAAAAAATAGATATTATTTTTGGGCAAGTTAATTTCCATTAGAGAAGATTCTACGTTGAGGGCTTAAGAAGTCTAAAAGACATTCTACGTTGGTTTAGTCATATATAGGTCCATCAAGATTAATTGACTTTTGCTACAATTTTTCAACAAATATATAGAACCGTAGCTCTAGGCAAAAAAAAATTGTTATTTTCTCCCTCTTTCCCCAGTGGTCACCATCTTTCTCAATATGTGAATTCTAGAAATCCTTGAAAATAACATAAAGTAATAATTTAGCCAACTTTATACCTAATTCAATATAGGATGAAATGGATTAAGGTTCGCTAAAGTCACTATATGTCTCCTTTTTAGCTCAAATTTGACTATAATATATTGTGTTAATATCATAATTTTACATGAAATTTTTGGGAGGACCACCTTAAGCCCTCAACTCGATAGTGTCTTATTTGGAATAAAAGTACGTTTTCTTCTTCTCTTAACAAATATAAATTTTAAATGAAAAGAACTATAACATATATAATTCTTGAAACAAAACTTTACTCTTTTTTACAATTGAATCAAAAGCATAGAAACAACATAAATACAAGAATCAATAATTAAAACAAGCAATCAAAAAATTACAATAAATTTATAGAAACGAAAATACAGAAAAGTCTAAAAGACATGATGCTCAAAAAGTCTAAAAACAAATGACTTGATATAATACAAAAACAAATGACTAACCTTTTCTTTCTCAGCACTCTGGCGGACAGCAATTTCTTCTTCTACATGTATCCTATACCGCTCCAGGATTTTTCCAATACTGTAGCACAAGGAAAACACAGCATTGCCTTATGTGTTATTTGAAAAAATAAGTGTTAGGTCAATCTTACAATTAAAAGTTTAAGCACTCTTACAGTTTAATATAATACAACAGACTTATTTTATAATAATAAAAAGATCATATTAAACCACTTGCAGACCAATCATTCTTTCAAACAAAATATGACTCATCTGAATGTTTTTTTGGCAATGAGTTTGAGCATTGAACCCAAGCTGTAGCAACAAAACTTGCACATAACAATGAATACAAACACGCAAGTGGCCTTTGAAGAATTGGCTGTCCTTTGTGCTGTGCTGAGTTATGGTTAACTTGGGTAACACGAGTGCATCAGCAGTCAATTTCCGCAAGCTTTGATAACTTAAAAGTTCGAGCCAGAAGATTTGAGTTCTTCTATACATAACAATTCATGATTTTAGGCTACGAAACGTAGCTTTCCTTAAATGGCACCAGAACGAAGCAGAGTAAGCCTTGAAGAAAATTGCCCTTAGGCTGTTCTTTTGTACTTTGCTAGAATAAATCCATTTCACAATTCGTACGTATCTGAAGAGTAAAGACCATTTCATGTTTTATCCTTCGGTTCAAATCGATCTACCGAACCTAATTCCTTTGACTGAAACAGGGTAGGCCACTATTTCATAGCCAAGACACTCTGTTTCAACATTACTGCATGGTTTGAGTTCATTGAAAGCGTCCCCAAAACAGATACATTACTGTAGGCCACTATGTAAATCTTGCTCTGTTTTGTCCGAGAAGGCTGAGCCTTCCTCTGTTTTTCCATGATTAGAAGCACGCTAGTTGATACCATAAATTAATACATCCAAACGAGAACTAATTAGAAGAAGAACAAGAAACAAAATTAAGCATGCAAACTACAACAATCCACATTTAATACAATGCAAAAACAGAACAACACACGGCCATCCGTTTGATAATATAGATAAGTAAAAACAAAACAACACACGGCCTTCCGTTTAATGTATAGCAAGCATTCATCAAGGTTCAACCAAAGTAGCTCCTAGACGGTTTAGCAATTTACATTTCATTCCGTTTAATATCGACCAGCAGAGTTAATAGAAACTTCATAAATTGATTTGGTCAAATTGTGAGAAGCAACTACTCATCAAAATGACCTCAGCAGTCATAGTACAACTCTCAAACTTGTTTCATAACAGATTTTCCTATTCGTGCCAGGAAACCAATCAAACCCTACAATGCAACCAAAATAGAATCCAATCCAACCCTACGATGCTAAAAGATTGAAAAAAAACACGAATAGAAAAGATAATAGAAGAGTTGTGGCACACGTACCAGAAATTTGAAAGCGATTAATAGTAGAACGCACGGTGCCTTGTTTAAATTTGACAGACGAGCTTCGACGAAGCTGAAATGGAAAATCTAATGGCGGGAAGAGGGCCAAATTCAGGCGGCGCTGGCAATGGTAAACCGTGTGAAGCAAAGAGTGAAGAAAAAGGGCGGGGGGGCGGGGGGGCGGGGGGGGAGAGGGAGATCAGGGAGAGGGAGAGGGAGAGGGAGAGTGAATGTCGCGGACGCGGGGTTGGGTTGAGGAATGGAGAATGGAGAATGGAAAATTAGGCATGCGTTGGGATTTAATTTGGTTTGCTTCCGGCGGTTTTAGTAATTGACGTAAAGGAAAATCGAAAATGACAAAAGTGACTTTTTGTCACAAAATTATGTGTCACCGGAAATAAATATCGCCCCAACTGCTATATTCTCTTGTAGTGTAGACGATTGAGGCAAGAAGACCCGCTGTCCCCCTATCTCTTTATTCTTGTAGAGGAGATTCTCTCCAGAATTCTTAAGGAAAAATTTAAGAATGGGAAGCCACCCTTCAACTAAAATGGGTTGGAATGCTTGTATGCCTAATCTAATATATAAATATATATATATATATACATATATACATATATACACTGCAAATGCTATGGTGAATTTACCAACAGGTTTTTACTTTTACCTTCTTCCCTTTCCTTTTCTATGGTAAAGTAAGTTGTTCCATTAAGTAAATTATTGTAACTAAGACTAGGAGACATGTGCTAATTTAACAAATTAAGATGTGGTTATTGTGGAGGAGGTTCATCTAAATAATGTCCATGAATTAAGTTTCCCTTTCTTTTGGTGGTAGACCATCTCCTCAGGAGTCGGGACAAGCATTTTGCAACTTCACGCTGGCTACTCAACATCAAGAGAGGGTAATGTAGGTCATGCCTATTACAAAAACTTCACGCTGAGTTTTTGTGACCAATGACCCCATAAATCACTTAGTCCAAAACTGAAAATTTATTGATATGGGGTGAGTCAATGTAGGTCATGCCTCTTCACCTGGAGTTTCGCAAGGATTACTATCCAAATTTGGAGGAATTGATTTTAATATCTATCATATGTACATTCATATGGTGGTTGTATATGAAAGTTTGGTAGTTTAGTCAAAGCTTTGATCCCTTGAGGGTGGTCAGCCACCACAGCTAGACACCAAACGCAGTGTTAAATTACTGAAGTTTGGACCATATAGAGCTACAAAATAGTAGAAATAATTTGTCTCGCATTCACGATGAAAATGGATTAGTTTGAAGCACCCAAAAGTTCTTTTAAGTGGCGCTGTACATGATACAGAGAGAATCTTCAATTGTAGTCAGAATATTAATTGACAATTTATTTTATTATTTATGCGCCCATCCACTACAGTCTACAGCTCATCGATTATGTATTCCAATTTCCTAAATTATTGTCTCCTCAATAATGTAACTGCTCAATTTCCTAAATTATCAGCTCCTCAATAATTTTGGAGTTGCATTGCTCCTTGCCTTCCTTTATTAATTGCATCGCTATTTGACAAAATGGCATCTCACGAGGTCATTCATCTCTCTCTCATTCCCAAAGGCAATGTAGACGAAGTTTCCTTTCTTTTGGTGTTAGACCATCTCATCAACTATATTAAGATAATTGCAGCTTCACGCTAGCTGGTTACTCTGCATCAAGACAGGGTAGTTATAGTATTTAAAACCTCTACATGAACAGCTCTCTTCTCCTAGAAATGTTATGATATGCAGAGATTCAGAATTCAAAGCTCTCCTCCACCAATCAGAAATGATCAAATGCCCAAAGCATGTGCACCAACTGACAGATAAAATAATAAAAGACCCAGAAACATGGCAGCTGAACGGGAGTGTTTTAAACAAAAGTTAAGTTGGACACTGAGTTGACAGAGCACCGAACAGAGGATTTTCTCGAGGCTACCTAATTAATTAATTATATTGCATGAGCCATTTTTCCCATTTAATTTTATTATAGTAATATGATCTCTTTTCATCTTCGACCTATTCAAAAAGCAACATATAGCTTGCAATCTGTTCTTGCTTTGCTCTTTGATAAAAAAAACCCTTCCTTCAATATTTCCCTTGATTTCTTTCTTTCCGAAGAAGAAAAACATGGCTGAGGTTGGAATTGCATTTCTCTCTGCCTTCCTTGGAGTCGTATTTGATAAAATGGCTTCTCCAGGGGTTGTTGATTTCATTTCCAGACAAAAATCAACTGAAAAACTCTTAGAGAAGATGAAGATATCATTGCTGTCAATGAATAAGGTGCTGGAAGATGCGGAAGAAAAGGAAGTTACGGATCCTAATGTGAAAATGTGGAATGATGAGCTAAAAGATGTTGCCTATACTGCAGAAGACATATTGGATGAGATTGCTACTAAAGCCCTCCAACGCCAGTTGCGTGAGGAATACAAACCAGCCATTGTAGGAAAGGTACGAAACTTCGTCTCTGGTACTTCCCTTGATCCTTTTATCCACTGCATAGAGCCAAAGATTAAAGAGGTACTTGATAGACTAGAATATCTAGCAAAACAAAAGGATTTTATGGGTTTACAAGCTGTAGGAGTTGGAGGAAACCAATATCCTGAAAGGTTGACCACTTCTTCTGTTAGAGAGTCCGACACTTTTGGTAGGGATGAAGACAAGAAAAAAGTAATTGACTTATTGATCCCGTTTGATGCCAGGGACAATGAAACGTGCATGATTGCCATCGTTGGCATGGGGGGAATCGGCAAGACTACCCTTGCTCAACTGGTATACAACGAAAGTAGGGTGAAACAACATTTTGACCTTAAAATATGGTTTTGTGTTTCAGAAGAATTTGTTCTGTCCAAGTTAGAGAAATCTATTATAGAGGCAGCAACTTCGTTACCTTGTCCTAACTTTGAGAATCCAGAGCAGCTTCAAGTTACAATAAAGAAGAATTTGAACGACAAGAAATTTCTCCTTGTTTTGGATGATGTTTGGACTGAGAAACCCATTCATCATGAGTTCCTAAGCCAACTCTTGCACTATGGGACTCAAGGAAGTAAGATCCTTATCACCACAAGGTATGAAAGTGTTGCATCGGCCATGCACGCTATTCCACATCATCTAGAGCTATTACCAAAAGATGATTGCTGGTCCCTTTTTGAAAAACATGCATTTCGTGATGGTGGCTCCAACGTAGATCCAGCGATAAAAGATATAGGTATACAAATTGTGGAAAAGTGCAAAGGTCTACCTTTAGCAATCAAAGCCATTGGCGATCTGTTGCAGTCTAAATCAAATATCGAGAGATGGACGAATATATTGAAGAGCAATTTATGGGATCTTCCCATGGAGGGGACAAACATTCTTCCGGCTTTGAGGTTAAGTTATAAGGATCTCCCCTCATATTTAAAAAGATGCTTTGCTTATTGTTCGATATTGCCAAAAGATTATATTTTTGAGAAAGATCAATTAGTTTTAATATGGATGGCAGAAGGTTTCTTACAACAATCCGAAATAGAAACTATGGAAGAAGTTGGCAATCGTTACTTCGATGCTCTTGTATCAAGATCATTATTTCAACAATCCAAAATAGAAACTGTGGAAGAAGAAGAAGATGGCACGCGTGTAAGTAAGTCAGGTTTTGTAATGCATGATCTTGTCAACGACTTGGCAAATTTCGTGACTGGGCAATTTGGCTTTACGCGGTTGGAGGGTGATAGATCAAAAGAAGTTGGAAAGATAACTCGTTATGTATCGTATTTCGATGGAAGTTTGGAAAACATTAAGAAGATTAAAGAAGATCTTTACAAGGCCAAGCAATTGCACACTTTCCTAGCATTAAAGTCGTCAAGTCGTTGGTACGGGTGTAAAATCAAAATGCTTGGGGCAACATACTTAAGAACTCTCTCTCTAGCTAGCTACGATCGTCAGATACATAGTAATAAGTTGTTAGAATCAATTAGCAAGGCGAAACACTTACGTTATGTGGACCTCACATTCTCATCTATTGAAAGATTGCCCAATTCCATATGTACCTTGTGCAATTTGCAAACGTTGAAGTTATCATATTGTTGGAGATTGGATAGATTGCCAAGGGATATGTCGAAACTCATTAATTTACGTCATCTTAAAATTGATGGAGTTTGGAATTTAGAGGAGATGCCGATAAAAATGGGTAATTTAAATTATCTCCAAACGTTGTCTAGATTCATCATCGGCAAACATGACAGGGCGTCTAGAATTGGAGAATTGGAAAAACTAAAAAATCTTCGGGGAGAGCTTTTAATTAAGGAGCTACAAAATGTTAGATCAGCCAAGGATACTTCCGATGCAAGCTTGAAAGATAAGGGTTACCTCGAGACGTTGGTGTTACAATGGAATCCTCTAGAAGAAGTACTTGGCATTTCAGAAAGTCAAAGAGGTGTACTTGAAAATCTGCAGCCTCATGAAAATTTGAAAAGTCTCTCCATCGAGTACTACGGCGGAAATGGTTTTCCAGTTTGGATAGAACTCGGGCTTCCTTCGTTGTCTGAGTTGAATTTAATTGATTGCAAATATTGTAGTGCCTTACCACCCCTTGGGCACCTACCTTTTCTTAAGAAACTCAGGATTAAAGGGTTGGATGGAGTTGTTAATTTGGGTCCAGAATTTTACGGAAATAATAGTAATTCTTCAATGAAGCCATTTGGATGTTTGAAATTTCTGAGGTTGAAGAATATGCCAAATTGGGAAAATTGGTTTCATTTGGGTGCAGAAAATGAAGTAAAAACTTTTTCTCAACTTAAAGAGTTGAAAATTAAGAAGTGCCCCAAGCTGAGAGGAAGGTTGCCTGTACATCTTCCTTCGTTAGCCAAACTTGTGATTAGAGATTGTCAACATCTCGAGGGTCCGCTCTCCATAGACTCTTTTCCCATTCTTACCCGTATGGAAATCGAACAGTGTGATACTTTGGAATCACTTGCACTTCCAGAACAACAAAAACATGAGGGAATAACGGACTTCAATAATTGTATTCAAGAGCTACGAATCAGTCGCTGTTCTTCGCTCGTGTCCCTTCCCAGGGAAGGTTTACCCTCAACATTGAAAAGACTTGAGATTGATGATTGTAAAAAGTTGGAGCTCCCCATTCACCGGCAATATTCATCCCTTGAAGTATTGTTGTTGACAAATTGCTGTGATTCCCTTACGTCTATTTCATTGGACGTATTTCCAAATTTGAAGCGTATTCGAATCATTGGGTGCAACAATTTGAATTCTCTAAGACAACATGGTGATCATTTAGTGATATCAAGTACAGAAATCTGGGAATGCCCCAAGTTTGTAGATTTTCCGAAAGGAGGATTCCTTCCGTCTCTTCTTTATTTGGGGTTAAGAGAATGTCCAGAAGTTGAGTCGTTTCCAGAAGGGGGACTGCTTTCCAATCTGAGTCATATTGTGATCTGGAACTGTAAGACACTCATTGAAAACCGGAAGGGATGGGGTTTGCAAACACTCCCCTCTCTTGAATGGTTGGGAATCGGAGGCGGCGAATCAGAAGATAATGTGGAATCCTTTCCTGGAGAGTTGTTGCTGCCCACCACTCTGACCTATCTTAACATCAAGTCATTTGGAAAATTGAAATCATTGGACAAGGAGGGGTTTCAACACCTTACCTCCCTTGTACATTTGCGGATCGATGGCTGTCGCAAGCTCAAGTACATTCCAGAAGAGGGCTTCCCTGCCTCCCTTCGTTTTTTAGAGATACGGTATTGTCCTGCGTTGGAGGAAGAGTTGAAGGATAAAAAAGGAAAAGAATGGCTCAAGGTGGCTCGCGTCCCCAACATATCTGTGAATTATGAACGAATTCAAGGAGACGATGATGAAAGCTGGCCAGGTGAGAGCCCGAGCTGAACGCTTTTTGAAGTTATAAAATCAAATTTTCTGAAACATTAATAAAAGTAAAAGTAAATGAAATATGATTATAATGTGAAGTTGATGTGAGCCATTGGGAATTGTTTTGCTGATCATGATCTAACCGTACGCTAACTCTTTCTTTTGTATCCATGTATAATGCCTGTTTGATTGCCAATCGAATTTCCGTTTGTAAAACAATGGAAAACTTACTTAAAAAACTGCTGCTTTCAAGGGGGTTGTTAAATTAATTCTCTTTCTTTGTTTTGTAACTGTCGCAGACTATTGATTGACAGCTTCTAGAAGCCCATATAAACCGCAATATGAGTAGATCGATCTCCTGCAGATCATTGACAGATTTCAGAATGTGGAGGATCACCATTGACAAATTCTGGGTACAGCTTTTCTTTCATGTTTACTTGATTCATAGAATCATACGAATGAACTACTTCTATTTTTCAAAAACAAATGCAATATATGACTTTTCTTCTTTTTTTTTTTGCAATCTAGTGATCATATTGATATTGGACTCTGTTTATTATTTATTTTTTTAATTCTTGAAAATATAGAATTAATATTATCTGATGTTCTATCTGTGTACATTGTCAAAAGTTCTCAAAACTTCCGCTAAAACATTGAATTTGTATCTGACTAAAGCATTTAATATTTGTATATGACTAAGTAAAACATTAGCATGTGGGATATTGCCTTAACATTTGCAACTTCTGGCTTGCTACACTAAGCATGGAATGATCAAGACAAGGTACTTGAATGTGAGATTGGAAATGGAATCTACTGATATTGATCATATTAGACTCTGTTGTTTATTTGTTTCTTTAATTTTTTAGGAATATAGAAATGTTATCTGATGTTATCACACGTCTATATATAAATGCTAATATTTGTGTACGTTGTCAAAACTTCTCAAAACTTTCAGTAAAACATTTAATTTATACTACTATTTTTCTTTAAATCCCACCATAAACTATTAAAATTGGCAATTTACATTATAAACAATTTATAAAACCTGACAATTTGTACTCTCTGATGCTTTAACAAAATTAAGAGTTACTGGTATAATTTTTTTTTTTACTTAGTTTTTCACTTATTGAATATATGTTTTGGCTAATGCAGGAGAAGGACTCCCTCACTTTAAACATTAGTTTTGTACTTTTCTAGACTATGAAAGACAGTTCGAAATAATTGTATATTGTATGGATTAGAGTTTCTTATAATAATTGATTTTTGGATTACTTAATTAAATGTTATTTAGTTCAAGTCCATTTAAATGTTATTCAGTCCAAGTCCGTTTGAGTCCGTTGAGTCATTGTTTCCGTTGGCGCCGGGCTGTATAATATGGGCCATGTTTGAGTCAGTTAATTAGTTCTTAATTTCCAGTAATGAGTCAGTTCACTTGGCTTAATTTGTTTTTATAAATAATCTCATCTCATCTTATCATTATTATTTTATCAAATTCTTATATAAAATAAAATAAAAATTCAACTTTTTCAAATCCCAAAACAAAACTAATATTAAAAATCTATTATAACAATATTTTTATTTAATTTTTAATTTTTATCTTATCTTATCTTAGTTTATCTATGAAAACAAATTAGATAGTGGGTCAGTTGCATGTTCTTGCTTCTTTCACGAGTGATTAATTTCTTTGCTAAATCAATAGGTGGAATGTTACAAAGAAAAATGTTTGTAGACCCCTCAACTTGAACATTAAGGTGATTAAGCATATTCTTAAATTTTATTTATGTACGTGTGTAGCAGACCCGTTGTTGGGAGAATTCAATGCTTTGACAGAATCGTGTTATCCATGATTTCTGGGCTAACACCTTTATCCCTGCCTAATCTATGGGTTTTTTTTTTCCCTTTTATAAGTGGATCTACAATTTTCTTTTTTTCTGATAAGTGGATCCCATACAATACTTTGTAATTCCAAATCATGATTTTTATGTTCAACTATCTTATGGATTTGATAATTTCATTTGTTTTGAGGAGTGGGATGCTTCATGCTCTCCTGACCACTTGCTTTTTTATTTGGCTATAAACCTGATAACGAGCCGTTCTCTTTTAAAATCCAGTTTTTGTAGAAGAAATTAGTTCAGATATCACATAAACTATGGTGGTCACCACAAAAATGGCAAGGATCAAGCAAAATCCATCTTCCAATGTTGTTGTTTTTAATGATAGGGAAAAGAAACTACTTAGTAAGTAAGGGAATGATTGAATAGGACTACCACTAGAGATGTATGATGGAGAAAATGGGGATGGAGATACAGAGAATGGAGGGGTGCATTTATTCAAAAAATAGATGTAGTGCAATGTGCCAATATCAATAGTTTAGGATGAAAAGTGTAAATGCCTTTTATTTGTAGGTGAAATTTTCTTTTAGCAAATAAATACTATGTGCATGTTTGGGATTGCGATGAGAAATATTGTTTTTAGCTTAAGGTGTATAGCTTAAAGCTTAATGTAATAAGCTCTACTACTAAAAAGTCATGTACTATTTAGGATCTATATGTCTAAAGCACTTTTAGAGTTAGTTACGGTAGTTTTTTAAAAATATATAGTTATTTATAAGAGCTTTTTGATAAAAACTCTAATTTTGTGCTTATTGAAAAAGTTGAGTTTTAGCTTTTTCAACCAACTAAAGCGCTTTTAATAAAATTACCCAAACATGTCATTTTTCTTTAAAAGTACTTTTAATTGCTTCAAAGCACTTTCAAAATCTCGAAACGCAATCTCAAACATGCTCTATGTCATCCAACAACAATTGAATATGCTCTGAGTTTTTGTAATCAATTACCCATAAAAATCACTTTGTCCAAAACTGAACATTAATAAGTTTTTGATTAGTTTCACAAGCTTCTCTGTAAAAATTCAATTTCATTTCCATAACTAAAGTGCTGGTTGTAGTACCAACACAGTTTCAGAAATAGTGCAGTGGTGCTTTTGCTCTGTTTCTTGTATGCAGTAGCCAGTAGGATATGATCCTTTATATTTGAATATTTAATTGGGTCATGATTAAACATGTGAATCTAGATTGGATTGATATATATTAATAAAATGGATAATACTGTAAATTTAGATGAGATGAGATATTGTTGAGTATGGCTTGTGAATACACGCCTCAGCCTTATTTCGCTCGACCCTCGCTCGAGCGCGGCTCGAGTGAGACTTCCAGACCACCTCAACCCGAGAGTGCGCTCGACCCTCGCTCGACCTCCAGCTCGAGCGAGGATCAGGCAGTGACTTCGCTCGACAGTCGTTCGACCTCCCGCTCGAGCGAAGTGCCACGTGTTGCCAGGTGTCCGTTTGCTAGTTGAGCGAATTTGACCTAGAAGTTCTCGCTCGATCGAGTTTAAGTTTCGCTCGAGCGAGATCGCATATTATAAATATTGCGAAGTCATTTCACGCGAACGGACGACGAAGAAGCCGCAGCCCTTTGTTTTCCGCCTGAAGAACAGAGCTCCTCCCTAGATCATTTCTTCTCCATTGCTCCACTATATTGAGTGAAATTTGTGATGATTGAGTATATACACGTGAGGTGAGTGTTTTCTTTTGTAAGAATCTTCTGATTCTCTCTCTGTAACCTCCATTTGATCTAGTGAAGTTTTGAAACCAACTCCACAGTGGATATAAGCTCATTTTGAGCTGAACCACTTAAATTGCTGCGTTTTTTGGTTGTTTACTGTTTTATTTTTTATTGTTGCATCCGTTGCAGTTCATTTCCTATTCTTGTTGTTTGTTTCATTGGCTATTCCCCAACAAACTGGTATCAGAGCTTTCAGGCTTTGTGAAGGGATGACCACAACAAGATTTGAAGTTGAGAAATTTGATAGTCAGAACAGTTTCAGCTTATGGCGTTGATGAAAGCATTGTTGCACCAGCAGGAGTTATTCAAAGTTCTAGAGGAAAGGAAGGCAGATTCTCCTATACCGTCTAAGGACGATGAAGAAAATGTACATAGTACTATTTTACTGTCATTGTCTGATGGAGTGTTGAGAGAGGTAGCAGAGGAGGAGACCGCTGAGGGTCTCTGGAACAAGTTTAAGAGCTTATATATTAAGAAGTCTCTCACTAACCGGTTGTATTTAGAACAACGGTTATATACGTTCAAAATGACTGAGGGTTCATCAGTTACTGAACACCTAGATAAGTTTAACAAGATTGTTATGGATCTTAGAAATGTTGACATCAAGCTTGATGATGAAGATCAAGCTTTAATAGTGTTGTGTTCATTACCTGCCTCATTTGAGAATTTTGTAAATTCTATACTTTATGGAAGAGATACTATCTCCTTAGCAGATGTGAAGTCAGCTTAGAACTCGAAGGAGTTGAAGAGTAAGTATGATAAGGGTGGTGAAGCACAAGCCAGTGGTTTGTTTGTCATAGATACCTCCGACAGAGGAAGATCCAGTGAGAAGGGTTGAGAGAAGGGCAGAGGAAAGTCCCGGGGGAAATCAAAGTCCAAGTCCAACAAGAAAAATGTAAAATGATATTACTGTCAGAAGTTTGGACACTACAAGAGTGAGTGTACGAAGTTGAAGAAGAAGGAGGAATCCACGAGTTCCTCTAATGCCGTCAGTGCTGCTGATGAATCTGATGGCTCTGATGTGGTTCTTGCAATCAGTGATTCGAATAGTCGGTTCAGTGACAAGTGGGTTTGGGCTCAGCTTGCACTTTCCATATGTGTCCCAGAAGGGACTGGTGAACCAGTCAATAGTGGTTCTGTTTTGTTAGGGAACGACACAGCTTGCAAGATTGCGGGAATGGGTTCTATGAAGATCAAGATGTTTGACGGGATAGTTAGGACATTGACTAATGTCCGGCACATTCCAGACTTGAAAAAGAATCTTATCTCCATGGGGGTCCTTGATTCTTTGGGTTTGAAGTATACGGGACAAGGTGGAGTTCTGAAAGTCAGCAAAAGCTCCATGATTATTATGAAGGGAGACTTGAAAGATGGTCTTTATTTCCTCCAAGGCAGTACTGTTAGCGTTGAAGCTGCAGTTTCAGTATCTGATCAGTCAGAGTCAGATGTTACTCGTCTATGGCTATGGGATTGGGCCATATGAGTGAGAAGGGGATGTCCATCCTTAGTAAGCAAGGGTTGTTAGGGAATCAGAATTTGGGCAAAACTAGACCTGTGCTCGCATTGTGTATTTGGCAAGCAGAGCAGAGTTCAGTTTGCAACAGGGGTCCACAGAACAAAAGGTACAGTGGACTACATTCATTCCGACCTTTGGGGTCCGTCTTCAATTTCATCGAAATGTGGAGCTAATTACTTGCTTACATTTATTGATGATTACTCACGGAAAGTGTGGGTTTATTTTTTGAAACAGAAAAGTGATGTCTTTAAGAACTTCAAGCAGTGAAAAGTTCTGATAGAGAATCAGACCGGTAAGAAGATTAAACGGCTTCGGACTGACAACGGAATGGAATTTTGTGGCAGTGACTTTGATGAGTTCTGCAAGAATGAAGGAATTGTCAGACACCGTACAGTCAGGTACACTCCACAGCAAAATGGGGTGGCTGAACGGATGAACCGAACCCTCCTAGAACGAACACGTAAGTATGCTCTCCAATGCCGGGCTATTTAAGGACTTTTGGACGGAAGCAGTCAATACAGCCTGCTTTCTGGTGAACCGCTCTCCAGCCACAGCTATTGGGTTGAAGACACCTAATCAGGTATGGTCTGGTGAACTTACTGATTATTTGAATTTGAAGATATTTGGTTGTCTTGCTTACTTTCATGTGAATGATGGTAAGCTAGAACCTAGGGCAAAGAAGTGTATATTCATGGGATATGCTTCTGGGGTGAAGGGATATAGATTGTGGTGTACTGATCCCAAGTCACCCAAATTTGTTATAAGCAGAGATGTAGTATTTGATGAAAAATCTATGCTTAATCCGAGAAATCAGATTCCCGTGTCTACAGGGAAGAAGGTGGAGTTGCAGGCTTCATATGAGACACCACCTGAGACTCAGGATCATGCTATAGCTGATGAGCATGATTCTGAATCAGAAACTGAGACACTAATTGAGGAGCAATACAGTATAGCTACTGGTAGACAGAGGAGACAGATCAGACCACCTCATTTTACTTAAATAGCCCGGCATTGGAGAGCATACTTACGTACTCGTTCTAGGAGGGTTCGGTTCATCCGTTCAGCCACCCCATTTTGCTGTGGAGTGTAACTGACTGTACGGTGTCTGACAATTCCTTCATTCTTGTAGAACTCATCAAAGTCACTGTCGCAAAATTCCATCCCGTTGTCAGTCCGAATCCGTTTAACCTTCTTACCAGTCTGATTCTCTATCAGAACTTTCCACTGCTTGAAGTTCTTGAAGACATCACTTTTCTGTTTCAAAAAATAAACCCACACTTTCCGTGAGTAATCATCAATAAATGTAAGCAAGTAATTAGCTCCACCTTTCGATGAAACTGAAGACGGACCCCAAAGGTCGGAAAGAATGTAGTCCACTGTACCTTTTGTTCTGTGGACCCCTGTTGCAAACTGAACTCTGCTCTGCTTGCCAAATACACAGTGCTCGCACAAGTCTAGTTTGCCCAAATTCTGATTCCCTAACAACCCTTGCTTACTGAGGATAGACATCCCCTTCTCACTCATATGGCCCGATCTCATGTGCAATAGACGAGTAACATCTGACTTCGACTGATCAGATACTGAAACTGCAGCTTCACCGCTGACAGAACTGTCCTGGAGGAAATAGAGACCATCTTTCAGGTCTCCCTTCATAATAATCATGGAGTCTTTGCTGACTTTCAAAACTCCACCTTGTCCCATGTACTTCAAACCCAAAGAATCAAGGGCCCCATGGAGATAAGATTCTTTTTCAAGTCTGGAATGTGCCAGATATTAGTTAATGTCCTAACTATCCCATCAAACATCTTGATCTTCACAGAACCCATTCCCGCAATCTTGCAAGCTGTGTCGTTCCCTAACAAAACAAAACCACTGTTGACTGGTTCATAAGACATGAACTAGTCCCTTCTGGGACACATATGGAAGTGCAAGCTGAGTCTATAACCCACTTGTCACTGAACCGACTATTCGAATCACTGATTGCAAGAACCACATCAGAGCCATCAGATTCATCAGCAGCACTGACGGCATTAGAGGAACTCGTGGATTTCTCCTTCTTCTTCAGCTTCGTACACCCACTCTTGTAGTGTCCAAACTTCTGACAGTAATAGCATTTTACATTTTTCTTGTTGGATTTGGACTTTGATTTCCCCCGAGACTTTCCTCTGCCCTTCTCTGAACCCTTCTCACTGGATCTTTTTCTGTTGGAGGTATCTTTGACAATCAAACCACTGGCTTATGCTTCACCACCCTTATCATACTTACTCTTCAACTCTTTCGAGTTCAAAGCTGACTTCACATCTGCTAAGGAGATAGTATCTCTTCCATAAAGCATAGAATCTACAAAATTCTTAAACGAGGCAGGTAATGAACACAACACAATTAAAACTTGATCTTCATCATCAAGCTTGATGTCAACATTTCTAAGATCCATAACAATCTTGTTAAACTCATCTAGGTGTTCAGTAACTGAAGAACCCTCAGTCATTTTGAGCGTATATAACCTTTGTTTTAAATACAACCGGTTAGTGAGCCTGTCATGACAATGGCATTTCTCTCTGCCTTCCTTGGAGCCGTATGTCAGAAAATGTTATCTCCTCGATAATTTCATTTGTTTTGAGGAGTGGGATGCTTATATGCTCTCTCGACCACTAGCTGATTTAGAATCCAATTTCTGTAAAAGAAATTGGTTCAGATATCACATAAACTATGGTGGTCACCAAAAAATGGCAAGGATCAAGCAAAATCCATCTTCAAATGTTGTTGTTTGCAATGATAGGGAAAAGAAATTACTTAGTAAATAAGGAAATGATTGAATAGGATTACCACTGGAGATGTATGATGGAGAAGGATTTTTATCTGTAGGTGAATATTTTATTTTAGCAAAGAAATACTATATATGGTCGATCTGAGTTTTTGTGACCAATGACCCCATAAATCACTTAGTCCAAAACTGAACATTTATTGATATGGGGTGAGTCAATGTAGGTCATGCCTCTTCACCTGGTGTTTCGCAAGGATTTTTGTTTTTGATAAGTTCGACAATTTTATTGAGAACTGAATGGTAATGTGGTTATCTACTTTACTTTCCCGAGAATCAAACAGAACCTTTTTTTCCTCCTAAACTTTCCTGCATTTAAATGAATAAATTGTAAAAAATATGTTTACCTTTTATGTATAGTGGTTTTCGGTGGCTCAGATGGGGGGCTATTTTTACCTTGATTACTATCCAAATTTGGAGGAATTGATTTTAATATCTATCATATGTACATTCATATGGTGGTTGTATATGAAAGTTTGGTAGTTTAGTCAAAGCTTTGATCCCTTGGGGGTGGTCAGCCACCACAGCTAGACACCAAACGCAGTGTTAAATTACTGAACTTTGGACCATATAGAGCTATAAAATAGTAGAAATAATTAGTCTCGCATTCACGATGAAAATGGATTAGTTTGAAGCACCCAAAAGTTCTTTTAAGTGACGCTGTACATGATACAGAGAGAATCTTCAAGTGTAGTCCGAATATTAATTGACAATTTATTTTATTATTTATGCGCCCATCCACTACAGTCTACAGCTCATCGATTATGTATTCCAATTTCCTAAATTATTGTCTCCTCAATAATGTAACTGCTCAATTTCCTAAATTATCAGCTCCTCAATAATTTTAAAGATGGTTATTGTGGAGGAGGTCGAGGTTCATCTAAGTCAAGATACTTTTGACTCTTCGTTCCCTCCAGAGTTTGTGGTCCACTTGGCAGTTGGCACCACAAGGGGATGATTTCTTTTATGAGATATTTAATTAATAAATGGTGACTGTCATCTCTCTCTCATTCCCAAAGGCAATGTAGACGAAGTTTCCTTTCTTTTGGTGTTAGACCATTTCATCAACTATATTAAGATAATTGCAGCTTCACGCTAGCTGGTTACTCTGCATCAAGACAGGGTAGTAATAGTATTTAAAACGTCAACATGAACAGCTCTCTTCTCCTAGAAATGTTATGATATGCAGAGATTCAGAATTCAAAGCTCTCCTCCACCAATCAGAAATGATCAAATGCCCAAAGCATGTGCACCAACTGACAGAAAAAATAATAAAAGACCCAAAAACATGGCAGCTGAACGGGAGTGTTTTAAACAAAAGTTAAGTTGGACACTGAGTTGACAGAGCACCGAACAGAGGATTTTCTCGAGGCTACCTAATTAATTAATTATATTGCATGAGCCATTTTTCCCATTTAATTTTATTATAGTAATATGATCTCTTTTCATCGTCGACCTATTCAAAAAGCAACATCTATGCAATCTGTTCTTGCTTTGCTCTTTGCTAAAAAAACCCTTCCTTCAATATTTCCCTTGATTTCTTTCATTCGGAAGAAGAAATAGTACTTTCATTAAACATCAGATCAAGTATAAAAAAAATAGTACTTTCATTAAACACTGTGCACAACAGAAATATCAGAAGATCAGAATCTCCAATAACAGAGCCACAGCTGTATAGATCAGAACCGTAAGATTGCAATTTAATTTGATTGTGTTACTTGAAACTCTGTTTAAATATGTCTAAAAACTATTTTGTAAGTATATACGAAAAACATAAATCCAAAAGCGAAGGCTCTCTGTTTGAGGCATTTAGCTGAACACTTGCTTTGCCATCAAGTTCATATATATTTTACTTTTTTTTATGCTAAATTAATTGAGTTGTACTACTCACCATTTATACACTACATACTTATTCTGGAAAAAAGGAAAAAAAAATTAAAAAAGATGTATAGTTTGTGGTATAAGGCTGTGCTTGAATTGATTGGATGCACATTATTAGTCATGAGTGTGAACTGCAGCCCACCTCAAATTAACTAAGCTTTCTCTGGCTATTCTTTGCCAATGTCTACCGCACAGAATCCAGATCGAGTAGTAGTTATCTAATTAACATTTTTTGTTTTTATCTAATTGAAAACGTTTGACATAATCAACAATAAACGATTATTATTTTGAAATAATCAACAATGCATAAACATTAGTGATGGGTCTTTCTTCAATGAAATGTTATGATATGCAAAGATTCAGTCCACAAACATAATTCAAAGCTCATGGCCAATCAATAAATGATCAAATGAATAGAGCATGCATGCGCCAACTAACAGACAAAAAGACAGGCAAAAAGACAAAAGTAGAAAAGCAGGGAACAAGTTGGTTTGCTACAAATTATCAAAGAATTACAAATTATTAACTTCATTCCTTCTTTTTACTTTCATTTCTTTTGTTCTAAAGGAGAAAGCATTGCTTAAAGAAAAAACCGAGAAACAAGGCCCAAGGGATTATTTTATCCCCTCCACAACTACTTAAAGAAAGTATTTAAAAAAGGTGTCAAGTTTTATCTATTTATTTATTTATTTATTTATTTATTGGAAGGTCATCTTCACATTATAATTATTTCATGAGTGCGAAGTGCAGCCCACCTCTTATGACCAAATGGATCAGTTGTCCCCAAGATCCAGACCGAGTTAGCAGTTGTCTATTAATTAACAACTTCTTTTATTATTATTTACGCGTTGATCTTCATGTATTTTTATTTTTATTTTTTTATTTATGTGTTCTTTATGTATTTATAAATATATTGCATAAATAATATTAGTGATGGGTCTTTGACTCTTTCTCAGGGGCGGCTCATTACCTATTAGAGCCTTAGACAAAATTTAAATAAATTATTTATAATTATAATATAATAATTTATATATTATTATATAGAATATTTTTAAAATCTTTAATCAAATGAGATTTTATTTAAAATATATACATTAAATTTTTTAAATTTATATTTAGTAAAATAACTTAAAATGAGGTCTCAATACAAATTTTATACCTTTGTTTAGCAAAATTTAGAAATATTATTTAAAAATATATGTAATTTATTTTATTAAATATTAAATTTAGTATCATGGGCCCTTGTACATGTTGAAAATATAAAATTATTTAAAGTTTTCTTTAATGAAATGATTTTATTAATTTAAAAAAAGTTAAAAAAAAAAACTCATTTTTTTGAGAGGTCTTGTATAGAATAGGCCCTAGGGCCTTAAACAATGACCTAAGTGACCTTACTATTACATATGCATGTATTCAATGAAATGAAATGTTATGTTATTATATTCATATATTCAATCCACAATCAGAATGAATTCAAAGTACACGCCAATCAATAACCAGAGCATTTGCCCAATGACAGCAAAAATAATAAAACACAAAGAAACAAAGGGATTATTTTCTACGTATTCCTCTATAAATACTGAAAGACTGTTTGAAATATAGTCGATTTTGTCGAGTACACAAAATTTCTTTGAATTTTGTTTGATCTGTCCATGCAAATATTTAAACAAAAAGTAAGTTAGAAAAGGTAAATGAGCACTGAATAGAGGTTTTTCTCGAGGCTACCTAGCTAATTAATTTAAAAGCCATTTCTCCCATTTAATTTTATTATATAGTAAGATGATCTCTTTTCATCTTCGACGAATAGAAAAACCAACATATAGCTTGCAACTTGATCTTGCTTTGCTGTTTACCAATGTCTACAGCATGAATAATTTTATATAGAATCGATTTTAGAAAGTCGATAAGAAGTCGACTTTGATTTAAAAATAATTCTACATGATTGTTCTATTTTTAACCTTATTTTCTATATCTATACAAAAAATAAACTAATGAATCTCATTAAATCGAAAATAAAATTGAAAATAAGGATTTTTAAATTAAAGTCGATTCTTTATCGAATTCCTAAAATTAACTCCATATAGAATTATTCTAATTTAAAAACGATTTTCCTCATTTTCAACATTATTTTCATAAAATCGAATAAGTTTTATTGATTTATTTTTTGTATAAGAATTAAAATCAAGGTTGAAAATGAGAGATATTTTTTTTTAAATCAAAGTTTACTCTCGATCGACTCTCTAAAATTGACTCCATGTACAATTATTCTTACAACACAGATCGAGTTAGTAATTATCTATTAATTAACAATTTATTTTATTATTTATGAGACTATCAACTACAGCTCATCATGTATTCCAATTTTCCTAATTATTGTCTCCTCAATTTATTTTCTTTTTTGCAAGAAGTGAATGACATATATACAACCTCCCCAATCTCTACACATCACTACTATTTAATTTCTTTAAAAAAAAAATTAGTTTTTTAATATTTTTATTTTAAATTTGTTTTTTTTAAAATAATTTTATTTTTTTATTCATTATTCATATATTAAATATTTAATAAAAATAAAATAAGATAAAATGTGGTGTGTAGATGTTGTGTGAATAGTATGAGGTTATATAGATTTTTTCTTTTTATATATATATATATATATACACTCTGCAAATGCTATGGTGAATTTTGGCCATCAAACTGTTTTCTCAACCCTTTTTATGAGCGCAAATGTTTCAACAATATGCCATGATTCATTGACATAAATATTGATTTTTTTAAAAAAAATTATTTTTTTTGATTTAATTATTATAATTTTTAAAATTTTTAAGTAAAATATAAAATTAATTCAACATTTTTAAATTTTTAAATGAAAATTATATTAAAAAATATAGTCTAATAATATTTTCTTTCTTATTTCTCAAAATTTCACAAAACATATTTTCATAAAATATCTCACTACTATTTATAAAATATATAACTATTATTTATAGATTTCTTATTTCATCTGTATATCCCAACGAGCTCTTAATTTCTATTTGCAAGGTCCTACTATCTTTCTTTAAATTCCACTATAAACTATTAAAATTGAAAATTTGCATCATAACCAACTAAGACCTCACAAATTGTACATTATGCCTGATTTATGTTCATAAATAAGATAAAATAAGATAAAAATAAAAATAAAAATAAAATATTATTAAAATATATATTTTTAATATTAATTTTCTTTTAAAATTAAAAAAAATTATTTTGAGATTAAAAAAATTAAATTTGTACAAGACTTAAAAAAAAAAGATAATAATAAATTTAAAATAAAATGTAATAGGATGAAATAGTTTGAAAATGACCACGAAATTTCCCTTTCTTTTGGTGGTAGGCCATCTGATCAGGACGGGCATTTTCATGCAACTATGATTAGGATAATAACTATTGACTGGCTACCATGCAGCTATTGGACAAGACATGGTAGAATTAAAACCTTTTTACACGAATAGCTATCATCTTCAAGCAATGATCCTATTATTATTATTATTTTTTTAAATAATGGGTGTTTCCTTCAATGAAATGTATGATATGCAGAGATTCAATCCACAAATAGAATCCAAAACTCACGACCAATGAATAAATGATCAAATGACCAAAGCACGTGGCTAAGGTTGGATTATTTTATTTCAAAAAATGTCTATAAAAAAATTACATAAAAATAAATTTACAATCTGACATAATTTTATATGTATTAATGAGGAAACCATGTTGAAGATAGAGACCTCCCTAGCCTAAAAAAAATTATTGTTATTTAAATTCAAATAAAATTTGATAAAACATGAATTGGCTGAGGTTGGAATCGCATTGCTCTTTGTCTTCCTTGGAGCATTATTTGATAAAATGGCATCTCGAGAGGTCATTCACTACTTGCAGCGAAGAAAACTTGTTAGACCAAGTATTATTAAAAAAAAAAAAAGAAAATCCAACAAATTGTTGTTGAATCGGCCCATTATTATGAGTGCAAAAGTTTCGACAATATGCCATGATTCATTGACATTAATGTATTTGAAGGGAAACAATGGAAGAGAATGTTTGAAGTATTGGTCGTGTTCACTCCATCGATGATGGGATATTCATTCAAATTCTTTAAATCTTTATTAACAATATATCCGAAAGAGGAAATTGATGATTTGGTTTATTTTCACATAGTCCGACAATTTTTTAAAAAATATGCATGTAACTTAGACAAAATTTCTAAAATCGATGATGCAAAAGTCATTTTAATAAAATGACAATGTTATATACAATTATTTTTACAATCTAAATAATAGCAGAAGAAAATTCAATTTTAAAATAAAATTGATAAAAATATTTTTATTTTATAAATCAAAAACTTCAAAAATATAAGAACTCATTTTATTTATAAAATTAGAATGGGTTTATAATGCAATTTATATCTATAGACGGTAAAAAAAAAAAAATATTTTTAATAAAAATACATATACCAACTAACAAATGGAAAAAAAAGAAAAAAAAATCTTCTTAATAAAAAGAATAATTTTTCTTGCAATCTATATTAAGTGGATTGCATTACAGTTTACATAAAAATGTTCTCATTTTTTAATTAAATAAAATAAAATTTTTAAAATTTTTTATTTATAAATAAAAATATTTAAATTAATTTTATTCGAAAATAAAAATTTTATTTATTTATTTGTTATTAAATTATTGAGGAGTCCAATTTTTTATTGTACGTAACATTGCCGATCTCTCTTACTTGGACTATAAAAATAGTAAGCGTTTCCCTCGTATTTCCATCTCTCTTCGCGCTCTTATTCTTCTCTCTTCGCGCTGGAAGTCTGAAAAGTTGAAACTCTCTTCAGACCCGCAACCTTCTCGTCGCCCTCTTCTCTCCCTCGTTCGTCCCTCTTCTCTCGCGTGAAATCTTCTTTCCCGTTTTCTTCCAGGCCAGGCCAAACGGTATGTCTCTTCCTCGCTCTTCTCTCCCTTTTCTCTTTTTTTTTTTCTTTTCCGTTTTATGTCCTTCTCTCTGTTCCTTCTTCTTGTTTGTGTTTTTGATTTATGGTTTTTGTTTTGATTGTATGCGTTTTGTTGGAGATTCTACTCCTGCTGGGTTTGTCGAGAAAACACAAAAAAATAGTGAAGTTTCGTGGTGCTTTCCAAATCCAAATTAGTAATGGGATGGGCTAGCTGGCCTTGCTTTATCTTACTCGTAATAATAATAATAATAATAATAATAATAATATTGGGCTGCAAAACTTTGATTGCTCATAGTCCATGGGTTCTTCTTTTCTTTCTATATGCATTCTGGTTTGTTGGAAATTTGTCGATTTCTATGACTTTGTTGATTCTGGTTTTGATTTATTGGGGAATGGTATCCTACAAAGACTCCAACAATCTATGCAGATTTAGTGCACCCACCAAGTGGATGGTTGCAAGTGCGGCTCAATATATTTTGTGTTTTAAGACGACCATTAAATACAAAACTTTTAATTTAAAAATAATACTAATATTTAAATATTAAATAATAAAATTTTATTAAAAATCTTGAGATGCAAACACATATTAAAATTGTTTGTACTAATAATAAATATAATTAATATAACAATTTAAAAGAAAATCTATTTTTTTTTATAAATAGAGTATACTTCTTTATAACTTAAATACTTACTTTTGTTTTAAGTAATATATTTTAATACTTAATTTTAAAAATGACTAAGGTCATCAACATCAAAATATACATCATTTTGCTACTTTTATTCTAATTTCACTATTGTTTGAAAATTTTGTACATTTTAAATAAAATCTTTTTGAGTAAAACTTTTATATCTACTTGTTTTTTAAACCAAATTTTCTCATTTAATATTGATTTTATTTTAAGCAAATTATTTTTCATCTTTTATGCTAACCAATAATTTTTATAATTTTTTTTTCCTTTTATGGGGGCCTACTCAATTTGGAGGGCCTTTAGTTGCTACCCATTTGAGCCGGCCCTGGATGGGTGGTAAACTCAATCATTCGCAAGAAAAAAATATGCACTAATTATGTTCCTTCGATGCTTGAAATTTAATCCAGCTACACTCATGTTGGGAGGGGAACATCTAGCTCTGGGAATCAGTTGGGTATTGACAAAACTTTCCAGATGCCTTTCTATGGCCTTGGGGGAGGATTGACTCTTAGACTAGCGTAGTTGATTGGTAGTCATTCATGGGCTTGCTGGATGGGGAGTAGGTTGAAGTCCTTTAAGAAATGCTTATGTGGGAGAAACAATATTACACTTCATTTAAACTCAGTATCAGCAGTGGGCCATCTAATTTAGATCCCTCGGCTCCTGTGTTATTTCATGATGCTTCATTTCTAGTGTTCTTCATGGAGGGAGGGGATAGAGGGGTGCAATAACTAGTGTCTTCTTCATAGTGAAAAATAAGTATATCTTTGGTACTGATGTGTTCTCTGCAAGCAATTCAATTGTTCAATTAGACTTGAGCTTTGAGTAGAAGTGGGCTGAACACTTTTGCCATGTATTTTGGGTGTTGACCTACATATTCTTGCCTCCAATTATCATTATTTTCTTTCCTTTTGATGCATATCAAGTTAAAGAGATATTTTCAGATTTGTTCAATCTGTGTTAAGAGCTGAAGAACTATGGTTTTTGCCATCATTTACGTTTACATATATTTTATGGACTTCAAACTATGAAGCTGATATTCCACATAGTGTAGTGAGTGGGAGAAGCTTTATAACCCTTTATCATACAATTGATAGAAAATGATTGCTGATGAGAATCAAGTGCTCTTGTCCAAGACTGTGTTCCTTTAAATATAATCTGTTGACTTGTGGAAAATGGTGTGAGTTTGATTTACCGAAAGGTTATCTTATTCTTACACTGTGTCCACAATACTTACGGAAATTGAAGAGTAACGGGAATATGAATTATCTAACATTGGCTTCCCCTTCCCTCAGCTATAAATGTGTTTATTGAATAATTATTTTGAGGAAAAAAATAGTTGGAAAATAATAATTTTAAATAGAAATAAAAATATTACTTAATATATGAAGTGTATTTGTAAAATTTAAAAAAAAAAATAATAGTATTAAAATATATAATATTATATTACTATTTTGACTTTAAGATGGCTAGTTTAAGTTGGATTCACCTAGCCAAAGTTTAATGCTATAGCCAAAATTTGGAATTCTAGCCAAACTTTGGATTTGGCAATGGCTAATGCTCTAACCTTGTTTGCTCCGCTTCTAACATTATTTACCTTCATTCGTTCTTTTTCCTTTTGATTTCTTTCATTCTAAGGAAGAAAACGTGGTGCTGAGGAGTGGAAGTTAAAAAATAAAAAAAAAAAACATTGAAACAAGGGATTATTTTATCCCCCTTCGTAAATATTGAAAGAGGGTGTTTGAAGTATCGAACGAGTTCACTCCATCGACAACAGGATATTAAATGAAATTCAAAGAAAAAAAATTCAAATAAAACAATGAGAGAAGAGTAGAATAAAAAGAGAGGCGATTTCCTTAAATTTCTTTGATTAACAATTTTTGTTCATATTTATGCATCCATCAGATACATAGAGCTCATATATGCATTCCAATTCCCTAATTCTTGTCTCAGTTGTTTCGGCCAGGAAAACATGGCTGAGGTTGGAGTTGCATTGCTCTCTGCCTTCCTTGGAGTGTTATTTGATAAAATGGCATCTCGCGAGGTCGTCTACTTCTTGCGGGGAAGAGAACTCACCCAAGGACTCTTAAGGAAATTGAAGATCGCTATGTTGTCCGTGAATTCAGTGCTTGAAGACGCGGAGGAAAAGCAACATACGAAGCCCATTGTGAAAGATTGGATTTATGAGCTGAAAGATGCTCTCTATGATGCTGAAGACATCTTGGATGAGATTGCCACTGAAGCCTTGCTATGTAAGTTGGATGCTGAATTTCAAACTACTGCAAGGAAGGTACGGAACTCCCTTTCTACTCTTCTTAATCCTTCTGTAACCGAGGGAGAGCCAAATATCAGAGTGGTGCTTGATAGACTCGAAGATCTTGCAAAACAAAAGGATTTTATGGGTCTACAAAATGAAGTTGGAGGGAAGCAGTCAGAAAGACTTCCCTCGACTTCTTTGGTTGATGTATCTGGAGTTTTGGGCAGGGATAAAGAGAAAGAGAAAATAATTAAGTTTCTGCTCTCAGATGATAAATTAAAGGAAAACGAGATGAATGTGGTTGGCATTATTGGTCTGGGGGGACTTGGCAAGACCACCCTTGCCAGAGTTATATACAATGACCAGAGGGTGGAGGAGCACTTCAACGGCTTTAAAGCATGGTATTCTGTTTCAGAAGAATTTCACGAGTCCAACATAATGAAATCGATTATATATGCAGGAAATTCTTCAGCTAATGATATCAAGGAACCAGAAATACTTCATCGTACACTAGTGGAGACTTTGAATGGGAAGAAATTTCTCCTGGTTCTGGATGATGTTCGGAGCATAGAACCTGCAGATCGAGACTTCCTCCGCCAGCTCCTGAAATACGGGAGTCAAGGAAGTAAAGTCATCATAACCACACGCGAAAAAGATATTGCAAAAGCTATTCATGCCGTTTTAATTCATCTTCTAAAGGAATTAAAGCATGATTTCTGCTGGTTACTATTTAAAAAGCATGCATTCCGTGATAGTAGTTCTCACGTAGATCCAAAGTTAAAGAAAATAGGCAGACAAATTGTGAGAAGGTGTGGAGGTTTACCTTTAGCTGTCAAGGCAATTGGCGATCTCTTGTGGTCTGAAACAGATGTCAAGAAATGGAAGAAGATACTGAATAATAATTTATGGGATTTAGAAGAGGCAGGCATCACCCGGCCAGCTCTAAGCTTCAGCTATAAGTATCTTCCCTCACATTTAAAACGATGCTTTACTTATTGTTCGATATTTCCAAAGGGCTATAATTTTGCAAAAGATCAAGTAATCTTATTATGGATGGCGGAAGGTTTCTTGCAGGCACCCAAAAGCGAAACAATGGAAGAAGTTGGTGATCGTTACTTCCGTGCTCTTGTATCGAGATCACTATTCCAAAAATCAAGTCACAGTAACTCAAAATTTTTTTTGCACGATCTCGTTCACGACTTGGCAAAAATGGAGTCGAGGCAATTTATCTTTACAATGGAGGTTGACAATTCATATGAGATTACAAAGATGACTCGCCATATGTCATATTTCTGTCGAAGTCTGGATGATTCTAAGAATATTGATGATGAGGATCTTTACAGGGCCTCGCAATTGCGCACTTTCTTGGCATTAGACTCAGAACCGTGGGATAGAAAAATGAAGTTGTCAACGCTAAGGTGCTTAAGGGTTCTCTCTCTATCCCACTGTAAGAATATAATGGAGTTGCATGATTTAGTCAACAAAAACAAGCAACTACGTTACTTGGACCTTTCCTACACTGATATTAAAAGGTTGCCCGATTCCTTGTGTGACTTATGCAATCTCCAAACATTGAAATTAGAATTTTGTGAACTTCTTACTGCATTGCCAAGAGAGATGTGGAAACTCAGCAATTTACGTCATCTTGATTTTGCTGGGACTGACATAAGAAAGATGCCAATGCAGATGGATAGACTGAACTGTCTCCAGACTTTGACTAAATTTATTGTCGGTAAACATAGTGGGCCTCGCATTAGGGAGTTGGGGAAACTCGTAAATCTTCGAGGAAAGCTGCATATATTAGAGCTCCAGAATGTTGAATCTATTGAAGATGCTGGTCGAGCAAGCTTATCAAAGGATAGGGATCAGTACCTCGAGGAGTTGGTGCTGGAATGGAATGCCTCAAAAAAGAAAAGGGATATTTCTGTTAGTCAAAGGGATGTACTTGACCGTCTGCAGCCCCAAACAAATTTGAAAAGTCTCACCATCAAGAACTACGATGGGGAGAGTTTTCCAGATTGGATAGGGGATAATTCATTCTCTAAAATATCATTTCTTTGTCTACACAACTGTGAATATTGCTGCCGCTTGCCACCGCTTGGGCAGCTACCCTTTCTGCAAGAACTCATCATTGACGGGATTAATGGTGTTGTTACAGTGGGTTCTGAGTTTTACGGTAGTATTACTAGTTCTAATTCTTCAGTGAAGCCTTTTAAAAGATTGAAAGTTCTGAAGTTCAAGAATATGCTAAAATGGGAGAAATGGTTCCCTATTTGTGCTGAAAATGAGGATGAAGGTACTGGAGCTTTTCCTCAGCTTGAAGAATTGTATATAAAGGACTCCCCCAATCTGCGAGGGGAGTTGCCTTTACATCTTCCTTCGCTAGCCAAACTTGAGATCATTGATTGTCCAAACCTGGAGGCTTCAGCTTCACTTCCAAAGGCGAATTGTGGTTTGCTTAGCAGGGCCTCCTGAACATCTTGATACTGGTGTGGCGGTGGTGGTAATAGAAGATCGAGTGTCTTCGATTAGGAGTAAGCTGGCGAAAATATTTCCAGCTGGAAGTTAGAAACTTCCATCAAGAGTCCCTAGAGGAGATGATAAATCCCAACAGCCGTCTTCAAGAGTTAAGTATAAATGACTGCCCCTTTGCTTAGGTCTGTTTCAAGGAGTGGTGGTATGCCCTCTTCATTGAAAGAGCTTCAAATTCAAATTTGTGCAGTGATGTTCGAGCTCCCAATGCACATGCAATGTCCGTTCCTTGAAGCATTGGAATTGGTGAGTTATTTGCTAGTCTCCAACTTCTCTTCATAATCTTTTCTCATTCCATCTTATATGTTTGCTAAATTTGTATTTGTTTGTTTTATAGTACTTTCCTATCCAGGGCTGACCATTATATATATTGATGATCGGTACCACTCTTAATGGTTAGAACGTTAGCTTAAACTTCATACTCCTTAATACTTGGCGTTTCTTTTCTTTTCCCTGGCTAAAGAGATCTGTTTTAACTTTTATGCTCATTTTTTTTCACACTAATTGTAATAGAGAAGTGCTATATAACTAAAAAAAGATCTTACAAAAGTAAATTTATAAAAGTCATGATACTTTATATCTAGTTTATAATATAAATAGTAGTCTTATAATACAACATACTACATCAAATCACGTTAGTTTGTAGATTTCTTTATGACTAAAATATTTATGATCATTGTAATACAATACTAAAAAAAATCTTGGATACACTAGGGGTGCTATCCTCACCATATAGTGCGGAGACACTGCCCCCGGCCCTGCATGGGATGGGGGTGCAAGCAGGGGGTGGGGGTGGGGTTTTCGCCTTGAGCACCCGCCCCCAATGTGCGGGGCTGGAGACGGTATCCATCTCACTCCTTGTGTATACACACAAGAATTCAAAATTACAAGTTCACACATCAAACACATGCAGAATCACTTCTCCACTGCACATATTTTATAAATCCCATCATCCATCTTAATTTACTCCCAACTTTCCTCCAATCTCCATAACTGAACAAAAAAATATAAAATAGTAAATAACTAATTAAATAGTGTTTCAGATTTGGGGCTTACCTTTGGCAACGATTATGTAGACAATGATGACGGCAACTCAACGGCAAGGGACATAGAGATCGACGAAGATGGACATGGGGACATTGAGAGAGAGAGAGAGAGAGAGATGTGATTTTGAAGGAAGAAGGCCAAAGGGGAGGGGGGATTCAGGGAGGAGTTAAAACCCATAGACAAAACAGCCATTATATAAAAAAATCCATAGACAAATTGGCAGGAGGCTTTTATATATAACTATATATATGTAGTGGAGCGGGATAAATCCGGAGCGAGGTTGAGCTCTTGCTATAGGCTCCCGTTATTGTATTTTGTTATTTTTCTAATTGTATTTTTAAACACTTTCAAAAATTAAAAAATAAATAAATAACTCACAACATTATTAAAAAATAATTTTCTAATTATTAAGTAAAAAAAAAAAAAAAACACAGTAGCCACCCACTAGAAGAGTAACATTTTCCTATTCTTTTCTACCATTTCGGCATTTTCTCAATGTAGTCAAATCAGTTTTCTTTCTTTGTTTTTAACTGTCTCATTGTTTTCATTGACAGATTTCAGTCCGTTTCAAGAATATTTTGAAAGTTCTGGAAGGAGTAGATCTCCTGCGGATCATTGACAGCTTTCAGAATGTTGAGGTCCTGAGGAGGATCACTACCAACAAGTTCTCGGTACAACTTTTCTCATGTTTACTTGATTTACATGAATGAATTACTTTTAACAAATGCATTTAACTTTTCTTGATTTTGGAAAAATCGTGACACTCATTTGGTTGCTTTTTTTGCAATCTAGTGATCACATTGATTTTGGACTATGTTTATTATTTGTTTTTTTGTTAATTCTTGAAAAATATAGAATTAATAATATTTGATGTTATCATAGAATCCATAAATGTTAATATTTGTGTTAGTCCAAAGTTCTCAGAACTTTCACTAAATTTGGACTACTATTTTTCTTTAAATCGTACCATAACTATTAAAATTGACAATTTTACATCATAAACAATTTATAAAACCTTGCAATTTGTACTCTCAGTACTGAACATATTGCCCATATGATCAATATGTGTATCACGTTCTTAATGTTAGTAATTAGTCATTGGAATATTAAACAGAATGGGATTTAAGAAATTGACTTTTAATGCAAAAGTTCAATCGTACTTATTGATCAGCTAAATCTTGATTTTTAATTGCTCAGTTATGCTCTGCTCTAAAACTTGGGTTGCTTGTTTTATGCTATCCGCTAGCTGCAGGTTATAATGATCAATTGGTGGCGCAACCAGTGCGTACCTAATTCCCACCTTCTTGCCTTCCATTTCTGTATGTTTTCCATGAAAGGGAATGGATGGTTTGGAAAATTTGGGAGCTGCTGGATGTGAGACCTCCTTTGCTTCCGTTACACAACTTCTGGCTAAATGGTTGCTAATTCGATTACATTAATGGGACTTCAAAAGTGAATCCTGGCGTAGCTATATGTGGATGCGTGATTAGAAATGATCGTGATGGTAAAGTTTATGGTTAATTATTATGCTATCATATGCGCAATTTAGAATTAATAGTGGAGACAGATTCTTTACTTGCTATCATATGCACACTTCAGAATTAACAAAAAACAAAAGCCGCCTTGAGGGTATTTTAAAATGTGGTCTGACATACTTAGCATCCGTTCTTTCTTTCCTTTTGAATTGATTCATACTTAAAGCTAGAGAAGATAATAGATTGACTCAGGATGCTTCAGCAAAGTTAGGAGTGATTGGTATAGATGCTTCTTTTTACTCAATTTTTTACTTACCAAAACACTTATCTTGCATATATGTTTGGGATAATGCAGGCCGACTCCCTCACTTTAAACACTACTTTTATCCTTTTCTATTATGAAAGAGAGTTCAAAATAATTATTGTATGGATTAGTTTCTTATAGTATACGATTCTTGCAAGGCCTTTGGTTTTGGGATTTATATCCCCCAATTTAGCTCTTCCCCCATTTGTATTTTTCTTTTTCTTTTTACCATAAGTGAGATATATAATAAAGTGAGAGAACCGTCTCTCTTGTAAAAAAAAAAAAAAAAAAACAGCTAGGTTTACAGATGATACTTGTTTTTCCATGTAGCTACTGTTTCATACTAGTGATACCCATTTTTTTTGGAATAGTTATAATTTTAAAAGGCTTTGACTTTTAGAATTTATGTGATCTCATTTCTTTTAAAATCATTTATGGTGTTTCTCTGTTGCAAATAAAGAATATCAATAAAATTTCTTTTATAATATCTATTGTAGTTCTACAATAAAAAGGCTATAAACTCATGAATGGTAGATTTTGTTTATAGGGGTAGCAATATGTAACATGATTCGTTAGTCCAATACTAACAAGATACAAAATTAACGAGTTTGGGTTTGATGTTAACATGTTTGGATCAAAATGGGTTGATCCATTAAAATACGATTCATTAATAGGTTACTAACGGGTCAACTTGTTTAACTCATTAGTGTTTTGTTTATACCTGAAATTCTCTTTTTACCCCTGTATGACCAATCACACTAAAGATTTTCTTAATCAAATACTTGTTAGAATTCACTTGTGAAAGTAATCATAAACAAGCAACCAACAAAACGTTAATCATGACACCACAATGAGTAACGTAGAAAGACCTTTTGAGGAACTCTTCAACAGGAAACACCCCACAGGGTAGCCTACTCAAAAAAGACAATTTTATTGATTGAAAATCAAATTACAAATAAGCTATTTAATTACAAAATTTTTATCAATTGACTCCTTTACTTGATCTGACAAACGACCCGTTTATCCCTACCACAGTAGCAGCCAGAACTTTTGGTAATCCTCAATCTCTGCATTTTCTCCTGGAACCTCGTGGCTGGACTCCAATTGTGATCTTCTCAAACCTTGAACAAAATCACACTCACAAGTGTTTAGATCTCCGAAGAAAAATTCTCCCCACAATTTTTCTTTAAGAAGACTCTCCAATATCTTTAGATATGTGCTCTTATTGAAAATCCACGCTAGGGTTATAATCTGACTTCATTTAAACAGTCTATTCAAAAAGTGCTGCAAAAACGCCTCTGTTGACAGGTTGTCTTTCGTCAGAATTAGTTTGCTAACAGGTTGCTAACAACCTTTCGAGTTTTCTGCTGTAATTTGAGTTTCAAATTTGTCCTCTGATTTTATCATTCCAGGTTTCGAAATTCAACTCTAACAGACTTCTTAGACCCCTAAACAGACTTCAAATGCTATGGATAAATCTCATAGTTCAAATTACATTTATTCAAAAATTACAACTTTAAAGATAAGATAAAATCTTATCTTCTTTTGACTTCAAACTCAATGATTCAAAAACTACATCTTTTAGAGATAAGATAAAATCTTATCCTGTTTAAATTCTATTTCACTAATCCAAGCCAACTTGCGTTTTCAATCTCCCCTTTTGACTGATTTGTGACAAAGACATTTTTTATGAATGTATAATTTTTGTGATCACAAAAAATAATTAACACAATTAATTTCAAAAGGATCATCAACATTGTCCATTAACTAACTACCATCAGATCATATGTTCAGCATTGTTCCACAATAACCAACATGATTAGGCATAAACATATCAAAAGATATTAAGAAAAAAAACTTTGACAAAAGTCAGCAAGTCATCAAGCTATTCAGCAAAAAACACAGCAGCCAACACAGTAGCCAGCAGCTCCCCTTATCTCCTTGTTGTTCCTTGTTGCTCCCCCTATCTCATATCTCCCCCTTTTTGTCAACAAGATCAGGCAAAGAAAATCAGATGTCATCAGCCACCACATGCTTAGTGATATGTTGAATGTCATTGGAAAGTTGAGCAATCTGATCATTAAGAGATAGAAACTCAGTTTTGTAGAAAGCTGCTAGGCTATCTAGCTTTTGATTGAGTAAATTAAATTGCTCTTGAAATGGTGGAGGAGGGACAGTCGGTTCTGTGGAGAGGAGACAAACTTTGGCTCATAGGGGCGCTTTTTAGAAGCACTAGTCAGCACAGCTTCTGATTTAACTAAGGTGAGGGCAAAAATTGGGCCAGCTATCTTGGTAGTTGGCTCACTAGGCCTCACCGGATTCTTGGCCTCCAATGCTACTCGAGTAATAAGGCTACCAAATGGAAGATTTTGCTCAGAATCTTGCTGAGCTCGGTGTATGACATCTATAGCATGAGTAGCAAAGTCAATCGACATCTTAGTCGCAAGCGCATATACAAAATAAGCTTTGTCGAGGGTTAACTTTGTTTTGCGACTGATGGGCCACAGATTGGAGAGCACAATCTGAGAGAGAAGCTGAAATTGTGGCAATAGGTGCTTCATGGGAAGGCGAATAAAAGAAACTGACCATTTCGAACCCATGGAGCCCACTAGCAGCGTTTTTAGAGCAACCTTGGAGGGCACCTCAAGACCAGAAAACGGATACGCAGGAAAGGGAACTTCGGGTAGCTCATACATCTTGCGAATTAGCCTAGGAGTGAGCTCAAGTTTAACACCTCTAATGGTAGAGGTGATGCTGTGGGAGTATAGGTTGAAATGCACAATATTGGCATAGAACTCCTTCACCATCTCTGAGCATGGAGGTGTATGGGCATGAGTGAGCTTGGCCCACCTCTATCAACAAAGAGCTTTCAAATGAACTTGTATTCTTCAGATGGGAATTCATTAAGGAGTATTTCCCTTTCTCCCAATATTGGACGCCGAGAGAAGATAGTTCGATAGGCAGTCTCAGCTGTAGGAGAGATAAACCGCCTGTAACTGGTCTGCAGGAACTGAAGCTTCACCAATGGGCTTGAGATCCGAGGAAGGTGCCACTTGGTTGTCTTCATTGGAGGAGTCTCTTAGTATGGGCTTGGTAGTCTTGATACGTTTACACACTCCTTTGTCCTCATCTGAAACTCAATGAGACACATGTGAACAATAAACACGGAAATTAGCAGCTAGACAAAATCGTGTATCAATTAAATGAACTAATAAGTAGGACAGGACAAATGGGTTCAAAACCAAGTACTTTTCTCTAAGAATGGTTACAGACACAACCTCAAGTGAATAACAAAGTTCATGTGTATGACATAGAGAGCAACCAAAGGATAAACACACATGAGAGGTGATTGTGACAATTTATCAAACACGTGGTGTGCATAAGCTAGAATCCGAAATGCAGGACTTCACCCATGATATACAGCCTTAATACATGCATAAAATACTCTCAAAGCACTTAGTAATCGTCAACCAACTCATCCAATTTAATAATCAAGCCCAAGATTGCCTTTCAATCAATCCAACCTATCTAAAAAAAAAAATGAATGCTGAACCTAGGGTTCACGAAATGCCTCATGGAAACAAGAAAACTTACCTTGAAATAGATGCAGAAATGAAGAGAGATTGAACCCAATGTGTTGTGCGAAGCAAGTTATATTAAAAACCCAAGCTTTTGGAGAACTAGGGCACGACGGGATCCGTATCGCACATAGAAGAGTCGCGGGTGGCTTGAAGGGTTCTATCGCATGAAGTTTGGTCGAAACCAAAGGACCAGGTCTTTAAGTGACCTGATTCTGAGTCACGTGCCGTGACATTGTGACACAATCAAGTCCTTTTGAGTTTTAAACACTTAAGTACACACAGAGGCCGTATCATACTGGGACTGAATCATGCAGCAAGGTTCCAAAAAAACATCCGAGACTTAACCTTACATCAAAGGTGCCTAAAATGGTTATGGCCTGTCACTATAAACTCTTAAGACACCCTAATATTTGCTTCTCAAGAACTGTCATATATGCATATATGCATTGCCAACATCATACTTGACCAAAAACAAATTATTTTTATTAATTTTTTTTATATTTATTGTAAACACAGAATTGCCAAACCACAATGCCTATATGCATAATTTTATAAAATATATGGCAATGAAGCAGAGAATTGAATGTGGTGCATCTAGGTACAATAAGTGTGCTACTCACAAAATAAAGCCAAGACCATATCTCCCCTGAATTACAACACCCATGATGGATTTTCACTCCTCATAGGATCATCTAAGTCAAGGTTCATGTGAGTGTGTGAGTAAGCAACTTATGAAGGTAGCAACTTTTTCTTGATGATTTTATACTACATATTTTTCATGAATACATTTTTCTTTTGATCATCATTTTTATCAGTTTTTATTTTATTATTATTTTTTAATTTTTATAGATGCTCCCAAGAGGTTGTCTTCCACCTTAAGGCAAACTTTATGCTAGGGCCTAGATACATAAGGGTCTCATCCAAACACTTTACTTGTATAGCCCATTTTTTGTTCATTTTTATTGCACATCTTTTTTCGCAATGATAGGAGCAACGATTTTTTCTATAAGAATTTCCAAGGTTAGATTCGTATAGGGTGTGAGCTTTTTTTTCGCAATGAATTTCACATCAATTTTTTCTATATGGATCAACAAGTTGTGTTTTTCAAGGGGAGACCTTTTTAATTGTTGTACTAGGTTCAACTAGTATTAGTCAATTCAAGGTTTAGACTCCTCCTATGATGAGCATCTTATTACACCTATTCAGCCCTCTTTTTTTTTTTATAATCAAAAGTGCATCCACACAAGTTTCTCACAGTGCATTGGGAGTGAACCTTTACTAAGATGACCTATAGGGTTAGAATGTACAAAGTAGGAAGCACAATGCAAGAAAGAGTGTATGAGTGCAAGAATTTATAAAGTGAGTATCAACATGTTCAAAGCCTTCAACACAACATCAAGCATACACTCTACATCATTGGGCTGAAATAACATACCAACAACTAGTTTTTTTTAATATTTTCATAAACCTGAAAAAAAAAATGCATGTCCTAGACTAATAGGAATGAGGTTCAGTCACTTGATGTCGCAGACACTAATGGCTTTCCTTAAGAACTCAAACCTTCGACTGTATAGAGGTTTAGTGAATAAGTTGGCCAATTGATGCTCAGTTGAAACATGCTCTAAGGACACTATTTTGGATTCCACCAATTCTCTAATGAAATGATGCCTAATGTCAATATGTTTGGTTCTCGAGTGCTGCACTGGATTTTTAGAGATGTTGATAGCACTCGAGTTATCACAATAGACTAACATGGTATTTTGAGAGAATTCATAGTCTTCTAGAACCTTTTTCATATACAATAGCTAAGTACAACAACTTCCTGCAGCTATGTACTTAGCCTCGGCCGTTGACAAGGAAATTGAGTTTGTTTTTTACTTAGCCAAGCAACCAGATTTCTTCCTATTAAGGCAATAGATTTACCTTTTTTTGCTTGAGGAGTGTAGGATTCATACGATTGTAGAGACCCGACCAGTTTTTCAACTTTGATTTTATCCAAGTCTTTACTTTCCTCAATGGCTGTGACTTTGGGTCGAAACCTCTCAGGTAGTGACCTTAGGATCTTCCTCATGACCTTTGAGTCTTCAACTTTCTCTCCAAGGTTAAACCTGAAATTCATAAGATCATTCAATTTAGCGTAAAAATCATTAAAACATTCATCTTCAAGCATTCTAGTTTCTTCAAATCTAGAAGTTAGCAATTGTAATTTAGAGTTCTTCACTGTCTTCGTTCCCTCATGTGTGACTTTCAATATGTCCCATGCCTCCTTAGCTATTTGACATATAGAGATCATCTTGAACTCTTCTTGAGACACTACCATAAAGATGGCATTCAATCCTTTGCTATTGAAGTTGCTGTTGCTCAATTCGTCCTTTGACCAAGCTTCAACACTAATCTCGGGTTGTTTCCAGCCGATTTCAACCGTGTGCCATACCCATTCATCCAATGATTTGAGAAACGCCCTTATGTGTACTTTCTAATACGCATAGTTCTCACCATCAAATTGTGATGGAATATTTAATGAGGACATCTCTACCAAGGGATCGAATCACACTCGTATGAGTGAACCCCCTCTGATGCCAATTAAAATTCTTTTTTTAACCTTTATGACCAATCACACTAACGATTTCCTCAATCAAATACTTGTTAGAATTCACTTGTGAAAATAATCATAAACAAGCAACCAACAAAACATTAATCATGACACCACAATGAGTAACACAGGGAAATCTTTTGAGGAACTCCTCAACAAGAAACACCCTACGGGGCAGCCTATCCAGAAAATACAATTTTATTGATTGAAAATCAAATTACAAGTAAGTTATTCAATTACAAGACCTTTGTCAATTGACTCCCTTACTTGATTAGACAAACGATCCATTTATTCCTATCACGATAGTAGTCAGAATCTCTGGCAATCCTCAATCTATGCATTTTCTTCTGGAACCTCCAGTAGCTGAACTCCAATTGCGATCTTCTCAAACCTTGAGCAAAATACACTCACAACTGTTTAGATCTTTTAAGAAAAATTCTCCCCACAATTTTTCTTCAAGAAGACTCTCCAATATCTCCAGATATGTGCTCTGGTCGAAAACCCACTCTAGGGTTACAATTTGACTTTATTTAAATAGTCTATCTGAAAAGTGCTACTGAAACGCGTCTACTGACAGGTTGCTAACAACCTTCCGAATTTTCTGCTGCAATTTGAATTTCAAATTTGTCTTTTGATTTTATCTTTCCAGGTTTCGAAATTCAACTCTAACAGACTTCCTAGACCCTTACACAAACTTCAAATACTATGGATAAATCCCATAGTTCAGATTACATTTATTTAAAAATTACAACTTTAAAGATAAGATAAAATCTTATCTTATTTTGAATTCAAACTCAATGATTCAAAAACTACAACTTTTAGAGATAAGATAAAATATTATCCCGTTTGAATTCCACTTCACTAATCCAAGCCAACTTGCTTTTCAATACCCTTTCAAATTTTTACTCAAAATTATAATTATATCATTTTTAACCTAAAAACAAAAAAAATACCTTAATCTTATTTCATATTTTTTAACTCTTTCTTTGACCCTAACTCTCTTCCTATTCTCAGGTCGGTCAGTTCTCATGAGTCACGACTGCCTCCTATACTCCCTCTAGAATGTGATTTCGGTATTTTTATCTTTTAGATTGTCATTTTGTACTTATATAGTTAGTTTTATATTTTTGAGAGATATTGTGGTTTTAGTTTTTATGTGAAATTATATTAATCAAATGGGTGAATTGGGTCAATTCATCTCATTTACATAAATAAATAAAAACGGATCATGTCGTGTCGATATATTTTTAATTAATTAATAATGGGTCAAAAAGGGTCAGGTTGTGTCAACTTGTCATTTTAATGGATCGTGTTAATGATGTAGGGAGATCCAAGTCTGAATCTGAGGTTGATGATCAGCTAACATATGTGATGTTATAAACATTGGACTTTTTTTAGAAGGTAGACCAACACAAAATTGGTGGGAAAAGATAATGAACTGAGCGAGCAGCAACATATTTGGACGAGGCTCATCTCTTGGTTGGGCAAGGAGAAATTGGTGATATCTATATTTTAATTATAATTTTGGTTATAAGTGTAGAATAACTCCCTAGCTTGGAAAGCTCTTTTTGGCACACATGTCGTGTTCACCATGCTTTGCCTGGTGGGTCCCTTGTCAACCCCAAAATCAGCCTTTTTTACTTTCAAAGCATCAATTTTAGTTTACTCTTTTATTTTTGGTTAATTTTCTTTTATGATAATGATGTTTATCTTTAGTAACGATTGTATTCGGGATTCTTAGGCTAGATTTTAACTATAGTTATCTTATTATATATTCTATTGTTTAGCCTTAATTACATTTTTACCATTTTTCGTTAGCTATTTAAGCCCAACTTGTGGGCTTCGGAGGAGGATTAAATTATTTTATAGTAAAATTCTGTTCGCAGAGTTCACCTCAGAGTATCTCTCTATTTGTAGATTTTATCAATCTCAATCTTTAGCTTCCATCATTTAATTAGGTGTTAGAATAATTTCCTATTTTGTTTATGATGTCAGTTGGCATCAAAGCTGTAGCATTTTCTTGGCGTGAATTATCATTAATTTGCATGATTGGTAGTAGTGGTTGGTGGTTGACGTGAACCCTCTGAACGCTGTCAGGCACTCAAGTGCCTTTCTACTCGAAAGACAATAGTATAAGAGGCAAGAGAACCACACTGTATTAATAGCATCCCAACTTGGACTCTAGACCACATTAATATCGTCATCGCAAAGGCTATTCGACATTAAAAGCTTTGACAGTAGAATAATGCTAAAAGTGAAGATCATGTGGGGACAGACGCATTTTGTCCCTCCTTTCATATTCCGGGTATAAATAATAGAACAATTCTATATGGAGTTGGATTTAAGGAGTCGATAAAAAGTCGACTTTGAGTTAAAAAAAATCTCCCTTATTTTCAACTCATTAAATCCATGTAAACAATGTTAAAAATGAAGAAAAATATTTTTAAATCAAAGTTAATTCCCCATCAACTCCCTAAATCCGATTCCATGTAAAATTATTCTAAATAATAAACTCCCAGGAACGAAAAAATCTTAGAAACTCTCATTCCCGTCACTTAACTTCGATGTTCCCATTGTTTGAGAAAGTCCCACTGACCCAAGCATCGGATAAGCCTCAGCCTCCAAGGCTTTGTCCCTCTTTCCATTCTCCTACATTGTTTTTGCAAGCTCAAAATTTAGAGGACTCGAGCTCTTGAGATTTTGACTCATATATGTGTGAAACACAACATTAACAGTTATTATTTTCTTCCCCTACCCTTTTGATCCCATCAGAAAGTTGCCCCTAAAAACTAAGGTTGACATGGTCTGACTTTGGTAAATTATCTACAAGAGTCCAAAATCTTTTATTTGAACAATAAATTAGATTAGTTGTTGAATTGCCTCTAAAGGTAGATTTAGTGCATGTTTGGAATTGCAGTTAGAAATATAATTTATAGCTTTAGAATTTATAATTTATAACATTTTTTTCTTTTTTTATATGGGAAATCATCAACCTTCATTCAAGATAAAGATTTCAGACATTTATCAAACCAAATGCCTTAAGGACATAAGTCTGGAATACAAATCGACCATATCTCAACACTCTCAACATTCCAAGCATTAAGGACAAGCCGATGAGTTACCATAGATCCATATTACCTTCCCTATAGACATGATAGAAAGAACATATACGTGCCAAAACAGTTCTTAAGTCCTTGAATTTATCCAAATAGCACTCCAAGAATGTAAACCCAAACATATATTTAAAGCACTTTGAAACACGTTATGTTTGTTTGGAAACAGATTAAAAAGTGTTTTCTAAGGTAGAAATTATTATTATTTGAATTTAAAAAGATTATGACCATATTTTAAAAAGATTAAAGTTATGATTATCTAAAAATTGTATGCACATTAATCTCTAATAAGATGATGGAGATGAGGGGTGTCTGCAGCATAAAATGTACCTTAGACCTACTCAAAGACCATTATTATAGCCGACCACTTGACCCGTCTTTTGTAAAGTGCTGCGGCTCATTCTTTATTGGTGGCTCTATGTCCATCGTTGGAGCTCTTGTTAGTGTATATTATTATTTTGTTTATTTATATATATTTTATATATTAAAAAAATTAAAAAGAACTACAACATTATTAAGAATACTTTTTCACTCAGTAAATAAAAATATTAAAAAATAAAATAAAAAACTCTATTAGTAACAACCACCTGTGGCCAATAGTAGCATGAGTAGTATTTTCCATTTTTGTTTCTCTTTGTTCTAATTCAACATTACATCTATCGTTATTCTGTAAAAAACATTACATATATCTAATAAACCAAAAAATAAACACAACATGATTGATATTTAAGGTCCTGTTTGGTTATTAAATTCAATTAAGATCAACTCAATTCAGTCTAATTTTAAGTTAATTTTAACATTCAAACACTTAACTCTCAAATTATTAAACTCATATGAACTCAAAATCTCATTACACGTAAGATCTACAATCTTTTTCAATTTAACACTTATTAACACGCAATATTTACAAAGCCTTTTCAACTTCCCATGACTAGGGGTGAACAAAATGGCCGTGCTCCCGACCTGTCCGACAATCCGACCCGCTTCCGACCTGATAACCCGACCCGATAACAATGCAAACGGAAGCCACCCTTCCGATACCCGTTACCGACCCGTTTGAATAATACCCGATAACCCGTTTATCTAATAACGCCTGCATTTCGATTTCTCTCACTCGATTTCACAGTTCCCCTCTCACTCGAGACAACCCGATAACCCGACGACGCTCGCTTCTTTCTCTCGCCAACGACGATCGCTTCTTTCTCTCGCCGACGACGATCGCTGCTCTCTCTCACTGATGCTGTTCACTCCTCACAGATTCCCAGGTTTGTCTTTTCGAATCTCCTTTCATTCTCGCTGCAGACCATTTTGAAATTTATCTTTCCCATAAGCTAGGTGCAGTATATAACCATTTTGAAATTTTCAAGAGAGATGCACCCATCCCTATTTGGTTCTAACTGAGTGAACTGAGCTCTGAGATACACCAGCTCATCCTCAATCAAAGCTTTTGAGAGATAATCAACTTGAACATTAGTTTGGTTCTAAAGTTCTACTACTGTACTACATCTGTAAACTCAGTTATACATCTCTCATTTAAGCTAGTATGACGAAGAATTCTAGTTTTGACTTATGTGTCAAGAAGTAGGTATTTTGTGAATAGCCGAATCAATGTTAAATAAATATTTTATTACTATTTGCGCTCTGGTTCGCCTTACAACAAATCAGTGTATCTACAAATAAAAGGTGTACAATAAATTCCCCTGTTACAAAACTGATTTGTTGGAGAATCTGATTTGTAATTTATAATTACAAAACTGGTAGTTCTTGTATTCTCGCTCCTGTTACAAACAGATAAACAAGTTTTAGGCCAACTTTCAAAAGTAAAAACAAGTTTTAGGCCACATGGCTTATTAATTGCATCTTTAGGCATTATTAATCAATGCATCCATTAACCATCAAAATGCTGCTATTTCTACATTCTTTTTGCTTGTTTTCTTTATTCACCCGTTTAGGATGTGTCTGGAATACTGACGCTCACATAGGTTCCTTCAATCCAGAGACCCATCTGCTGCAATTCTAACCCTCAAGATAATTAATCCTAAGATTCTGTCAGCTTGGTAATAAAAAAAAATTATTTGCAGAATTCTGGTTTGACTTGAAACAAGAGTGATCGAAGGTCTCCCTGTAGTGGTATTTTAGGTGAGCACTGGACCTGTTTTTTCCTCTCATTCATGACGGAGTAACGTGGTTATTGGTTTTGGTCAACATCATCCAAGTCCAAGAGTTTGGTACACAATTTGTTTTTATAGTTAGGTATGCAATTAAACTAAACAGAAAATCCTTCACATATTGTTTTCTGGATGATTATTATTTTTTGGTTTTTACTTTATTTCTGCTCCTTTGAGGTTCATTGTGGCGTGGTTCGATGCATATTTATATCCCAAGAATCACAAACCAGCTACTTCCTTACCACCTAATCTAGGCCTACTTAGATGGTGCAATAATTTAGTACTATGAAGCAGGTAATATTGTAGACGCTTCAAATACAGAGAATACAAAACTCTTTAACAGTTATATCATCTATGTTCTCGGTGTTTATTATTTAATAAACAAGTTTTAGGCCAACTCAAATAAATTATTGCAATTTTTTAATGTACTCAATTAGTTCATAGATTTTTTGTTTGGTTCTTTTATTCTAAACTATACCAAGATAATTTTGTGACTATTCTCTGATGTTAGTTTTTATTTTGGCAGTTGAATCCTATGGAATCTAATGCTTTTATGCATTCATTTGAGTCTGAATCAGTACCTATTCATTTGGATAGCACTCTACCTACAGTTTCGGATAACTCTTTCCAAGCAACTAGTCCTTAAGTTCGCCCTCCTATCTCAAGAAGAAAGAGCAAATCAGATGTATGGCGATACTTTACAAGGAATGATGAGGATCCCAATGAGCCCACAGCCACATGCGATTATTGTGGTAAGGTTTTATTATGCCATCCTAAAAAACAAGGTACTTCATCTTTGAAGTACCATGTTGAAAAATGCAAAGCCTTGCATGCTGCTATTGGGGCTAGAAGGGATAACCCCCAATTAAAAGAGATTGGGGCTAGGAGGACAGGGGTAGATGGTACAACTAGCAGTCCTAATGTTGGACCTGCTAAGTACAATGAACAAAAAATACAGTTAGCAATAGCGAAAATGATAATTAAGGATGAGCTACAGTTTAATTTTTTAGAAAAAGAAGGCTTCCAAGACTTTATGACCGTAGTTGAGCCTAGATTTCCAATTCCCTCTCGCATTACTGTTATGCGAGATTGTATGAAAGTTTATCTATTAGAAAAAGAGAAGTTGAAGACTATGTTTATAGAATCTGATTATAAGATTTGCATTACAACTGATATGTGGACATCAATTCAAAATCTTAACTATATGTGCATAACAGCCCATTTTGTTAATGAGGATTGGACATTGCATAAGAGAATAATTCATTTTAAGAAAGCTCCTAATCACAAAGGGATCACAATAGGAAGAGAGATTGAGTCATCCATACTTGAATGGAACATAAAGAAGATTTTTACAATTACAGTTGATAATGCATCCGCTAACAATACGGCCATTGATTATTTGAGAAGAATTGCCAAGTTTAGGGATTGTATGGTATTAGATAAGGAGCTTATGCATATAAGATGTTGTGCACATATTTTGAATCTCATCGTCAAAGATGGTTTGACAGAAGTTAGTACATCAGTTGTGAAGATTCGCCATGCAGTTAAATATGTCAAGTCTTCCCCTGCAAGACTTGACAAGTTCAAGTCATGTGTAGATAAACAAAATATTCTTGGTGGTGGACTTCTTTGTCTTGACGTTTCAACTAGGTGGAACTCAACATATCTAATGTTGAGTTCAGCTCTAAAGCATTATGCAGCATTTGAGGTGTTGCAAGATGAAGATGGTGATTTTGTCCCGTATTTATGTGAGGTTGGATGTGAAGTACTAATTTTACAAGATTGAGAAACTATCAAGGTTTTTGTACGATTTTTGAAGATTTTTTATGACATGACTTTGCGAGTTTCAGGCTCAATTTATGCAACTTCAAATTTATTTATAAGAGAAATATTTGCAATCTATAACCATTTGAAAAAATTTTCAAGAAGTGAGAGCAATATGCTGAAATCCATGTCGGAGAAGATGATGTTGAAATATGACAAGTATTGGGGGGATTTAATTAAATTGAACAAAATGTTGTACATTGCAGCTATGCTTGATCCGCGCAACAAATTGGAAGTTTTGAAATTTTGTTTTACAAATGTTATTGGTCATGAGCGAGGATCTGAACTTGTTGGTGGGTTAAAGAGGATGTTGGAGCAGATGTATAAGAAATATTCAAAATCCAGTGTAAATTCAAGTATGAGCCAATCAAGTATAGGTAGAGATGAGGCCCAAAGTAACACTTTTTGTGATGATGATGATGAGAATATATTAGATATGTTTTTTCAACATAAATCATCAATGGGTGTGGAAGAGTCCAAAACAGAATTGGATAAGTATTTTACGGAGAGTGTTGAACGGATGACACCCGACTTTAATATTCTACTATGGTGGAAGATGAATTCAGCCAGATTTCCGATACTTGCCAAAATAACTCGAGATGTGTTAGCTATTCCCGTATCTACTGTTGCTTCTGAGTCTGCATTTAGTGCTGGAGGTCGTGTCTTAGATTCATTTCGTAGTTCATTGGCCCCAACAACAGTTGAAGCTCTTATCTGCACACAAAATTGGTTGAAGGCTCCCTCTGTTAATTATGACTCTCAAGATGTAATAGAAGATGTTGAAAGTTACAAGTTAGAAACTGGTAAGATCCATATTTGAATAATATTTTATTTTAAATCTTTCAATTAATTATATGTTTAACATAACTTTTTGTTTTTTGTAGAGATAACTTTGCAAAATATTTTATACGAGATCGATTGAAGATTACTTGAAGACTTGAAGTACTTGAAAATAGTATGTCAATAAAAATTGATATTATTATATTTTATTATTTTAAATTTCAAGTTCTGAATAAAAATTGAAAATGTTGGATTTATTTGGATTTTGTGTAGGTTCCATTTATACAGGGATGAGGATATATTGGACACTCTTCATGACTGGTTCATTTTTAGAAGAAGAAGTTTATTTTCAATGAATGTAAACTTATTAGATATTGGAGTTATTAATTTTCATTGATCTGAGTTTGATTTGGTGTATGTTAATGCAACTACTTTATTCTATACAATTTTTAATGTTGATTGAATCATTGATCGAATTTCCTATGATGTAACTATTTTATTTGAGTCCGAGCATTGAAGTTGGCAAAACGTTGTTAATTTCTTAAAATAACCATATATGTTTATTCTGTATTCACTTTATAAGGTTGGATTTGAAAATTGCATTAAAAAAATAAAAAAAGATGAGCAGCATTTTCCTTTGTAAATTTACAAATTAACATATCAGGCATACAAGACTGTTGTCTTGGAAATTTTATCTATTTTTATATAGAAGTATCAAATCAAGGTTTTGTACAGATTTAGATAGTTTCTTACTAGCTATTATCAACAATAAATAGAAGAGAAATTCGAAAAGATTAGTGACTCACATTGCAAATTCATAAATATGCATGCAGTATGCATTTGTATCAGGTAAAAAAAAAAAAAAAATCTCAGCCCAATTTAATTATTAATAATTTACGTATTTTATAATTACATGTAATATTATTCTTTATAAAATATTTATGTGTAGATAATATACTTGTATGTATAGATAAATAATGTATATGATGCATGCATGCATGACAGTTTTTATAAATGGGTCAGAGGGCATGATGCATCAGACTACCATAAAACTGCAACAAACACGTGTTGTACAACGGTATAGAAATTAGCGAGAGGCAAAGATCTTCTAATATGTTGAGCTTTTACCAATTTAATGTTTTCTGTTTCGATTAGTGGGTATTTCTCTTGGGTTGTAATATGTATAATTGCACCTTTCCTTTCATTAATATCATTTGCTTCTTAAAAAAAAATAAAAAATAAAAAAGAGAGATGATATACATTATCTATCTGTCAATGGAGACTGATTTATGATTCAGAATCAAAATCAAAATTATGGATGATGGAGATATTATATATTTTATGTTTCTATATGGATGGAGGTACAATTATATAAAAGTATGAAGTTTCTTACCGTATACGGCTTGTAGGACCCAAACTGGGTTCAGGACCAATTAAAAAAAAAAAAAAAAAAAAAGCGGCTTAAAGGAATACCCCATTATTTATCGGGTCGGGTTTCGGCTTATCGGGTATTCGGTTAAACGGAAGACATGTGTAATCGGGTCGGGTCAGAAGATAGGTTGTCGGGTCGGGTCGGCGCACACTCCTACCCATGACAAATATATTTAAACTTATCTTGACATCTAAACATGTTTAAACTCATCTTAAGTTTAATTTACAAAATCCACACCATCATCTTAACTTACTACTATTCATAAAAAACTTAATTCAGTTCAATCTAGCTCAACATTCAATTGCAGCCTTAATTTTTACTTAAGTTGAACATAAACACTTTGACATTATGGTTTTTCTGTTCGATAATATAATTGTTATAAAGTATTCTTAATTAGATATTCTTAGATATTTCATCCACAAATATCACTCAAACACCAAATATTTTCAATTTCAGATTTTCAATTTTTTCATCCAATAATTACCTAATTATTATAACTTTCACAAACTCTAAAAAAAAAACCACAAAAATAATACTATTTTTCAAAAAAAAAAAATACTACTAATATTATTTTTAATCAACTTTTTTTTTTCTCATTTACGGAAACCAATAAAACAAATGAACTCAAAAAGTTTCATGATATTTTTATAGATATATTTGTTCTGAAATATATGATATAATATATATGATGGGATGAGATGCATGTTGTATGCAGACATTCAATCTACAATGAATCCAAAGCTCGCCACCAATGAATCAATGATCAAGCGTATGTGCCAACTGACAGATAAAAGATCGATGATCTCTTTTTATTTTCTGAGGAGGGAAAACAGAAAGGAAAAAGAAGAACAAAACCAAAGTCGAAAAGCAGGAAAACAAAATGTCTCATCCATGTTTGCTTTTTCATGGCCGCATGTGCTTTTAAATAACAAACTTCGTCCATGTTTCATAACCAAACAATAAACATGGCCAAATCTTTGGGAACATGAGAAGCAAAAAGTACTCGCTTTGCTCTGCTTCTTACATTATTAACCTTTGGTCCTTTCTTCCTTCCTTGGTTTGAATGGATGCACATTATTATTCAGAAGCAAAAAAGTTCATTTTGCTCTGATTTCTTTCATTCTAAAGAAGAAAACATGACTGAGGTGGAAGCGAAAGTAAAATAATGAAAGACAGAATTAAGGGATTATTTTCTCCCCCTCCATAAACACTGAAAGAGTGTTTGAAAATGTTTCAATTTAATTTATCTTATTTATTTATTTATTCAAAGGTCGTCTTCACTGTGAAGCTGAATGAATGCACATTATTATTCAGGAGTGTGAACTGCAGCCCACCTCTAGTGACCACAGTGATCAGTTAGCCCAAAAGGAATCCAACTTAAGCTAATTTCTTGACTATTCTTCGCACCATTTCTACAACAGATCGAGTAGTACTAGTTATCTAATCAACAATTTTTGTTTTTGTTGATGCGTCCATCAGCTACAACTAATGTAATTAATTTTTCCTCATTGTTCATAAATATTGGAGTTCATGAATATTGTTCATGAGAACATGGCAGAGGTTGGAGTGGCATTATATTATTGCTCTTTCTCTTCCTTGGAGCGTTATTTGATAAATTGGCATCTCGCGAGATCATTAATTCCATGAAAACCCATCAAAAAATATATAAATATATATATTTTTAAATCTATCTTTAAAAAAAAAAATTACAATTTGATATATACCACATTGCGAATCATTTCAAATGTAATCAGTTTTTTTGAAACTCATTTTCAGGAGAATTAATCTTGTTAAAGTAAATTGTAGTACTATACTATGAAGTCACTTGCAATATTGTCACCTGATAGTGATGATAATGTTTAATGTTATGAAAGAATGGGCTTAGATAAAAATTGTAGTACAAGGGAAGATTCCCTTTATGAGATATTTAATAAGAGGGCCATGCCATGCATTAAATGCTCAATGTCATCACCCTCTCTCTCATTTTCAAAGGCAAGCTGTTAATTCCCTTTCTTTTGGTGGTAGACCATCTCATCAAGAGTGATCAGGACAAACCTTGATGGTTCGGGGAACTCATCCATGAAGAAAATAAATTAAGAGCATTTGGGTTATGTAATTTTATTTTTTTATTAAATTTGAAGGAAATAATTTAATATAACTTATTGAATAGATTATATATTTTATAACTAATATCTAACTCGATACAGTATCATCGATCTTTATATTTATAGAATATTATTCACATGATATGTATAAATATTTAATTAATTGCTTGCTCTACTTTTTAATCTACTTTCTACTTTATTTGAAATGAATAAAATATATTAAAAATTATAAAATTAAATGATATATAAAAAAAAAATAGATTAATTGATATGTGATATATTATAAAAGTCAATATATAAAACAGAAAAATAAATTTTGATAATATATCTTAAAAGATAAGACGAAGAAACCATGATTAAGAATGCTGATCATGGATAACTCGTAAGATAACTTCAACCAATTAACTGCCTCAGTGCCTCTGGTAATTTGTTTATTTAACTCTTGAGGAATATAGAAATCGAGTAATAATAAATATATTACATTTTCATAAATATATTTTTTTTTTTTTAAAAAAAAGGGGACGGTATTTCAATTTTATTACTTACCTTTACTCATAGCAGAGTGGAATACTGTGATTATATGCAAGACCGTTGGGATTTACAAATAATGATTATATGCAGGACAAGTATTTTGAAAAGGAAAAGTGAGGGGAGTAGCCAGCACTCAGCGCACTCCCCTCACATGAACAGTGCCGTGCACTGTGCACGACACTGTTCATGTGAGGGGAGTGCGCCGAGTGTGGCTGCTCCCCAGACATGCTCTTTTGAAAAAGCAAGTATGAATAGGATAATTCCAACTTCTGGCTGGCTGCTCTGCAGCGATTGATCAAGACAGTATTAATTTAAAAGACAGAATTAAGGGATTATTTTCTCCCCCTCCATAAATACTGAAAGAGAGTGCTTGAATGCAGTTTAGTATTCAAAGGTTGTACTCTTCAATGCAGCCCACCTCTAACGACCCACATTGATCAGTTGTCCCAAAAGGAATCCAAATTAAGCTAATAGTTTCTTGACTATTCTTTCCCAATGTCTACCACACAGATCGAGTAGTTGTTGTCTGATTAACAATTTTTTTTTTTTTTCCTTTTATCTATGCGTCCATCATCTACAGCTCGTCTCCTCAAGAATATTTGAGTTTCTCAGACGTTCCTTCGGCCAAGAGTCAGGACAAGTTTTTCAGGACAAGTAGATCAACTGAAAACGTATGACATGAACAACTGTCAGCTCCAAAGAATTATTATTAATTTTTTTTTTTGAAATTATTAACATTGCATAAACATTATTGATGGGTCTTTCTTTCAGTGAAATGTTACGATATGCATATTATATTCAGATAAAATAATAAAAGACAAGAAATATATTTACTTTCGACGCAATTGCCAACCTTTTATTTCCTAACTAAGCTTTCTTGACTATTCTTTCTTTCCATGGAGCGTTGTTTGAAATATATGGCATCTCACTAGGTAATTGACATCTTGGGGAAGAAAACTTGTTTAGCCCAAATATCATTGAAAATTCAACAAAAATAAATAAATATCGCAATAAATTGTTGTTGAATTCGGCCATGATGGATTTTGGCTAAAATTCATTTCTTTCTTTGTTTAGTAGTCTAAAATGTTCTTGTCTTTGACTACCATTCAGATAATGTTTTCTTTGGTCAGAGCAGCCAGGTTTGAAAACGTATATGGAAGGAAGCACTGGGCCCTAAACGCATGGTAGAATTGAAAAGGTCTTACATGAACAGCGGAATTATTCTTTTTTCTGAAATTATAAACATTGCAAAAACATTATTGATGAGTCTTTCCTTCAATGAAATGTTATATGATATGCAAATATTCAATCCACAAACATAATTCAATCCACAAACATTGCATAAACATTATTGATGAGTCCTTCCTTCATTTCCCTTGATATCCTTCATTCCAAAGAAGAAAAACATGCCTGAGCCCGTCATGGCAATGGCATTTCTCTCTGCCTTCCTTGGAGCCGTATGTCAGAAAATGTTATCTCCTCGATAATTTCATTTGTTTTGAGGAGTGGGATGCTTATATGCTCTCTCGACCACTTGCTGATTTAGAATCCAATTTCTGTAGAAGAAATTAGTTCAGATATCACATAAACTATGGTGGTCACCAAAAAATGGCAAGGATCAAGCAAAATCCATCTTCAAATGTTGTTGTTTGCAATGATAGGGGAAAGAAATTACTTGGTAAATAAGGAAATGATTGAATAGGATTACCACTGGAGATGTATGATGGAGAAGTATTTTTATCTGTAGGTGAATATTTTATTTTAGCAAATAAATACTATATATGATCGATCTGAGTTTTTGTGACCAATGACCCCATAAATCACTTAGTCCAAAACTGAACATTTATTGATATGGGGTGAGTCAATGTAGGTCATGCCTCTTCACCTGGTGTTTCGCAAGGATTTTTGTTTTTGATAAGTTCGACAATTTTATTGAGAACTGAATGGTAATGTGGTTATCTACTTTACTTTCTCGAGAATCAAACAGAACCTTTTTTTTTCCTCTTAAACTTCCCTGCATTTAAATGAATAAATTGTAAAAAATATGTTTACTTTTTATGTATAGTGGTTTTCGGTGGCTCAGATGGGGGGCTATTTTTACCTTGATTACTATCCAAATTTGGAGGAATTGATTTTAATATCTATCATACGTACATTCATATGGTGGTTGTATATGAAAGTTTGGTAGTTTAGTCAAAGCTTTGATCCCTTGGGGTTGGTCAGCCACCACAGCTAGACACCAAACGCAGTGTTAAATTACTGAACTTTGGACCATATAGAGCTACAAAATAGTAGAAATAATTAGTCTTGCATTCACGATGAAAATGGATTAGTTTGAAGCACCCAAAAGTTCTTTTAAGTGACGCTGTACATGATACAGAGAGAATCTTTAAGTGTAGTCAGAATATTAATTGACAATTTATTTTATTATTTATGCGCCCATCCACTACAGCTCATCGATTATGTATTCCAATTTCCTAAATTATTCTCCTCAATAATGTAACTGCTCAATTTCCTAAATTATCAGCTCCTCAATAATTTTGGAGTTGCATTGCTCCTTGCCTTCCTTTATTAATTGCAGCGCTATTTGACAAAATGGCATCTCACGAGGTCATTCATCTCTCTCTCATTCCCAAAGGCAATGTAGACGAAGTTTCCTTTCTTTTGGTGTTAAGACCATCTCATCAACTATATTAAGACAATTGCAGCTTCACGCTAGCTGGTTACTCTGCATCAAGACAGGGTAGTAATAGTATTTAAAACGTCAACATGAACAGCTCTCTTCTCCTAGAAATGTTATGATATGCAGAGATTCAGAATTCAAAGCTCTCCTCCACCAATCAGAAATGATCAAATGCCCAAAGCATGTGCACCAACTGACAGATAAAATAATAAAAGACCCAGAAACATGGCAGCTGAACGGGAGTGTTTTAAACAAAAGTTAAGTTGGACACTGAGTTGACAGAGCACCGAACAGAGGATTTTCTCGAGGCTACCTAATTAATTAATTATATTGCATGAGCCATTTTTCCCATTTAATTTTATTATAGTAATGTGATCTCTTTTCATCTTCGACCTATTCAAAAAGCAACATCTAGCTTGCAATCTGTTCTTGCTTTGCTCTTTGCTAAAAAAACCCTTCCTTTAATATTTCCCTTGATTTCTTTCATTCCGAAGAAGAAAAACATGGCTGAGGTTGGAATTGCATTTCTCTCTGCCTTCCTTGGAGTCGTATTTGATAAAATGGCTTCTCCAGGGGTTGTTGATTTCATTTCCAGACAAAAATCAACTGAAAAACTCTTAGAGAAGATGAAGATATCATTGCTGTCAATGAATAAGGTGCTGGAAGATGCGGAAGAAAAGGAAGTTACGGATCCTAATGTGAAAATGTGGAATGATGAGCTAAAAGATGTTGCCTATACTGCAGAAGACATATTGGATGAGATTGCTACTAAAGCTCTCCAACGCCAGTTGCGTGAGGAATACAAACCAGCCATTGTAGGAAAGGTACGAAACTTCATCTCTGGTACTTCCCTTGATCCTTTTATCCACTGCATAGAGCCAAAGATTAAAGAGGTACTTGATAGACTAGAATATCTAGCAAAACAAAAGGATTTTATGGGTTTACAAGCTGTAGGAGTTGGAGGAAACCAATATCCTGAAAGGTTGACCACTTCTTCTGTTAGAGAGTCCGACACTTTTGGTAGGGATGAAGACAAGAAAAAAGTAATTGACTTATTGATCCCGTTTGATGCCAGGGACAATGAAACGTGCATGATTGCCATCGTTGGCATGGGGGGAATCGGCAAGACTACCCTTGCTCAACTGGTATACAACGAAAGTAGGGTGAAACAACATTTTGACCTTAAAATATGTGTTGGGGAAACGGGCCGACAAACAAACAGCAAATACGGAGCCGCGCAGCGGATTCAACCAAGAGAAATAAAACTGAAGACGGAGAACAGTAATGGACACCAGATATGAAGTGGTTCAGCTCAAACTGAGCCTACATCCACTGTTGGGTCGGTCTAAATCACTATAATTCACAAAGATGGAGTACACTTCTTGGAGGTTACAAAGCTCTCTCTCATAAGGCTCTCAAACCCTTTACAAGTAGGCTTTCACTGATCTACAAAATCAAACAAGGAGAAAAATGGGAGACGGACGCCTGTGTTCGTAATCTCGCTCGAGCGAGCCCTTCTCGCTCGAGCGAAATCGCCTTCACTCACAGCTCTCTGCTTCCGCTCTCTTTGCACAAATGCCCTCGATCCTTATATAGGCTGTATCTCGCTCGAGCGAGACATTCTCGCTCGAGCGGAACACTATTCCAGACGGCGCTAACCCTAGTTCCTGGAAGCGATGCCACCCTAGGATTGATTCTCGCTCGAGCGGGAGGTCGAGCGAGAGTCGAGCGAAGTCTCTGCCTGGATCCAAAACTCTCCGTTTGATGTCTCGCTCGAGCGACTGTCGAGCGAGGGTCGAGCGAAGTTACGGGTTGAAAACTCCAAGTGCAATCTGATGCGCTTCATTCAAGCCACATCTCAACAATATGGTTTTGTGTTTCAGAAGAATTTGTTCTGTCCAAGTTAGAGAAATCTATTATAGAGGCAGCAACTTCGTTACCTTGTCCTAACTTTGAGAATCCAGAGCAGCTTCAAGTTACAATAAAGAAGAATTTGAACGACAAGAAATTTCTCCTTGTTTTGGATGATGTTTGGACTGAGAAACCCATTCATCATGAGTTCCTAAGCCAACTCTTGCACTATGGGACTCAAGGAAGTAAGATCCTTATCACCACAAGGAATGAAAGTGTTGCATCGGCCATGCACGCTATTCCACATCATCTAGAGCTATTACCAAAAGATGATTGCTGGTCCCTTTTTGAAAAACATGCATTTCGTGATGGTGGCTCCAACGTAGATCCAGCGATAAAAGATATAGGTATACAAATTGTGGAAAAGTGCAAAGGTCTACCTTTAGCAATCAAAGCCATTGGCGATCTGTTGCAGTCTAAATCAAATATCGAGAGATGGACGAATATATTGAAGAGCAATTTATGGGATCTTCCCATGGAGGGGACAAACATTCTTCCGGCTTTGAGGTTAAGTTATAAGTATCTTCCCTCATATTTAAAAAGATGCTTTGCTTATTGTTCGATATTGCCAAAAGATTATATTTTTGAGAAAGATCAATTAGTTTTAATATGGATGGCAGAAGGTTTCTTACAACAATCCGAAATAGAAACTATGGAAGAAGTTGGCAATCGTTACTTCGATGCTCTTGTATCAAGATCATTATTTCAACAATCCAAAATAGAAACTGTGGAAGAAGAAGAAGATGGCACGCGTGTAAGTAAGTCAGGTTTTGTAATGCATGATCTTGTCAACGACTTGGCAAATTTCGTGACTGGGCAATTTGGCTTTACGCGGTTGGAGGGTGATAGATCAAAAGAAGTTGGAAAGATAACTCGTTATGTATCGTATTTCGATGGAAGTTTGGAAAACATTAAGAAGATTAAAGAAGATCTTTACAAGGCCAAGCAATTGCGCACTTTCCTAGCATTAAAGTCGTCAAGTCGTTGGTACGGGTGTAAAATCAAAATGCTTGGGGCAACATACTTAAGAACTCTCTCTCTAGCTAGCTACGATCGTCAGATACATAGTAATAAGTTGTTAGAATCAATTAGCAAGGCGAAACACTTACGTTATGTGGACCTCACATTCTCATCTATTGAAAGATTGCCCAATTCCATATGTACCTTGTGCAATTTGCAAACGTTGAAGTTATCATATTGTTGGAGATTGGATAGATTACCAAGGGATATGTCGAAACTCATTAATTTACGTCATCTTAAAATTGATGGAGTTTGGAATTTAGAGGAGATGCCGATGAAAATGGGTAATTTAAATTATCTCCAAACGTTGTCTAGATTCATCATCGGCAAACATGACAGGGCGTCTAGAATTGGAGAATTGGGAAAACTAAAAAATCTTCGGGGAGAGCTTTTAATTAAGGAGCTACAAAATGTTAGATCAGCCAAGGATGCTTCCGATGCAAGCTTGAAAGATAAGGGTTACCTCGAGACGTTGGTGTTACAATGGAATCCTCTAGAAGAAGTACTTGGCATTTCAGAAAGTCAAAGAGGTGTACTTGAAAATCTGCAGCCTCATGAAAATTTGAAAAGTCTCTCCATCGAGTACTACGGCGGAAATGGTTTTCCAGTTTGGATAGAACTCGGGCTTCCTTCGTTGTCTGAGTTGAATTTAATTGATTGCAAATATTGTAGTGCCTTACCACCCCTTGGGCACCTACCTTTTCTTAAGAAACTCAGGATTAAAGGGTTGGATGGAGTTGTTAATTTGGGTCCAGAATTTTACGGAAATAATAGTAATTCTTCAATGAAGCCATTTGGATGTTTGAAATTTCTGAGGTTGAAGAATATGCCAAATTGGGAAAATTGGTTTCATTTGGGTGCAGAAAATGAAGTAAAAACTTTTTCTCAACTTAAAGAGTTGAAAATTAAGAAGTGCCCCAAGCTGAGAGGAAGGTTGCCTGTACATCTTCCTTCGTTAGCCAAACTTGTGATTAGAGATTGTCAACATCTCGAGGGTCCGCTCTCCATAGACTCTTTTCCCGTTCTTACCCGTATGGAAATCGAACAGTGTGATACTTTGGAATCACTTGCACTTCCAGAACAACAAAAACATGAGGGAATAACGGACTTCAATAATTGTATTCAAGAGCTACGAATCAGTCGCTGTTCCTCGCTCGTGTCCCTTCCCAGGGAAGGTTTACCCTCAACATTGAAAAGACTTGAGATTGATGATTGTAAAAAGTTGGAGCTCCCCATTCACCGGCAATATTCATCCCTTGAAGTATTGTTGTTGACAAATTGCTGTGATTCCCTTACGTCTATTTCATTGGACGTATTTCCAAATTTGAAGCGTATTCGAATCATTGGGTGCAACAATTTGAATTCTCTAAGACAACATGGTGATCATTTAGTGATATCAAGTATAGAAATCTGGGAATGTCCCAAGTTTGTAGATTTTCCGAAAGGAGGATTCCTTCCGTCTCTTCTTTATTTGGGGTTAAGAGAATGTCCAGAAGTTGAGTCGTTTCCAGAAGGGGGACTGCTTTCCAATCTGAGTCATATTGTGATCTGGAACTGTAAGAAACTCATCGAAAACCGGAAGGGATGGGGTTTGCAAACACTCCCCTCTCTTGAATGGTTGGGAATCGGAGGCGGCGAATCAGAAGATAATGTGGAATCCTTTCCTGGGGAGTTGTTGCTGCCCACCACCCTTACCCATCTTAACATCAAGTCATTTGGAAAATTGAAATCATTGGACAAGGAGGGGTTTCAACACCTTACCTCCCTTGTACATTTGCGGATCGATGGCTGTCGCAAGCTCAAGTACATTCCAGAAGAGGGCTTCCCTGCCTCCCTTCGTTTTTTAGAGATACGGTATTGTCCTGCGTTGGAGGAAGAGTTGAAGGATAAAAAAGGAAAAGAATGGCTCAAGGTGGCTCGCGTCCCCAAACATATCTGTGAATTATGAACGAATTCAAGGAGACGATGATGAAAGCTGGCCAGGTGAGAGCCCGAGCTGAACGCTTTTTGAAGTTATAAAATCAAATTTTCTGAAACATTAATAAAAGTAAAAGTAAATGAAATATGATTATAATGTGAAGTTGATGTGAGCCATTGGGAATTGTTTTGCTGATCATGATCTAACCGTACGCTAACTCTTTCTTTTGTATCCATATATAATGCCTGTTTGATTGCCAATCGAATTTCCGTTTGTAAAACAATGGAAAACTTACTTAAAAAACTGCTGCTTTCAAGGGGGTTGTTAAATTAATTCTCTTTCTTTGTTTTGTAACTGTCGCAGACTATTGATTGACAGCTTCTAGAAGCCCATATAAACCGCAATATGAGTAGATCGATCTCCTGCAGATCATTGACAGATTTCAGAATGTGGAGGATCACCATTGACAAATTCTGGGTACAGCTTTTCTTTCATGTTTACTTGATTCATAGAATCATACGAATGAACTACTTCTATTTTTCAAAAACAAATGCAATATATGACTTTTCTTCTTTTTTTTTTGCAATCTAGTGATCATATTGATATTGGACTCTGTTTCTTATTTATTTTTTTAAATCTTGAAAATATAGAATTAATATTATCTGATGTTCTATCTGTGTACATTGTCAAAAGTTCTCAAAACTTTCGCTAAAACATTGAATTTGTATCTGACTAAAACATTTAATATTTGTATTTGTGTACGTTGTCAAAAGTTATCAAAACATTCACTACAACATTTAATATTTGTATATGACTAAGTAAAACATTAGCATGTGGGATATTGCCTTAACATTTGCAACTTCTGGCTTGCTACACTAAGCATGGAATGATCAAGACAAGGTACTTGAATGTGAGATTGGAAATGGAATCTAGTGATATTGATCATATTAGACTCTGTTGATTATTTGTTTCTTTAATTTTTTAGGAATATAGAAATGTTATCTGATGTTATCACAAGTCTATATATAAATGCTAATATTTGTGTACGTTGTCAAAACTTCTCAAAACTTTCAGTAAAACATTTAATTTATACTACTATTTTTCTTCAAATCGCACCATAAACTATTAAAATTGGCAATTTACATCATAAACAATTTATAAAACCTGACAATTTGTACTCTCTGATGCTTTAACAAAATTAAGAGTTACTGGTATAATTTTTTTTTTTACTTAGTTTTTCACTTATTGAATATATGTTTTGGCTAATGCAGGAGAAGGACTCCCTCCCTTTAAACATTAGTTTTGTACTTTTCTACTATGAAAGACAGTTCGAAATAATTGTATGTTGTATGGATGAGTTTCTTATAATATATGTTTTTTGGATTACTTAATTAAATGTTATTTAGTTCAAGTCCATTTCAATGTTATTCAGTCCAAGTCCGTTTGAGTCCGTTGAGTCGTTGTTTCCGTTGGCTCCAGGCTGTATAACATGGGCCATGTTTATATGTGTGTTGCAGACCTATTGTTGGGAGAATTCAATGTTAAATATTTTAACATGATATTAATAAAATGGATATTTGATTTTCTATGATCTACAATAATAAAATAATAATATGAGAAACGTATATTTCTCCATCTGATTGATGAATAATTGATCTGACTATGAGAGAAGGATCGCCCTAACAACGTTTGCCTCACAAGTGTCTCCCGATGGCTAGAGGCACTCTAATGTTGTAGGTAAGAACCCTTGAACCTCCCAGTGCTATTTATAGATTTCCGACCATCAAGAAATTTATGAGTTTGTGTTTGACCATAATTAGAGATATAGAGTTTAATCTTATCTCTTAAGAGTAATTCTTATCCCTTTATAACTCAAATATTATCTAATAAGATTTTGAACTATTTTAAACTGATAAGATGGGTGTGTGGGTCACAGAGTTTAAATAAAACTTTTACATTCTTCCACTTGGCCCGTACGCCCATAAAACAATACTTTTCGTTCATGGGTTTATCACAGGAAATTAACCATACTGCGCAAATTTATTTGCTGAATTTTTCATAACTCAAAACACATTTAATGAGTTCTATAATATCAATGTCAAACTAACAACCAATGCGAGTCATGGCGGTCCTCTATTATATAATCAATAGATTCCCTTCTATGTACCATAACACTAGTAACTAATTTAATACACGATCTTTAATTGGGATAATTAAGACTAATACAGTAATGCCTTTGGGTTTCAATTCATGTCTATTACAGACATTATCTTGTCATCATTCATCCACACCATTCAATGTACATATAAAGTGGAAAGACAAGAAAACAGAAACAAAATAACTATTTTTCAAAAACAAATGCAATATATGACTTTTTTTTTGTTTTTTTTGCAATCTAGTGATCATATTGATATCGGACTCTGTTTCTTATTTATTTTTTTAAATCTTGAAAATATAGAATTAATATTATCTGATGTTCTATCTGTGTACATTGTCAAAAGTTCTCAAAACTTTCGCTAAAACATTGAATTTGTATCTGACTAAAACATTTAATATTTGTATATGACTAAGTAAAACATTAGCATGTGGGATATTGCCTTAACATTTGCAACTTCTGGCTCGCTACACTAAGCATGGAATGATTAAGACAAGGTACTTGGATGTGAGATTGGAAATGGAATCTAGTGATATTGATCATATTAGACTCTGTTGATTATTTGTTTCTTTAATTTTTTAGGAATATAGAAATGTTATCTGATGTTATCACAAGTCTATATATAAATGCTAATATTTGTGTACGTTGTCAAAACTTCTCAAAACTTTCAGTAAAACATTTAATTTATACTACTATTTTTCTTTAAATCGCACCATAAACTATTAAAATTGGCAATTTACATTATAAACAATTTGTAAAACCTGACAATTTGTACTCTGATGCTTTAACAAAATTAAGAGTTACTGCCTACTGGTATAATTTTTGTCTTTTTTACTTAGTTTTTCACTTATTGAGTATATGTTTTGGCTAATGCAGGAGAAGGACTCCCTCACTTTAAACATTAGTTTTGTACTTTTCTAGACTATGAAAGACAGTTCGAAATAATTGTATATTGTATGGATTAGTTTCTTATAATATATGATTTTTGGATTACTTAATTAAATGTTATTTAGTTCAAGTCCATTTAAATGTTATTCAGTCCAAGTCCGTTTGAGTCCGTTGAGTCATTGTTTCCGTTGTCTTCAGGTTTTATTTCAGTGAATTAGTTATTTTCCAGTAATGAGTCAGTTCACTTAGTGGGTCAGTTGCATGTTCGTGGGCCTTTGTTGGTAGAGTCCGTCAGTTATGGTTTGACTAAAGTATTTGTATTCTCTATTTCAGATTGGCCATTAATCAGCAAGTGCTTGCTTCTTTCACGAGTGATTGGATTCTTTGCAAAATCAATAGGTGGAATGTTACAAAAACAAAATGTTTGTAGACCCATCAACTTGAACATTAAGGTGATTAAGCATATTCTTAAATTTTATTTATATACGTGTGTAGCAGACCCATTGTTGGGAGAATTCAATACTTTGACAGAATCGTGTTATCCATGATTTCTGGGCTAACACCTTTATCCCTGCCTAATCTATGGGTTTTTTTTTTTTTCCTTTTACAAGTGGATCTACAATTTTCTTTTTTTCTGATAAGTGGATCCTATACAATACTTTGTAATTCCAAATCATGATTTTCATGTTCAACTATCTTATGGATTTGATAATTTCATTTGTTTTGAGGAGTGGGATGCTTCATGCTCTCCTGACCACTTGCTGTTTTATTTGGCTATAAACCTGATAATGAGCCGTTCTCTTTTAAAATCCAGTTTTTGTAGAAGAAATTAGTTCAGATATCACATAAACTATGGTGGTCACCACAAAAATGGCAAGGATCAAGCAAAATCCATCTTCAAATGTTGTTGTTTTCAATGATAGGGAAAAGAAACTACTTAGTAAGTAAGGGAATGATTGAATAGGACTACCACTGGAGATGTATGATGGAGAAAATGGGGATGGAGATACAGAGAATGGAGGGGTGCATTTATTCAAAAAATAGATGTAGTGCAATGTGCCAATATCAATAGTTTAGGATGAAAAGTGTAAGTGCCTTTTATTTGTAGGTGAAAATTTCATTTTAGCAAATAAATACTATGTCATCCAACAACAATTGAATATGCTCTGAGTTTTTGTGACCAATTACCCATAAAAATCACTTTGTCCAAAATTGAACATTGGTAAGTTTTTGATTATGTTTCACAAGTTTCTCTGTAAGAATTCAATTTCATTCCCATAACTAAAGTGCTGGTTGTAGTACCAACACAGTTTCAGAAATAGTGCAGTGGTGCTTTTGCTCTGTTTCCTGTATGCAGTAGCCAGTAGGATATGATCCTTTATATCTGGATATCTAATCGGGTAATGATTAAACATGTGAGTCTTGATTGGATTGAAATTTGACAAATATTAATTATAAAATGGATAATACTGTAAATTTAGATGAGATGAGATATGATTAAATTAAATAACTAAGGAGGGGCTTTTCTTTCACTGCTATTCAACATCTGCAGAGTGCAGTAACTGGGATATATTTCGAAGAAAGCATATGTATGTGTTCAACAAAATTTAGATAGACGGCAAAAAAAAATACTTGCAGGCATGACAGGGAGAAATGAAAGCGTTTGACATGAATAGTTGTCATCTTCAATGAACGATGTTATTTCTGAAATAATCAACAATATATGCATATGTATTATTGATGGGTCTTTCCATCAATGAAATGTTATGATATGCAAAGCTTCAATCCCACAAATATAATTCAAAGCTCGCGACCAATTAATAAATGATCAAATGACTAGAGCATCTGCCAACTGACAAAAGCAAAACAAAACAAAAGTAGAAAAGCAGGGTACAAGTTGGTAATTTTGTTATAAATTATCAATTGTGCATGAAATTATTGATGGTTCTTTCCAGTTCATTTCTCACAATGGGATGAAATGTAAGACGTATAAGATGTATGCAAACATTCAATCCACCAACTGATTCCAAAACTATCAATTATCAATGACCAGAGCACAGATAAAAGTTCATTTTCTCTTTTCATTTTCTAAGGACGGAAAAGCAAAAAGGAAAAAGAAGAACAAAACCAAAGTAGAAAAGCAGGGTACAAGTTGGTTTTATTATAAATTATCAATTGTGCATGAAATTATTGATGGTTCTTTCCAGTTCATTTCTCACAATGGGATGAAATGTAAGACGTATAAGATGTATGCAAACATTCAATCCACCAACTGATTCCAAAACTATCAATTATCAATGACCAAAGCAGATAAAAGATAATTTTCTCTTTTCATTTTCTAAGGACGGAAAGGCAAAAAGGAAAAAGAAGAACAAAACCAAAGTAGAAAAGCAGGAAAACGAAATTTCTCATCCATGTTTTTTAGAAATGATTCTTCCATGCTTCTTAACCAAAGGTGGCCTGATCTTTGAGCACATGAGAACCAAAATATAGCTTGCAACTTGGTTTTTCTCTGCTTCTTACATTTATTAACCTTCATTCCTTCCTTTTCCTTTAATTTCTTTGGTTCTAAAGAAGAAAACATTGCTGAGGTGGGAGTGGAAGTCAAATTATAAAAGACTGAGAAACAAGGGATTATTTTCTCCCCTCCATAAATATTGAAAGAGTACGTATTTTGTTAGTTTTATCTATTTATTTATTTATTAGAAGGTCGTCTTCTCCGTGAAATTGATTGGATATTGCAGATTATAATTATTTTCACGAGTGAGTGTCAAGTGCAGCCCCATCTCTTATGACAACATGGTTATTGTGGAGGAGGTTCAGCTATGATCTAAGTGAGGCACTTTTGACTCTTCGTTCCCTCTCACGTTTGTATTGTGGTTAAGCCCCGTTTGTATTCGAAGGTGAGCTCAACTTATCTCAACTCATCTTCATTTTATTATTATATTTTTATAATTTTTTATATAAAACACAAATTCCTATACACCTTTTTCAAATCCCAATACACATTTTTCAAATTCTAACACACATTTTTCAAATCTGAAAATAATAATAATATTAAAAAATAAATTAAACTCATCTCAACTCATCTCATCTCCGAATCCAAGCTGGGCATTGTTTTTTTTTTTTTTGAGCCATCTCTCTCATTTTCCAGAGCAATGTCCACGAATAGGGGCAGAACCACAAGCCCCCAAATTTTTTCAAAAAATTAATATAATATATATTTATATATAATTTTTCTTACATATAATTAAAATTATGCCCTAAGTTATAAAAAAAAAGCCCCCAAAATTAATTCAGGCCTTTAAAACTTCTACTAAAATTATCTTCTCAAATTTTAATATTCATCTAATCCGACTACAAAAATTTTAAGAAAAATTATCTTGTAAAATGATTTATAAATCTTTTTTTTTTTACACAATTTTATGATGTATAATTATTATTTTTTGTATAATTATGTGTGAAAAACCCATATTATTTATTTTCATATATATCACATATTTTATCAATCACTTCCCAAATACAAAATTCTAATTCTGCCCCTCTCCACGAAGTTTCTCTTTCTTTTGGTTGTAGACCATCTCCTAAGGAGTCTGAACAAGCATTTTGCTACTTCTAGAGGGTTACTCTGCAAAATGAATCTGTTTATCATAAAAAGATTCATTGTTTCTGATCCCTGCTTCACCTTAATTGTTATTTGAACAATAAAAGTTATGACGGTAGAATTTAAAACGTTTTACCTGAACAGCTCTCATCTCTATGAAATGATTCCTTCTTCGAAATTATCAACATTGCATAAACAATATTATTGATGGGTATTTCTTTAGGTGAAATGTATAATATGTAGAGATTCGGAATCCAAAGCTCACCACTAATCAATAAATGATCAAATGACCAGAGCATGTGCCAACTGACAGATAAAATAATAAAAGACAAAGAAACAAAGGCATGCTTTCCTCCATCGACTGTGTTTGAAATATTGGTGAATTTAGGCCATGAAACTGTTTTTTCTGGACATCTATTCAAATGTTTTTACTTTTTCCTTCTTCCCTTTTCTTTGCTATGGTAAAGTAAGTTGTTTGATTAAATAAATTGTTGTAACTAAGACTAGGTGACATGTGCTAATTTAACAAATTAAGATGGTTCATCTAAGTCAAGACACTTTTGACTCTTTGTTCCCAGCTCCGGACTTTGTGGTCCACTCAGCACCACAAGGGATGATTTCCTTTGTAGATATTTAAATGGTGAATGATGATTTCCCACCATTTCTCTCTCATTTTTCCAAAGCAATATCCATGAAGTTTCCCTTTAATTTGGTGGTAGACCATCTCCTCAGGAGTCGGGACAAGCATTTTGCAACTTCTCGCTGGCTAATCTGCATAAAGATAGGGTAGTATTTAAAACGTCTCAACAGCTATTACTGATGGGTCATTCCTTCAATGAAATGTTATGATATGCATATAAATTCACAATCCGAATTCAAAGTTCACACAAATCAATAACCAGAGCATGTGCCAACTGACACAAAAATAATAAAAGACCGAGAAACATGGCATACCGAAAGACGGTGCTACTGCTTTTCTCTAAATTGAAAATTTAGATCAAAACTGACTAAAACCTGACAAATTGTACACATAGTTCACATATTGTCCATATGAACAACAAAAAGAGAAAATAATATTTATAGTAGTAGAGTGCAAAAGCCGCACAATTTTTTTAAAAGTTATAGATAAATACGTGATCATCTAAATTTATTAATAGTAATCCTATCTTTTTTAAAAAGAACTACAAAATAATTATGCATTTCACGACTAAATCTAATATTATGGAGTATGAATTACCTAATATTGACAGGAATGATTTCCTTCATGAAATATTTAGGAAGGGGTGCCATGCATGGATTAAATGATGATTAATGGTGATATAATGTATTTTCTGGATTGCCATCTCTCTCATCAGGAGTCAGGACAAGCATTTTGCAACTTCTGGCTGGCAACTCTGCATCAATACAGTGTAGAATTTGAAATAACGTTTTACATAAACAACTCTCATCTCCAAGGAATTATTCTTTCTTCGAAATTACCAATATTGCATAAACAATATTAATTGATGGGTCTCTCCTCGATCAATGAAATGTTATGATATGCATATGTTCAGTCCACAATCAGAATTCAAAGTTCGCACTAATCAATAACCAGAGCATGTGCCAACTGACAGCAATAATAATAAAACACAAAGAAACAAAATTAAACGATGAGAGGAGAGTAGAACAAAACGAGACACGCAAACAAGGCATGCTTTTCTCGAATTTGTCAAAGTAAACAAAATTTCTTTAGATCAGTTGTTCCAAAAGGAATCCAAATTAAGCTAATAGTTTCTTGACTATTCTTTGCCAATGTCTACCACACAGATCGAGTAGTTGTTGTCTGATTAACAATTTTTTTTTTGTTTTTCTTTCATCTATGCGTCCCTCATCTGCAGCTCGTCTCCTCATGAATATTCGAGTTGGAATTTCTGGTGGCGGTGGGTGACACTGCCCATCCCATCGGGACCAGCAAGCTCGACGAGCTTATCCTTTCAACGGCGAGTTCCGGCGATCTCCAGTGTATCCTACGGAGGCTTAAACCCGAAATGGGTCCGGTAGCCCACCGCCCACCGCCCCCCGGAAGCGGAGGGTTGCAACCAAGGCCGAATGCCCTTAAAATTCTATCTCTATTTTATTTTTTTATTGTGTTTTTTATTATATTTTTATATTTTTATTGTATTTTTTATTATGTTTTTTTTATTTTATTTTTTTATTATGTTTTTTATTGTGTTATTTTATTTTATTATATTTTTTATTGTATTTTATTTTATTTTAATATATTTATTATAAAAAAATAACCCAACAATAATTAGGCTGTTTTTAACGCTGGGGCAGCCCGACGGAGCTCCAGCGTCTCTCATTGGAGTTACTCAGACGTTCCTTCGGCCAAGAGTCAAGACAATCATTTTGCAACTTCTAGCTGGCTACTATACATCAAGACAGGGTAGATCGATTGAAAACGTATGACATGAACAACTGTCGTCTCCAAAGAATTATTCTTTTTTAAAAAAAAATTATGAACATTGCATAAACATTATTGATGGGTCTTTTCCTTCAGTGAAATGTTATGATATGCATATATTCAGATAAAATAATAAAAGACAAGAAATATATTTACTTTCCACGCAATTACCAACCTTTTATTTCCAAACTAAGCTTTCTTGACTATTCTTTCTTTCCATGGAGCGTTGTTTGAAATATATGGCATCTTGGGGAAGAAAACTTGTTTAGCCCAAATATCATTGAAAATTCAACAAAAATAAATAAATATCGCAATAAATTGTTGTTGAATTCGGCCATGATGGATTTTGGCTAAAATTCATTTCTTTCTTTGTTTAGTAGTCTAAAATGGTTCTTGTCTTTGACTACCATTCAGATAATGTTTTCTTTGGTCAGAGCAGCCAGGTTTGAAAACGTAAATGGAAGGAAGCACTGAACAGAGGATTTTCTAGTGGCAACTATTATTGTGGGTTATGACTTACGATTCATCTTCACAATATCACTCACGACCACCTAATTAATTAAACCGCGTCAGCCATTTCACCCATTTAATTTTATTATAGTAAGATGATCTCTTTTCATTTTCAAGGTATTAAAAAAAAAGCATATATATGTGTAGTTATTTATATTTATATATATATATATATATATTATATAATATATTCTATTAATATGATTAATAGCATATTAAAAAAATTATGCAACCGAACCAATTATATGAATAGAAGTACACAACATATACGCAACCTTACCTTGCTTTGCTGTTTGCACAAAAAACCTTCCTTCATTTCCCTCGACTTCTTTCAATCCGAAGAAGAAGAACATGGCTGAGGTGGGCTTGGCATTTCTCTCTGCTTCACTCACCGTGTTGTTTGAGAGAATTACATCTAGTGAGGTGCTTCACTTCTTGCAGGGAAGCAAAACAACCAAAGTGCTCTTAAGGAAATTGAAGAATGCAATGCTGTCTGTGAAGGTTGTGCTTGAAGACGCGGAGGAAAAGCAACTTACGGATTCTTCTGTGAAAGAATGGGTTGATGAGTTGAAGGATGTTCTCTACGACGCGGAGGACATCTTGGATGAGATTGCTACTGAAGCCTTGCAAAGCAAGCTGCAGGTTGACGCTGAATCTCCTACCTTGGTAGAGAATATACGAAACTCCATCTCTGCTCTAGTCCTTGAGCCTTTTTCCGGACAGGCCGTAGATGAAAAAATTGAAGACGTACTTGATAGACTAAAAGATCTAGCAGAACAAAAGGATTTTATGGGTCTACAAGTAGGAGTTGGAGAAAAACAAGCTGATCCTGAAAGGCGGACCACTTCTTACGTCTCAGAGTCCGGCACTTTTGGTAGGGATGAGGACAAGAAAAAAGTAATCGACTTATTGCTCCCGTCTGATGCCGGGGGCAACGAAATGTCATGTGTGATTGCCATCGTTGGCATGGGGGGCATCGGCAAGACTACCCTTGCTCAACTGGTATACAATGACAGTAGTATGGAAAAAAAATTCGACCTTAAAATATGGTTTTGTGTTTCAGAAGAATTTGTTATACCCAAGGTAGAGAAATCTATTATAGAGGCTGCAACTTCGTCATTTTGTCCTAACTTTGAGAATCCAGAGCAGCTTCGAGATACAGTGAAGAAGAATTTGAACGAGAATAAATTTCTGCTTGTTTTGGATGATGTTTGGAGTGAGAAACCCATTCATCGGGAGTTCCTAATCGAACTCTTGCAATATGGGGCTCGAGGAAGTAAGATCCTTATCACCACAAGGCATAAAAGCGTTGCATCAGCCATGCGCGCCTTTCAACATAATTTAGAGCTATTACCAAAGGATGATTGCTGGTCACTTTTTGAAAAACATGCATTTCGTGACGGTAGCTCCAACGCAGATCCAAAGATAAAAGATATTGGCAGACAAATTGTGGACAAGTGCAAGGGTCTACCTTTAGCAATCAAAGCCATTGGCGATCTCTTGTGGTCCGAATCAAGTGTCGAGAGATGGACGATTATATTGAAGAGCAATTTATGGGATCTTCACATGGAGGGGACAAACATTCTTCCGGCATTGAGGTTAAGTTATAAGTATCTCCCCTCATATTTAAAACGATGCTTTGCTTATTGTTCGATATTTCCAAAAGATCATATTTTTGAGAAAGATGAATTACTTTTGTTATGGATGGCGGAAGGCTTCTTGCAAGAATCCGAAAGAGAAACAATGGAAGAAGTTGGCAAGCGTTACTTCGATGCTCTTGTATCAAGATCATTATTTCAACAATCATCATTAACTTATTATTCAGGCTTTGTAATGCATGATCTTATCAACGACTTGGCAAATTTCGTGACTGGGCAATTTGGCACTGATGGTTTTAAAAAAGTTGTGAAGATGACTCGCTATGTATCGTATTCCAGTGAGCATTGGCGTGGATTTGAAGATATTGAAGAGGATCTTTTAAAGGCCAAACAATTGCGCACTTTCCTTGCATTAGGAGATTTTCCAAAGGCCACACTAATTATGCCATTGTGCTTAAGAGTTCTCTCATTTAAGCTGCCTGATTCAATTGGCCAGATGAAATATCTTCGTTATTTGGATGTTTCTGGGGCAAAATTTAACAGGTTGCCTGATTCCATATGTAACTTGTGCAATTTGCAAACTCTTAAGTTATCAAGGTGTAAAGAGTTGGATAGATTGCCAAGAGATATGTGGAAACTTATTAATTTACGTCATCTTGAAATTAATGGAACTCCTGCATTAAAGGAGATGCCGATACAAATGGGTAGACTTAAATGTCTCCAGACGTTGTCCAAATTCATTGTCAGCAAAGATGATGACAGTGGGTGTCGCATTGGAGAATTGGGAAACCTGAAAAATCTCCGAGGACAGCTTTTAATTGATAAGCTACAAAATGTTAGATCAACCAAGGATGCTTCCGATGCAAGCTTGAAAGATAAGGGTTACCTCGAGAAGTTGGTGTTAGAATGGGATCCTCCAAACCTTTACTTCGAAAAGTTGGTATTACATGAACGGTATCCTCCAAATGAAGTACTTGGTATTTTAGAAAGTCAACGAAGTGTACTTGAAAATCTGCAGCCACATGAAAACTTGAAAAGTCTCTCCATCAATCACTACAACGGGAAAGGTTTTCCGGATTGGATAGGAGGGCTTACTTCATTGTCTAAGTTGGAATTAATTGACTGCAAATATTGTAGTGCCTTGCCACCCCTTGGACACCTACCTTTTCTTAATAAACTCGAGATTTATGGGTTGGATGGAGTTGTTACTGTGGGTCTAGAGTTTTATGGAAACAGCAGTAATTTTTCAATGAAGCCATTTAGAAGATTGAAATTTCTGAGGATGGGGAATATGTCGAATTGGGAAAATTGGTTTCATTTGGCTGCAGAAAATGAAGTTGAAACCTTTTCTCAACTTGAAGAGTTGGATATCACTACCTGCCCCAAGCTGAGAGGAAGATTGCCTGTACATCTTCCTTCGTTAGCCAAACTTGATATTATACATTGTCAACATTTCGAGGGTCCGCTCTACATAGACTCTTTTCCAGTACTTACCGATATGAAAATCAAGAAGTGTGATACTTTGGAATCACTTGCACTTCTAGAACAACAAAAACATGATGGAATAACGTGTAGAAATTTATGGACCTAACTCATCTCATAAAACCGGTCCAATGAGAGAGGTTTGCACATTGCTTATAAGTATGCCCAAGACCTTGTCCACAAGCAATGTGGGATTTATTCTTCAACACCCTCCCTCACGCGCAGACCAGTAATTTTTTTTGTCCTTGTCACGAGGTAAGTAGTGTGGACCCACATTCGTCCTGTGGCAGGCTCTGATACCATATAGAAATTTATGGACCTAACTCATCTCATAAAACCGGTCCAATGAGAGAGGTTTGCACATTGCTTATAAGCATGCCCAAGACCTTGTCCACAGGCAATGTGGGATTTATTCTTCAACATAACGGACTTCAGAAATTGTATTCAAGTGCTACAAATCAGTCATTGTTCCTCACTCGTGTCCCTTCCCAAGGAAGGTTTACTCTCAACATTGAAAAGACTTGAGATTGATAATTGTCCAAAGTTGGAGCTCCCCATGCATGACCGACAATATTCATCCCTTGAAGTATTGATATTGAGAAAGTGTTGTGATTCCCTTACGTCTATTTCATTAGACCCATTTTCAAATTTGAAGCATATTCAAATCGATGGGTGCAACAATTTGAATTCTCTAAAACAACATGGTGATCATCTAGTGGTATCAAGTATAGGAATCTGGAACTGTCCTATGTTTGTAGATTTTTCGAAAGGAGGATTCCTTCCTTCTCTTTGTTATTTGGCCTTAGGATATTGTCCAGAAGTTGAGTCGTTTCCTGAAGGGGGATTGGCTTCCAATCTGAGGCATATTGTGATCTGTAAGAAACTTATCAAAAACCGGAAGGGATGGGGTTTGCAAACACTCACATCTCTTGAATGGTTGGAAATCAGAGGCGGCGAATCATCAGAAGATCATATGGGATCCTTTCCTGGAGAGTTGTTGCTGCCAACCACTTTGACCCATCTTAAGATCTCTTCATTTAAAAAATTGGACGAGGGGTTTCAACGCCTCACCTCCCTTATACAATTAGAGATCGTCGATTGTCGAATGCTCAGGTACTACATGCCAGAAGAGGGCTTCCCTGCCTCCCTTCGTATTTTATGGATGTCAGACATATGTCCTGTGTTGGAAGAAGAGTTGAAAAGTAAAAAAGGAGAACAATGGCTCAAGGTGGCTCACATCCCTAACATAGCTATTGGTAGACACCGCTTTACAGAATGGAGTCGTTGTTTGGTTACAATTCAAGGAGACGGTGATGATAGATGGCCAGGTGAGAGCCCCGGGCCAAGCTCAACGCTTTTTGAAGTTATAAAATCAAATTTTGTTAAAACATTAATAAAAGTAAAAAGTAAATGAAATATGGTTTGCATTATATATAATGTGTTGATGTGAGCATTGGGCATTGTTTTGCTCATCATCACTTAATAAATGTCAAGTACTTTTTCTTTTGTATCCATATATAATCAATGGCTTTTTGATTGACAATCGAATTTCCGTTTGTAAAAACAATGGAAAACTCATTTCAAAAACTGCTGCTTTCTAGGAGTTGTCAAATTAATTTCGTTTTGTAACTCTCTCCATTGTTTTCATTGACAGCTAGCAGAAGTTCGTATACACCACCGACGGGTGGGTACAGCTATGAAATTATGGAAGAAACCTTTGACAGTATTAGAAATGACTTAGTCCCATTTTGATTTAGAAGTAAGTTCAGCTCATCTCAACTCACTTTCATTTCATCATTATATTTTTATAATTTTTTATACAAAATACAAATTTTTATATATCTTTTTTAAATTTTAATACACATTTTTCAAATCTCAAAATAATAATAATATTAAAAAATAAACTAAACTCATCTCATCTCCGAATCCAAGAGGGGCCTTAGAGTGTTGATCCGAATTTTGAATTTGAAAATCTAGAATTTGCATTCGAAATTTTTTAAAAAATATTTAAAAAAATTATAAAATAAATAAAATTTTAAACCAGATCGAATATAATCCGACTTAGATGAACATGCCTAGACTATTGATGGATAATTTTTTATGGGGTGTAAATGGGTGGCTTGGGAGAAATTATGTTTACCGACTCAGGAGGGAGGTTTGGGCTTACGTTGTTTGGGGATGTTCAGGTGTCTTTGTTCATGAAAGTTTGCTGGAAAATTCTGACTGGTTCTTCTTTGTGGGGGCAATTTTTCCTTGCTAAATACGTTAAGCAAACACATTTCCTTGGTAGATGGAGTGAAGAGATACCGACACGTCATCTTGAAATTGATGAAACTGACAAATTAGAGGAGATGCCGATACAAATAGGTAGACCTAAATGTCTCCAGACGTTGTCCAAATTCATCATCAGCGGCAGTGGGTCTAGCATTGGAGAATTGGGAGAACTAAAAAATCTTCGGGGAAAGCTTTTAATTCAAAAGCTCCAAAATGTTATATCAACCAAATATGCTTTGGATGGAAGCTTGAAGGATAAGGGTTACCTCGAGGATTTGGTGTTAGAATGGAATTACTCCCCTCTCTTGAATGGTTGAAAATCAGAGGGGACGAATCAGAAGATGATGTGGAATCCTTTCCTGGGAAGTTGTTGCTACCCACCACTCTGAGCCATCTTCAGATCTCATCATTTAAAAAATTGGAATCATTGGACAAGGAGGGGTTTCAACACCTCACCTCCCTTTTACAATTAGAGATCATCGACTGTCCAAAGCTCAGGTACATGCCAGAAGAGGGCTTCTCTGCCTCCCTTTGTCTTTTCAGGATGAAACCCATATGTCCTGTGTTAAAGGGAGTTATAGAAGTAAACAAGGAAAAGAATGGCTCGAGGTGGCCCCCGTCTGTAACATAGGTATTGCGTATTGGTCGCTATCTCATTCAAGGAGATGATGGATGGCCAGGTGAGAGCCCACTGCTCAACGCTTTTTGAAGCTATAAAATCAAATTTTCTTAAACATTAATTAATAAAAGTTAAAAGTAAATGAAATATGGTTTGGCATTATAATGTGTTGATGTGAGCATTGCGGATTCTTTTGCTCATTATGACTTAATAAATGTTTACTCTTTCTGTTGTATCCATATATAATCAATGCCTTTTTGATTGCCGTTCGAATTTCCGTTTGTAAAACAATGGAAAACTTATTTCAAAAACTGCTGCTTTCTCGGGGTAGTCAAATTAATTCTCTTTCTTTGTTTTGTAACTATCGCATTGTTTTCTTTGACAGATTCTAGTCCATATGAACCGCATGACTATTTCTCCTGAGGATCATCACTATTGACAAGCTCTGGGTACAAATTTACTTGATTCACACTAATGAATTACTTTTATTTTTCAAAAGCAAATGCAAATGCAATATATGACTTTTCTTCATCTTGGAAAAATCGTGACATTGATCTTTTTTTTTTTTTTTTTTTTGCAATGTAGTGATCATATTGATATTGGACTATGTTTATTATTTGTTTTTTTAATTATTGAAAAAATAGAATTAATATTATCTGATGTTATCATGGAATCCATAAATATTAATAATTACATTGTCAAAAGTTCTCAAAACTTTCGCTAAAACATTTAATTTGTATCTGACTAAAACATTTAATATTTGTATATGACTAAGTTCTAAAACATTAGCATGTGGGATATTGCCTTAACATTTGCAACTTCTGGCTTGCTACAATAAATGGAATGATCTAATTTCCGGATCTAACATTTTACTAAAATTTCTGCTTTGAAATATGTTTATTATTATCATGCTATCAGCTGCAAACTTTAGAATTAATAGTGGAGACAGATTCTCAATTTATTGGAAATATTTTGAAATGTGGACCGACATAGTTAGCATCCCTTCTTTATTTCCGTTTGATTTGATTCGTATTTATAGAGAACATAATAGCTTGGCTGATGCTTTAACAAAATTAAGAGTTACTCGATCGTATACATTCTTCTTTTTACTCAGTTTTTAATTATATGCCATCCGCTAGCTGCAGGTCATGACTATATGCATTTAGAGATCAATATTCATGTTTTGAGTGAAGAAAATGGTTTGGGAAAATTGGGAGCTGCTGGATGTGAGACCTCTCTTTTGCTTCCGCTACACAACTTCCAGCTAAATGGTTGCGTTGGTTGCTTACTTGGGATATAAATCAGGAGCTGAGCAATGTACAGTCCCCCCCCCCAATAAGGATTGGGGGGCTTGCGTGGATGTTTATGTCATTTCCCCTGCAATCTTGATCAAATCTAAAAAAAGTCCCTCACTTTATCTTCCCTCCCTCAGGCGATTCGACACAACTCCAACACCGTCGGCCAATTTTCGAGCTCTGTCCGGAACAATCGACATCATCTTCTCCTCTACTGGCTACAGACCACTTAAAACTCTTGTTCTCAGGTTGAAGGAGAGACAATTGTAAACCCAGTAGAGATGTATGCCATTTCCCCTAGCAAATAATTGGCTCTAATTCTGTGCACAAACATTAGAAGATGCAAGCTTGCTCGGTTGCTTATTTGGAGTCTTGTTGTTTATATATTGTTTTGGATTTTGAGTTTGCTCGAGTTGATGTATTGATGTATTCAATCTTGCTCAGTTGATGATTTGAGTCTTTTATGATGTATTTTCAGATCAATTCATCCTTCGTAGAGTTTTGGATTTCAAGTTTTTGATGATGTATTCTCAAACTTGTCATAGTTTTGGATTTCAAGCTTTTAATGAAGAATTGAATTGTAGTTTTTACCATTGGCAGTTTTTGAATTTGCTTTAGAAGTTACATCCTTGAGTGATGTCTGTTTTTACCATTTATATTTTTATTTTGTTGCTGTTGGAAAGTACACCGTTGTTTTTATTTCACAGACGCAATGCTATGTAGATTAAAACACAAAATTAGAGAATTTGTGGAAAACTTCAGTTATTTATTGTAACGTCAAAGTTTGATAGTGTAGCAGATAAAGTAACATCACCACAACTTTACAATTAACCCATCTAACTACAATGCTTACAAACGTAAACAATCAGCTAAGTCCCTAACACAAGATTAACAAAATTAGTTTTCCTCTCTTTTGGAGTTTTCGTCTATTTGATGGAATTCTCCCTCTCTTTTGGAGATCTTTTTCTTTAGCTATTGGACTTTCATTGTATTCTTCAAGAAGGTTTTGGGATGTGCTTGTGGTTCTAAGGATTAAGAAATGTCATCTCTGCCATGAAAAAATGGGTAAAATGAGAAGAGAAAAGCTTATGCTTAATGAAGCTTTAACTTCTTAAGCTACAATAGTAAGAGGGAAGCGTACAAGCTTGATTGTTATACATGTCTTGCAATCCATTGACAGGGGAAGGAATAAACTTTTGTACATTACCAAAGATATCCATTCATTCCACCACTACAAAAGGACAACAATATGTTTAAGTAGTTAAGCTACAGGGTTTATGTAATGGCAAATGATCGCAATTATTCAATCTCCCAAAGAAATCTCTCATGCAGGGGTAGATGGAAACATATTCAATAGTAGTTAATACTGGATATTTTGTAAAGCAACTGGAAAACATATGCGAGATCATCATAAAACAAACACTTCATATTATTCCTTCAATTTAAGTACCATAAAAAACTACGAAGACTTGCTTACAAAAAGACAAAAAAAAAAAAAACCTACGAAGACTCAAAAGACAAAAAAAAATTGACTAATGTTTTGAACTTAATGACAAATAACATTGTAAGGCCTTAATGGCATATTGTTTACTTTTTGCAGAAAGTAAATACAAGTAGAGTACCCATTTTTGGACCGAGCTTTCATCAAGAGACTCTTGTTGAAATCCTGCAACGATGCTTGGGTCACGGAGAAATTGAAGATTGGAAATGTGTTGAAATTAGCAATCAGTAAGTTGATAGACAAGAAGTTGGGTGCTCTGTCACATTCCGTTTCAGATGTTAGAGTAAAGTTTGGTCAATGCTGAAAAATCAAAGACATCTAAACATGAACTTTGCGCTAATTGGCATATCCTTTTCAATTTTCACCATTTTTGAAAATAATTAAGCTTGTCTTTTCTATTGTTTTGCTTTCCTTTCTTCTATATTTGGGCTTCAATTTATGAAAATAATTAAACAAGTCTTCAGTTTTTTCAAGGGAGTATGAAGCCTTAAGTTGGTAGCTGATCCATATAACTTAAGGAATAGTCCTTAATATTGATTGTACATTTTCACTCTGTTATATATTCAAAAGAGAAAAATGTCATCATAAAACTAATTTAATTTCAAGTGTTAATAAGTAGAATCCATGCTCTCTTTTTTTTTTTTTTTTTTTTGTTCTGTTTAGCATTTCCACAAACACCTTACAGCCATCTCTTGTTTCCATTACAACACCCACGCCCTGATCCTCCCCCTCTTTTCTTCAGCGATGAGACCTTCCTTCATCTCTCACTCGAAACTATCTCAATTATCTCAATTCCTTGTTATCTCTTGTTTTGTTCAATTTATAACTGACGCTTTAGGCATCGCTATCAAACCGATTGTGCTTTCATCTCTGGTTTGTATTTTTAGATCTTGATTTATGCTTTGATTGAATAGTGAATACCGCCTGGCGGAATACTATTTTTCCAAGTTCTTCCTTTTTTGTGTAATATGAGACTTTGATTTCATATTGGCCTCTACGAATATTTTTTGTTTTTTAGTTTGTAAAAGGAAGATCGATCTTGTCAACTGATGCACATCTCTCTCTCTCTCTCTCTCTCTCTTCTTCCTAATGCTTACATTATTAACCAACCTTCCTTCTTTTTCGTTTGATTTCTTTCATTCTAAAGAAGAAAATATGGCTGAGGTGGGAGCGAAAGTAAAATAATAATAGACAGAATTGAGGGATTATTTATACCCCTTTCATAAATATTGAAAGAGTGTGTTTGTAAATGTTTCAGTTTTTTCTATATATTTACGTATTCAAAGGTAGTCTTGAATGCAACCCACCTTTAATGACCACATTGATCAATTGTCTCAAAAGGAATCCAATTTTTTTTTTAATATATTTGAGGGATGGGGTCAAACTCCACATCTCTATTTTAAAGAATAAAAATTATGCGGCTACATGTCTTTAGACCTTCAGCAAAAGTACGGGTGTAATCGGTTCGATTCAGTCCAGTTTTAATTAAAATCTAAAATTGAATCAGTACCACCGGTTTTCTATTTTTTAAAACCGATTACACACATATTATCGGCCTCCAAAACTTGCAGGCGCACCAATTTTACTGATTCTAGTATGGTTTGATCCCATTTTTTGATTTTAAATTAGTCAATATTAGTTTATTAGACTATTAATATATATATATATTAGTATTATTTATAATAATTAAAATAATTATATATTAGTATTTGTTATAATAAATTTAATTTTTTATAATTATATCATTGATATAGAGAAGAAATTTGCTTAAATCTAGTGCGCGCCAGAAGCAACCTCCTACCCTAATTGCCACATTATTGCCATCCATTTCTATATAAATTTTGAGATCAATCAAGTTTTCCTTGAAGAGAATGGTTTAGGAGATGGCTTGGTAAATTTGGGAGCTGCTAGATCATGTGAGACCTGATCCCTTGCTTCCGTTGTACTTGGCTAAAATATGGTTGCTAATTCGATTACATATTGATGGGACTTCAAAAGTGAATCCTGCCATGGCTAGTTGTGGATGTGTCATTAGAGATCATGCATGATGGTAAGTAATTTGTTTATGGCTTTTCTTGCCATATGATTCTCATGTTTTGAAATATGGTCTATTATTATGCTATCATTAGCAAACTTGATTTAGAATTAATAGAGGAGACGGATTCATACTTACAAAGAATAGAATTGTTTGGTTGATGCTTTAACAAACTGAAGAGTTACTTGTATATATAGATATTTGCTTCTTTTTACTCAGTTTTTAACTTACCAAAGCACTTATATTGCATTTATGTTTTGGATCATGCAGGACTCACTCATAGTTTTATACCTTTCTAATAAATTCTGACAGATCCTTGACAAGTATTCACTAGTTATAATACCAACTATCAAGGCCTTGTCACAAACTTAACTTTTAGTATTTGATTTCTCCAACTGAATGATATCCTAAATATCAACGATCTGCTCATCTCAAAAAACCAATTTCTCTATGAAAGTCACACTTTTTTTTCGAAATCAAGTGAGTGAAGTAAAATTCTAAAAAAAATTTGCTTCATTTCGATATTAATGTTTTTAAGAGCATTCTTAATAGATTAACTAAAGGTAAATCATATTTTTGTCAACAAATGTGAGATAAATTTGACTTTTGATTAGCTATTTCATTCATATAAATCTCGACATGATTAGAATAGATGTTTTTTTCGTTATATAATAATAAAATAATATAAGATGAATTTGACTTTATCTATTCACATCAAATTTTTATATTTGATTATCTATTTATTCATTATAAAGTAATGAGTAATTAATAATTAGAAAAAATAGTTAATTTTTTTGATTATTAATTTATTTTAGTTTATTATATTTTACCATTCTACCTATTATAAGTTAATTATTAATCATATTCTAATTAAATTATGAGTTAAAACAATTGATGTGTAGTATAAGAGAGAGAAGTAATTAATAAAATATATATTTGGTATAGCTACAGTATCAAATAAATTTGGAAATGCTTTTGGCATTTAGTATTTACTGTGACTAAAGTTCAAATTTAGTTAATCCATTATGATAATATTTTGGGATCTAATAGCTAAAATGAGATGGATTTAGCCTTTGCCTAATCAATTGAAGATGCTTGAGATATTTAAAAGGATCATTCTCATTGAATTGTGCAAATGCAAATACAAACTTTGCATAACATTACATAATTTTATATTTGGCTATTCAACATAAAGCCAATTCTCACATTAGATTATTCATCTAGTAGCAACAGCTCGTCTTTATTAGCTGTATATTCAAAATTGTAAAGAATATTCGTATTCTAGTATCTTCTTATATTTGTGTATAAAACCAGAGACATAGCCTCATTGTAAAGCAGCTTGAGAAATTAATACAAAGAGGAGATTTTGAAATGGGTCATGCTAGTCGTCCCACTGGCTAGGCAAATTGTTTTTTTTTTTTATCATTTTTTTATCTTCATTTTTTTATTATTTTAAAATATTTGAAAAAATATAAGAAAAATATCGATATATTAATAAGTATTTCCTTAATTATTAAATAAAAAATAAATTATACGAGATATCAAAATTAAGTATCAAAATGGATAGACAAACTAGCATTTTTCTTTTGAAATTCTAGCAGTCATAATTCGAAGAGGCATCATAGCAACAAAATAGCTTCGGTGGAGAAAATATTGAATATATGCTATTGGTTTGTATTTTGTTCTTGCATGTATTTTGTCAACATTATTTATATTTTTTTTCTTGTAAAATTTTGAATTGGATATAAATTTTTTAGAAAAAGGAAAATCTAAAAAAAAAAATAACACAAAAGAGCTGTACAGAAAAAGATGTTTAAAACAGGATATATAAAATACTAAATTTTTTAAAACATTTCTACATGAAAGGCCCAAAAACAAACCCACAATCATGAATTTTTCACTTGTATTAAAAAAAAATAAACATGAAGACTGTAAAAAAAGCCTTTTTAAAAGAGTTAAAAAGATATAAATAAATAAATAAATAAACCATATATAAAACCCTGATTTTTGGTTATAACCCGCCCCAAATCCAGATATTTGCCCAGATTTGGACCTGATTAACTGGAAGGATACCCGCCCGCTGTTTAAAAGTCGGATCAGGATATCTGGATGAATGCCTCAACGTCCAAGTTATTCTTTTCCTAATATTTAGCAATTACACTTTACAGAAGCATGAGTATATACTCTCTTCCTTGAATTAGATATTGAAAAAAGTGAAGAAAAGAAAAACACTCCCAGACGATCATGTCTGCTGCCAACATTAGTGGTGACTCTTCACTTCTAGGCAAAAGGCAACCAATAAGACATCTTTCTACCTTTCTACCTTTCTACCTTTCTCTTCTACTTCCTTGTTATCTCTTGTTTTGTTCAATTTCTGACTGAACCTTTTGGCTTTACCGTCAAACCAATTGTGGTTTCATCATTGTCTGTAGTTTTAGATCTTGATTGACTGGTGGAATACTAGTTGTCAAAGTTCTTCTTTTGTAATATGAGAATTAAATCTCCATTTTAATTTCATATTGGGCTCTATGATTTATTTTAGTTTGCAAATTGAAGAGCGATCATGTCAACTGATGAACAACTCTCTCTCTCCTCTTTTTCTTGTTCCTAATGCTTGAGGTTGGGAAAAATTAGGAGTAGTCGAGATGCTTAATTTTGTAGTTGAATGTTTTGCGAGTTGAATAAATCTACATTCTTTATGACTTTTTATGGCTGTATCTATATTCTTTAAATGGACCTTAGGCCCGGATTGTCTGTAGCATAAAATGGACCTTAGGCCCGGATTAGGGCCCACTTTAAGCCCATTATAGCCGACTACTCGACTTGTCTTTTGTAAAATGCTACTGTCCAAGAATAATATTATTTACAATTGTGAATTGTACAAGTAATTTATAATCACTTTGAAAAAGAGTAGTGTCTACTATTAAAATATTAATTCTTTTCATATAGATCTCGTTTTTATTTATTTTTTTCAAAATAATTGAGCGGCACTCGCACACGACTGCAAGAATAATTTCTTATCAAATAAACCAATTATAATTTCCAATTTTTTTAATTTCCAAAATCTTCTTTTAGAAGTTTTTTTTTTCTTTTTTCCTTACCTCTTCTTTTGGAAGTTAAATGTGTTTATTATTTTTTTTTTTATAAAAGGAAACTGTCATAATTCATCTATAAAAAAATTACATCTATAATTGAATATATTTTGAGATGTTCTTATAACAAACATGATATCATAAACTAAAATAATGCATTTAAATTCTACTAGTACATACATTATTTCTATTTGTAACTAGTCTTACCTTCGCTGCTGCTATTATTCTCTGCATACATACGTCTATGAAACAACACTCTCAACAAATACTCAACCTCACATCTCATAAAATATATATTTATATATATATATATATATATATATATAAGTCTTAACTCTTGTAAATAAACGTTCGAAAGATAAATTTTAAAAAAAAAATGTTGTCCAGATGACTAACACAAAAGGGGGGTAAATTGAGTCGTATTTAAAAAAATAACAGTTATAAATCAAATATATAATATAAAATATAAACAAAATATAAAGCAGTAAGAAATGTAAAGAGTAGGGTAAGAGAAAGCAAACTCAGTATTTTTACGAGGTTCAGCCCCACTGCCTACGTCCTCGCCTCAAGCTACCCCTTGAGGATCCCGAATTCACTAGTCAATCTCTTTTAGGTGGAGATAGAAACCTATTACACTTTTGAGCAGCACCGCTCCAAAGAATCCATGTAGAACACCCTATACACTTCCAATCACCTCACACTTAGTGATTTAACTATTCCCCGTGTAGAACACCTTCCACACACAAAAGAGTTATACATACCCTTTTACTGATACAAGAATTGATAGTGGGTAGGCTATCAGAAAACACTCATCAAAATGAACAAGGGTTAAGGCCTATGTTTTGAATTGCGTTCCGTTCCGGCCGGAACGGCCGAAATGTTCCGTTCCGGTGCCTTAACCGGAACGGGATATCACCTTATTCCGTTCCGGTCCAAATTCCGGCCGTTCCGGTCAAATTCCGGCCGTTCCGGCCGTTCCGGTATAAATTCCGGCCGTTCCGGTCCCTATTCCGGTTTAGATTATTTTTGTAATTTTTTTGTGTTTGAATGATATTTTTTTTTTAATTTTAAATTTAAATGGTATTTAATTAATTTTAGAATATAAAATATATTTATATGCTTTGTAATTTTAAATATGTTTTTTTTAAATATCATTATTTTTAATATTTTATCTATTTATTTATTTTTGTATTTCAACTCAAATTTATATTTTTTCAACTTCCAATCATTTTATAAATTTTTAATTCTTTTAATATGTATACATATATATGATACACACTTACATATAAATATGTTTTTATTTCATTAATTGTTAGTTTATATATATAAATATTTATTATAATATATGATTAATCCCGAAACGGAACCGAAATATTCCGTTCCAGTGCCTCAACTGGAACGGCCACCGGAACGGAATTCAAAACTTTGGTTAAGGCTCAATGCTTAGAGAAGAGAGAATGAAAACTTTGAATGAATGTTGTATGCTCTTGGTGTTGTGAATGTGAAGCTCTCAAATGATCTATTTATAGGCATATGAAACTTCATATTCAAATTTAAAAAGATTCACATGTCAAAGATATCATCATTCACTTTTCAAAAATTTCAAATCTAATCTTTTTACTTTTTGCATGTGACAAAAGGAGCACACTTTAATTTTCAAAAATTTCAAACCTAATCTTTTACTTTTTACATATGACAAAAGGAGCACACTTTACTTTTCAAAATTTTCAAATAAAGACATCTACATTTTGCATAAGTCAAGAAAATCATCCACTACTTTTAAAAATATTCAAATAAAACATGCACATGTGAAAGATGACAATCAATCATCTTAATATTAAGTTCAAACTTTTAATCATGTCTTGCACATGTGAAAGATGATAATCAATCATCTTTCAAAATTTTCAAATTTAATTTTCAAAATATTCATGCACATGTGGAAAATGTATTTTAATGCTTTATGATAAAATATTAATTTTGAGCTTTAATTCTAATTTCGAATTTTTAAGAGATTTACAACATTACTCTATGATTTTAATGTGAACTTGTTCCCTTCTTGCTCATGCTTGCTTCCTTGATGTGCTTGATTCTATTGTGTGGACAACTTGACCTTGAGACTCCTTTATTTTTTGAATTCATTTTTTATCATCAAAATCCATGTGTAGATTTATACGAAACTTGAAACCTTGAGTTCAACAATCTCTCCCTTTTTGATGATGACAAATCCTTGATAGAACCTGAAGCCTGTATTAATACTTAAGCTTCCCCTGAGAATGTGCGTTAGTTTTTTAAGCAAAAATATAAATATAATTCCAAACACATATAGCAAGTTTAGCAAATTAAACAATGTTAACGTTCTAATCTAAAACTTCTCCCCCTTTTGGCATCATTAAAAAGGATCGGCAGCAAGTAAATAGACTGAAGAAAACGGTGCGTTAATAGACACTGTAGATAGTTGAAAAAAAAAAAAAAGGAGCCGTCCGTGACCCGACAAGTTCTGCAAAGCCTCGAGGCCTAACTCTATGAATTTAGTGCGGCTGAAGATTTAAACAATCACTTGATATTGTTGACAAACGGGATTGAAGACTCTGAGTTTCTATAAAAAAATGATCATTTTCACCTATCGGATACAAAAAAAAAAATCGCTTCTTGACCTAAGTTCTGTTTTTCCATAACGATAGAATGGCCGAACTATTCTCTTCCACTAATGTTCCAGACTTGAATCAGGAACCCTTGACGCATCAACCATCAATCTTCTCTCTTGAGGCCGTCAATGCCATGATAGGAGCAGAGAACCGTTTTACTAGTAAGAAAACTTTTGACAGTGTGTGTCCAGCATATCTTGTATTTCTTTTAACTAAATAAGATTTGAAGAGACAATAGTTTGTCTTGTTCTTTATGTTATCTCTATAAAATCAGTTTTAAAGTTCATCCGATTTGCATCGAATCTTATTCTCATATCTATAACTCATCTGCATTCCTTCAAAATTCTCGCTTTAAGTTTTCAATTCTTTTCTCAATGGCTCATTCTTCTAACATTCCTCTAGATCCATCTATGAGGTATTCTACACCTCAATCTCATGTCCTTTCTGCAGCTACCATTGGCGCCATGTTGCAGCAAGAGAATAATAGTTTGGCTAATAAGTCAGACTCCGATGCTATCTACGACTTGGTGAGTCTCAGGACTCGCTACTCATCTTCTATTGTTGTTTTTTCCCAGCGGCTACAAGTTAAAAACCATGAGGTTGAAAAGCTTAAAGAACAAATTGTTGTACTTGAACGAATTGTTCAAGAGTCTCACATAAGGGAAGAAATCCTTCGACAGAAGAATAAACAGTTGAAATCTCTATTGGATTCTTCATTCCGCTTGCCAGTTCCCATAGATAGAGATGACATGATATTGTATGAAGAGAATGAGCGTCTCAAACATGAGGCTAAGAACCTCAAGTTTATGTAAAAGTATTTAAAAAATATCTCTATATTTTTATGAACTTTGATCTATCTTTTAAGAGATATTCATAACATGCATCATACCTATTTCTCTTCTAATCATACATAATCTATCTTCTGGTAAAGGCTTTGTGAATATATCTGCTAACTGATCATGTGTGTTTGTAAACTCTAGTACTATATCGCCCTTCTACACATGATCTCTAAGAAAATGATATCTAATTTCAATATGTTTGGTCCGAGAATGTTGTATTGGATTCTTTGAAAGATTTATAGCACTTGTATTATCACATTTGATTGGAATGTGATTGTACATAAGTTTAAAATCCTCAAGTTGTTGCTTCATGTAAAGAACTTGAACACAACAACTACCCGCAGCAACATATTCTGCCTCAGCAGTAGATAGTGCAACAGAATTTTATTTTTTACTAAACCAGGAAACTAGTGCATGACCTAAGAAGTGACATGCTCCACTAGTACTTTTTCGATCTATTTTACAGCCAGCATAATCTGCATCTGTGTAGCTGATTAGATCGAAAGATGTGTGCTTAGGGTACCATAACCCTAAGTTAATTGTACCACTAAGATATCTAAGAATGCGCTTAACTGCAATTAAATGTAATTCTTTTGGAGATGATTGAAAGCGTGCACATAAGCATACACTAAACATAATATCTGGTCTACTGGCTGTCAAATATAATAAGCTACCAATCATACTTTGATATACCTTCGAATCAACTGGTTTACCGGATTCATCTTTATCAAGTTTAGTGGATGGGCTCATTGGTGTTCCAGTTTCCTTAGCACCTTCCATCCCAAACTTCTTCAGCAATTCCTTAATATATTTTGATTAATTGATGAATGTCCTATTTTTTGCTTGCTTAATTTGCAATCCGAGAAAGAATATAAGCTCTCCCATCATGCTCATTTCAAATTCTTCCTGCATAGTCTTAGCAAAAACTTGGCACATATTTTCATTAGTAGTACCGAATATTATATCATCAACATAAATCTGAATCAAAAGAATATCATCATTTTCATATTTAATGAAAAGAGTTGTATCAATTTTTCCTCTTGAAAAGCCTTTTTCAATCAAGAAACCACTGAGTCTCTCGTACCACGCTCTAGAAGCTTGTTTGAGTCCATATAGTACTTTTGTGAGTTTGAAAACATGATTTGGAGAAATATGATTTTCAAAACCTGGAGGTTGCTCAACATATACCTCTTCATTAATAAAACCGTTTAAGAAAGCACTTTTAACATCCATTTGAAAAAGTTTGAAATCTTATTAACAAATATATGCAAGTAGCATTCGAATTGCTTCTAATCTTGCGACTGGTGCATATGTCTCATTATAATCGATTCCTTCTTCTTGATTGAAACCTTGGGCTACAAGTCGAGCCTTATTTCTAGTAATGACTCCGGACTCATCTTTTTTGTTTCTAAAAACCCATTTTGTTCCAATAATAGTATGATTTTTGGGTCTAGGAACAAGTGTCCAAACATCATTTCTTTCAAATTGATTAAGCTCTTCTTGCATAGCTAAAATCCAAGATTCATCAAGAAGTGATTCATCAATATTTTTAGGTTCAATCTGAGATAGAAAAGCAGTATGATTGTAAATATTTCTAAGAGATGATCGAGTGCTTACACCTCGTGGAGTGCTTACACCTCGTGAAGGTTCTCCCAGAATTTGTTCTACTGGATGATCTTTCACAAATTTTCACTGTTTGGTTGCATCTTGTATTAAATTTTGATGATCTTTCCTGATGTCTCTATGTTGGACTTCCTCTATTGTGTTCTCTTTGTTGATATTGAGACTTTCCGTATTATTTATACCTCCTGTTTCTTCATCAATGGATTTCTTGGAGAGTAGAGAATTAGATTCATCAAATACTACATGCATCGATTCTTGTACAGTCAAAGTCTTTTTATTGAATACTCTATAAGTTTTACTATTAGTAGAATATCCGAGAAAGATACCTTTATCAGATTTTGCATCAAACTTGCCTAAATTATCCCTGTCATTTAAAATAAAACATTTGCATCCAAATACATGAAAGTAACCAATGTTGGGCTTTTTCTCATTCCAAAGCTCATAGGGGATTTTATCTAATTTGGACCTTAACATAACTCTATTTATAACATAACATGCAGTACTTACCGCTTCGGCCCAAAAATAACTAGGCAAGTTGTTCTCATTGAGCATTGTTCTTGCCATCTCTTGAAGAGATCTATTTTTCCTCTCTACTACTCCATTTTGTTGAGGAGTTCGAGGAGCAGAAAAATTATGTACAAAACCATTTTCATCAAAAAATGTTTCAATATTTTTATTAATAAACTCTTTTCCCCTATCACTTCGGATACTTGAAATAGTATAACCCTTTTCATTTTGAATTCTCTTGCATAACTTGGTAAAAACATTATGTGCCTCATCTTTATGAGCAAGAAAGATGACCCAAGTATATCTAGAGAAATCATCAACAATAACAAATGCATAATATTTTCCTCCTAAACTTGCAACTCTATTTGGTCCAAAAAGATCCATGTGTATCAGTTGCAATGGTCTAGTAGTGAAAATATGTTTCTTGGTTTTAAAAGAAGTTTTTGTTTGTTTACCAAATTGGCATGCATCACAAATTTTGTCTTTAAGAAAATTTACCTTTGGTAAACCTCTCACAAGATCATTTTTTGAAAGCTTGGAAATAAGTTCCATGTTGGCATGACCTAGTCTTCTATGCCATAACCAATTAATTTTATTTTGAGCTGAAAAACAAATAGCATCTTGTGAGGTAATTTTTTCAAAATCGATTGTATAAACATTGTTGCTTCTAAAAGCAATAAAACAAATATTACAATCATGATCATTCAAAATAATGCACTTATCCATTTTAAAAGTAACTGTAAATCCTTTATCACATAATTGACTTATGCTCAAAAGATTATGTTTTAGACCTTCAACAAGTAGAACATCTTCAATTATGAGAGAAGACTCATTACCAATTTTACTTATTCCCACGATCTTCCCTTTCGAGTTGTCTCCAAATGTCACGTGTCATTCTTCTTTAGATCTAAGATCAAAGAACTTAGTCTTGTCTCCCGTCATGTGTCTTGAACATCCACAATCTAAAAACCATTTATTTTTGTTTGTGGAGGACTTCATGCACACCTATAAAAACAATTAAAATGATTTTTCTTGGTACCCAAGTTCTTTTGGTCCTTTATTTATTAGTATTAGAAGAAATAAGATTTTTAGGTACCCATATGGCCCTAATAGTCATTGTATGTTTTCTTCTAATAGGACAAGCATGATAATTATGACAATTTCTATTATAAAAATTGCAAATAGCATGTGATATATATGAAGAACTTAAGTGATTATAATAGTATCCTTTTTTAACAAAATTATTTTTATGAAAAGAATTTTGAATATTGGACTTTGATGTAGAAGGATTATCAAAGAAGTTTTTATAAGGTTTATATTTTTGTTTTGGCATATATCCCAAGCCTGCCTCTTCAAAAACACATATTTGACTACCAAGAAGTTTTTCAAAATTTCTTTTTCCATTCGTAAAGTTTTCAATAATATTTTCTAAATCAGTTTTCTTTTTCTTCAACTCAAAATTTTCATCTTTCAAAACAATACTTTCTTTTCTTAAAATATCAATTTCGTTTGTTAAAAAAGAATTTTTCTTTTTCAAAGCAGTATACTTGATACCCAATTTTTCAAATTCCTCATATACCTCTTCTAAAATATTTTGCAATTCTTCATATGAAGGATCTTCAATATTATCAAGATTTGTTACCTCAATGTCATTTTTAGCCATAAGACAAAAATTTGCTGATTCTCCATTGCTTGCTTCACTATCTGAGCTACTTAAATTATCATCCCATGTAGCTTTCATTGCTTTTTTGCCTTTGTTTCGATCTTTATTTAGCAGGGGACAATCTGCCTTGAGAAGTTCCTTCATAAGTAACTTCCAAGTTATCCCAAATTTCCTTTGTTGTAGCGCAAGTCATTACTCTATTAAACTCATTACCATTGAGAGCATTATATAATAAATTCATAGCAGTTGAATTCAAAGTATAAAGTCTATCGTCTTCACGATCAAACTCTTCTTCTTCCTTTTTGACCTTTACTCCATCAACCACTTTTGTTGGAATATAAGGTCAATTTACAATGCATTTCCAGATTTCTCGACCTTGAGTCTGAAAGAATATTCTCATTCTAACTTTCCAGAATGAGTAATTGTCTCCGCAAAAGAGTGGAGGCCGACTGCTAGATTGACCTTCACCAAATGAAGCTGCAATATTAGCCATAAGATTTTAACTCAAAAGATAGTTAATCTTATAACAGAGCTCTAGTTCTGATACCAATTGTTGTCCAGATGACTAATACAAGAGGGGGGATGAATTGAGTCGTATTTAAAAAAATAACAGTTATAAATCAAATATATAATATAAAATATAAACAAAATATAATATAAAGCAGTAAGAAATATAAAGAGTAGGGTAAGAGAAAGCAAACTCAGTATTTTTACGAGGTTCAGCCCCACTGCCTACGTCCTCGCCTCAAACTACCCCTTGAGGATCCCGAATTCACTAGTCAATCTCCTTTAGGTAGAGATAGAAACCTATTACACTTTTGAGCAGCACCGCTCCAAAGAATCCGTGTAGAACACCCTCTACACTTCCAATCACCTCACACTTAGTGATTTAACTATTTCCCGTGTAGAACACCTTCTACACACAGAAGGGTTATATACACCCTTTTACTGATACAAGAATTGATAGTGGGTAGGCTATCAGAAAACACTCCTCAATGAGTGAAATAAGAACAATACAGTACAAACTATATCTCTCAAAATGAACATGGGTTAAGGCTCAATGCTTAGAGAAGAGAGAATGAAAGCTTTGAATGAATGTTGTATGCTCTTGGTGTTGTGAATGTGAAGCTCTCAAATGATCTATTTATAGGCATATGAGACTTCATATTCAAATTTAAAAAGATTCACATGTCAAAGACATCATCATTCACTTTTCAAAAATTTCAAATCTAATCTTTTTACTTTTTGCATGTGACAAAAGGAGCACACTTTACTTTTCAAAAATTTCAAATCTAATCTTTTACTTTTTGCATATGACAAAAGGAGCACACTTTACTTTTCAAAATTTTCAAATAAAGACATCTACCTTTTGCATAAGTCAAGAAAATCATCCACTACTTTTAAAAATATTCAAATAAAACATACACATGTGAAATATGACAATAAATCATTTTAATATTTTCAAAGTTCAAACTTTTAATCATGTCATGCATATGTGAAAGATGATAATCAATCATCTTTTAAAATTTTCAAATTTAATTTTCAAAATATTCATGCACATGTGGAAAATGTATTTTAATACTTTATGATAAAATATTAATTTTGAGTTTTAATCCTAATTTCGAATTTTTAAGAAATTTACAATATTATTCTATGATTTTAATGTGAACTTGTTCCCTTCTTGCTCATGTTTGCTTTTTTGATGTGCTTGATTATATTGTGTAGATAACTTGAGGTTGAGACTCCTTTATTTTTTGAATTCATTTGTTATCATCAAAATTAATGAATAGATTTATACCAAATTTAAAATTTTGAATTAAAAAAAAAAAAAAACTAATTAACCCGTTTGGCTCTCAAATCCAAAACCTATTCAGTACATCTTTAATTAAACTCTCTCGTGAATCCAAATGTCACATTCACACTCAAGTTGGTTTGAACTTTCTAAAGCCTGGTACTCCAGATGACATGACAAAAGCCTGTTAGAATAACAAAAAGCAGATTCTTTACCTGCTACCAAATTACTGTACAACCATAAAAAGTGAAATAAGTTCCACTCTAGTTCACATCTGCCATCTTTTCGTTATTGGGGTCACGTCACTCTCTCTTGCTCGAGCAAAAACTAGATTCATTATTTGACAAAAGCCCTGTCCATTACACTTTGACGGTTTTATTTTTTATATTTTTCCTTCATTGACGTGGGAAATAGACAAAAAAATTTACATGAACAATGATGTATTCAAAAATTTGATAATACACATAAATTTATTTAAATATCTAAATATATTTTAAATTTATGTAAATAAAATATATAAAAATTATTCAATTATTTTAACTTATTAGCATTTTTATTAAAAAATTTAATTCAATTCAATACACGTCAACCTCCAAACGTAACCTGCAATATCCGGTGCTAGGCCATCTCATGATCAGGAGTCAGGACAAGCATTTTACAACTTGTGGCTGGCTACCCTGCATCAACACGGTAGACTTTAAAACGTGTCACATGAACAGCTCATGTCATCTGATCCGAGCGATGATTCTTTTTCTGAAATTATGAACAGCGATTCAAAAGTCAAAGCTCACCACCGAGACCAGAGCATATGCCAACTTGCAGATACCCAGAGAGTAGAATAAAACAAGACACACAAACAAGGCATGCTTTCCTAGGATTTATAACTGCACAAAATTTCTTTGAATCATGTTTAATTTATCCACGTAAATACTTAAACAAAAAATAAGTTAGACACTGCCTTCACAAAATCCTGATTTTAATAAATAATTTAGAAAAAATTACCAACCAAGCTAAACTCATATTGGTATAGTTAAAAGAATTGCTTAAAAAAAATCTAATACATTTAAACTCTATTTAAAGAATAAAATAAGATGAGATCATTTTAAATTAAAATTAAAAATTGAATAAGATATTATTAGAATATTATTTTTTAATATTATTATGATTTTTATATTTGAAAAGTTGAATTATTTATTATATTTTATATGAGAATTTAGAAAAATTATAATAATAAAATGAAATAAAATAAAATAAGATAAAATAAAACAATTTCTATATTCAAACCAGCCTTAATCTAGTTAGACTATTATATTATACGATGATCATTTAGACTATTATATTATAGAGGAATAATTCAAGAGAAATTCTATTAGATCGGTTAAATTGAAATTTCGTATGGCGCAAAGACTTGAATCTGCTTTATTTTGGTGGTAGGGCATCTCATGAGGACAAATGATTCAATCCGCAGGTAGAATCCAAAGCTCAGCACCAATGAGTCAATGATCAAAAGACCCGAGCAGCATGTGTGCCAGATGAAAGAGTGTTGATTTTCTAAAGAGAGAGAAAAGCAAAAAGAATAAAGAAGAACCAAACAAAAGTAGAAAAGCAGGAAACAAAATTTCTTTGCATCCAATATGGTTGATTTGACATGGCGTGTTCGCTCCGTAAACCATGAAAGAGTGTTGAGATATTGGCCATGTTCATGACTCCACCCACGACGGGATGTTTAATGAAATTTAAAATAAAGCAAAAGTAAAATAAAATAATTAAGAGCACTAATAGTAAATTTACTATAATTTTTTTTAAATGTACATTTTTATACACTTTTTTACAAAAATTATTAAATTTGATCAATCATAAAAAGAAAAAAATAAAAAATAAAAAAAATTCACTTATAAATAATAATCTTCCACAAAAACGAAATTTCTTTACATCTATGGTTGATTTGTCATGACGTACTCCGTAAATACTGGAAGCGTTGAAATATCGGCCGAGTTCACTCCACCCACGACGGGATAATTGATTAATGAAATTAATTCAAAGTAAAGAAAAAATAAAAATAAAACAAGGAGAGAAAAGTAGAATAAAGAGAGACAAGTAAGAAACGAAGGAAGTATTAACTCTCACTTCTAATGACCACATGTATGATGTATCAGGTTGTCCAAATGGAATCCAAATTAAGCTAATTAATTCATGACTATTTCTAATTCTTTGCGCCCCATGTCTAGTACCACATAGATCAAGTAGATTAAATTTTCAACTTTTTTATTTTTTTAAATAATTCAATTTTTTTAAATATTAAGATAAAAAATATATATTAAATAATAATATTCTTTTATAATATTTTTATTCAACTTTTTCTTTTTTTTCTTTATCAAAATCTCATAAACATCTTTGTCGCAAAAATCTTAATATTATTCATAAATTATTTCACTGTTATTTACAAATTTTTCATTTTATCTCTGGTGTATAATAAAATGGGGACTTAATTTGCACTTGCAAGGTGCTACTCCTTTTCTTTAAGTTGCACTATAAACTATTAAAATCGGAAATTTGCATCATAACCAACTAAAACCTATTAAATTGTACAGTCAGTTAACCTAATGCCCATACGAGCGCAATAGAAATAATAAGGGGGGCATGCATTACACAGTGAATGGTGGCAAAACGTTTTTCCAGTTCCCCTTCTTTTGGTGGTAGGCCAATATCTCATCAGGACAAGCATTTCGCAAAAGCAACTATGATTAGGATAATTGCAACTTCTAATTGGCCACTCTGCAGCGATTGATCAAGACAGCTGGTTAGAATCGAAACCTTTTGAAATTATTAACTGTGCATGATCAACATTATTGATGGGTGTTTCCTTCACCGAAATGTTTGGTAAGCAGAGACAATCCACAAACCGAATCCAAAGCTCACCACCAGTCAATAAAATCATCAACGACCAAAGCCTGTGCCAATTGACAGATAAAAGGACAAAAGAAGAACAAAACAAAAGTAAAAAAGCATGTGCCAAGTTAATTCCCGCAAATCATTGAAATGCATATGATGGATGCAGACATTCAATCCACAAACCGAATCCAAAGCTCGCCACCAATCAATCAATGATCAATGACTAGAGCAGATTAAGATCATTCTCTCTTTTCATTTTCTAAGGAAGAAAAGGAGAAAAAAAAAAAACAAAAGTAGAAAAAGCAAGAAAATTAAATTTCTCGTCCATATTTTTGATTTGTCATGATGTGTGTTTTTTTAGTAACAAACTTCGTGATTTTTCCATGCTTCTTAACCAAACATGGACTAATCTTTGGGCACATGAGAAGCAAAATATAGCTTTGCAACTTGGTTTTTCTCTGCTTCTTACATTATTTGCGGCCTTCATTTCTTCTTTTTCCTATAATTTCTTTCATTCTAAAGAAGAAAACATTGCTGAGGTAGGAGTGGTAGTAAAATTATAAAAAACCGAGAAACAAGGAATTATTTTCTCCCCTCTATAAATACTAAAAGAGAGTATATATATATTGTTACTTTTATCTCAAGTAATGTTATTTATTATCTCGTGAGGTGTTATTAATATATGATTAGAATTTATTTATTATATTTTATTTGTAAATCTAACATTTAATGTGATATTATGGGATGGTATAAAAATAATAAATAATAAATAATAAATAATAAATATAATTTTTCTTAGTTAATTAATCGAACGTCTTCTTTATAATGAAGTTGATTGGATGCACATTATTTCATGAGTGTGAAGTGCAGCCCACCTCTTATTATTAATGTCTCCTCAATATTGTAGCCGCTCAGTTCTTTTGTCCAAGTAAACAATTATATATATATATATATATATATATATATATATATATATATATCTATCACGTTCGCCGCCTACCCTCTTCTCCTAGAACTCTCAAACCTTCTCCAACCGCCTGAGTCACAACGCCTACCCTCTTCTCCTAGAACTCTCAAACAACCCTCAAACCTTCTCCAACCGCCTGAGTCACAACGTCTACCCTCTTCTCCTAGAACTCTCAAACCTTCTCCATCCTCGTAATTCAATATTTCCCTATTCCAATATTGTTTCAATTTTTTTAAGTATATTTTCAATAAAAAATATTTTGGTTCAAATTTATTTGCATTAATTATTTTAACATTTCAATTTCATATTTCATATTTCATATTATTGCATTTGGTTGGCATTGCCGCTTCTGTATCTCTTGCATCCTTTGTTTGCACTTGCTTCCGCGCTTACATTTCATATTTCATATTGCTGCATTTGGTTGGTTTTGCCATCTATCTTGTGCACTCTTTTCCTTTATCTGTACTTGTTTTCACGTTTATGGTATCAAAGCCATCTTCTGGTTCTGGTTGCTAATAGATTGCTAATATCTTTACTAATTCTTTTTTATTATTCTCATAAACATTTTGTTTCCTATTTCTTGTTCTTTATTTTATTTTGGTAGCAACCAAGATTAATAAGATGTTTAGATCTGGTTCATCTAGTAGTTCCAGATCAGATTTGCCGCCTGATATTATCAATGAAGAAGATTGTGTTTTTAAAGAAAATGATTCATTTAATATTGATCGATGGCACATGCCAAAGATTAATACCGCGTCACTTTATAACACTTCTTGGTGTGAAAAAATTTTCAAAAGAAAGTTCGACGTAAAAATCGTTGAACAAACCTTTGCTATTTCAAAAACCCAAGAAAAATGTTGTTTACTTCAAAAGAAAATGATTCAAACCCTTATTGAAAAAGGTTACGATTTCATGCATATTGCTTTAGTTCAAGTTGCAGTCAAACCTCTAGTGAGGAATTGCATTAATGCTTATGTGCTTTTATGTTTGCGTGATGGTAGATTCAAAAATTTTGAGGATAGTAAATTTGGTATTCTCCAAACCTCCCTTACAAAAGGTCCTGCCCATTTTGATTGCTATCCTGATTTAACTGTTTATTTACGTGATAAAAATATTTTATCTGTTTTAACTATAAATATTTTAACTTCTGGTTTTGAGATGGTTAAAGGTATTAGACCTCTTGCTTTGGTCTATCGTATCTATTATCGTGGTTTAAAGAGTTGTATTAACTCAAAGAGTAAGATTAAGTTTGTGGAAAATCAGACCCTTCTGATGCAGAGTTTCACCTCTAGTGCCAACATCAGGATTCCCAAAATGATTTACTGGAAAGATGTTTCTTTTCCAGACGAGTGGATTCATCAACAAGAACTTCTACCAGTAGAGATCTTAACTGATGAAATAGATCTTGATTACATTCAGCAATATCCAGATGGTACTGTAAAGATTTCTTTTGACAAACCTCTCCCAGCTAAAGAAAGAAGACATTCTTTTGACCACTCCAGATCTTCTTGTTCTTCGGACCCAGGACGAAGATATGAAAATCTCAAACTGTTTCCTGAGGGTTCTGCCAAAACAACAAATCCTAACTGTCCAATTACGATTAGGGAAATTCCTTAGGAAAATCATTCATTTCTGCCATTTATCCTTTTTTGTCTGAATCTGATTGGATCACCACTGACCCCTTCAGCCATAGGCCCCTGCCTCTTCCACCCCCTCCAGCTTCCTTACTTTTACCATCGGCATCCTCCCCACTGGAGATTACCAAGAGATTTACAGCTGTAGGTGCAATTCCTAGGCCTGCATCCTCCCCACTGGAGATTGCCAACAGATTTACGGCTCTAAAAGCAATTCCCTGGTGGATTCCCCCCAATTTTTTTTGCTTCGACCCTGGCTATGCCTTACAACGCTTTTGCCAATCCTCTGGCAATGGCAAAGCCTCGGCACAAGATAACAAGCTTACTTTCACTGTTTGGTGCAGACAAAGTTATTTTTATTTTTACTGTTTTACCCGTGACTTACTACGGGATTGACTTTTGTAAAGGCTCCTTCATCTATAAAAGGAGACCTTAATTTTGTTTTCCTTTTCCAATCTTGTGAATATGTTTAATTTGTGTAATTATTATATTTTAATGAATAATCTTTTGTTTCAAAGTTATCTTCATTAATTATTTTTACATATTGCATTTGGCAAGCTGCCTTCATATCTTGTGCATTATTTACTTTATCTGCACTTGCTTCTGCATTGGCTCAAAAATGCTTCTAGTGAATTTTAGAATATCATGAATGATATTTTCAATAGTTTCACTCATTTTACTATTGTTTATATTGATGATGTTTTAATTTTATCAAAATTCATTGATGATCACTGGAAACATTTGTTGGCTTTTCTTAATATTATTTGACATAATGATCAAGTAATTTCTGCTAAAAAGATTAAATTGTTTAAACCAAGATTAGATTTCTTGGTTATGACATTTCTAAAGGCAAAATTTGGCCAATTCAAAGGGCTGTTGAATTTGCTAATAAATTTCCTGATGGTATATTTGATAAAATTCTGCTTCAAAGATTTATTGGTTGAATTATATTTTAGATTTCTACAAAGACAAGAGAAAACAGTGTCGTCCTCTCTTTGAGAGACTTCAACTCAGTCCTCCATGTACAGATATCCATACAAATTTAATTACGCAAATCAAGGCATATATCTAATTTTGATTCTTTTAAAATTGTCAAAATTGACATAGGTTCTTCTAAACAAATTGTTCGCTTCCATTCCGGAACCTAGAATTATGCAGTACAGCTTAATTATAGGACTATTAAAAAAGAGATATTATCTATAGTACTATACATTTTCAAATTTTACTTAATCAAAAATTTCTTTTAAGAATTGATTGTAAAAGCGATAAATATGTTTTAGAAGCTTATTTCCAGAATCTGTTCTATATTGAATCCTTGATAGATACAGATCCATCAAAGATTTTTTCCCATAATTGTTATTAGGTGTCGGTAATGACCCAACAAGCATGGGAAACCAACATGTATACTTTCAAAAGTATACCAAATTCACCGATTCAATATAATTATTATGATTATATTGTTCTTGGTTTCATGTCCCCTTGTTTCAAATCCCAGATTTAATGCATTCTTGATTTTTCAATTTTGACAAAAAATGCAAATATAGTTTTCCTCTCTGGTTTCAACTATGGTGGCAATAATTTGGCTTGACTCCATTCCAGAGATTTACCCTGATAGTTTTCGACCAACTATCAACCATTTCAAAATTACAGCTTTACCCAAGATGGATTGTATTGCCGTCAAACTCCCATACTTTGTCCATTTATGCGCCCGCTACAAAGTCCCTTGGATCTCCAAATAGACTTATGAAAAGGTCGAAGACATCTTGGTTCGTAGATTTTTTGTCAAATACTAGGATAAATTTCCCCATGTAAATGACATTACTTCTAGAGTTTCAGCGGATTTCCCACCGGTTGTTCCAAACATAAAAAGCCCAGAGGAATTTCCCTCTCCAGTTTCACAAAAAGTTTGAACTTATCCTTTTCCACAAGAGGGTAAGACAGATTCACCTAGTTCATCTTCAAAATAGAAGAAGACTTCATCAAAAAAAAAAAAAAAAAGACTTCATCAAAGAATAAGGACTTTACAGATTCAGAAGGTTCGTCTTTTTTAAAATCTAAAAGAGAATTGAAGAAGAAAAATCTTGAAATGATTCAACTGTTGAAGAAATCCATTGAAAATAAATTCAACAGCAATGATTCGGATGGAGAGATAGAAGACTCAATTGAGGAATCTGATCCCTACAGCAACACCTTTGGACACGATTTGCCAAATTATCCTCCTAGATTGAGAGATAATTGACATCTGTCCAATTTTATTTACCCAAATTTACCTGTCAGCACAAGATGACAAATTAACTTTCAGTGCAGACAGATTTTACTTTTATTGTTCAAATTATTCAACCATCAGTACAAGAAAACAAGATTACTTTCGGTGCAGATGACTTTTAATTTTACTTTTATTGTTTCACCTGTGATTTACTCTGGGATGTAATTTTATAAAGGCAACTTATTCATCTATAAAAGAAGACCTTAGTTTGAAGAGAAGGGCATAGTTAGTTTTACCTTCATTCCACCTTTGAGCCTCTCTGAAACCTTCCAATTCCCAATTTTAACGTTGTATTTAAATGTTTCAATTTTGTAAGTATCTTTTAATAAAGAATCTTTTGATTCACGTTTATTTTCATTAAATATCTTACATTGCATGCATTTAGCAGGCTTAGCCGCCTTTATATCTTGTGCATCATTTACTTTATCTGCATTTGCTTCCGCATTTTTTATATCAGATCCATTTCTGGTTCTGGTTGCTAATTGGTTAACTCTATCTTTGCATTTTGTTTTTCTTGACAATTCTCAAAAACACTCTGTTTCTTTTTCTCGTTCTTAGTTTTATTTTGTTGGTGCCACCGCAATCGAATATTTCAGTCTAAATAGTAAGTCCCAGTTGAAGCCGAGGTTGGTGATAGGGCATGAGAGGATACTGTTGTGACCCACTTGTATATGTTACGAAATGCAGCAGAGTAAGGTCCAAGACCTAGATTTAGGAAGTACTCGACTTTTGTTTTGGTAATTGTCAAGATGGACAAGATGTTTAGATCAGGTTTGCGACCTAATATTATCAATAAAAAAGATTGTGTTTTTGAAGAAAATGATTTACCAGATATTGACCGATGGCACATGCCAAAGATTAATACTGCTTCTGTTTACAACAAATCCTAGAGAGAAAAGGTTTTTGCTATGGAATTCAATGTAAAGACCATTGAGCTGACCTTTGCTATTTCACAAATCCAAGAAAAATGTCGTTTATTTTAAAATTTCATGATTCAAGCCTTTATAAAAAAGGGTTTTAGTTTCATGCATATTGCATCTGTTCAAGTTGTTCTTAAACTTGTGATAAGAAAAGGCATCAATGCTGCTATTTTTTTATGTTTACGTGATGGTACATTTAAGGACTTTGAGGACAGTAAACTTGGTTTTGTCTAGACCTCTCTTACAGAAGGTCCAGTCCATTTTGATTGCTATCCTGATTTAACCGTAGATTTACGGGATGATAATGTTTTAGATGTTTTAACTTTAAATATTTTAACCTTTGGTTTTAATATGGTAAAAGGCAGTAAACCTCTTGCTTTGGTCTATCACATTTACTATCGTGTTATGAAGACTAGTCTTAACCCTAAGGCTAAGATCAAGTCTGCCAAGGACTAGACCCTTCTGATGTAGAGTTCCACCTCTGGTGCAAATATCAGAACATCAAAAATGATTTTATGGAGAAATGTTTCTCTACCAGATGAGTGGATCCTTCATAAGGAACTAACCTCCATTAGAGATTGTATCTGAAGATAAAGATCTTGACTTGATTCAACGGTATCTTGATGGTACTATAAAAATTTCATTTGACTGACCATCCCCAGCCCTAGAAAGAAGACACTCTTTTGCAGGCTCCAGGTCTTCTTGTTCTACGAAACCAAGGCTAAGATATGCAAATCTCAAACAGTTTTTGGAGGATTCTGCTAATATAGCAAATCCTACTCGTCTTGTTTTGATTAGGGAAACTCCTAACAAGGAACAACCCTCTGGTTTAAAGTTAAAAGGTGTTTATCTGATTCTTTCAACTTATTATTCAACCAAGAATGATGTTCCATCATCCAAGGAAAAACCCATAAAGGAAGAAATTGAAGTATAGGATGACTCCTCTATGTCCCCATCAATTTCAGATATGGTAGCCCCAATCCATCATCAGCTTGAAGTTACACTAGAGAAGAATTTAAACGGGAAGAAATTTTTGCTTGTTTTGGATGATGTTTGGAGTGAGAAACCCACTCATCAAGAGTTCCTAAGCCAACTCTTGCACTATGGGACTCGAGGAAGTAAGATCCTTATCACCATAAGGAATGAAAGCGTTGCATTGGCCATGCACGCTGAACCTCATCATCTAAAGCTATTACCAAAGGATGATTGTTGGTCACTTTTTGAAAAGAATGCATTTCATAATGGTAGTTCTAATGCAGATCCAAAGATAAAAGAAATAGGTACACAAATTGTGGAAAAGTCCAAAGGTTTGCCTTTAGAAATCAAAGCCATTGGCGATCTCTTGTCATCTGAATCAAATGTCGAGATATGGACGATCATATTGAAGAGCGATTTATGGGTCTTCACATGGGGGGACAGACATTCTTTCGGCTTTGAGGTTAAGCTATAAATATCTCCCCTCATATTTAAAAAGATGCTTTGCTTATTGTTTGATATTCCCAAAAGATCTAAATTTTGAGAAAGATGAGTTGGTTTTATTATGGATGGCAGAAGGTTTCTTGCAACAATCTGAAATAGAAACAATGGAAGAAGTTGTCAATCGTTACTTCGATGCTCTTGTATCAAGATCATTATTTCAACAATCAAGTGAACCTTACTACTCAGGCTTTGTAATGCATGATCTTGTCAACGACTTGGCAAAATTTGTGGCTGGGAAATTTGGCATTGATAGTTTAAAAAAAGTTGTGAAGATGACTACTATGTATCATATTTCGGTGAAAGATGGGATTATTTCCAGGATATTGAAGATGATCTTTTAAAGGCCAAACATTTGCGCACTTCCCTTGCATTACATTTGTCATCAATATCCTGCCAGGAAATAAAATTGCCAAGGACAATATTAATGGGCTTAAGAGTTCTCTCCCTACAAAATATAAGTTGTACTGGGACAACTAAGCTGCCTGATTCATTAGCAAGATGAAATATCTACCTTATTTGGATGTTTCTAATGCACAATTTAACAAGTTGCCCAATTTCATATGTAATTTGTGCAGTTTGCAAACGTTGAAGTTAAATGAGTGTAGCGTGTTGGAGAGATTGCCAAGAGATATCTGGAAACTCATTAATTTACGTCATCTTGAAATTGATGAAACTAATGCATTAAAGGAGACGCCGATGCAAATGGGTAGATATAAATATCTCTAGACGTTGTCCAAATTCATCGTCAGCAAACATGATGGCTGTGGGTCTCGCTTTGGAGAATTGGGAAAACTAAAAAATCTCTGAGGAAAGCTTTTAATTCAGAATCTCCAAAATGTTAGATCAGTCGAGAATGCTTTGGATGCAAACTTGAAGGACAATGGTTACCTCAAGGAGTTGGAGTTACAATGGAGTCCTAAAGATTTTGGTATTTTGCAAAGTCAAAGAGGTATAATTGAAAATCTGCAGCCCTATGAAAACTTGAAAAGTCTCACTATCGAATGAAAATGTTTTCCTGATTGGATAGGAGTAGGGCTTCCTTCATTGTCTAAGTTGAAATTAATTAATTGCAAATATTGTAGAATTGGTCTTGAAGGATTGTTGTGATTCCTTGACATCCTTTCCATTAGACCTATTACTAAATCTGAAGAGTATTCAAATCAATGGGTGCAAGAATTTGCAATCTTTGGAACAACATCGAGGTGATTTAGTTATATAAAAAATGAGAATACAGAGATGACTTAATTTTGTATCTTTTCCTAAAGGAGGATTGCGTGCCCCTAACCTTGCAAGCTTTATCCTCATCGATTGTGAGAGCTTGAGGTCAATGCCGGATAAGATGCAGTTATTCCTTCCGTCTCTTCGTTATTTGGAGTTAGGAGATTGTCCAAAAATTGAGTTGTTTCCTGAAAGGGGTCTGCCTTTCAATCTGAAGCATATTGTGATCTGTAATTGTAAGAAACTCATTGAAAATCGAAGGGATGGGATTTGCAAACACTCCCCTCTCTTGAATGGTTGGAAATAAAAGGCAATGAATCAAAAGATAACGTGGAATCATTTCCTGGGGAGGAGTTGTTGCCCCCCCACACTGACCCATCTTCAAAATATCTTCATTTGAAAAATGAGAATCATTGGACAAGGATGTATTTCAACACCTCACCTCCCTTGTACAATTGGAGATCATCAACTGTCCAAATCTCAGGTACATGCCGAAAGAGGGCTTCTCTACCTCCCTTCATTTTTTACATATAGAATCCCCATGTCCTGTATTGGAGGAAGAGTTGAGAAGGAAAGAAGGAAAGAAGGAAAAGAATGGCTCAAGGTGGCTCCCGTCCCTACCATAGCTATTGTTCACAGAATTGATGTACATAGTGTTCAGCCTGTTTACATTCAAGGAATTGATGAATGGCGAGGTGAGAGCCCCAAGCCCATCGCTTTTTGAAGTTATAAAATTAAATTTTCTTAAACATTAATAAAAGTAAAAGTAAATAAAATAATATGGTTTGGCATTATAATGTGTGTGTGTGTTTTTTTTTTTTTTGAAAACGGTATTATAATGTGTTGATGTGAGCGTTAGGGATTGTTTTGCTCATCATGACTTAAATGTCAACTCTTTTTTTTTTGTATCCATGATCAATGCCTTTTTGATCGCCGCAAATACTCTTTTTAAAATTTTTAAAAAAAATATCAGTCCAATTGAATGGCTTTTATAACCATTCAATTTCAGTGGTATTTTTTAGGATATATATATATGTTATATATAATAATGAATACAAGGTTTTATTACTTCCCATCAACCTTCAATCTGGATACATTATATCAATTGATATAATAAATATCACTACGAAAAATGAAAGCCAAAAACAATAATAATAAAAAGCGAGTGCAATTCCCAATAGAAACTATAGTAGAATGTGTAGTCACTGAAATGCTATTTATTTTTTCTTTAATAGATCAACACCAAAACACATCTTACCACAATAAAACCAAAAGCAAGTCCAATTCCCAATACAACTAAATGCGGATGGTCACCATTATGTCATATGGAGATAGATAGGCCCTGCATAGAGAAAAAATGCACAACATGTAAAGCACAATGCATGTGAACAAGAACGCTTAAAACACATGACATATGATAAGTCATACCATACAAGAACTCCTCCCAAGGGTACAGCAAAGCTAAAAAGAGACAAAAACAAGACATTACATCTCATATAAGCGACCAGAAGCAAGATACATGTATCCAATAACAAGAAGTAATACCATTGCTAGTGCCACCAGCATGCTTTCTTTTCTTCCTTGAAGTACCCTATAAAACATTCTATATGATGCAAATAAATGTAAAACAAGGAAAATCTCAGCTGAACTTTATTAAAGAACAATATTATGTCATAAATATGAGCTCCAATTGGAATAGGCGAGTCCTTTGGAGTTCAAACCATTTAGCAATTGACCCTAATATACACGCACAATCAGATTTGTTAAAAATTCTAAGGTAAATTCACTATTAGTTTCTAGCTCTAAAGGAGACGGATAAATCACATGTATAGGCACCCCAAAAGCCCAACAACAACCATTGATAATTTAAATGTCATTCCAATATCAGTGAGTCAACACAGTTGGAAAACAAGTGTGCTTAAACTCCAATATATTTAAACTCTTCATAAAAGGAATGAACTTAAATGTATTAGAGGACCATATTGTATTAGCGGACCCTATTGTATAACTTAAAGGTAATTTTATTCAATCTCGAATGGTCAGGACATCCAACTACAAAGAGTATACAACAGATGCTTTAAAAGAAAATCATGATATTGAAGATTAATATGACAATAACGAGTGACCGCCCAAAGGAAAAAGGTAGTGGAAAAAAACTTTGAGCTCATCATCCACTGTATTTTTGTAGTCTAGGAAGTACAGATCATTTCATTCTCTGCACAGACACTACATTAGCATGACAAACAGTCTGCAACATAAAAGCAACCTAATACATTAACATGATAACACAAGTCAAGCAAGCAAAACAGCTCCATGAAAGTTAAACTAAAATATATTTATTTTTTATAAGAGATAAATTTTATTAATAAGAATGAAAGAGATATAGTCCGTACACATGAAGTATTCAAAAAGAACACCTAATTACATTCTATGGTCAATAAAGAATTAAAATAATCCATGAAAGCAAAATAAATAATCTGAAGGAAATATTGCATGAAAGAGTATCTTACTATTATAACCATATTCAACTGTATGTAAGGAAAAGAAGCATGCCTAATGTAAATAAATTATGACAATAAGAAGAAACAACAGGACTTTCACAGTTTGAATTAATTCTAATCAAACCTGACGGAGAAAAAGTAGCAATCTGTGTGCAAAATGAAGTCATCTTGGAGGAGGTGAGTCCAAGCGAGGTGAATAAATCTGAAACAAAAACATGTTATGAGGATTTTGCATAAGTAACATATGAACTCCGACATAATTGGTAAGGTTCCAACCAATGTATTATCTTTTTACATTTTAATGGACTCCGACAATGAAGCACCCTTATTGGGGTCCTCGTACAATGTGTGTCATTGTACCATAGAAGTATGCATATGCATGTACAACAAGGAAATGATTAAAAAAGGGAGAAAAAAAGGATAAGTCATCTTTTAGTTCCTACTAGACATAGCTCTTTATCAATTCATGACTCACCTTAAATTGTGCCATCTGATAACAAGAACAGAGGAAGTCAAGAGAACAAAAAAATGCCTAGCTGAGCATATGCCTGTCTGAAAATAAGCAGCTGCGTTATCCACCTGTTTGGATACTAAAAAGTTGGAGTAAGACTCAAACATGGTGAATGACTTGAAATGCAGGGGAGACACGAGCAGTCACTACCAAACTGGGAGACATTCCATTTTTTATATTTAGTCATTCAAAGGCCACTATATATGTTAATTCTAATAGATAGAATAAATAAAAATGGCAACAGCTAGGAACCACAAATCCCAACACTAAGTCATATTGGAGGAAGTATGGTGTTCTCCCTTTCTTCCACATCATTTCACCAAAGAAATCGTCCAAATCTGTTTTGGTTGCATTCAATTTCTGCTAGAGAATAAATACTAGATGGTTAGCAAAGCAGGCATCCAAGGGTACTAAATTAGTTCCTACACAATCTTCAACATCATTGCAACCATCTCCTATACAAGTATGATATTTTCAATGTGCAAATGGCATGCAAACATCAATCTGGCAGTTATAGATAAAAAGAATCAGTTAGGAGCAAGAAGATATAGATTTAAGAAGGCATTATCCTAAGATTACAAATGGACCAAAGAGATATGTACATCAACAGGATGAGAAGTGGAGCTTCTATTACATTCGGAATTAAATACACGCACTCAAGACATAGTGTTTGGCAGCTACGACCAGTTCACTTGAGGGTTAAGAAGATTATGCATTATCCGTCCAATTAAATTTATTATTAAAAAAAATTGATTAAGATCAATGGACATTTATAGGTAAGGTCATTCTCCAATGAACCACCTCTGGGTTTCTCATGCATTCATTATTTCTAAATAAGACATACTGAGTAATGAGAAGGACATCAATTGTTGAAGGGCACAATATGAAAATTTTAGGTGACTTCAAGTCATTCAAGCATGTTGCTGATACACAGATTAAATTTAATCAATGTATGGAATAAAACAGACAAGTAGTGTGCATGTCACTGAGAAAACAGACAGACTAACCCTTTGGTTAGGCTTGGTATCTTTTTATATTTATTTTTGATAAGTAAATATATAAGGTTAGGCTTGGTATCTTTTTATTTTTATATTTGATAAGTAAAGATATAAGGTTAGGCTTGGTATCTTATTCTTACATTTTGCATGTCACTGCACAGCTCAACCAAGTTCTACATCTTCAAGGTCACTTTCAGTACTATTCCTAAGCCCCTCACACAAAGTTCATCAATCATCTCATGCTTCTAAAGATACCAATGCAGGTCAATTAAAAAAAAAAAAAACTGGAAAAGATATACGACACAAGAAATATATAATACAAAAGATATACTTGAAAGTCTTCAATGAAAGAAACAGAGCCGTTTTATCAATGGCTATTGAAATTGCTAGTAAAAACAGCACTACGGACAAATATGATACACTACAACCCAATAAGTTGAAAATAGCAAAGTGAAGTGCAGAGGAATGTAGTACTACATGTAATCTTAAAAAGTTCGATGCATCTGGAGCACACTCCCATTGGTATCAATTCCATAAAAAGATATTGTAATACACCAAGTGTAAAACTCATAATTCAAAAAACCTAGTAAGATAAATGGATCATAACATACATTTTTGGTAGAGGAAGTTTTGGAAAAAACAAGCAGAAATGAAAATTTGTGGTGGAAATCACAGACCACAAAGAGGACCTTTTTATTATCATTAGAATATTTCTAGATGCTGGCCTCTTACATGTGTAGACAAGACATATAATAGAGATCCAGTTCAGAAAATATGAAAATCCACAAGAACAATAAAGTACATGGACATAAAGAAATAAAATCTCATACACAAGCAGTCTAGCCTCCCATCGAATCAAAACAAGTAGGTTGCATTTTAGTTGATGTATATATATATACATATATATATACATGTATATATGTATATATATATGAACTTCAGGTCCAACATAATAATAAAAAACAAAAGACAAACTAAATAGAATATCAAATTTGAGAAAATAAATTGTTCATCAAGAAAATAAAGATTTACTAAACTTGAGAGGAGATGGAACAGGAAAGAAGAACATCTTACATTGTTCAAAATCTTATTACACCTTAAATGCTTGGGACCACAAACCTTCTCCCTTGCTATTATTTTATTCCATATCAATGCAATATTGTTTCAAAATCATGTTATCATAGGATTGCTATCGCTAAAAATGAAAGCGTGTATGTTGAGTTAGAAAATGGGTACACATGAATTTGACCACAAGTTTTACAACAAAATTTTAATTGATCAAGAGTTAGTACAACTGTATTAAGGAACCAACTGTCACAAATCACATGGAGGATCAATAAAATATATATTGTCACACAAATAAAGAAACTAGCAAGCCAAAAAAGAGAAGAACATGATGAGCTAGCATATGTTTAACGTCTACATTGATGGAGAATCATAATTCCTTTAATGTATTTTGATCATTTCTCCTAGCTTTAAATTCATAAATTACAGATACATAATATTGATTGAAAAATCTCAAATAAATACAAACCCAAATCATATCAAAGATCAAGTAGTACTGCAAAGTCTAGCTAGCTAATCAAAACTCCTTATTCTACAACAAATAAAAACAGAGAGGGAAACCAGCTTAATTATAAGATTATCTGTACTTAATCTAGTATTTTTTACACAAATCAGGTACATGCAGTCTGTTGTGGGGTAAATGCGGTTTTTCTATATACATATATGTTGCATTATCAATGGATGATTGAAAAATTAGGGATTTCATGCAAATATCCATCAATCTGTGGAGTGCAAAATAAAAATATCACCCAAAAATAACTAACATATAATACCCACATCAACACATACGCAAAGTGCAGATATAAAAGTGGCATTTTTGTGCAAAAAGCTTTGAAGCTGTCAGACTCAAACCCTAGAAATTAGACTACAAACAAACTGGACCAATTTTTGTAAAGCAACCCGTCTACATATGAAGGGAAGAGATAGAAAAATGAGTTGCAGAGATACCTGTGTTCACATAAGGGATTCACTCCATTTTTATTGTCGAATATGCTCGCATAAGATTCCCTCATACAAGGCACAATATAAAATTAAACATCAAGCTAAAACACTGGAAAATCCCCTAGTAACCTATCAAAAAAAAAACTGGAAAATCCCCTTGGCTTGAATTGCATATTGGCCACAGGAAGAAAACCCATTTCAAATTTATCTTCCTATGTTTCTCCCGTAGATTTTGCTCTGAAAATGGTCCAAAGAAAGGTACCCAACAAGCTTGAAATCCAAGCTGATCATGTTAAGTCAGACAAGTTGTTGGCAAATTTGAAATCATCTCCTTCTCAATACCAGGATGGCAAAAACAGAGGAGTTGATTTGAAGAAAAAGATGAAGAAGACAAGATCAATCAAACTCTCAGATATTGAGAGTTTGAGATCATCACCAAGGAGAAGGCACATATCACAGACCGGAAAGCTGCCACCGCCTCTTGGCATTCCAACCACTGCAGAAATCCCACCGAAACAGCAACCTCTAATCAAGGCATCTGAGGGGTCACCAAATTATATGAAGTCCACCAGCTGTTTTGATGCAAGGAAGGAGCAGTCTCAGGTGAGTCTTAGAAATACTGAACTGGTTTTAAAAGCAAGAATACGAGTAGAAGAAGATCTAGCAATACAAAACTTGGCTCTACTTCTGGTAATATACCAGCAAGAGCTTTAACAAGGACCTCTAGTTTGAAACTGGTGAGGACTTTGACAAAGACTCCTAGTTTCAAGCCAGCAAGACCTTCGGCTAGAAAGTCTTCCACAGTGGATCTTTGTACAGATATGAATGCACAGAGGGCAACTTGTTCTTCAACTCTAAAGGACTCGAAGTTCCCATATCTTATGCTTAGTCCTGGGGCAACTGAATCTGAAGGAACTTCAGTCATGAAGGTTTGTCCCTACATATATTGTTCTCTGAACGGTCGTCACCACTCTTCTTTGCCGCCATTGAAGTGTTTCTTGTCAGCAAGGAGACGTTTGTTGAAGACCCAGAAGAGTATGAAAATGGAAGCTTTAATGCTTGAGGGCCGCCTGCACACAAAGAAGCTGATTTTGCAAATTTGGACTGGCCTCCTCTGTTACAAGATGTGGGCACAGATTTTTTCATTGAAATCCATGCCGAAAGTAACGAGAGTGGCACTAAAGCAATGGGAGAAGGGACACAGGGAGATAAAGAGGAAATCAACGCCACGGAGAGCTTAGAGCTTTCCTAAAGAACAAGTAGAAGATGGAGATGAATACTTCCTACCTCTATTTTCTCAAGAAAAAAAAAAACCATGGGAACCTTCTACAATGGCAGTGACTTTGAAGGGAAATGGGATGATTCTGAAGTTACTGATATAGAGTGTCAGGAGGGGCATCTTACTGAGTCAGAGAAAGATAGTGAAGCCGATTATTCAAGCATGACCGATGATGAATCTGATTATCAAAACGAATGTGTAATTAAATCTTAAATCAGATGACGTTGTTAGTAGCTGCAATGAAGTGATTTTGGTTGATGTACTGAGAGAGCATTTCAGGGACGAAAGTGGATCCTTTGAAGCACAATCTGATGATAGTGATTCTAAACTAGATATGCTGCGTCTGATCTCTGGAACTCAAGTATCTAGCCAGAGCCTAAATTGCAATCAGATTCCTTTGAATGAAGATGCATTTGAGGAATCAAAAACTTCAGTAGAAGAAAACGGACAATCGGAGACAGAGTTCTTGAAACTAAGAGCAACGAGCGAGGACACAGGCGAGAAGAGCAGGGTTGTTGAAGCAGACAATCTGATTCCTGAAACCGATCCTCCACTTGGAGACGATGAAGCCAATAATTGCACCAGCAAAACGACAGATGGAGCTTTAAATGATGAGCAGAATCATCCAACTCTCCAAGATGATGGAGATGAAATGTAAGATACAGAGGATGCAACCAAAGACTTTAGTTCAAGTGAACAGATTGCTGATGATAGCTTTTCCGATGAGACTCAAAATAATCTGTCTGAGGGGCACTCTGAGAGCTCCAGTGTTCTTGAAGACCAAAACCTCGAGAAAGGCCAAAGTAAATCAAATAGTTTCAAACACTCAAGTTCAAAGGATGATAAATTCAATTCAGCTGAAGAGAGAACAGAAGTTGACAAAATAGAAGTGGAAGACAACACTGAATCAGATGCAGAAGATGCATTGACACAACAGCCGGACTTCTGCGACAATCGGAAATGGACAACTAGATGCAAGAAGCGTATCAAGAATGAGGAGGAATCGAGGACCTTCAACCCGGGAGAACCAAACTATCTGCCTTTGGCTTCTGAACCAGAAGAAGTAAAGGTTGATCTAAGGCATCAAATGATGGATGAAAGGAAAAATGCAGAGGAATGGATGATTGATTACCATCTTCAACAGGCTGTTACCCAGCTCGCTCCAGCCAGGAAGAGGAAGGTGGCGGTACTCGTTCAAGCTTTTAAAACAGCCATGCCAACATCCAAATATGAACCCCAATTGAGGAATACGACAGCTTTTGTTCATGCAAGGCCAATGCAAGCATGTAGCTGAAGGCATTTACTGATGTAAATACAGAAATTCCATTGTCAATATGATTCTTTTTATCATTCTCTATTCTCTAATTTTGAGTTTAAACAATCATAAGAAAAGTCTATTTTGCGATCTCTGCAGTTGATGATGAAGAGAAATCAGTTTTAAAGGTATTAAAATGTCGCCGTGTCATTGAGTGTAATGACATTAATTAATGGATGATGGTTCAGCATGTTAGACAACAGTCGTTTGCCAGTAAAACAAGATCTTAATTAATTTTTAAACATCTCATGTCAAAGCATATCAATTTTTGTGGTCTCTCTTGTACATCAAGTTATTATTAAGAAAAAATAAATACAAATATCAGTAAAATAAATAGGCGTAACCTAAGTACTCTAGACATATACAAGAGCGACACTCAGCTCAAGTGTCGAAAAATCACAAATAATTTGAAAAAACTACTCTTTTTTTTTTTTGGTACCAAAGTTACAACAGCACCTACTCATCGCTACGAAAATGCATTCTGAGGGCAGAAGAGTCTGGAAGAAGTAATTGGAGCTCTCCCATGTAATTATTTAGACGACCAGAGCCTAAACTTTGCTCCTTCGGGCCTGCTAAATGAGAACCAACCTCTGCATTTTCCTTTTGTTCCAGAGCTTTTTTTGCCAATAGATCCTCATTGAACAACCGAAGCGCGTCTGCCGTTGAGAGAGAACGAACAGATTCACACAAATTCCTGAATTTAGTTCTCTTTTCTTGCATTCCAATTAGCCTTTCTTTCAACTCATCTGGGAGGAAAGACAATGCACTTCATACATGTTGCAGATGGCCAAAATTAAAAGAAATTATTAAGTCTGAGACAATCTCAAGTAATTTTATGTTTTTTCTGTAGAAAACATTAGCTTTCCCCTTCCCCTGGTTTTACCTGCTAACACCTCTTACAACACCCCAGTTGTACCCAACAAGGACTGATTGCTTAAAACCAATGTTAAATCCTTCTTGTGCAGAAGCTTCTTTCCCTGCACTGATACCTTCACGATATCCATGCTGACAAAATCATTAACAAATAAAAATAATTAATTCACAAAGCATTTAATCAAATGCACAGGCTAAATTTGGATAATGACGATGAAAACCAACTATAGTTAGGCAACTACTGTATGATGTTGGCCGTGTCTCCTCTGCCATTCCCTGTCCAATTCAGATGAATCATTCAATTCATCTCCAGAACTGTCCCATACAGGTCCATCTCCATCCTGCAAATCATCCCCAAGAGAATCTGAAACAAAAAGATGAATAAGATGTACTGCTGCTAAGTTACCAAAATCTCATATTCTACTGCAAAAGAAATTTAGGCCATTAAAATTGTGAAGATAATTGAATAAGAAAAAGAATCTTTATAATCAATTATGATATTCATTCACTTTTGAAACTGAATGCACATAATAGCAAAATGGGTTCACTTTCATTTGAATATCCAAAGTTGTCATGCTTAAAGATGTAAAAGATCAAAGCAGATGTATTTGATCATATAAATGCATGTAAATGAGTTACACACACCGCCCCTCTTTAGGGGCGGTATGTGCATCTCACGTGCCACTCCCAGCCACGGTTTTCCTATGTTGTTTCTTTGTTTCCTCCAAAGTTGAAAACCGCACCTTTGGTTTTCCCATTTGTTTGTATTTTCTGTTTGTTATTTTGTTTAATAAAAATTAAAAACAAACATTGTCTCTAGGACCTATGGTCTGTAGAGTGTTTCCCCCTTAAACTTTATGTTCGAATGGGTTTGTTTGATTTGTTGGTAACTCTAGTTTGGACAAAGTTGGGCTATCTCTCATATGATAATTTGGAGAGGTTTGCAGCTAGGGATAGACTATGCCAATCACTTTTAGTATACTGGGAAATTACAAATCATCGCTTAATTGGCTTGTAATGTATTTTTCAAATCCAATTGTAATGCTCATCTTTAATGAATGCAGTTAGTTTTCTTTCCAAAAAAAAAACATGAAAATTTTTTCTTATAACAATTTCATTCAGACAAAGAAAGCAGCTACCACAGCAAGGGCCTACTTAACTTTCAATTGCTGAAATTTATTTATAAAATAAAATAAAATAAAATAAAGGAAAGGAAATGAAAAAAAAAAAAGAGCTAAACACAAGAAGTTCCCCTTTTTTCAATCATAAGCAACTGAAGCACACATGGAAATCCACGTGACCTCATACATTATCCATCCTTATGCAGGTTGGAAGTGCCATTCAATCCAAAAAAGGAAAACACAATCAAAATGTAAAAAGCATTTGATCATAAGTTTTTCAGCCAGATTTGCATTAAAACATATAATTAAACTAATACCATGCAAATCACTTTCTTTACTAACGGCAGTTGAAGAAGAATCTAAGTCTGTCTTGGACAGCTTCAGACTTTCTGAGTAAAGCTCTTCAGCAAGATTGCCCTCCATCTGTGCAAGCATAAACAAGTGAAACTAAAGTAACAAAGTCCAGCATATCAATAGGCAAAACACCACACGCACACAAAAATGAGGATTTTCAATAATGAATTATACCAACGACAGTACGCAGATGAATCGGAAAAAAAAAAAACTTCAAGTTGCATGGTGCTTGGCAGCTTGCACAAACACAATCATCAACTTTAGAGCACCAAAGTAGTGAAAATAAATGGGAATGCCAGAGTACACAAGTATTTTATACGAGAGAGATGTTGAAAACCCAAAATGACACATACCCACACAAATTCCGCATGTAATCGGTGCAGTTCCAAAGTAGAGATTTGAGTAAAATAAAATGACCAAGAAGTTAAGAACACACAAAAGGTCTAAAACCGATGGAATTAATGGAAAATCAAAACCCGTGTCCAATCAGACGTTTTATCAAATACATAGAATGCCCAATATGAAAGCAAAAGCCAAAACGGTGAATATTTACCACCAAGATCGATATTACACAACAAAACAGCAAATACCAATTCAATAAACTGAGGAAAACATTCAAATTTCAATATAAAAAACCAATATATAGAGTTACATACGATAAGATGCGCATGAAATTAAAACGAAAATAAAAAAATAAAAAAAGTAGCGAGATAAGACATGAGCTATCATTCTCAAAAGAAAATAAAATATAGAAAAAAAGATAGAGAACTGGTAGGTTTGGATTACCCAAAATCCTTCCTCCAGCTTTGGGTGAAAGTTCTAGGTTGATTTCCTATAACTTTAGGCTCGCCTCGGAGTGTTGATGAGTTTATGGTGTACGCCCACGCCGCCCCCTATTTCGATTTACTACTACCGAAGTCAACCTGCAGTATGCTTAGCGCCCACGTTATTTTATTGTCACAATCTTGTCTCCAGTCAAATCACGGCTTTAGGCTTTTAAAAAAAAATTATTATAAAGAAAAATGAAAGGAAACAAAGAAAAATAATAATAAAAAAAATTTATATATGAAGAGGGATGTATGTGTGTAATAATATAATGGTGGTTCAATCACTCCTTATAATAAAATATTTTTTTAATATTAATTTTATTTTAAAATTTTAAAAAATTATTTAAAATTTTAAAAAATTATTTAGAATTTTGAAAAATTAAATTTTTTATTTTATTTTATATAAAAATATGAAAAAATTATAATAATGAGATGAGATAATATTATTTATGAAAACAAATTAGCCCTACGCTTAAACTCTTTTTTTAGATTATGATAGAAGAAATTTAAACCTATTTTTAGTGTAGGTGACCATCAAATTACTAAATTTAATTATACCCAATTAGATTTGAATATTGAGTTAAATTGAGATAAATTAAACTTTTTATTAAGAAAATTTAGGTAGTAGAGTGAATATTATGAGACTCATCTAAGATGAATATATATGTATTTGAATATTAAGATGAATTTAGATATATTTATGAGAACTTAAGAAAAGTTATGATTTTCTTAAGATGAATTCAGATATATATGTATTTGTATATTATAAAGAAAAATGAAAGGAAACAAGGAAAAAAAATTATATATGAAGAAGTGTGCAAGTGTGTAGTAATATAATGGCGGTTGTGATAGAGACCTCGGTCTTGTCCCGATCACCCGAAGGGTTCCTCCTTACAAGATTGGTTCCCTCCAATGACCGAGTTGGACTCTAATGCTTGGGAATGGAAATATAGGTGAGGGAAAGGGTTAAGTGAGGCTAGGATTGAGTGGAGTTAAGATGGAATGTGAGATTAATGGACTAGGTATGGTGCAAAAGTGATGCACGGCAATGGGGTGTTTTGGTGGGTTCGGCTAGGCTAGGTGTGTTTAGGCAAAATAGGGTTTGTTTAGGGTTTTGGGTGGCCGAACATGGCTTATGGGAGGCTAGAGTTTTCGGCACTTGTGATTAGGGATAGGATTCTAGGGTATTGAGTTTGAATAAGTCCTAAAAAGTAGGAACATGGCTTATAGCCATTTGAAGTGGGCAGCACCTAGGGCTTATGGGTTGGCCGAATATGCTAGGGTGATGGGGAAGGATTTGATTGATTCTCTTCTTCACTTAATGACCAATCAAATGGGAGTGTGAGGTGGCAATTTAAATGATGTGGCAAGAGGATTTCGGCTAGGGTAAGGGTGGATGGCCGGTTGAGACTTTGTAGGGATTTTGGTGAGATTTGAATTTGAAATCTTTTGAATTCAAATCCAATAAGTGGCTGGTCTTGCTAGGGTTTGAGGGGCATGAAATTGGTTTATTTTGGATGAGGATTGAGGTAAATTTAAGTGAGGAAATATAGAAGAGGATTGGGTTAAGTGGCCGGCTAGGATAAAGGGCAAATTGGACAAGTGTTTAAGCTAGGGTTACATGCACTATGCCGTGTGGCTCTAGGGCTTGGGGGAGCTTGATGCCGTCGCTGCTATGGGGCAAAATAAACACCAAATTGATCAATTGAACAACCAAATGATGATTGAACAAAAGACAATAAATGAACAAGCCAACTCCTTCAAGAGACCAAGTGGGTTCGGCACACACACAAGGCTTCAAGTCTTCAACTTCCTTCAATCAATCACACACTCACTTTCACTCACATGAGCAATCCGAATCTCCCTATGGAGGAGGATTTCGAATTCCTTTATGGACACACACACAAATTCTCAAATCCACAAGTGGTGTGAATTTGACTTCACAAACACAAAATCACTCAACAATCAACAAACGACTCAAGAACATAAAAACATGAAAATCACTCAACACAACTCACTCCAAAACCAAAACTCTTTTTATGAATTACCTCAAGATTTTTATAAATAAAAATGAAAACAAATAAAAGGATAAATGTGGATCACCGATTTACGAATTGCACGATGATTCACTTCCAAAGGGATTCACGAATTGCACCTTAAGGAAGCCAAAGTGCTAAGCACCGAAATCCAAACCACAATACTTGTGGCCGGCCTAACTCTTTCCAAGAGCAAAAGTCTAGTATCAAATTATCCAAAAATCCCTAAAATGAAACCTAGAAAGCCTATTTAAATAGTCTTACAACTTGGAAACCTCTAAAAGATCCCTTATTAAAAGTAGCTAATTACCAAATTAACCAAAGCAATAAAATAATAAAATAACATAAAAATAAGAGTGGGAGGCGTCATTTGCTATGTTTGGCCGTGGGGTACATGTGGCCCAAGGTGGGCTTGCGTGCTGCTTCATCCACGGTCAGGCTTGTCTCGTGCTGTCTCGCTGTATGGTGCCTAGTGGTGTGCTGGCATGGCTCTGTGCAGGGCCAACTGGTGGTGCTCATGGTCATGTGCCATGCATGGTCCTGGTGGTAGACAAATGGTCAAGCCACGGCGCTCTGGTGTTGCTCAATCAATGTGCTCGGGCGGTGATCCTGCATGGCCCGGGCTGAGTGCCGGAGTGGTGTGCATGCATGGCCCAAGCTAATGGTCTGGGTGCGGGCTGCATGGCGTGGGCTGGTGCCGCGCGCTGGATGGCATGCATGATGTGCATGCCACTGGCCTGCTCTGCAAGGCGCGGGCTAGTGCCGCGCACTGGATGGCATGCATGGTGTGTATGCCACTAGCCTGCTCTGCAAAGCGCGGGTTGGTGCCGTGCGCTGGATAGCGTGTCTGTGAAGACATGCCACCAACCTCGCTAAGTAGGGCTGTGGGGCACAGTGATGCGCACAGATGCACGCGCACGAGTGTGCACAGGTGAATGCGCTGTTACCCAAAATGACACATACCCACACAAATTCCGCATGTAATCGGTGCAGTTCCAAAGTAGAGATTTGAGTAAAATAAAATGACCAAGAACACACAAAAGGCCGTCTGAAACTGATGGAATTAATGGAAAATCAAAACCCGTGTCCGATCAGACGTTTTATCAAATACATAGAATGCCCAATATGAAAGCAAAAACCAAAACGGTGAATATTTACTACCAAGATCGATATTACACAACAAAACAGCAAATACCAATTCAATAAACTGAGGAAAACATTCAAATTTCAATATAAAAAAACCAATATATAGAGTTACATACGATAAGATGCGCATGAAATTAAAACGAAAAAAAAAATAAAAAAAAAATAGCGAGATGAGACATGAGCTATCATTCTCAAAAGAAAATAAAATATAGGAAAAAATATAGAGAACTGGTAGGTTTGGATTACCCAAAATCCTTCCTCCAGCTTTGGGTGAAAGTTCTAGGTGTACGCCCACGCCGCCCCCTATTTCGATTTACTACTACCGAAGTCAACCTGCAGTATGCTTAGCGCCCACGTTATTTTATTGTCACAATTTTGTCTCCAGTAAAATCACGGCTTTAGGCTTTTAAAAAATATATTATTATAAAGAAAAATGAAAGGAAACATGGAAAAAAAATAATAAAAAAAATTTATATACGAAGGAATGTGCATGTGTGTAGTAATATAATGGCGGTTGTCAATCACTCCCTACAATAAAATATTTTTTTAATATTAATTTTATTTTAAAATTTTAAAAAATTATTTAGAATTTTGAAAAATTAAATTATTTATTTTATTTTATATAAAAATTTAAAAAAATTATAATAATGAGATGAGATGATATTATTTACGAAACCAATTCCTCTGTTTAAACTCTTTTTTTAGATTATGATAGAAGAAATTTAAACCTATTTTTAGTGTAGGTGACCATCAAATTACCAAACTTAATTATACCCAATTAGATTTGAATATTGAGTTGAATTGAGATAATTTAAACTTTTTATTAAGAAAATTTAGGTAGTAGAGTAATATTATGAGACTTATCTAAGATGAATATATATGTATTTAAATATTAAGATGAATTTAGATATATTTATGAGAACTTAAGAAAAGTTATGATTTTCTTAAGATGAATTTAGATATATATGTATTTGAATATTATCAGGAAAAATGAAAGGAAACAAGGAAAAAATATATATATATATGAAGGAGTGTGCAGGTGTGTAGCAATATAATGGCGGTTGCCAATCACTCCCTATAATAAAATATTTTTATAATATTAATTTTATTTTAAAATTTTAAAAAATTATTTAGAATTTTAAAAAATTAAATTATTTATTTTATTTTATATAAAAATGTGAAAAAATTATAATAATAAGATGAGATGATATTATTTGTAAAAACAAATCAGTCCTATGTTTAAACTCTTTTTTTAGATTATGATAGAAGAAATTTAAACCTATTTTTAGTGTAGGTGAACATCAAATTACCAAACTTAATTATACCCAATTAGATTTGAATATTGACTTGAATTGAGATAAATTAAACTTTTTATTAAGTAAATTTAGGTAGTAGAGTGAATATTATGAGACTCATCTAAGATGAATATACATGTATTTGAATATTAAAATGAATTTATATATATTTATGAGAACTTAAGAAAAGTTGTGATTTTTGCATATAAAAATAGTATTGAGTTAAAAAATTATGGATTCCACCTATAAAAATGTTTTAAATTAAGATAAATTTAATAATTTGATAGTAAAATATATAAATATTAGAGTCAACTTAAACTTGGACGTACTAAATTGAGTCCAAGCTACGGGCCTTAAAGTATCCAATTTCAAATAGATTGCAATTTATCTTTCATTAATATTTAATGGTTAAAATATAGTAAAATATAAATTATATGAAATGATAATATTTATGATAGAGACTTCTAAGAAATAATTATAGAAGAATAACTGTTATAGATATAAAAATATTATATAAAATAAATCCACAAATTAATATGATTTCAAGTCAAATTAATTTATTTGTTTATTTTTGTGTTGTCTTTTTATAATTAAAATATTATATATATATATATATATATATATAAATATATGAGTTATTGCATTTTTTAAGTCAGTGTATTAACTATTAACCCCACTATAAATGGAGGCTTTGTTTAGAGCCATTGTCTATTAAAGAAGATTGCAGGGAAAGCAACCTATTTGAAATTTCCTTTCTTCTTGTGTATGGTCAAATATATTTAACAATTTTCGTAATTAAATTTGTTAGATATAATATTCATAAATATGCAATAAATAAATTATCAAGCATAACACAGGTTACGAAGGGAAACCTTTTGAACAACTCTTCAAAAGTAAAACCTTACAGGGCAACCAAATCCAGGGAAATCATTTTTATTGATTGAAAATCAATTTATAAGTAAGCTATTCAATTACAAAATATTTGTCAATTGACTTCCTTACTTGATCAGACAAACGATCTATTTATCCCTACCGCAGTAGCAGTTAGAATCTCTGACGATTTTCAATCTATACATTTCCTACTGAAACCTCCAGTGGTTGATCACGTATACTAATCAACGATATTCTCAAATCTTGAGAAAGATCACATTCACAAGTGTAAAAATCACAAGAAAAATTCTCTACTAATTTTCCTCTCAAATGGCTCTCAAATATGTCTAAAATTAGCTCTGGCCGAAATCTCCTTTTAGGGTTACCATATGACTTGATTTAAATAGTCTATCCAAAAATTACTACTGAAACGCATCTGCTGATAGGTCGTCCTTCATCAGAATCCATCTATTGACAAGTTGCTAACAGACTTCCGGATTTACTGCTGCAATTTGAATTTCAAAGTTGCTTTCTGATTTTATCATTCCAAATTTCGAAATTCAACTCTTCAACCTCTTTAACAAAGTCCTAGACACCTAAATGAATTCAAAATACTATAGATAAATCCCATAGTTTAAATTACATTCATTCAAAAATCAAAACTTATCCTATTTGAATTCAAACTCAACAATCCAAAATTACAACTTTAAAGATAAGATAAATCTTATCCTATTTGAATTCAAATACTTCACCATTAATTCAAGCCAACAAAATCTACATTAACAATCTCTCCCTTTGGCTGATTGGTGACAAAATATTTTTGATAAATGTATATTTTTTGCATGTTCTGCTCGAACTTAGCTTTCTCCTCCTTCATCAATGCTTCTCCCCTTTAGTGTGTGCAGTTGCTCCCCCTTACTCCTCACTTTTCATCCCTTTTTTATCATCAATTTAGCCAAATTAATGTCATGTAGAAACTGAAAGTGCAGACTCATTTGAGGAATCAAGTGAGAGAGGATTTCGCTTTTTTCTTCATTTTCATCTAAGCACACACAATCAAAAGGTTAGAGAAAACAAATACAAGTTAGTTTCATAGGAGAACCTAAGAATGAAGCATGTAAAAAAAATTAAAAAAATAAGCAATATGCTTGAATATTGAGCAAATATTAAGTGTCGTGCATGACATATGTCTATTATGACTTAATGTGAAACAACTTGACTTACCTGAAGCATCTGAGTAGTGTCTCCTTGAAACTTAAACACAATATAAATTCATCAAGAGCACCATCTTTGTGTCCTACTGGTAAATATCCACTTTATATGAACATCAAGAAGCCCTAAAATAATACCTCACATGCACTTGTAAAATCAAAAATTGACCCGATTTTTTTTTTAAATAACTTAGTCTGAAAATAAATTGTCAAAAAAAAAATGTTTATAAGCATTTTTTTTTTTATAAAAACAAAAAAACAATGGTAATGGGGCAAGTAACATAAAGAGATGCATTTAGGTTCAATCAAATTGCTACTCACAAAATAAATTCAAAACCATACATCCTCTTGATTGCAACACCCACAATAGATTTTCACTCTTCATAAAATCATCAAAGTCAAGATTCATGTGAGTGTGTGAGTGAGCAACTTATGAAAGTAACAACTTTTTCTTGATGATTTTATTTCTTATTTTTTTCATGAATTCATTTTTCTTTTGATCATAATTTTTAATATGAATCTTCTTTTAAAAAATGCTTCCAAGAAGTTGTCACTCATCTTAAGACAAACTTTATGCTAGGGTCTAGATACATAAGTGTCTCCTCCAAACACTTTACTTGCATAGCTCCTTTTTGGTTCATTTTTATTGCTCATCTTTTTCCACAATGATAGGAGCAATGATTTTTTCTATAAGAAATTCTAAGGTTAGATCCGTGTGGGGTGTGAGTCTTTTTCCGCAATGAATTTCACACCGACTTTTTCTATATGGATCAACAAGTGGTGTTTGGCAATGAGAGACCTTTTTTTTATAGTTGTACTAGGTTCAATTAGTATTAGTCAATTTAAAATTTGGACTCCCCCTATGATGAGCATCTCAATACACTTATTCAATCCTTTATTTTTTAATCAAACAAAAGTGCATCTACACAAGTTTCTCACAGTGCATTAAGAGTGAACCTTTACTATGATGACTCATAGGGTTAGGATGCACAAAGTGGGATGCACAACACAAAAATAGTGCATGAGTGCAAGGATTTATAAAGTGAGTATCAACATATTTAAAGCCTTCAACACACCATCAAACATGCACTCTACATCATTTGGCCGAAAAATACATCATTTTTTAATAAAAAGTAGGAAACTAAAACAAACTAAACCAACCAAAAAAATTCAATTTTACAAAAAAATCTAAACAAAACAAAACACAATAAAAGTGTATGTCATATACTAACGATATGCAAGAAATACAAGAACATGCATATGGTCCTATAAACTAATGTGACATGACATTTTTTTTAACACACATTTTGCCTTGAGATTTGGCTTGTCCTTTCCATTCTTTTGAATACATAGCCTAACCAATTCACCAAACTCACGACTTACAAAATTAATTTCTTGGTTCATTTCATCAACTTGATTTTGTAGGTTTTTTCCACTCATTTTCTGACTTTTTCCAATTTTGATTTTCTGCACTTGAGACACATTAAAACAATGTGGTCTTATATGCCCAACAATTCCACAATTATGACAAGTAGGAGTAAACTTACCTTGATACCTACCTTTCTTCGTCATGGTCGATGGAGAATTTTTGTGCAAACTTATTGAGTCGTCAGCTTTCGGCATGAGAGAATTGTTGTGGTTCTTTTTTGAAATTTTCTTTACAAACACAATACTTTTGGAGTTCGATGCAGCGGATAAGGGTATTTGTTTTCCTTTTCCTTTAGAAACCACATATCCTAATCCCGTCCTATCACTGCTTGGTTTTGAAATCTCAACATTTCATTTAATTTTTGGGTTGCTGAATTTTGTTTACACGCTTGAAAATTTTTCAATTTTTATTCTATTGCAAAATTTTTATTTTTTAGTTTTAACACCTTAATCTTAGAAACTTTTACAGTCTCAGTCAAATTATTTTTCTCATTTTCTATAGCTGTAAAGTTTTTATACAGTTTTTTATTGACTTTTTTCAACTTGACTACCTCTTCACACACTTCATTGTAAGCATCTTGAACACTAAGTTCTTGGTCGGCATTAACTTGAGTAATGTCCAAATCACTAGAAGTACAACTGCTTTCAGATTTTGTTAGTGAATTTTTAGCCAAATCATTTACAATAGTAGAAAAAGTCATAAAAGGTTTTTCATTATCGGAAGATGAGTTTTCACTTTCAGAATCCGAAGTATCACTAGAAGACACATTTGATATTTTTCCTTTATTTCTCTTGAAGTTAGGACATTCAATTATAATATGACCATAGCCTAAACATTCATAACATTTTACCTTTTCATTTTTCCAACTTTTTCTTTATTTTAATTTTCTAATTTTTTTTTTTTTTTGTTGGAAATTCTTTTGCTCTCTTTTGTTTTTCATTAGTATTTTTCTTAAACATAAAATTTTTAAATTTCCTAACAATAAGAGTTATATTCTCATCATTTAGACTCTCTTTACCACAAATTTCATCATGTTTTTCTTTTACAATTTTTAAAGCAATAGATTTACTTTTTTTGTTTGGGGAAGAGATGATTCATATGTTTGGTAGGACCTGACGAGCTCTTCAACTTTGATTGTACCCAAATCTTTGCTTTCCTCAATGGCTGTGACTTTGGGTCGAAATCTCTCAAGTAGAGACCTCAAGATTTTCCTCATGACTCTTGAGTTTTCAACCTTCTTTCCAAGATTAAATGTGGAATTCACAAGATCATGTAGTTTAGCATAAAAATTATTAAAGCATTCATTTTCAAGCATTTTAATTTCTCCAAATTTAGATGTTAACAATTATAGTTTAGAATTTTTCACAGTCATTGTTCTTTCATGTATGACTTCCAATATGTCTCATATCTCCTTCACTATCTTACACATGAAGATCCTTTTGAACTCTTCTTGAGATACCGCCGTGAAGATGACATTTAACTCTTTGCTATTAAAATTGCTATTGGATTTGCTATTATTCAACTCATCTTTCGACCAAGTATCAATATTGGTCTCGAGTTTCTTCCATCCTCTTCAACGGCGTGCCATACTTGTTCATCCAATGAATTTAGGAATGCTCTCATATGTACTTTCCAATATGCATAGTTCTCACCATCAAATTGCAGTGGAACATACAATGATGTCATCTCTACCAGGAGAATGAATCACACTCGGATGAGTAAACCCGCTTTGATACCAATAGAAATTCCCTTTTTACCCCTATATGACCAAATATACCTAATAATTTCTACAATCAAATTTGTTAAATATCAATCGTGTGAATATTTACAAATATGCAATAAATAAATTATCAAGTATAACACATCGATTGGTTATGAAGGAAAACCTTTTGAAGAACTTTTCAAAAGTAAAACCCTACAGTGCAACCAAACCCAGAAAAATCATTTTTATTGATGGAAAATCAGTTTACAAGTAAGCTATTCAATTACAAAACTTTTGTCAATTGACTTCTTTATTTGATCGAACAATCGACTCGTTTATCCCTACCACAGTAGCAGCCAGAACCTCTGACGATCTTCAATCTATGTCTTTTCTACTGGAACCTCTAGTGGTTGATCACGTACACCAATCAATAATCTTCTCAAACCTTGAGCAAGACTATACTCACAAGTGTATAAAAGTCACAAGGAAAATTCTCCACTAATTTTCCTCTCAAATGACTCTCAAATATGTCTAAAATTAGTTTTGGCCGAAATCTTCTACCAGGGTTACCATATGACTTGATTTAAATAATCTATCCAGAAAGTGTTACTGAAACGCGTTTACTAAAGTCTGACAGATCGCCCTTCATCAGAATCCATCTGTTGACAGGTTGTTAACAGACTTCCAGATTTACTGCTGCAATTTGAATTTTGAATTTGCCTTTTGATTTTCTTATTTCAGATTCCGAAATTCAACTCTTCAGCCTCTTTAACAGACTCCTAGACACTTAAATGAATTCAAAATATTATGGCTAAATCCCATAGTTTAAATTACATTCATTCAAAAATCAAAACTTATCATATTTGAATTCAAACTCAACAATCCAAAATTACAACATTAGAGATAAGATGAATCTTATCCTATTTGAATTCAAATACTTCATCACTAATCTAAGCCAACAAAATCTACATTAACATTATCCTATTTGCTCGAGGGTTCTAAAACAGTTGCTCATGTATTATGGAATTGCATTACAACTAAGGATGCATGGAGGTGTCCTTTAAACCAGGGGTGCTACCCACATGGTGTGGGGTGGAGTGGACCCGATCCTGCAGCAGGCAAGAGACTTGTTATCTGATTTTCATGATTGCCAAATAGCAAGAAGAGGTTCCAACTGTAATGTAGATTCAATCCATTCGAGGCGGTTTTCTCCTTGAGTGGGGTACTATAAGCTTAATTAGGATGCTGCAACGAGTTCAATAGAAAGGAAAGTGGGTATTGGGACTGAGACTTTGAGGGCAGTGTAATTACTTCAAGGAGTTTGTGTAGAAGGATGTCAACTGACCCTTTTGCAGCAGAATGCAGGATGCCCTTCAAGCCATTGAATTTGCATATGAAATTGGCTTAAAGAATATCATGCTGGAAGGAGATGCTTTGCAGGTGGTTCATTGCCTTAAATCTGTCAATACGAATTTCTCAAGAGCAGGGACTATTCTTTGGGATGCTAAAGCTGCTTTGTCAAAGTTTGAACACTATATATTGCTCATGTAAGAAGAGGGGTTGGCACTTATGCATCTTGCCCTTCATTTGATTTTGATGAATGAAATCCAGTATGTTCCTTTAATATATATATATATATATATATATATATAAAGATAATATTTTATTTGAAAGATTTAAAATTTAAAAATGATTTTTTAATTAAATCACATATATTAATACTTTATTAAATGTGCTCTGCACGTTTGATATATGAGAAATGATAGAGAAAAGAGAGTAAAACCAGTAAAGTAGGCCAATAAAAAGGAATGGTACTCTTCTTGAAGACGCATCATCAACTAGGCCAATTCTTTACAAAAGCTCCTCTTTCTAAATGACAGCTATAAAATGGTAAAGATATTGCTACTAACGAACTAAAACCAGAGGCAATTGACTCTTCCCCAAAATGGTTTGCTCGCTTGGCATTAACCTCACCCTCTGTTTAGCCTTACTGAATACCCTCAGTGCAGCTTTTGTCGAGGAAATCACAGAAGCCATAGCCATAAACTGCGAGCAAAAGACGAGCCATCTCCACTTCTACTTCCATGATATCCTTAGTGGCAAAAGCCCAAGTGCCGTCAGAGTTGCAGGGCCGCCAAACAGTACCATTTTCGACTTCGGAAACACGATGATGGTTGATGATGCACTAACCGAAGGGCCCAAACTCTCATCAAAACTCGTGGGAAGGGCTCAAGGATTCTATTCCATGGCTTCTCAAAACGAGGCTTCATTGCTTATGGTTATGAACTTTGTTTTCATGGAAGGCGAGTATAATGGTAGTAGCATTACCATTCTTGGGAGAAATCCTGTGTTTAATGACGTTAGACGGTTAGAGAAATGGCTATTGTTGGAGGTAGCAGGCTTTTCAGGCATGCTCGTGGCTATGCATTGGCACATACAATTTGGGTTGACCCCATAAAAGGAGATGCCACTGTCGAGTACCATGTTTATATATCGCAATTCCAGGAATTTGTGGTGGCTTAAGGTTGAGAAAGGATGAGTATGGGGATCTTGTTGTGTTTTTGTTTTTGTTTTTTAGTGATGTCTAGTTATTTTGAATTGTTCTTTGATTGTGCCTTTTTGTTTTATTTATTTATTCTTCAAATGTGTTCTGATGTATCGGGGTCATGGTTGTCTCAAATCAAAATGTATTCTTGGAGGCCCTGTCTAGTTTCTACCTCATTTCATTTTTATTTACAAATTTTGTATTTTTAGCTTTTAACTGTAAACGGCCTGTTGCCTGATGATACAAGATCATCTCCAAAAAGAAGATCATAGGTTCGAAACCCAACCCCCCCCCCCCCCCCCTCTCTCCTCTCTCTCTCTCTCTCTCTCTCTCAATGTATAAAAAAAAAAAAAAACTTTCAGCTATTGCTTGAGTTGAGTTCTATACTTTCCATATGGTATTTGAATTTGTTTTGTTAATGTATAATTTAAATAATTCAATTTCTCTCTTTTAAAACAATAATGATTTTAGGATTTGCTAGCGACTATGGGTTTTGGTTTAAACGCAAAACGGGACACGGCATTGTTGCTCAAAGAATGATTTAAGAAAAGTTTAAATAGTAAGATAAGATGAGATGAAATGAGATAAGATAAGATGATCTCATCTACCTTCTATATCCACATAGTCAAGTTTATTGTTGGATGTTTACACAGATCCTGAGATGAACAGTGAAAATGAGTGTGAACGGTAGATCTTACATTATAGTGGGTAGATTATATGTCAATTTAATCTCTTGGCGTAAAGCAAGAAAATCATATCAGATGATATCAGAGTTTCGTTTCCATCTTAGGCACAATCATTTTTCCTTCGAAATGACTATTAAATAAAGTAACCAAAAAAGTAAAAAGGTAGGCCAACAATAAACATTAATATGGTTTCTTGAAAACCCATCAAGCTGCTAGATGAATTGACCTTTTCCTCAATCTATAAAATCATAAAGATATTACCACTAGTGAACATAAATCAAAGAAGCATTAACCCTTCACCAAAAGCTTACTTTGGAGGCAAACTCTCCAAATGGCTTGTTTTCTGATCATTCTCATCACCCTCTTTTCAGCTTTGCTGAACACCATCAATGGAGCTTTCGTCGAGGAAAGCAGAGAATCCGTGGCTGCGGTAAAGCGTGCCGGAAAGACGACTCATCTCCACTTCTACTTCCATGACATCCTTAGTGGCAAAAACCCAACTGCTATTAAAATTGCAGGAGCCTCACAAAGCACCATTTCCAACTTTGGGGACACAACGATGATCGATGATGCTCTAACTGAAGGGCCTGCACTTGAATCGAAACTCGTTGGAAGAGCTCAAGGATTCTATGCCTTGGCTGCACAAAATGAGATTGCACTGCTTATGGTTATGAACTTTGCTTTCATTGAAGGCGAGTATAAGGGTAGTACTCTTAGCATTCTTGGGAGAAATCCAGTGACTGATGATGTGAGAGAAATGCCTGTAGTTGGAGGTAGTGGGGTTTTCAGACAAGTTCATGGCTATGCATTAGCACATACAGTTTTGTTTGATGCAAATTCAGGAGATGCCACCGTTGAGTACAATGTTTATGTATCGCATTTCCAGTCTGAAGCTAGTGTAGCTAGCTTAGCTCGACATGGGATGAAGCCAAAGCAACATGCTTTGTTTTTTGTTTTGTTTTTGTTTTTTTGTTTTTTTTAAGTTGAACAACTCATTCACTTCTAATTATGTCTAATTTTTAGATCATATAGTTATTTGATTGTGCCTTTTTGTTTTATTTAATTTATTCTTTCGTGAAAGTTTATCGTGTTTTAGACATGGTTGCTTGGAAAAATAGGGAAATTCTGTATTCAGAGCATTTGAATTCACAACTGGATGTGTGTTGGCTCCAAATTACGTCATCAGCATTATCCCTATATTCTGCATTAGCCACAAAGTAATTATACCGAAACAAATTCACAAATTGATGTGTTTTAATATGATCTGTTAGATTATAAAATTATTTTTAATTTAGATGGAATCACATCAATTTGTATAATACTTTTGTATGATTTTTTTGTAGATATAGTATACTTTTCCTTCATATCGTGCTTGAACTCTTGATTGAGAACATGGACGCCCTTGACAATCACACGCCTCTCCCTCTCTTCCCTTTGAAGAAATCATCTGAGAGAGCAAAAAACTAGCTATAATGAAGCCTTGTCTTTTAAGCAAGCATGTTTTTCTTGAATCGTTGGAGTGCCCCATCTTGAGGTGGACCCAAAGCCAAACGATGGTTGGATTTGTGTTGTTATCAACTTGTTAAATGGGGTATCCCACTTATTAAAGGTGCGTGAATCCACCAGAGCAAAAATCCAGCTATAATGAAGCCTTGTCTTTTAAGCAAGCATGTTTTTCTTGAATCGTTGGAGTGCCCCATCTTGAGGTGGGCCCAAATCCAAACAGTGGTTGGATTTGTGTCGTTATCAACTTGTTAAATGGGGTATCCCACTTATTAAAGGTGCGTGAATCCACCCTTGACAATCACACGCCATGCTTTCGCATCGTTATCCTGATTCCGTCAAAACCAATTTTGACAACAAAAATTGGTGTCCCTCAAAGTCGATAAAGAAGCTTATACACCATTCTCTAAAAAATCTTCAAATAGTAAAAAATCTTGTTAGAAAGGAAATAGGATGCTTCATATAAAGTTTAGAACAATCTCCTTCTTAAATAATGTGGGATTTCCTCTTTACTTTCCCTCACTTTTGGGCTGATCTTTTATCGTACTCCTACAAGTAGACCTTATTGGATCAATAGGTGGAGCCCAATACCAAAAAGTTTGGCTCTGATACCATAAAAAAACCCATACACTATTCTCTAAAAAGTCTTGTTAGAAAGGGAAGATGATACTTTATATAAAGTCCAGGACAATCTCATTCTTAAGTAATGTGAGGTTTCTTCTTTACTCTCCCTCACTTGTGAGTCGATCTTTTGTCGTACTCCTACAAGTGGACCTTATTAGATCAATGAATAGAGCCCAATGTCGAAAGATTTGGTTCTGATACCATAAAGAAACTCATGCACCATTTTCTAAAAAACCTTATTAGAAAGGGGAGAGGATGCTTCATATAAAGTCAGGACAATCTCCTTCTTAAACAATGTGTGATTTCCTCTTTAACTAAAGCATTCAAAAATTCTATAAGTAGTCACTTTTGTGCACTCATTTATACACTCTATTTATGTAATTGGCTGACCACTATTTTTAATATGAAATAAATATTTTGACCAATCACATAAGTAGAGTAGGCAAAGAATACACAAAAATAACTGTAAGTAACAAAACTCGTTTTTTACTGTTTGCTTTATTTTTGATGAAGGCTATATCCAATGCCACGACCATTTGAAAGTTTCTCGCATGAAAACTTCAAGCTTTTAAGCAAGCAACCTAGTAAGTAATGGTCTGAAAACCGGTTCGAGATGGTTTGTTCTTTTTAGTCACTCTCTTCTCTTTTTGTCTCATCCTTTCTTCTCAATTTGATTTGCTACCATTTTTGGAACGTTCTCAAAGGCTGAGAGTAATCCCCTATAATCATCTATGCAAAAAATGCATGGAGAAAATGGCCCTCTTGCACTCAATATTAGTTTTGATTGCGTCTTTTCTTCTATTATTAGATAGTGCTGTAATTTTTCCAGTTGTAGAATGGGATAAAAACACATAACAAAATTATGTACTTTTTATTCTTAAAACCAAGTGCCTTCTTAGGTTCTCGAGAAATTGAGAGTGCATGCTTGTTTAAGGTCTAAATTTAGTATTTCCATGGATTACAAGTATCTTCAGAGCATGGTTTCTGATAAATATATAAAACTAAAAAAAAAAAAAAACAAGAAGCAGAAGAAGAAATCCATTAGAAAACAAAGAAAATAAAATTACAAACCAAAAAAACGAAGAAGAAGAAGAAGGAACAAGAAAAAAGCAATCACTTCCTCCTGAATCTCCATCCTGAAATAGAAAAGAGGGATCTTTCATGCCAGCAGATAACCAAACATCCATTCTCTTCTTTGATATTATATCCACGAATATGCCTGCAACAGCTTCCTTCCTTCCAATCTACCATAATAGCTAAAAGGCACCTTCCCAAAACCAGCTGACTCCAGCCTTAAAACCCATTTGTCAAGCTTCTCATGCCTCTCCTTTCTCCCCGCTCCCTCACATCCTATGATGTTCTTAATTTCCTCCGCAAATAGCATCTTCTCAACCTTCTGTCTATCTTTGGGCGCTTTTGAACCAATATACTCCAAACAATCAAAGAGAGCAGCATAATAGTTCAATGCTGTTGAGATGTGGCTTGACCCGTAACTTCGCTCGACCCTCGCTCGACAGTCGCTCGAGCGAGACATCAAACGGAGAGTTTTGGATCTAGGCAGAGACTTCGCTCGACTCTCGCTCGACCTCCCGCTCGAGCGAGAATCAATCATAGGGTTGCATCGCTTCTAGGAACTAGGGTTAGCGCCGTCTGGAATAGTATTCCGCTCGAGCGAGAATATCTCGCTCGAGCGAGATACAGCTATACAAGAATCTAGGCTATTTGTGCAAGAGAGAGCGGAAGCAGAGAGCTGTAGAGATCAGGCGATTTCGCTCTAGCGAGAAGAGCTCGCTCGAGCGAGATTGCGAACACAGGCGTCCGTCTCCCATTTTCTCCTTGTTTGATTTTGTAGATCAGTGAGAGCCTACTTGTAAAGGGTTGAGAGCCTTGTGAGAGAGAGAACTTTGTAACCTCCAAAAAGTGTACTCCATCTTTGTTATTATAGTGATTTAGACCGACCCAACAGTAGATGTAGGCTCAGTTTGAGCTGAACCACTTCATATCTGGTGTCCATTTCTGTTCTCTGTTTTTAGTTTTATTTCTCTCTGTTGCGTCCGTTGCGTGGCGATGAGTTTGCTGTCCGTCGGTCGGCCGGATTCCCCAACAAACTGGTATCAGAGAGTTAAGGGATGGCCTCAGTAAATTTTGGAGAAGAGAAATTTGACGGTCAGAATAGTTTCAGTTTATGGCGCTTGAGGATGAAGGCTTTGTTACGTCAGCAAGGTCTGTTGAAGGTTGTAGAAGGAGTGCTGGTGAGTCTCCTACATCGTCAAGGAATGAGGAAGAATTGGCTCATAGTACTATTCTACTATCACTATCAAATGAAGTTTTGAGGGAAGTTACAGAGGAGGAGACCGCGGTTGGTCTGTGGAACAAGCTAGAGAGCTTGTACTTGAAGAAATCTCTCACTAATCGGTTGTTTTTGAAACAATGGTTATACACTCTCAAAATGGAGGAAGGTACTTCTATTTCTGCACATCTAGATGAATTTAATAAGATTATTATAGATCTGAAGAACATAGACATTAAGATTGATGAGGAAGATCAAGTCTTAATTGTTTTGTGTTCATTGCCTATTTCGTTTGATAATTTTGTAAACTCAATGTTGTATAGTAGAGATATAATCTCCTTAGTAGATGTTAAGTCTGTTTTAAATTCTAAGGAATTGAGAACAAAATTTGGGGGTTTAGGCATGAACAATCAAGCCGAGGGTTTGTTTGTGAAATGTTCTTCTGGTGATAGATCCGGGGAAGGATGTTCAGGGAAGAATAGAGGTAGTTCCAGTTCCAGTAGTTCTAGATCTAACAAGAGAGAAGTAAAGTGTTATCACTGCCATAAGTTGGGTCATTACAGAAGTGAGTGTCCTCAATTGAAAAAGGTGGAGGAATAGGAAAGTTCCTCTAGTAGTGATGACAGTGAAGAAGATCACAGTTAGTCTCTACTTCCTTGAGGGCAGTGTGGTGACAGGTGGAGTGTCCTGACATTCTCTAGATTCAGATATTCATTCGCATGTGTCACGTGCGGATCTGCCAGACAGGATGGTCATTTATGAGTCGACAGCTTTTTCTTGGTGTGATCAGAAGTCAGTAATCTTGATTTTTTGTTTACATTGTATTCTTAGGAAGCAGTGTAGAATCAGGGTTCCTGCAGTATTTCTGATCAGGATACATCTTGTGTAAAGTCTTGTTTTGTATTAATCTCATATTTGTTTTATGATCATTAGAAGTTTGGTTTTGTATATCTGTTTCTTTGTGATGTGTTTGGTGTTCAAACACTTTTGGAGAAGACAATGATCTACAGACAAGAAGGTAGAGCGTTACTCAGACCATACAGTTTTGTTTCACTCCACGGAGTAACTGAATGGAATGAGGTGGGCTTTGAGTGACAGAGTCTACAGTTTGCTTTTTGGTTTGCCAGGCTTGTCTACAGATCGTCAGTGAAGCGGACAACGCATCTTGCTATTTGGTGAATTTTCTTTTCTTTTGTTTCCACAAAAAGGAGAGAGAGTTATAGCAAGAAGGTGGAGTTGCAGAGAGCTTCATAGTTGATTGGCATTGGTGTACAGTGAGAGCAGGTCTACAGTTGGTAGATAAATGGGGCAGTTGGTCACCTTTTGTGTATGCTCATGCAGGCTTTTGTTGATTCTTACTTTGGCTGAAGAATATTTGGTTGTCTTCATTTGTATTCAGAAGCCGTTTGTTCAAATAAGCAGTCTGTATTGTGGTGCATTACCGTTTGTGTGAAGATAGTGAATCTTCAGATGTCGTCTATGGTGTTGAAGACTTTTGTGTAGAAAGTGAGTTCTTCACAGGTATACTTCGTATTTCGTGTTGGGTATTCCTTCTGTGGTTAAAGGATTTGTGGGTCTTTTGTTCAGAATCACTTTGTGGGGCTTATTCAAGCCAAGGTGGAGATTTGTTGAGATGTGGCTTGAATGAAGCGCATCAGATTGCACTTGGAGTTTTCAATCCGTAACTTCGCTCGATCCTCGCTCGACAGTCGCTCGAGCGAGACATCAAACGGAGAGTTTTGGATCCAGGCAGAGACTTCGCTCGACTCTCGCTCGAGCGAGAATCAATCCTAGGGTTGCATCGCTTCCAGGAACTAGGGTTAGCGCCGTCTGGAATAGTATTCCGCTCGAGCGAGAATATCTCGCTCAAGCGAGATACAGCCTATACAAGGATCTGGGCCATTTGTGCAAGAGAGAGCGGAAGCAGAGAGTTGTGGAGATCAGGCGATTTCGCTCGAGCGAGAAGGGCTCGCTCGAGCGAGATTACGAACACAGGCGTCCGTCTCCCATTTTCTCCTTGTTTGATTTTGTAGATCAGTGAGCGCCTACTTGTAAAGGGTTGAGAGCCTTGTGAGAGAAAGAATTTTGTAACCTCCAAAAAGTGTACTCCATCTTTGTTATTATAGTGATTTAGACCGACCTAACAGTGGATGTAGGCTCAGTTTGAGCTGAACCACTTCATATCTGGTGTCCATTTCTGTTCTCCGTCTTTAGTTTTATTTCTCTCTGTTGCGTCCGCCGCGTGACTCCGAGTTCGCTGTCCGTCGGCCGGCTCCATTCCCCAACAAATGCTCCATTTGCTCTCTCCATAAAAGTACGGCCATTATGGTTTGCTTCCTGCCCAGTAATCACCATCAGTTTCGGCGAGAGTTTCCTAAGAGAAGTTAGAAAGCTCCCCACTATTGGGGAAGCACTTAGAGATAATGCAGAATCAGGACTGGCCATGAACACATTGATCATTGGATCCTTCTCAAGGAACCCTCTTAATGTGTGCTGATCCACGTGGAAATGTTTCTGCAAATTCTTTTCTACTGGAGGAGTGTTCCTTGTGAGCATTTCGTCGTCAGTAGCCAAGAGAGTGTGTAGCTGAAGTACAGTACTGACTGCAACAGCTTCTCCTGTCTTAACTCCCAAAGTTTCAAGATTAATATTCTCTAATTTACTCGATACAGGATTGAATTGAAATGGAATGACCAATTTTTCAGCTTCACCGTTCAACTCAAGAGCCATTTTATCCAATGCCTATTTATCTTCATGAATACCTGTAATTCTCGAATGGGGTGCGCCTTCTGGCCGTGCACTAATTGTCCTAAGAAGATGAATCCATTGTAAAGGCTCAAATGAACAGAGATCAATAATATGAACCATCTTCTCCCCATCCATGGCTTCCAAAATGGCCTCAACCGTGATCAGATAGGCCACCTTTAAGAAGGGGCAGATGTCAAAGAATAACTTTTGAACTTCACTTTTGTCATATGGAGACAATATTCTTGTTGAATTGAGGGCTTTAGACAGGCAAGGCTGAGAGATTTTAAGCAGTTTATCCGCAAGCGCCTCAATGAAGTAAGCAGCAATTCGCTGCATTGAATCGCCATCGCGGGAGGCAAGATGGGAGTTCTTCTCCAGGCCGATATCAGCATTCTCAACACTACCGACAGCCACATGGTAAAAGCAGTTTCGAAGAAATTCTTATCAATAACAAACGCCTCTCCTCAGTTTTCAGCTCCTTGAGACAGAGATATGGTGGTCCTAACCCAGTGGATAGTGATATCCATGGACTGAGGGATGAAGAAGTTTGGGGAGATCCATGTTCAGCTCTGGCCATATCCAATTATATAATATTTATAGACTATACATAACATTATTCATCAAAGATTTATCAAAATCTATGAGAGGAATTTCAAACTCGAGTGGGGTCGATCCATTTCCGGTTGTGGGCTTTTGACATCACAATCAAACACTTCACATAGCCTATAATAGGTAGCCCATGCTGTGTCCAAAGTTAGGCCTTGTAAACCCATGATTTGAATGCCAATCTACTCGAAATTTTGGTCAATTATTTAAACACATCATAAAGGTGTTAACAACATTTAGCACAGTTCATGGAATTTAGACCCCTTATAATTTGTATTACTTCTAAAGTTAGAAGATAAATAAATACATAAGTGCATCTCAAATTTTTTAAAAGATAATATTACGTACGATCAAAAAAATTAGATTCTTTTACAATCCAAACAATAAATTAAAAAAAAAAAGTCATATTTTATAATAAAACTGATTAAACTATCTTTATTTGCAAATCAAGAATTCTAAAAATCTAAAATTTTTATTTAATTTACTCATAATAAAATGAGAGCATTTCAATGAGAACTGCAATTAGCCCACCAAATATCATGTATTGCATGAAAATTTATTCTTTATTAAATATTTAATATTTAAAAATTTACTCATGTAAATGTTATGGAAATCACTTTATTTATACGAAAATTCTACGGTTTATGTTTATCTCTAAGTCTTTAGAGTTCAGGCAATAATAAAGAATTGAAATACATTCACATAAATATTTAATTATGTGAAAGATTATCAAGTCATTTGACAACACAATATGTGGATGCATGATAATTAAGTCAGGACAAGCACGAAAACATGCCAACCGCCCCATTGGGGGTCTCTTTCCATGCTTGTTTCTTCTTCCACCGCCATGTTCTATTCTCCTGTAATGGCTTGCATTAAACCTTACGACTTACAAAATTGGACAGTCTTCTTTATTTCCAATTAATTAATATAAGCTATAGCCTTTGTATCCTTTGTAAATTATAATTTAAAAAAAAACTAGAAAGGAAATAATTATCTTTTTCTTTTTAGTTTATTTCTTAATATAAGTTAGAGCTTTATTCGTAAATTTTGAGTAATTTATTTAATTTAGAAATATTCTATTTATTATAATCTTCTCAACAATTCATGATTTGATATCAAATAATTTTTAATCATTTAATATTATGACTACGATATTAAGATGATAATTAATAAAAAAAAATGGTAGGTAACTGAGCCGGCTTAAAGGGATAGGCACAAAGGCCGAGGCCCCGAAGCTTAAGCCCCCCAATTTAAGTAGGCCCCACAATATATATATATATATATATATATATATATATATATTCTCTAACATAAAAAATGAAAAACATTTTGTTTAAAATAAAAATTAATATTAAATGAGACAATTTGTTCAAAAAAAATTAAATATAAAAGTCTTACTCACAAATTTTGTTTACTTAAAATGTATAAAAGTTTCAAACAATTATAAAACTGAAATAAAAGTAGTAAAATGACATATATTTTGATGTACTTGATGGCCATATTTATTTTTAAAATTAAATATTAAAATAAGTCTATATTATTTAAAATAAAACTAAGTATTTAAGTTATAAAGAAGCATATTCTATTTATAAAAAAAAAAAAAACTATATTCTTTTTCAAATTCACATTATGTTACTCATAGATATTATTAGTAAAACTAATTTTAATATGTGTTTTGCATCTCATAATTTTCAATAAAATCTCATTATTAGGCATTTAAATATTAGTATTATTTTTAAGTCAAAGCATTATATATAAAATAATTATTTTAGATCACAAAATATATTGAGCCGCCCCTAATAGATAATTTATGTACAATCCATCCTTGCGATAACAATTAAAACAAGTTTTAAATAACACTTTTATTTCTTTTCGCATTTATATGATGTTTAGTTAATTTCTTAGTGAATTCAACGTCCAATATCTTGGGAAAACCAACACGTGAGAACGTAGAGGTTAGAGATGGCCATGATTAAAGGAAAGTGTCGAGCTTCTGCTTAGCTTAAAGGAGCCAATATTATAGAGCTTATTTTTAAAGAGAAAATATGTTATTATAATTGTAGCCGACCACTTTCACTCTTTCCACTTTGGAACAAATTAAAGTACTTGAATATTATTGGTAATATATTAATCAATCAAGCTTAGTACTGCTAATGGCACATAGTGGTGACAATAATAGAAGATGGAATTTTCTTTTCTAAGATTCTTTTAAATAAAAGAAGGAACAATGAAACATCAACGTACCGACAACAATTATTAGATATTTTTTAAAACACATGTATACTTTTACATTGTCACAAGAACTAAATTATTAAAATTGCTAATATAATATAACTATAAGAGTATTATGATCTACTCATACTCCTAAGGTAATTATCAATTATTCTTATAAAAAATGTCAACACATTGATGTAATTCTCATCAGTTTGGTTTGATAAAGGAACAAAGAACTTAATTAGTGAGGTTTGATAGCAACTTTATTTGAATTTTCTTACATAGGTCATAGTCGAATTCAAATATTTTTCAATTGTATACACGTCTTTCTTTGCGTATTATTTTTTGAAAAATTCTAAGTGCTTATATAGTATAATTTGATTTAAAAAATAAAATTTTGAAATTAGAATCTTGCTAATCAAATCACACTGATTTGAGAATTGAATAACTCTTATTTCTTTAATCGCGACAAAAATCTTAACTCGCTCTGATTCTAATTTTCTTGTGCCGATCCACAACTTGGCTTCTGGCTTCTGATCTCCAAAGCCTCTGTAATGGACAGAAGCCAAGTCCTATACAGACATGCATCCTGCGAATAATTAGCCAAGAGAACACCATGATAGAAAAACACCAACAGCTAAATCCTCCATTGATGGAAAAAGGCAAGGTAGACCCTCAAATTAAGTAATGACTCCCTCAAACATGAATATTTTACTGGTCAAAGTAGCCGTTGTAACACCCCCACTCCCTCTCCCTTTTAAATATATAAAACCAAATCAAATACTTTTCCAACAAGAAATCCGTGTTCCCCTCTTTATTCCCTCTTCACAACTCCGCTCCCCTTTAATCTTTCTTGGCGATTGGTGGTCTCTCTCTTTCTCAATATACCCTTTTCCACAATACAAAGAGAGCAAAAATAGATTTATCCCATGGATCATGCCATATCAGACACCCAACCTTCAACCCCATTATTGTCTGCAGCAACAAGCTCTAGCAGCATGTGTAGTACCAGCAGTGAGGCCGGTGATACCCCGGCGACATCCCGCCGTTTTGAGCTCCTGGATGATGGGTATCAGTTATCTTATAGAACTGTTTCTGGGTCATATTCGTATCGATCTTTGGCTGTACTTTCCGGCCATATTGGCTCAGTTTCCTGCTTGGCCTTATGTGGGGAGTTCATATTGAGTGCTTCACAAGGTAAGGATATCATAGTCTGGCAACAACCAGATTTAAAGCTATTCACAAAGTTTGGACAAGGAGATGGCTCGGTGAAGGCGCTTGTAACGGCTGGAAATAAGGTCTTTACAGCGCATCAAGATAGCAGGATTAGAGTTTGGAAGGTGTCAAGAAGGTCAGAGAATATATTCAGACTTGTTGACACCCTCCCAACCACTAAGGATTATTTGGGGAAGTTCATGAAGCAAAGCAATTATGTCCAAACTCGGCGCCACCATAAGAAATTGTGGATTGAACATGCAGATAGTATCTCTTGCTTGGCAGTCCATAATGGGTTGATTTACTCGGGTTCTTGGGATAAGACACTTAAGGTGTGGAGGCTATCAAACTTGAAGTGCTTGGAATCGATCAAGGCACATGATGATGCAATTAATGGGTTGGTGGCAATTAAGGGAACTGTGTATTCAGCTTCTGCAGATGGGAAAATTAAAGCTTGGGGAAAGGTGGGGAAGAGCTCACATTCTTTGAAAGGAATTTTGGAGGGTCATAAGGATGTTTCAGTTAATTCAGTTGTAGTTTCTGAGGATGGAAAATGGGTTTATGGAGGGGGATCAGATGGTTTTGTGATGGGGTGGGAGGCCAGGAGTGGAAACTTGTCGAGTTGGAAGGCAATTTGTGAAACAAAAGCACATCAAATGGCTGTTTTGTGTATGTGTTTGATGGGGGAGATTTTGTGCAGTGGCTCTGCAGATAAGAGTATTGGTTTATGGAAAAGAGAGACTTATGGCAAACTTTGTAAAGTTGGGGTTATAAATGGACATGAAGGTCCAGTCAAGTGTTTGCAGGCATCAGCAGGTAATGTTGGTGGTGGGTTCTTGCTCTATAGTGGAAGCCTTGATAAAAGTATTAGAGTTTGGTGGGTTCCCAATCACTCTGCTAATAGAGATGATACCTCTCCAACAGAAAATACAACGACGAAGTCAATCGTTTTGTGTTAGGAAATTCTGTCAAGCTTTGAACAATGGAGCACCGGTTCCCATTTTAGTGTCTGCAGTGCTTCCAAAACTGAGTATTGTAGTTGTGTCTTGTCCATGGTCATACAAACATCAAAGAGTTTGCAGAGAATCGCAAGCAAAAAGATAGTTTGAAGCTTAAAATATCTTAAGAGATGATGCTTTCTTGGTTTGAGATCTTCTTGTGGTGTCATAGGATAAAAGTTTGAAGGATACGATAAAGTCGAGTGATATTGTTTGTGTTTGTGTTTTTCCTATTTCTAGTCTTGCCGATATTTACATTTCTTACCAATTGTAAGCAGAAAATGAGAGAATCAATCAGGAAAAAAAATTTGGTCTTTGTTGGTTGCATGATCGTGTTGCATTTCTTTGGAGTTTGTTGAAGAATAATAATCTGGTCTTAATGTAAACCCATGCTTGCTTAGGATAGAACTTAAAACCAGAGGAAGCATTAGCAAAAGGGCTCCATAAAATAGCACGGCTACCCCATCACCAACTTTAGGAAAGAATACAATGACGTTCTTAAGAAAACCCAGAGAACACCAGGACAGACAATTTGCTTATATAAATTGGCTAATGAATCTTTTCCTGAATCTTTTCCTCCACTATGGTTGTTACTGCATGCCATTTGGATGGTAAGTTGAGATAAGATGAATGACATGAAAGTTGAAAATAAAATAAGATATTATTAGAATATTATATTTTAATATTATTATTAGTTTAGAACTTGAAAAAATTGAATTATTTATTATATTTGAGGTGAAAAATTATGATAATGATATGATATGGGATAAAACATTTCTTATATCCAAACCGGTATCTCCATTTAATACTCTTCTCTGATTTGCCTCTAAGATCTGTGCACACAATGTCCTCATCGAAAAACAAAAAGAGAGAGAGAGCTTGCCACAAGTTCAAAACATCTGATACTAGTATCTGCTAAGACTCAATGAGGATGAAAAACTAAAAAGAGGAAAGAAAACATGTTAATGGTTAACTAAGAACGAAACCTCCCCCCCAATGAGGCGCTTAGGTCAGCTGACTTAAAACTTTTCCAAAGCATCTGATACCATCATCTGCTTTTTGGTAATCCTCAGCCGTCAGTTCGGAATCTCAAATGGTGCAAAATCAAACTGTAACATCATTGACTACCTTTTTGCCAAATTGTCGGTTTACCATAAGGTACCAAATCCATGGATTTTCCTTTCTTTTGCCGCATTTTGGGGTAGAGAGTGGAAAAGAGACAAGGTATAGGACCGTTTGCAAGTATCAATTTGATTCTGCCAGTAAGAAGTCATAAAAGAGAAAGAAGGTTCCTTAACCCCATGTAAAAGCAAGCGGTGCACCAAACATTATTCTGGGTTCAACAACGGGTCAGGATTTAACAACACTGTATTCTTAACCTATACTTGTTGCAACATCAAAAGTGAATCTTGGACCAGAAAAGGCCATTATAGGAGAAAGAACAGAGCCATAATTCATAGGAAAGCAAGCAAGCTTATATATTTTCCATGAAAACTCTATTTCTATCCATCTCAATCATATTATATTCTCTCGACTTAAAATATTAAGTTCTAAAGATCGCAAAAAAAAAAAAAAAACTGCTTCCTCCAATTTTTTAAACATTTTTTGAAAAACAAGAAATATCTATCCATGCAGTTCATCATTGTTCAATTGGAATTCCACGCACCCCTAGGCCCGAGCCAAACACACCTCATCATCATTTAAGCATATATGTGTGGAGTAGCATGCCGAGTGATATAAAATAACCCTATCCAACGATTCCATCATTTTCATCATTTTTTTAACGGTGATTGTACAATAATGAGAAAATTTATAATTCACTAATTTCAGCCATATAAAAATGACTTCAACATATGCTCACTATAAGGACTCCAAAACTGCACGACATGATTATAAGCAAAAAGAAAAAAAAATGGTACAACCATCCTCAGAGAGGAAACATCCAAAGCACCCACCAACCTTTCACCAGAGACAGCCATCCTCCACGAGGGCCTGACTTGCTTATAAGTTGTTACATGTCAAATCTTCTCCCGAAATTGCAGAACGAGACGGGGCTCTCAAAAGGGATGAGTTATTAACTAAATTCCTTGGTTACCTCACTCTACTTGTTTGTAGAAGAGGACATATGCCTGTTCATGAGACACCTTATTTGCACCAATGGCAGTGACTGATGCATCATCAAACCGTAGCCACTGACCACTGGGATAACGAGTATCAGCTGTATAGTGCCCCTTTGAGGGCTCCCTCCCATGATGAGTTATTGTAGCAACAAGTTCATATTTTCGACCCTGTACAAAACAAATAAATAGAGAAACCATTTATATCTACATTCTTGGCTTCTTGCTTCCTCTGGCAGTCAAACTAGATTTCTTAAGTTGGATACTTGATTGAGATATTAAGAAAGAATACTACATGTTAATATAATACTTGTCTTATGTTATAGTGTCTTTTGTTATTACATGCAAAAATCAGGATTTTGTTGGCATGATATCTTAAAAAATTATTTATTAAAAAAAGATATCTTAGAAAAATTATCTTAGAAAAATTTGAAGTTCTCTGAATGCACAAGCAAAATATGAATAAAATTTGCAACCCTCAACCCCCCTTATGCCCATCAGAGGTAAGAGCACATAAACAATAATTGACATAATGCAAAAGGCAATAATATCATCCTCCAAATACAAAGGGGGACGAAGGAAAAAAATTGTTTAATGATCACAGTATAAGCATCACCTCAGTAGATGAAGAAACAAGCAGTTCACGGCTCAACACCAATTCAAGAGGAAAGTGCACGGGCTTATGCAACTTGGTGCTTCCTTGCTTTCCATAACCAAAACGCTTAAGGTGCAATATCATTATCTTTGAAAGAGTTTGTATCTTAAACGATTTGCTGGCAGTCACAACACCAGCCTGTATCAAAATTATAGTATTACAAACATCAGTAGCATGAAGCATATGACATATATGCGTGATTAAATATCAAGACAAGCTCACAGATAAACATACACTAAAAGCAACTGTCGCACATGTGTGAATGTGTGTTGCGGAGAGGGAGAGGGAGAGGGGGAGGGGGAGAAGAGCCTATCATTCTAGACCTAGCCGTATTCATTCCCCTTATTGCTCACTTATGAGGTTACTGATCTTGCAGATTCATTAACCACCCAACAGCATTTAATATTTTATAAAAAAAAATGCACCAAGAACCAAAAGCTGACCACAGAAACCAAAGAAATGAAGTTACCTTCCCAGTTGTTGATGTTCGGTACCCCTCAAGTGATTCTGGTGCAGAAAATAAACGAAGTGCATCTTCAATGGTACGAACAGCTTCAGGATGAATATCGAGGTGCAGCAAGAGAAATGGTTGAACAGTGGCAGAAGCTTTATTTCCTGCTCCACACCAATCAAATAAGCATGCATAAAAATCAAGACTCAAAGAGCAAAATATATATACATTTTTTTTATAAGTAAGAAGGTAACTTTATTTATGTGAATATAAAAAGTCAAAGTCCAACTACATGGGAAGTATACAAACAACAAAGCCTAAGTACATTCTAGATGCACCATATTAAAGAAAGAAAGTCATGCACATTGCTTCCATTAGGTACAACAGCTGAAAACCATAGGATTAAAGAATGCAGGAAAAAAGTTTGAAGCTCCGCCATTGATTGTTCTCTATCTTCAAAGCACCATGCATTTTTTTTTTTTTATAAGTAAAGCACCATGCATTTCTTTCCGACCAAATACACCACATAAGGCATAATGAGATCATCTTCCATGCTACAACCACCTGTGGACAGCCATGAATGCCAGCAAATCAACCACCTTAGACGGCATCACCCACGCAATGTTCACTCTACTAAATATTCCATTCCACAATACTCTTGTCACCTCACAATGAAGTAATAGATGGTCTACTGATTCTCCATGATTTTTGCACAAATAACACCAATCCATTACAATGAGTCCCCTCTTTCTTAAGTTATCCAAAATTAAGATATTCCCAAGGGCTTGAGGAGCCAAAATTTTGTAATAGGCCTTAACTGTGAATTTCTTGCTATCAATAGGCCGCCACTATATCCTGTCACCCTGTGCTGTTCTTCTTGAAGATTGTAACAAACTGAAAAAATCTGAAACAGTAGACAGTTCCCAATCGTGGTTGTTTCTAGTAAAGAGGATATTCCACTGGGGGGAACCATGAGCTATATCAAACAAGTCCACCACTGAGGCCTCCTTGTTAGTAGCAATGCTAAAAAGTGTAGGAAAGACCCTTTTTAAAGAGTGCTCACCACACCAAACGTCTTGCCAAAATCTAATTCTGGTGCCGTCACCCAATACAAAACGGATATTATTTTCAAAACATTAACAACCCCCCTTAATATGTTTCCACAAACTCACACCATGCCTCCCCCTCACAGCATTAGTACACCAACCCCCCAGGCGCCTCTATGTCTAGAGACAACAACTTTCTTCCACAATGACTCCCCCTCCAAATGAAATCTTCATAGCCATTTGCTCAGTAGTGCCTTGTTAAAGGTCCTCAAATTGTGCACTCCCAGTCCTCCATTGGAGATTAAGGAACAAACTCTATTCCACTTAACAAGATGAAATTTAGTTCCAAAGGAAAGTCAGGTACCATAGATGAAAAAGATGGTGTGCATTTCTGCTGGTAAAGCACATCAATAGATGTATTTTTCCATAATCATATGCTGAAAGTAACCCTTCTTTTATATATATTAGTAAGAAGAATTTATTAATCCACATAATTGGGCATAACCCAAAGACACAGGAAATATACAAGAGAAATAACACCTAATTACAAGCTAAGAGTTGGGAAAAACTGCATGAAAATCATTAAAACTAGTCTTATCTAATACAATAGCTGAACCCCAAAGTAACAACATATGAAACAAAAAATCTCTAATCCCTCCCATCGAATGTTCTCTATTGTCAAAACAGCAACCACTCCTCTCATTCCAAATACACCACACAAGACATAAATGGAACTATCTTCCAAACAGCCACAATTTGATGATTGCCCTGATTACCTCTCCAACAAACCAAAAGATTCACCATCAATACCAAGCCTAACAGAAATCTCATCCCATAAAATCTTAACCACATCACACTAAAGAAGGTGGTCCACCGATTGTCCATTTCTTTTGCACAAAAAGCATCAATCAAAATTTTTTTTTTTTTATAAGTAATAAAAGATTTTATTTCAAAGAAATAGGCATAAGCCCTAGTACACAGGACGTATACAAAAGGAAATACCTACATCTTCCATAAACAAAAATTCAACTCCTAGAAACTAAAACAAAATCTGAAAATTATCAACCAGTACATATGATTTGACCCAAAAACCCAAAGTACTTAAGAAGAAGCCCCTAAGATCACCCAAAGAGCGATCTTTGTCTTTGAAGCATCGCCCATTTCTTTCAAGCCAAATACACCACATAAGACAAGGAGGAATCATTTTCCAAACAGTTTTTGCCTTCTTGATTAATCAATTTTTTTTAAGTAATAAGAAACTTTATTCCCAAGAATAGCAAAGCCCAAGTACACAGGCTGTATACAGAGGAAAAATTCTCAGCTTATCAATAGTCAGAATTTTCCCATGAGAAGCCAACCAGCCAAAATACGCAACCTTTAGAGGCACTTTGCTTCTCCAAATACCCTTACAAGGAAAATCAAAAGGAGAATGGATCGACATAACCTTATACAATGATCTGACAGAAAAACTCTTATTACCAGTATGAACCCAAAGCAACCTATCCTCCCCTCCAGACTTCATATTTAATGCGCAAAACAATCTGTAGACATGGATAAAGACAGCAGTAGTCCAGAACCATGAACAAATCCTTGAAAATATGACGTCTTAACTATCTAGAATCTGTGATGTAAAACTACCTGCTTATCAACAAGAAGCCATTGAATGTGCTAGATGCACGTGTTTAAAAAATTTCACATGATTTTACAGAAAAGTTCCCTAACATGCCAAATATTGCACTGTTTTGGAGGTCAATTCCCACAAATGGTTTCAATAGAGAAAACACGCTTTGTAAAATTATTTTTGTGATTTCACATACTTTTCTTTAGTATCACCTTTCTAATGTATAAAAAAAAGAGCAAAAAACAAGTCATTATATCATTTGTAAGCAGTAAAAGAGGCAAAGATCAACCAGCATATCCCAGACCAGCATAAAATAGAAAAAGCTTAACACCCAAAAAAAAAAAAAACTGCAGTTGCATAAATGAGATAACTGCCATACCTCGTGCCTTCACCAGACTTCTCAACTGTCCGCCAAATATATCACTTAATTCTGAAGGGACAAAGCTTTGAGTTCTTGTCACTGCTGATTTGTTCTTTCGGCCAACTGTCTCCCATTCATCGCTTTCTGCAGATGAAACCAGAGATAATTTGTTTCCATTTGTGCTTGAAGACTTCCCTTCAAGTTTAAGTAACTCATCATGCATTTGATCCATGATGGAACTTAGGAATTCCTGAGCATCTTCCTGCCTGATAATGACAACACCAGAGACCAACTTAAATTAATCACAAGCATCAACATTCACTATAATCAAAGATAACAGCAACCAATAGGGGCATAAACATGGCAAGCATGCTAGATTTACTATGCAGCTTCTACTTCCATTCATATGATCTTATATCTTATGGACAGCTTCTTTCCTTTTTCCCTCAATTCATATAATTACTGCTAACTTAACTGAACAAAATTAAGATTACATACCAATAGCACATTATAATCTGCCATCCTCCAGAGAAAAAGATTGACAATAATAGCTATAAAGCTTCCAAACAAAAGCAATAAGCTACTACCAAAAGCAAAATCTTGAAAAGCTGTTCAACATCAAAACATGCTCAAATGAAATAAAAAAAATACATGACATGTTCTTATTTTCCTTGGCAGCACAATGAAATCCAGAATAGGTTTATCTTGAAATGTTCTTATTTTCCTTGGCCTCTACTTCCATTCATATGACCTTATATCTTATGGGCAGCTTCTTTCCTTTTTCCCTCAATTCATATAATTACTGCTAACTTAACTGAACAAAAAATTAAGATTACATACCAATACCACATTATAATCTGCCATCCTTCTTAGAAGTCCTCCTTACCCCTTGAGGACTCCATTGGCACGGACAGATAGATTGAAATAGAAACACAATAACCATAAGTAGTGTACAGTTAAGGCCTACTACAAAATCTTGGAATCACATGGGCATGCTTCCTTCTCCTGGAAAAATATTTGGAGATCTCGTGTGCCTTCTAAGGTTGCCTTTTTTGTATGGACTGCGGCCCTTGGGAAGATTTTGACTACTGATAATTTAAAGAAGAGGGGATGTATAGTGCTAGATTGGTGCTATATGTGCAAAAAACATGGAGAATTTGTGGACCATCTCTTATTGCATTGTGATGTTGCAAGGGTGTTATGGGATGAGGTTTTTTTTAGGGTAGCCATTGCTTAGGTCATGCCAAGGAGGGTGGTGGATTTGTTGGGTAGTTGGAAGAAAATGCCTGGCTGTCCGCAAGTGGCAGCAGCGTGGAAGATGGTTCCGTTATGCATAATGTGGTGTCTTTGGACCGAAAAAAACGAACGCTGCTTTGAAAACAAGGAGCGTAATTTGGCGGAGCTACAGAAATTTTTTATGCATGCTTTATTGCTGGGGTTTTCCGCTATTGTTTTAAATGGGAACAATGTTCATGATTTCTTTTCTTTAACTTCCAGCTCTTAGATTGTACTTGAGTACTCCTTTGTATATTCCATGTATACTTGGGCTTTGTCTTTTTCACTCTCATTAATGAAATTTACCTCTTACTTATCAAAAATAAAAAAATCATTCTTATTTTCCTTGGCTTCTACTTCCATTCATATGACCTTATATCTTATGGGCAGCTTCTTTCATTTTCCCTCAATTCATATAATTACAGCTAACTTAACTGAACAAAAATTACGATTACATACCAATAGCACATTATAATCTGCCATCCTCCAGTGAAAAAGATTGACAATAATAGCTATAAAGCTTCCAAACAAAAGCAATAAGCTACTACCAAAAACAAAATCTTGAAAAGCTGTTCAACATCAAAACATGCTCAAATGAAAAAAAATACATGACACGTTCTTATTTTCCTTGGCAGCACAAAGAAATCCAGAATAGGTTTATCTTGTCATGCACATTCTTTTCCTTCCTGTCATATCAGTCACTATCTTCTTTTCTCTATGTTCCTTTCATCTCTCTGGATTTGAAAACAAAATAGTTGGGCAAATAAAAAATCCAAAGGACATTTATCCTCGTGTATCCCTTATATCCCTCTTTTAAAACATACGTTGACCAATGTTTCTAGTCCCAATGTGGGAGATATTTTATATGGTAATACCTATCTGGTGGTTGACAATCCATTTTAAATTGCCGATTATTGGCCAACGCCACAATATTTAGGTACCGTTTGGATAGTGAGTTGAGATGATATGAGTTGAGATAAAAGTTAAAAGTTAAATAAAATATTATTAGAATATTATTTTTTAATGAGTAATGTTACGCATTATCCCAATTCTCATCATCTCATGATGTGACATTTCGAACCCCATTCTCCGAATTCTTATGGAAGGTTCCTTAAACTAATTGAGTTGGGTGAGGGTAAGGGGAAAGGAATTATTGTAGTACCTGAAGGGAAGAATGGAAAGGGATGGATGGGATTTGTGAAAAAGTCCCGGGAGATTGTGGGTTCGAAATCCTCTATTTCTGTCAATGAAAATAGTGTTATTCATGGAGTTGAGAGGGAGATGTTTTCCAGAAAAGCTCCTTATTTGGTTGCTGCTAAGTATCGTGAAGAAATTGACAATGGAGTTAGCCATAATAGAGATCCGTTAGAGTCTTCAGGAAGAGCTGAGAAGGATGCTTCCAATCAGATGAACAGTCGGAAGTCTCTAGAGGATGAAGGCGTCGTTTGGCATTCCGAGATGCAGGCAATAATGGGGAGAGTCGAGGGATCTTTATGGCACGTACGGTCTGAGTTATCGGGCTAGAAAGGCCATATTGAATCTTTATTATATGCAGCAGACGTGGGCTTAGAGTCTTTAATGAATTGGGGTCGGGGACCCAATATTGGTTTAAAACCCGATGTTGATAAGGAGGAGGAACGGGGGCCCAATCTTCTTAAGTCAGATGGGCCTACTATAGGCTCAGATCTATTGCTGGTTAATGGAGCAAAATTTGATGGACGGAAAGAAAGTTTTCAGTGACAAAGAGACGTTGGGCTCCTAAAGCCCGTTTCCATTGCTACTGGGCCTAGTCCTCCTCGGAGTTCTAGCCCACTTCCACAAACTAGGTCACTGGCAAGATGCGAGTCAACAAGGACTTTTCCAGTGCCGAGATTTACAGTACTAAGATAGCAATCGATAATCCTAAGCAGAGGATGGCTCTTCCCACAAAGGAGAGGGTTCTGTGTCAATCTGGGAGTGCGCAGAAGAGGTCGATGGTGGAAGGGGGGTCATCTAGCAATGATCCGAAGTTGTCCAAGCTTTCGAATGAGAGATTGGAGATGGGTGGGTCTCCGGAGCAAGGATTGGGCGATCTCGTTGCTTCGGAAAGGGAGGTTGCGGCTCCTCAGTTGTCTCAGGAGGCTAGGGTTGAGATAAATGATGAAGTGGAGAGCTTTCATGGTCTTTATGGGAGTGACTCGTTGAAGGAGGTGGTTCCATGTACTCTCAAGAACTCTGATTTACAATTGGTGTTGGGTGAAGGTATTGATGTTGTTTCGTGTGAATCAGGTGAAATTTCAAACTCTTCAGCGGATTTAAATCTTGTTCCATTGAATTTCTGCAACCCTGATATTGATTGGATTGGTGATTACTCTGATTGAGTGTTGTGAAAGGCTGAGGAAATTAGAGATGTGGGGATTTCTATCGAAGGATATGAAGAACAATTTAGAGCTATTCTTACTGCTTTAGAAGCAAGACAACCAGCTTTGGCTAAAGCTGAAGCTAAAAGGGGAAGGGAACTAAAAAGGCTGGAATGCTCTATTAATTACAAATCCGGGGGTGGAAGTGATGGGAGAGATAAGGGTAAAAAGAGGGCTACTAATGATTTGTTATGAAGCCAAAAATTATTTCATGGAATGTTCGGGAGTTGAACGATTTTAGGAAGCGACTAAGGGTGAAGAACTTGATACGCAACTGGAATGCAGATGTTATTTGCTTTCAAGAGACCAAACTGAAGTTTGTGAACCAAACCATCATTCAAAATTTGTGCCATTGTTGTAGTGTAGGTTGGGTTGAGATGGTTTCTAATGGGGCTGCGGGTTGGATTTTAATCTTGTGGAATAGGCGGGAGGTGGAATTGTTGGATCATTATGTGGGGGAATTCTTGGTTGCTTGTCATTTTAAAAATGTTGATGATGATTTTGAGTGGACTTTTGCTGGAGTTTATGGCCCAAATGTGGATAATAGAAGGTCTCTTTTATGGGATGAGATGTCGGGAGTTTTTTGTTGCTGGAATTTACCTTGGTGTTTTGGAGGGGATTTTAACATTGTACAGTTTCCTAGTGAGAGGACGAGGGCTTCTAATTTGACAAGTCCTATGGCTGCGTCTTCTGATTTAATTTCAGATTTAAACCTTATCGATTTACCTTTGGTGGGAGGTGGCTATTCTTGGTCTAATGGTAGATCTTCGTCGATGTTGGATAGGTTTTTGGTTTCACCTTCGTGGGAGGAACATTTTTCTGGTTTCCCCATTTTGATGGATTGTGGTGGTCTCTTGAGTAGAAGAAGTTATTTTAAATTCGAGAACATGTGGCTAAAGGTCGAAGGCTTTGAGGACAAGCTGCGAACCTGGTGGAACTCTTACGATATTCTGGCACTCCTAGCTTTGTATTGGCTGGGAAACTGAAATCTCTGAAAAAATATTTAAAGAGATGGAATAAAGAGGAATTTGGACTGCTAGAAAGTAGGAGGAAGCAACTTTTGGAGGAGCTGAGAGTGATGGATGTTAAGGAGGTACAAGAGAGTTATCAGATGATGAAAGGAATAGAAAATTAGAGTTGGTTCAGATTTGGAAAATTTAGCTCTTATGGAAGAATTTTCATGGAGGCAAAAATCTAGAGTTTTGTGATTGAAGGAAGGGGATAAGTGTACCAAATTTTTTCATCAAATGGCGAATTCCCATAGAAGAAATAATGTGATGGAGTTTGTTAGTGATGGAGATAATATTATTTCGGAAAAGAAATGAGGGCATATATTGTAAGTTTTTTTGAGAAGTTTTTTTCTGAAAAATTTTCTTGTAGACCAAAACTGGACAGCCTTGATTTTAAAACCATAGAACAGTCTGATGCTGATTGGTTGGAAAGAGAGTTTGAAGAAGATGAAATTTTAGATGTTGTAAAAAGTATGGACAAAGATAAGGCTCCGGGCCCCGATGGTTTTCCCTTGGCCTTTTTTCAAGCTTGTTGGGAGGTTGTTAGAAATGATATCTTGAAGGTTTTTGCTGAGTTTCACTCGCACATGAAGTTTGAAAAGAGCATAAATCCGACTTTCATTGCTCTTATTCCTAAAAAGGTTGGGCCGGTGGAAATGAGAGATTTCAGACCTATAAGCTTGGTGAATTGCATTTACAAAGTCATTTCAAAGGTGTTGTCCAATCGCTTGAGTAGGGTGATGGAGAGGATTATTTCTCTCTCTCAAAATGCTTTTGTGAGAGGAAGACAGAATTTAGATTCCGTTTTGATTGCTAATGAATGTTTGGAGAGTAGGATTGAATTGGAGAAAGCTGGTATCCTTGTTAAATTGGACATGTAGAAAGCTTTTGATCATGTAAGTTGGAATTTTCTTGATTATTTGTTACGGAGATATGGATTTGGTGCTAGATGGTGTTCGTGGATTAAGTATTGTGTATCGACTCCTAAATTTTCTATCTTGGTGAATGGAGAGCCGGCTGGTTTTTTAGGAGTTCTCGTGGATCGAGGCAAGGTGATCCTATTTCCCCTTTTCTTTTTGTCATGATTATGGATGCCTTGAGTAGAATGATAGATAGAGCAGTGGAGTGTAATTTAATGTCCAGCTTTGTGATGGGGAGCGAGACAAGGAAGATTTTGAAGACCATAAACAATTTCTTTCAGACCATAAACACCAAAACAAACTCAAAGGGACAACTCTCCAGGAATTAGCAATATCTCCACGAACAAGGAAGTCGTTCCAACTTTCCAAGAAGTCCACCACTCGCAAGGGCATGACCCACGCAAAACCAGCCCTATTGAGGATTTCATTCCACATGGTAGTCGCCACTTCACAATGCAAAAATAGATGGCAAACTGATTCCCCAGCTTTCTTACACATGAAGCACCAGCCAATAAAGGGCAACCCCCTTTTTCTCAAATAATCAATAGTTAAAACTTTCTCAAGACAAACCAGCCAGCAAAGAAAGGCAGCTTTAGTAGGGGCTTTTGAATTCCATATGCATTTCCTGAGAAAAACATTATCGCTCTTATGGTTCAATGCTTTGTAATAAGATTTTACAGAAAAAGAAATTTGGAATCGTGAACCCACAGCAGCTTATCCTCCTTAGAAAAGTCAAGATTCATCTCGTAAAGCTTAGTAAAAAAATTGGAAACTTCGCAAAGTTCCCAATCCTGTAAATCCCTAATAAAATCCACTTTCCAATGAATCAAATTATTGAGAATCTGAACCAATTCAGCCACAGCCCCTTTATTTTTTGCTAACCGAAAAAAGGTCAGGAAAAGTAAACCTGAGAGCTGAATCCCCGCACCATACATCATGCCAAAAGAGAGTGTTGCTTCCATTCCCCACTTTATATTTAGTATTTTTGACAAAATCCCCCCAACCCATACAAATGGATTTCCAAAGACTTGTACCAAAAGCCCATTTAGGTTCGTTTGAACACCAGTTCCCCCACATTCTACCATATTTGACGTCAACAATCCTCCTCCATAGAGCATCCCTCTCTTAAGAATACTTGTGAACCTATCATCTTTTTTTTTTTTTGATAAGTAAAAATGTTATATATATCAAAAGGAGTAAACAAATACACTGGTTGTATACAAGAAAATACCTAGCACATCAATGCTCGAAAATACCTATCCCATGAAAAACCCAACAAGCCCAAAAAAATTACCCAAAATACCACAAGCCAAAAATACCCATGGAATACAACACACCTCCTCAACCCTAACCCATAGACTAATAACCACCTGAAATACCCACATAGACTGATAACCACCCAAAACACCCACATAGGGAACATCTTCAGAGTCTCCTCCCTGTAGTCTTCCCTCGACTTGAACTGTCGTAGTTCATTCCCCAAGAAAGACGCTACAGCTCCCTACTATTCTTAAATCTAAATTTGGTATCACGTGAGTGGCCCTCCTCAATTGCAATGAGTAATGCGTTAAATTGATCTTCACATCCTCCATGTGAGATTCCCACGACGTGCTGAATCTCATTAACCTTTTGCAAAAGCCAATCAGGTGATGATCTAGTTATATTGCTAAGTGGAGGAAGAGATACCAAAGGGGCAACAACTTCTCCCAACATAGATCCCGATGATAACTCCTCATCGCAAGGCACCAACGACAAGCCCTCCCTCAAAACTGTCATTTGCTCTGAGGACTCTGCACACACCACATATGTCGTGTTGTTCATCTCCAAGTTCTGCCCTGAACTTGTCTTGGATCTCTCGGAGGAAGCCATCTCGACGACTGAGATTAGCTCAGGGGAAGCCGGCGACTGGGACTGTGGCCCCTCGAGTACAGAAGCCTCCCCCCTGCAAACAGGCAACTCATTAGCGACAACTGGGAGTACCGGCGCCAAGAGAGTTGGGGTTAGCCCAGAGGTAGTTGGCAACGAGGTCTGCCCCCTGCAAACAGAAGCCTCTCGCAAACCAACCTGCACCTTCTCAATGTTTGCCGACGACGACTTCGGCTTCCATTTCATTGTTGGGTTTCCACGACCCAGGCCCTTAACTTTTCATTTTTCAAGCTTTGAAACAGAGCCGTTCTTGTTGGTTATGGACATAATTTGTGAGCTACGACCCAAACCCAGGGTGACGGGTGTGAAGAATACTTGTTGCACCCCTCACCTCTTTCTTCTGCGCAATTCTTCTCAGAAAACTTGTTGCACCCCTCACCCTTTTGCATGCTATCGCCCTCCGAAAGTGCCACTTTCGAGTTCCCCTTTATTAAAATTCCATTGCTTTCATCAACGGAAGGTTGGCGCTAACCACCATGTACAACCTCCCTACTCCTTATGCCGCCCACCGCAACCTCTGCGTATGACTTGAGTTGCCTCCCATTCTCCTTCCCCTTCTCAGCTTCTCTGCCTAGAAGTGGTACATGCACTTGTAACTTCTTAGCAGACAGAACTTGCTTTAACTCCATAGAGAAACTCTTCCATCCCTTGCATTTCACTCCTTTCGGGATAACTAACAAACCACGCCCTCCATTGCCACCAACGTATTCTGTTATTTCCAAAAACCGATCATAAGTGTTGGCCCTCCTATGAGCAAAAATGGCTGTTGATCCATCCCTAAATGTCTTGTAGAACTCTGTTCTACCCCCCAATAGAGCACAATCGTTGACTGCATTGGCCACCCAACACGCATTAGCATATGACTAAGCAAAAGCTCCTTAAAATCTTTCCGGCCCCTCTCTGAGATGTGATAGTTTCCACCCTCAGTCGCGAAGATAAAAACCTTAGTCTCAATCAATAGATGTTTAATAACACCCATGATTAACCCCTGATAGAAAAAACGAAAATCACCAGGCCCAGAATGCTCACTGCTAAGAAGTCATCGATAGCTCTGTGGGTAGCTAACAAAAGAAATCCTGAACCTATCATCTAATGTCACATCATGAAAAAATAGATGATGAATTGATTTTTTCTTCTTTAATATTATTATTGTTTTGGGATTTGAAAAAATTGAATTGCTTATTATATTGTGTTAGAATTTGAAAATTTTATAATGATGAAATGAAATGAGATGGAACATTTCTTGCATCCCCACCGAGCTTGGCAGCAGCCTTAACTTGTTAGTAGTGAACTCAATATGAATGGCAACTTGTAGCTTTTTTTTTTATAGGTGATTGAAGATTCCATTAAATAAAGAAAAAGGATTGGGTGAAGTACACAAGATGCATACAACTTTTAGCTAAATTGATAAGTAACTGATAGTGTGTCTATATATTAAGGGATCGCCATATCTTATCCAAATCGCCATGCCAAGCATTGATACAGAATTTTTTCCAGTCCAGCCTCTATACACAGGGCATCAAGCCCAGTAAAGGAACAAGTATTGACATAGAACATGCACATACCTTGGTCTGCCTGAGATGCTACTTGGTACATCTGGAGTAAATTTTTTAAGAATATCCTCAAACATGGCAGGCATAAAAGGCCTCCCACTCTCAAGAGTAGCTATATCTTTCTCTAAGCTTGAACCATTTGGCATGTCAAATTCAGCAATAAATTCTGCAAATGCAGTTAATGTCGGATAGCCAACCTAAGAATAGAGGTACAAAATGGACGCATGTTAGGAGTGCATAGACACTACAATTTGATTATATTGACATCAAATATACAGATTTAGCAACAACAAAAATCAATACAAACACAATGTGTCTGGAAAATAGACCTTGGGAATGTTGCGAGTTCTCAATTCCTGCAGAAGCTGAACAAAAGGAGAACAGGATAGGAGCGCCTGCAGGGTTGCATTAAGAAAGCATAAATTCCCTGAGTTTATTAAGCCTCTGGGTAAGAGGTTTCTGCAAGACATAACAGGCCCATTAGATGCCTTCCTGGAGTCATACTGGGCAGCAAACAAGGATGAATCCATGGAACCTCCATTCTGCTCTGTGTTCTGCAAGTTCGAACTTGAAAGGGGAAGTGAGGGACCATATTGATTCTGGGATATAAGCAGCGAGGATGAATCGATATTATCTTGGTTCACTTTTTCTGCCCCATTAATATGAGAACCATGGGTGGAATCATCGAGGCTTCCATTTTCTTTTGGAGTTCTAAGCACTCCCGGTAAATGTTTATTTACTATTTTAACACTCTGCACTTCATCATCCTTCTTAATCGTATTCGAGGAAAGCACATTATTTGACCCTTTCGAAGAATCCAACTTTTTGCTTGATTCACCATGAAGACCACCCGAAACTTTTAGAGTCCCAAAATTCACCGAACCAAATTGCAATTCTTTCTTCTCCACTGACTTTTCAGCATTCTTAGACGACTTCTTTAGCAGCAAGGACTTGGTTTCATCTTCAGTGAATGACCCAAATACTACTAACTTCTAGAGTATGCAAAAACCACCAAGAAAACAAAAGGTAAAGCATAGTTAATATTCAAAATAGCTTCAAAAATCACATAAGAAATCAATAAGTAACCAAGACTTATACATCTAACTACACATCCTACTAGCTTCAATAGGAGTCAAAACCAGTGTACCACAGCAACATTGCAGGGAAAACAAAGCATGGAAAATATGCGACAGTTGATGATTCCATAAACAAAATGTGCATTCAAGACCTACTTAACCTTAACCACTAATCCCTCATTCTAAATGCATAAAAATTAATCAAAATAATTAACCAAAGGAGTTCGATTGAAAAATGATGTATAATACACTAAATTACATTGAAACACCAGCTACAGCATACATATCTGACTCATAACCAAGCAGGATAAATAAACACGAGATCAATTGTTTGAACGTGCATTGTTGACACTAATTAATAAATATCCACGGCATATCATCTGAAATCCATCCGTGCTATCATGCCCGTAAAACATCAATTCAGATACAGAAAACCGATAATTTGAGAACATTTACACCTCACCATCAAACCAACCAAGAAAAAAGAAGTTTGAAAATTCCAGATCTTGGGGAACAAAGCCACAATAGAAACTTGTAAATTACTATTTACAAAACAAAAAAAACAAAAAACAAAAATACAGACACCTATTAACTTCCCTTTCATAAATAAGCTGATAGACAATTCAAGCATGGAAAAAGTTCAACTTCCCTTCCTACCACATGTCATCAATGTAACGACCCAAAATCTAAATCGCTCTTTAAAGCAAACCCAACGAAAGTAAGAACATCCATAAACATACACCGCACAAACACATTAAATTCCACATTTTTAGGGAAAAGAATTAAAAGATGGAAACCCAGAGAAGAAATATATACCTCAGAATCACTCATTGTGCTGCACGGTAGACAAAATATCCGAACACAGAACCGGGAAACAAAACCGCGATCTCAGTGAAAAGAAGTTTAGTATAGGAGAGGAAAACAAAGCAGAGGGAAAATATCCTAATAGGGTTTTATGCTGAGACCCTGAAGGAGCGGAGGAGAGAGAGGCGTCGATTGAAGACATGAAAAGAAGAGAGGAGACTGAGAAGTGTTGAAGGGGAGAGAGCATTTAACGAAGGAACCCTCCCTTCTTTGGCCCACAAGCAGAAGCATTCCAGTCGGAAACGAAGAGCAGGAGAGAGAGAGAGAGAGAGAGAGAGAGAGAATGGAAATTTTGTGGCTTTCTCCTGTTAGGTTTAGGTTTCCTTATTTTATTCTGGGATAATAGAGAAGGAGAGAAAGAGAGAGTTTTTATTTTTTTTTCCTTTTATTTTTTTTTTTTTTTAATTATGGAAGGGTCCTCCAATTATGTTTTATCCAAAAAAAACATTATGTTTTGGAAAAATATTTTTAAATCGACATAATATTTATTTTTACAAATTAATAGGTTCTATCCTGTCATTTAAGGACACTGCTCAAATCATACAAAATAAATAAAGTAGTTAAAAAAAACAACAAAGGAATTTTGGTCGACGATTCTCATTTCCTTCAAAAAATTTAAAAAAAAAAAGCTTTAAATGTCACGGTATCTTTCCAAAAACAGAAAGATTCAGCTAAAGATGCAAACAACAAAGTTAGATTAGGTTTGTTTTGATGGTTGAGGTGTGGTTTTTGTAATGATTATTTTACAAGTTTGATGTTAGAAATTTTTATTTTGAAATTTTTATTTTGAAATTTTTACTTTAAAATCTCTATTTGGGATTTTTTTTTAAATAGGATTTTTATATAATTGTTTTAAAATAATATTATAATTTTTTTATATTTTTAAAAATTATTTTAAGATGTTAAAAAATTCATGTAAATAAAATATACATTTTTTAACATCTAAAAATACCTTTTTATTTATATAATTTTTTTAACATCTTAAAATATTTTTAAAAAATATTTAAAAAATCACAACATTATTTTAAAATACTTATATAAAAATCATATAAAATAAAAAATAAAAAAACTAAATATCCTAATTAAGAATTTCCAAATAGAAAACTCAAAATAAAAATCTTAAAATTCCTATCATTTTTCTTTTACAAAAATAAAATTTGGTAAAAGAAAAACCTCGGACCATCTCATAACGCTCAAAAGCACATATATTTAAACTATCCTTATTTATTTTAATTATCAAAACCATCTTTTTATATTTTAAAGCGACAATTTTTGATGAATCAAGCCTTTATTCATCGTTAAATTGAAAAATTAACTGAATGTTTGATAATTTATTATGTAAAAACTCAAGCTTTACGCTTTCAACGTTCAAACTACCTCTTCAGGACTGTCTCATGCAGGGCGCGCTCCGTCCCAACCAATCTTCCCTTCGAGCTCCTTCACCTCCAAGCTCCTCCTCCTTCTCACTCTGCTTCCTCTCACGCTCGCCACCTTGGCTTTTGTCCTCCAATGGCGTGGTGGTTTCACCGACCCCACCACACGCTGGGCCCCACCTGGGTCCCAACACCTGTTTCCCGGGATGGACCCCTCCCTTCTCTCCCCCACCGCCCACCACTCTTCTCCATCCGACTGCGTCAGCCTCGGCCGCGGCGCTTCCCCTTCGTTCCCTTACTTTCACGGCTGGAAGTTCGACTACGGGTCCAATATGAGGCCTAAGGTTTGGTTCTTTTGAAAACTCTTCGCTTTCTAGGTTGATGTGTTTCTGGGTTTTGCGCATTATGGCTTGGATTTTAGTTTTGTGCCCCGAGAGTTGGACTCCAGGTCCAATGTTAAGACCAAAAGTTTGACCCTTGACGATATTCTAGTTTTTGAGGCTGATCTGTTTCGTTAATTTTCTTTTTCTTGTTCGGATTTCTTAGGCATTTTAGTTCTTAATGATATTTTTTATTCTGGGGTGATCTGAATCTGGGTTTTTCTCACTTTGGACTACATTGTAGTGATTATTTAGTCCAAGGTTATGTTATGCATTCGCTGTGTGGCTGACATTAAACCATTTACCTGGTTGCTGAGGAGAGCATTGAGGTTAAGTAAATGAGCATCGGATTTCTTGTGCTTTGTCTTCTCGTGGTTGCCGGAAGTTAGCTCAAGTGCGGTAGTTTGTTTATCATACTGTACACAGGCTATGCCTTTTTTGTTCTCATCAATAAAATTCTCTCTTACTTATTACAAAAAAAAAAAAAAAAGCTTGTTTATCATACTTAGTTGAGTGGCATTTGCCGCATTTCATTTGCTGCGTTCTGATATGTTACCGAGAAGGTTGGTTCTTGGCAAAATTTTGAACTTGGGTTTTCTAAACCGGGGCTTTATTTGTTAACTATTTTTTGGGGTTTTGGGTTAATATGGTAACTCATACATTAATTAATGAATGGTTTGTATAGTAGTACTAAAAATACTATTGTGGGTTCAATCATAGAATGCAACTAATTGGACAATGGCTTTTAGTTGAGGCTGATGTCTATAGCTTTTCTATGCTACTTGTATACTGAATTAAATCATTGTTTATAACCTCGTGCAGCCTTGCTTCTGAATGTGTAGATATGTATTACGATGTGTACATCAGCTGGCTTGGAGCAGATTTTGCCATGGATGTTTTACCACAAGATTATTGGAGTCTCAGCCTTTCTTCTTTTTGTGGAAGGAAAGGCTGCATCTCCTGACGTGTCTAAAGTTCTGGAATCTATCCCTGTAAGTGAATGCACATATGCTACACTGACTGGTTGAGTTTTGTTTAACTCAGTTTTTTTTTTAATGGAGTCGTGCTACTTTTATTTTTGTGTTGTTTATTCTCTGAAACTCTTGAAGCATGACTCTTGTCTTGCTTTCTCAGGGAGTGAAAGTGATATATAGAACGAGAGAGCTGGAAGAACAACAGTCTAAGAGGTATATTGACTGTCACTTTTATGGTTGCATCAAATATGTTTGATTTGAAATTAATCCATTCACCATACTGAAAATGGTCCCTACTTTCCTCATATGGTGTGTATGGAGGGAAAGCAATGATTGAGGTTTTGAGAACCTGAATGGATAATGGAGATCAAGAGTTTCTTCTTCAACTCTCCTACTCTGGACAACTTATATTGATTTTAGTGGGCTTAATTTCCTTGATTTTATTGTATCTTTTCCTGTTTCTAGATAGGTGGCTCATTTGTATATCTTGTGTACTTGGATAGCACCTTTTGCATGTTTAATGGAATCTTTGTTGCATGTAAAAAACTTATTACTCACCAAATAGGAAAATAATAGATTATTGTCCACTTTCCTTCTTTCCTCTTTAGAGATTCGATAACTTTGGAGGGCAGAGAAAGATGTAGATATATGTAATTTCTACTGATTATATTAATTTGAACTGTCATATAACCTTTTTATATTTAGTTAGTTTTCCAGATAGTGTAGAACATTCAGTATATGAGCATGTGTGTGCATACATCTAATTCTGTTTTTCCTTCTCTCTTTCTTTTTGGATTTTTTCTTAATTGAACATAATTGCTGTATCTTCAAACAAAATATATTTGATAGGTGTAACTTCGCCAAACTAGTATTAGACATATTTCTAAATTCATCTCTTTATAAGATATTTTGTTTGTTTTGATGATTTATCATTAATGGCACATTGTGTATTGTACCATCAGCCGGATTTGGAATGGGACATGGCTTTCAAGCTTCTTCTACAAGCCATGCAATTATGAGCTGTTTGTGAAGCAATCTCTCAATATGGAGATGGCAATTGTAATGGCATGGAAGATAGTATTCTCGTGTATCTCATACCTCTGCTTTTATTTTAACATATGGACATAATATTAACATACTTCCATGCTCATTAAAACATGAGGATGCTGGTATGGATTGGATAATCCATATAGACACTGATGAGTTACTACGCCCAGCTGGTGCTCGGGAGTATTCCTTGAGGCAGCTGCTGCTTGATGTGCCTGGAAATGTGGATATGGTTATCTTTCCTAATTTTGTGAGTGAAATTGTTTAGCTTTTTTAGATTTGTATACAAGTGGCAATATGCAGTTAGAGAGCTTGTTAAAGTTGGTTGGGCACGCTACTCTTGTAATTTCTTCCATTCAATCTTCTACTGTGAGCATGATATTTGTTGCTTTTGTTATAAGTAACTTTGGTATTTGTATCATTTAGGAAAGCAGTGTTGTACGGGAGGATATTAAGGAACCTTTTACAGAGGTAATTCATCGTTGTCATTGTTACCATCTTAAACATTTTAGATTCGTTGGTTTTTTTTTTTGTCCCCTTCAAGAATTAGACTCAGATATCTACTGGTTTCATGTTCATCATCATAATGAGCTCATAAATTTGTGGATTATATGACATACAGAATGCTTCAGAGCTAGTGATATTAATAATATAATAAAGATTTTACTGACAAGGATTAGGCATAGCCCAAGCACACGGGAGTGATATCATTGATATACCATCTGAAAATGGATAACACAATCCATTTTTACTGGACTATTTATGGGTGAATGTTTGAACATTACAACTTTTGGAATGCTGACCTAGTTTACTGGGGACTGGCAACCCCTTTTTTCTATCGCGCCTGTTGGCATTAAATGTTGTTAGTTGTATCATTTCCTCAAAACTAGTTCTCTTGTATCGTAAAATATTTTCTGTGGAGTTCAAGGGCACAGTATTCTGTATAAGATTGAACTGTAAAAGATGGTTTAAATGCATGCAAATAATAGGTAATTGAAGGTCGGGATCTGTTTGCCATGATTTCAAGTAACTTGGGACCAGGCTTGGTTAGAGATGATGATTCTTAAAATAGTCAATAGTCGAATAATATATCAGTATCAGGTAGATAAAACAATAATTAAGAAATATTCTACAATATAACCCAAGTTTGGTCTCCACCAATTCAGTTGCTTGCTATTTAACTATATAGGTGTGTTTCCGCATAGCAAATTTAGAAACACCTTTCCAATTAACACGATGCTGTGGTCAACAAATGACAGATTAATATACTCCACAGAAAATGATGTCATTATGTTGGTATATCTTTGAGAATGCCTGTATGGTACTTGATGCATGCCTTCTTCTATGTAAACAGGTGTCAATGTTCAAGAGGAATTATGACCATATTCCAAAGGACACATATTTAGGCACGTACAAAGAATGAACTCGTGGTAATCCAAACTACTTTTTGACTTATGGAAATGGGAAATCAGCTGCTCGGATTCAAGATCATCTTCGTCCCAATGGTGCACACAGATGGCACAATTATATGAAATTCCCAAAGTATGGTAATTAATTTCATAGTGTAGGAAAAAAGTTTCTTTACAATTGGCTTACTGATCTCAAATTTCATTGGTATAATTGCTGCTAGAGAAATTAAATTGGAGGAGGCTGCTGTTCTACACTACACATATGCCAAGTTTTCAGACTTGACCTCTAGGCCAGATCGATGTGGCTGCAAGCCTACAAAGGAGGATGTTAAAAGATGCTTTATGTTGGAATTTGACAGATCTGTGAGTCCCGTGATTTGTCCTGTTTTTCTTCTGTGGCATGTACTGTTATCCGAGCATAATATGCAGCAAGTACAAGATTATGAAACACACAGAAAGCATTTTAGGAAAGAACTCGATAGTTTGGAACTCGATGGTTTGTCCATGTGCAATGTCAAGCAGTTGTAGTCCCTAGTACATGCTTATGTGTGCTTTGCAAGTAAAGAAAAGAACTACAGACAAAATTTGGTGTGAAATTCTTGAAACCTAACAGAAGTTGTAAAGGAAAAGCGACTGGACATGTAACCAGCCAATGAGATCTAAATGAATGATAATCCTCCTCAAGGATATGATGACATTGCCTCTTTTTATGTGCGAGTTTCAATGAAAAGTGCATTGCCTCTTTTTATGTGCGAGTTTCAATGAAAAGTGGTCTAGGGTGGAATGTAGGATTGACCTGGGAATTAGTGATTACCATTATGCATAGTTATCATGAAATCCTAAAAAGGATGTTTTCGATGCTGCCATTGGGTGAAAGCATTTATGGATTAATAGGCATGATGTTAGTCAGCTACCATATGAATGCCGAGTATGAGCCTGCATACTGGAATGCTTAGGCTTATTTTGATCTTTTAAGCTCAAATCAATACCAAAGTGCTTAATTTGTATTTGACACCCTGCAGCCAGTAGTCTATTTTATCTTCCTTTTTCTGAATTCTGTTCCCTTCTGATGATGCCTTCCGTGAACTAAAAAAATAATACATTTCAGGCATTCATAATTGCTTCAACAGCAACAGAAGCAGAAATGCTTAACTGGTAATTTTGGAGGGGAGAAAATAATATTTTTCTTTCCATCATGTAATTTTTCATTTTAAGCCCATCATGACTATTTATTTTCAAATCATTGATTTTGAGTCTTATCAGTTTTTTCCTCCTTGCTTCGCACTACTGAATATATCACTTTTGGCTTTTCTATTCTACTACTAGGTACCGGGAACACATTGTGTGGGGTGACAAAGACATAAAAATGAAACTGCTGAGGAAGGGTATATTAACTCGCATATATGTTCCCATGGTAAGCATGATTCTTCAATGAAAGAGACGGGAGGAATGAGTTTAAAATTAAAACTAAGAAAGAGAAAAACAAACAGATTTTTTTTTTTTTTTTCATATAGCCTCTCTCTCTCTCTCTCTCTCATACAGAAATTTCAGGGACATTCCTAGCATTTCTCGCCAAAGAATCAGTTGAAGCTTGTAATTTCTGAATGATCAATAGACAATCACTTTCAACTATTAATTTTGGAATCCCAAGCGGTAGACACAGCTGCAGGCCTCTCAAAATTGCTAGAGTTTCAATTGTAGCTGCCTCATCAACTACATCCTCACTCTTGCTAGCTGCCATGATAACACCTCCATTGGATCCCGCAAAACCAATCCCACTCTAGCCTTCCTTAAATCTTCAAAAATAGCTCCATCAACGTTCAATTTAAGAAAACCATCAGGAGGTTTTTGCCACTGATAAATACGACTGGACTCACTCAATGCTGTCCCCCATACTTCATTAAATGCCTTGTACAGAGACATAGCATGTTCAACAGCTTGCTGGTTTGGAACAAGAATAGTCTCCATTTCATTGATACTGTGAGGATGTTGGTGAGGGTTGGACACGAGAATGACAATGCTATTCATTATAAATCCGAGTTAGCAGGTCTTCTCATCCCATTGCCTATGGAATTAATAGATAAGAAAAAGAGTTCCCTCCAAATGAAAAAACTTTTTGAAGTCGCACTTCTATTAATCTATTAATGTTACTATTATTATAAAGTTATCCTTTTAATCTTTTTTATATTTTGCTGCAGGGTTCCCTCATTGGTTTATTTCTTAATTTTCTTTTTTAACATTTCAGGCCATAATACAAGGCTTGTGGGAGTCCGGTATCTTCAGCTCTATTATTGCATCTGCCCCAGCGTATCTTTCGAAGAGGAAATTTCTTTCGTCCATTGGGAGTACTAACTTGTCTAGAGCAGCTGCCTCTGAGTCCCTTCCATCAAGAAGGATTGGTAGAGGCAGAGAGTGTCAGGCTACTGTTAGGAGGTCTTGAATATTGAATCTGCTGCATGTTATGAAGCAGCTGTTCCACCATTGTCCCCGCCAGGAATGGATGACGACCCCCTTATCGTAGAAGTGTGATATATCCCGTAGAATGATGGATTGCTTCTACTTGTTTTGGATGGTTTGTTGCTCGTCTGCTTATGTCAAGGAACCCATCAGGAAAGAAGAAATGAGCAAGTCGGGTTACGTTTGGTTCCCCTGGTTTATCCTGATCACCATCCAAGCACGATAATACAGTCATAATTCAGAACTAATTATTTACAGCTTGACAATTTAGTAGGCTTTTCAAGTACTTAAGATTAGTAAATGTATAGAAATGTTAGAATTCATGGTCAAGCCTTCATTTGGCTGCTTGGGGCACAACATAGCCAGAAATCACTGTCGTATATTCGTGTGAGTGTCAATATATATATATTCAGAGGCCCTCACATTTGATGTAAATTTGGTGTTTTGATGTCTTGAGTCTGCGCTGACTTCTTATGCATCATTCACATTAGAGAGGTGGAATCCAGAGAACATCCACCCTACTTACTGCAGGGTTCAATATAATGTATTATGTTCTCAAATATCTCTTGAAGTTCAGATTTCATGTAAGGTGTTTATTTTCTCCAATGTATTTTTTTTTAAGAAGAATCGGGCCACATGTCCATAAATGACTCCTCAGTTTTATTAAAAACTTTCACTTATGATCGAAGAATTTCATTATAACAAAAAGGACATTTGAGATTTCCAGATAAGCAATAAAAAACTTCACGCTAAACTATTTACCGCAGAACTACTGCCAAAATTCAAGGATACTAAGGTCAAACCACTATATACTCATGTTAATTAAATCAAGGGACTTTTCTTCTTTTTGTCTGGCCGTTTTGCTTGTCATGTATCAAGTAGTAGTATTAGTGATGTAAAAAATAAAAAATAAAAAGTAGTTGTAATATTAGATTGATCCATTTAGATTTGGAAACGGGTTAAGTTTGTCTCAATTCATTTCAAATTTATCATTACATTTTTTCAAATTTTCATATAAAATATAAATTTTAATACAATTTTTTTAAATTTCAATTCAACTTTTTTAAATTTTAAAATAATAATAAAAATAAAATTTTATTTAATTTTTAAAATTCAATTTAACTCATTTCATTTTAACTCTAAATGCAAACGAAATCTTAGTATTTGAAGAATCTCATCGTATTTTGGGTGCTCTTTTTATCACCTCAAAAAAATATTCTTCTACGATAATAATTAATGCGGACAGGTTAAGCTATATATTCGAGACTCAAGAGTCCAAGCGGAACACGTACGGTGGAGTTTAATATGCATATTTTAATCATAAGTGGAGTTTCACATTCGATTCCAATCTTAGGAACTGTCGAGCACATTTTGATTCTGCCCAATTAAAGTGTCTAACATCAATGATTATAGAAGTTAGAACCTACTGACTCACCCAGTCACCCTTCTTTTTGTTGGACATACTAGTCAACCAATTAACTGGATTACATGTTTTACTTTCTGAAATTTTGGGCTAAAAACTAAAAATAAAAAAATTGGTCCATTTACTTAGACTATATAACAACATGACATATATTCATGAGGAAGATGTCACCTGTAATTAAATTTGTAAAAATATAATATTAGCATTATTCATATATATGCAACTCAGAGTGAGAGCTATGATGATAAAGCAAATTAGCTATATATACACTAACATGCTACATGGTAACGTAAGAAAGAAGATGCGTTATTGCGTAAGATTATATGCATCATAATTTCAAAGGGCTGATAGGCAACGCGATTGGGGGCCATGTGCCAGGGACATGGTTCTCAGTATTGTGTCCTAAAGATCTATATATTGTTAGAAATCAACACACGCAAATTGAAGAAGCTGGAGGCTTCTGGAAGACGGCACTGTCATTAGCAGCTGGAAGGTAGGCGCCGCCAGAAAATTCAAGAAAGTCGGCCGCCGGAGTTCCACCGTTTTTTACACGTTCACACTATTTCTTTCTCCTATAAATACATGTAAGATTGTAATGAGGAGGAGAGTCGGAGGTGAGGTCCGTTGGAGAGATTAAAAGAGAGAAACCATTGTAAATAATTGGTTTATTGTTTAATACAAAATTTCTCTTCTTTGTGTATGTGGATGTAGGCTAAATTGGCCGAACCACGTTATATTCTGGTCTCCATATTATTTGTGAGCTTCCGCCGATCCCAACAAGTGGTATCAGAGCCGGTAGGAGGTCGGATTTGTGAATTTTCGTGAGAGGCCCATTTTTAAACTTGATCGAAATCAAGTTTGGAGGATACCATAAGATTCCTCAGGTCAAGACGAAAATTTTGGTGAAAATTTCGTCTCAAACGGACACCGGACGAAGCCACACGCTCCACACGCGTCTTCTCGGCGACGGCCACGCGCCGGCAACGGGACCCACGCGCCACACGCGCGCGCAGTGAAGAAGACAACCTCCGACCCGTTAAATCCGGGTGATCCGACCCGAACCGGTTTGACCCGGTTTCCGACCTGCTACAGTACCCAAACGGATAAAGAATATTCCGTCGGTATATTCCGTCGCCGGAAGAATATTCCGTCACTGGAAAGAATATTCTGGTTCGGGAATATTCCGGTGAGTGAGAGAATATTCCGGTGACCGGAGGGAATATTCCGGTGGCCGGAGAGAATATTTCGGTGAATAGTGGGGAATATTCCATTTTTCTTATTTTTCAGGTTTTCGGCGCAATTTTGATCGGTTTGGAACGAGACAAGAGTCGTTTCCAAGGTTTTCCACCGTTCCGGACGCAACGGTGAGCTCCGTTTGTTGAGATTCAACTCCAAACGTTGAGAAACGGTCACTCAAATCAAAGATTAAAGCCGAACTGATGGAGGATTCGGGAGCAGGTGCGATGATCAAACTAACATCTACAAATTACGCACTATGGAGACCTCGAATGGAAGATCTCCTGAATTGTAAAGATCTCTTCGATCCAATTGAAGAGAAAAGCGTAAAGCCAGATGATGTAGCGGAAAAAGACTGACATAAGTTGAATAAGAAAACTATTGGTCAGATCCGACAGTGGATTGACCATAGTGTTTTTCATCATGTTGCATAGGAAACGGATGCCTATCAGCCATGGAAAAAGCTGGAAAGCATGTACCAGGCAAAAACTGCTCGGAACAAGGCATTACTAATGAGACGCCTTGTCAACTTGAAACTCAAAAGCGGCATCTCAGTGGCCGCACACACCAACGAGTTTCAGAATCTTGTAAATCAACTTGCATCCGTAGATTTTAAACTTGGAGATGAAGAGCAGTCTCTACTACTTCTCAGTTCCCTACCAGATAGCTGGGAAACGCTAGTGGTCTCACTTAGTAATTCAGCTCCATATGGAAAGCTCGCCATGTCAATGGTGATAGACGCCTTGTTTAATGAAGAGGCTAGACGAAAGGAGATTGGAGGAGATGAGACAGATGCCTTTGTAACAGAAGGAAGGCATCAGAGAAATAGTAGAGGTAGAAGTCAAGAAAGGAACAGAAGTCAAAGTAAAGAGAGATCCCAAAGTCGCGGTAAACAGCGAAAGAAGGGAAAATGTTTTTATTGTGGTATTGAATGCCACTTTAAAAGAGAATGCCGAAAGCTGCAAAAGGAACAAAATCAGCCAAGCAATCAGTCAAAACACGAAGAAGGCGAAGCTGCAGTGACGCTTTCCGGAGATTGTGTACTCCTTTCCGCTGGTGAAGAATCTTGCTTGCACGTTTCAAGCGAGGAAGCCGAGTGGGTAATAGATACAGCAGCATCCTATCATGCCACTCCTTGTAAGGATTTCTTCAGTACTTACAAGGCAGGAGATTTCGGTACAGTCAAGATGGGAAATTCGAGTTTCTCAAAGATCGTGGGCATTGGAAATGTCAGGATAAAAACCAGTGTTGGCTGTACTATGGTGCTAAATGACGTTCGGCACGTACCTGATCTTCGACTCAACCTAATTTCTATAAGAACCCTTGATCAACAGGGTTACGAGAGCATCTTCAGCAACAATGCTTGGAAATTGAAGAAAGGAGCAATGGTCGTTGCACGGGGACATGTCTGTGGCACTTTGTACAAATCAAGTGCTAAGATAAGTGCAAACAGTCTCAATGTAGCTGAAGATGATACATCACCAAACTTGTGGCATCGGAGACTTGGCCACATGGGAGAAAAAGGGATGTTTATGCTTGCAAAGAAAGCATTGATTACAGTAGATAAAGGTATTGCTCTCAATCCTTGTGAATACTGTTTATTTGGTAAACAGCATAGAGTTTCATTCCAGACATCTGCTGGAAAAAGATCAAAATTATTGAGCTTGGTACACTCTGATGTTTACGGTCCTTTTGAAGTTGAATCACTTGGAGGTAACAAATATTTTATTACTTTTATTGATGATGCTTCACGAAAAGTGTGGGTGTATTTCCTAAAAAGGAAAGATCAAGTTTTTGAGCAATTCAAAAACTTTCATGCCATTATAGAAAGAGAAACTGGCAAGAAGCTGAAATGCCTCCGGACAGACAATGGAGGTGAATATACTTCTCGAGAGTTCAGAGAATATTGCTCCAGACATGGCATCAGACACGAGAAGAGTGTCCCCTACACCCCACAACACAATGGTGTAGCAGAACGGATGAACCGGACCATTGTGGAACGAACCAGATGCATGCTGAGTATGGCAAAGTTGCCTAAGCCATTCTGGGGTGAAGCAGTAAAAGTAGCATGTTACCTGATCAACAGAACACCGTCAGTTCCACTGCAGTTTGAAGTCCCAGAGATGGTGTGGTCAGGCCGCAAGATTTCATACTCTCATTTAAGAGTATTTGGGTGCAAAGCATTTGCACATGTATCCAAGGAGAAAAGACAGAAACTTGATGAAAAGTCTACTCCGTGTTTTTTCATCGGCTATGGAGATGAAGAGTTTGGATACAGATTATGGGATCCAAAAGCGAAGAAGGTCATCAGAAGTAGGGACGTAGTGTTCCATGAAGACCAGATGTTTGGATCAGAACAAACAACTCCAAGTGCTCCAGAACCAGCTCCGAGTTCACTACCACTTCAGTCTGTTTCAAACACTGAAGATAGACAGGAAGTTTCCCCAGAAGAAGAAGAGGATACTGACAACGGAGAAACCACCACTGAGCAAGGGGAGCAGTTGCCTTCTCCATCAGAAACTGCAGAGTTTCCACAGTTGTCAGGTGATCAACCTCAGCAGGACAGATCCTCTAGAGGGCGATTGTTGATTCCGTCACGAAGATATCCGGAATCAGATTATATTCTTCTTACAGATCAGGGGGAGCCAGAAAACTTCCAGGAGGCAATATCTCATCCAGATAGCAACAAATGGATGCAGGCTATGCAGGATGAGATGAACTCGTTACAGAAGAATCTATGAGCTGATGGAACTTCCAAACGATAAGAGAGCACTGAGAAACAAATGGGTGTTCAAGCTGAAAAATGATGGCAAGCAGGTGAAGCACAAAGCTCGCTTGGTCGTCAAAGGATTCCAACAGAAGAAAGGAATCGACTTTGATGAGGTATTTTCACCTGTTGTGAAGATGACTTCAATTCGAGTGGTACTCGGATTGGTGGCAAGTCTTGACTTGGAGCTTGAACAGATGGATGTAAAGACAGCATTTCTTCACGGCAATCTTGATGAGGAAATTTACATGGAGCAGCCAGAAGGCTTCCAAGTTCCTGGAAAGGAACATTTGGTCTGCAAGTTGGAAAAGAGCCTTTACGGTTTGAAGCAGGCTCCCAGACAGTGGTATAAGAAGTTTGACTCATTCATGATGAGTCATGACTACAAGAAAACTGCTGCAGATCAGTGCGTTTACATCCGAAGATTTTCAGAAGGTGACTTCGTGATGTTACTGCTCTATGTTGACGACATGCTGATTATTGGAAAAGATCCATCCATTATCAGGAAGCTAAAGAAGGATCTCTCCAAAGTCTTTGAGATGAAAGACTTAGGACCTGCCCAGCAGATTTTGGGCATGAGGATCACTCGTGACAGGAAGAAAAAGAAGTTATGGCTGTCACAGGAAAAGTATGTTAAACAAATACTACGAAGGTTCAACATGGAGAAAGCAAAGCCAGTCAGTACTCCACTGGCTAATCACTTCAAATTGAGCAAAAACTCATGTCCCTCATCACCAGAAAAGGTTAAAGAAATGGCTACAGTACCGTACTCCTCAGCAGTAGGAAGTTTAATGTACGCTATGGTTTGTACCAGACCTGACATCGCTCACGCTGTTGGAGTTGTGAGCCGTTTTCTTTCAAATCCAGGAAAAGAACACTGGAAAAGCAGTACAGTGGATTCTCAGGTACCTTAAAGGTACATCAAAGTTGTGCTTGTGCTACGGGGGAGCTAACCCAGTCTTGGATGGCTATACAGATGCTGATATGGCAGGTGATCTTGATGGTAGAAAATCTACATCAGGATATATTTACATATTTGCAGGTGGAGCTGTATCATGGCAGTCCAAACTGCAGAAATGTGTGGCTTTATCTACAACAGAAGCAGAGTACATTGCTATAGCAGAAGCAGGAAAGGAAATGTTGTGGCTAAAGCGGTTCCTTCAAGAAATGGGAGTCAGTCAAAAAGAGTACAGAATCTATTGTGATAGTCAAAGTGCTCTTGATCTGAGTAAAAATTCGATGTACCACTCCCGAACAAAGCACATCGATATTCGGTATCATTGGATACGTGAAGTAATGGAGCAACAGCTATTGAAGCTTGTAAAGATCCATACAAAGGAGAATCCAGCGGACATGCTAACGAAGGTAGTCACATACGAAAAACTTGAGTTATGTAGAAACATAGCCAGGTTAAGTACCTTGAATTAAAATGTGTCAGGATATCCTCCATTTGGTGTTGAGGGGGAGATTGTTAGAAATCAACACACGCAAATTGAAGAAGCTGGAGGCTTCTGAAAGACGGCACCGTCAGTAGCAGCTGGAAGGTAGGCGCCGCCGGAAAATTCAAGAAAGTCGGCCGCCGGAGTTCCACCGTTTTTTACACGTTCACACTATTTCTTTCTCCTATAAATACATGTAAGATTGTAATGAGGAGGAGAGTCGGAGGTGAGGTCCGTTGGAGAGATTAGAAGAGAGAAACCATTGTAAATAATTGGTTTATTGTTTAATACAAAATTTCTCTTCTTTGTGTGTGTGGATGTAGGCTAAATTGGCCGAACCACGTTATATTCTGATCTCCATATTATTTGTGAGCTTCCGCCGATCCCAACATATACGTATATATAGATAAATATACACGTGCAATATATTCTAAACTTAGATTATAATTCTAGGTGCGTGGTGGAGTAACATGAGAAAAGACCCATAAATAAAGCCGAAATAAGAAAATTTCTACATTCAAATTCCTTCATCTGGTTGCTTGTGTGTTTGCATGTGTGTGTATATATATATATATATATATATATATATATATATATGCATATAGAAGTGGCAAGATAAGCTCAGTGTACAGATCTAAAATACATCTTTAACAAGCAGAATACGTTATGTTCTTCTGCTCGACAATGGCCAAGGATGGACAACAGAATTCATTGGCGCCGGCACAGGAAGAAAGTGGCAAGAACCGGTCACAAACAGGTCTTTAGCATGTTCTCTCTCTCTTTCGTAACCCCTTTCTTCTTAACTTCTATCAGGATAAATGTTTTACCGTTGGGAAAAGTAATTTCTGGATTCTTGAATTATGCAGCTGATAAAAATCGCAAAAGAAAGCGCTTCTCTTTTCGAAAAATGTAAGGTTATTATTTACTAGTAGAAAATTACCTTCGTCCTAATTATTGGTCACCTTATTTCTTATACTTGAACAATCTTGTTCTTTGTCCACTTTGCAGCATGTTATGCTACTGCTGTGGATTCTATCATCAATCTTCAACCGATTCCAAGTCAGAAAATACTTTCTTCTTTTTATTTTTTTTTCTAGCGAACCTTATTTCTTATACTTGAACAATCGTGTTCTTTGTCCACTTTGCAGCCTCTTAGAGTGTAAGTTATGCTGCTGTGTGATCTGTCATGTTTCTTCTGATGTCAAGTCAGAATAGGAGTTTGATTTCAAGATGGCAGCATATATATATATATATATATATATATATATATTACGCCGATGGACATTGCATACATTTTAAGCTTTCAACTAAACCGGTCTTGCTGCCTAAGATATCCACTTTGCTTAAGCGATCTATAATTGTACATGAAAGTTTTGTTGGACATTTATCTGAATCTTTGGGTCACAAACTTCTGTTCTTGAGCAGACATGTTCCTTCAGAAAATAACTTGATGTAATAGATAAATGTATTGGCATATATAGAAGGCCAGTACTATATATCCTAGTCGATCGACCGACTTATATCTCTTAACCTATCAATCCCTTTTTAGAGAACTGGGTTTTCTGCACGCAGTTCAACCAAGCATTGCTGCTTTGAATTGAGAGACACCCATCGAACTGTGGTGATATAAACCTATAATTCATCAAGCAAGAGAGTTGCAAGGGCACGGACGCCTACCATTTTTGTTTCTCGTTTTCCCATATTGTTCATAAAATATGGGACTTGAATCCACAGCTAGCATTCACTCCCTTATAGCTATACTTGACTGCCCACCGCTTTAATAGACCAGTGGGAGAATTAGTTGACTGCAAATTCTGAGATTCACGTTGAGCTTCTTCAAATGGTACCCAAAACTACTGATTTTTTTGTTCCAATAAACTTCTAATTGTCATTTGTCTAAGAGAAGAGGACATAGGGTCCTCAAAAACATGGAAAAGAAAACCGAAGAATATATGACTACCTATTTGTTGTTGTATCTACTAGAAAATACTTCTATTGGAAAAATTTAACATTACTTGAAACCGTGAAGATGGCAGCTAGTTTTCATCAACACGTGTGCAGTCAAAAGAAAAAAGGATCAACTTTAAAGTGCAGGAAATTACTTTCAAGCCCATTGTAAAGCTGCTGTGACCGACTCATTTAAAAGTTGGGTCATATATAATTTTCTTTTGTCGTTTACCGTTTGATATAAAAGGGCAGGTTGCCTCTGTTGTACGCAAATCAATTCATTTTTCTGTACTTTACATTGTAAACGTCATTACATTTTTATGGAATTAGTTAAAAATTATTTTTTTTTTAAATATAATTTTGTATAAATATTAAAAAAAATTAGTCATATTTGATCAAATATAATAATAAAATTTATGAAAAAAAAGAGATAAATTACTTTTATGAATAGTAAAACTAAAACTTTATTCAATAATTATCAAATTTGACACAAAATTTATAGAAAAAGAATATAAATCTCGAAATAAAGACCGTCAATAGAAATCATATTGTAATGCTTTTTTGGCCGTCCTCTTAGCTTCAAAATGACCCCCACAATCATAAAAATGACAAAATGTGAGAATAGAAATAATTTCATTTTCAGCAACGCACCTTCTTATCACTTGATCTGCATAATACTTCTACAAGTATGAGTCATCCCACACATAATATTTGGCATCATTCTTGATCTTATTTATTAGAGCCTTAGACAAACCATGAGATAAAATAATAGTAACTAAATCATTTATAATATTTGCATACTAAGATAATGTCATACTTGTGAAGAATAATTGCTCGTCAAGGAACATTTCCTAGAGATGAAATTCATCCTCCACATGAACTAAACGACTCAAATGATTTCCGACACAATTTTATGTCCCTCTTTTATCTTTGATCTCCAAAGCAAATCCATTCAAGAGAAATATTCATCTTATTAATCTTTATTTTGTCTCTTTTTTCGTCATCAAATAACAAAGAGTTGCATAATCAGAGTAAACAATGACTTTAGTACCAAACAAATAAGATCGAAATTTTTCTAAAGCAAAAACATCTAAAAGTTATTTTTAGTAGTAGAATAATTTTTCTGCACCTTTAAAAAGTGGTTGGAGTATTGAAAAAGCCAAAGAGAATGCAATGATATGCAAAAGTTCCAAATGGGCATGTGAAAGTCGTTTTTTCTTGATCCTCCAGAGCAATTGCAATTTAAAAATAACCTGAATAACCATTAAGAAAACAATAGTAAAAATGACCTATTAACCTTTCAAGCATTTGATTACTAAAAAGTAAAGGGAAGTGGTTCTTGCGAGTTACAATATTTAATTTTCTATAATCTATACAAATTCGTCACCCATTCTGAACATAGGTAGGGACTAACTCATTATTCTGATTTTTCATTATAGTTATTCCAATTTTTTTATAAACCACTTGAACCAAGCTAACTCAATTGTTATCCGAAATAGGATAAATCACTCTAATTTCAAGAAGTTTGAGGAATATCTCCTTCTTTACTACATTCATCATGGACGGATTCAATCTTCTTTGCGGTTGATAGAAAGGTTTTATTCCTTCTTCAAGTAAGATACGATGCATGTATATAGATGGCCTAATTCTATTAATATCCGCAATTGTCCAACCAATAATTGTCTTATACTCCTTAAGGATCTGTACAATTTTTTCTTCTTGTGATGCACTAAGTTTATTAGAGATGATCACTAGTAACGTTCCTCCATCACCAAGGAACAAGATAATTGGGGAGAGGCTTCAAATATGGAATAAGGGCTTGCAAAATAGAGACTAAGGCCTCTCGTTAGAAATTGGTAACACAATATAAAGAACATTACCTGACTACTCTAACTTTGGAAAAGCATTCAACACTACAATAACTTCCCGCAAATCAGTACTCAAGGTTAAATCTTCATTCTCTTTCTCAAGATTCTTACTAATGACAACTTTCAATCTATCTTTTCCATCAAGTTCAAAAATTTCATGTGCTAAACAATCAATCACATCAATAAAATAAATAAGATTATTATCACTAGGATATTTCATGGCATCATAAATATTAAACTTAACAATTTCATCATTCCATAGTAAATATGCTACTATGAACATCTATCTTAGTTTTGGATATCTTTAAGAAAGGTCTTCCTAATAAAATAAGAGCAATTTGATCATCATTATCTATATCAAGTACATAAAAATTAGTAGGAAAAACCATATCATTAAATTGCACAAAAATATCCTCAACTATACCCTTATGATAGGCGTTAGATATATTAGCCAATTGAATCACAACATTAGTTTTATTTAAAGGTTCAAGTTTCAAATAAATATATATAGAATATGTCATGACATTGATAAAAACTCCTAAATCTATCGTGGCCTTCTTAAATCTAGTGTTATCTATCGTACAAGGGATAGTAAATATACTTAGATCTTTGCACTTCGCAGAGAGTTTTTTTTAATAACTACAGAAACATTCTCTCATACTCTCACATTCTCACGTCCTTTAAGTTTCCATTTTCTCTTAATTGTACACAGTTCTTTTAAAAATTTAGCATAACAAGGTACTTGTTTAATAGCATCTAAAAGTGAAATATTTACTTTACATTTATGAAAAATCTCATATAAATTTTTATTTTGCTCATCTTTTTTAGATTCTACTAAAGTTTGAGAAAAATGAGGTACTGGATTATAATAAAAAATAGGCGAAAACTTATATTTAGGTCCATCATCGTCATTGGGAATGTTCCTATCTGTAACAACGTTTTTCTCAATTTCTTACTTTGACGATGTAAGTGCTATCTTTACTAGAATCTCAACCTCTTTATTATTTCTCAAAATGATTGCACTTGTATTTTCTCTTGGATTTATTATCGTTTAAAAGGGTAATTTTTTCGAACTTTGCACCTCTAGCTGACTAATTGCGGTTGCCATCTGATCTATCTGATTGTCCAAATTTTAAATACTAGCTCTCGCCTCTTGTTGAAATTGTTTTGTCTCTTGTTAAAATTGTAAAGTATTAGTAACAAGAGACTTAAAGATATCTTCTAAAGACATTAGAATTAAAAGTTTGGTTTGGTTGTTGCCTAGGGGGCATGACTGCTTATATTGCTGAAAGCTAATTGGGCGATTTTGAGTCGCGAACTAATTTATTTGTGGGTTCTCATAGTTAAGACTGGGATGATCCCTCCATCCCAAGTTATACATACTCAAATATGGATCATACTTCCTTTGTGGTTATCTAGGAAAATCGCCCGTTGCATTCACTTGTTCAACGGACTTCTCTTGATGAGTTGGACAAATATCAGTTGGATACCCTCCTATCGAACAAATTTTACAAGCTTTTGCTATTTGCTTATTATCGATAGCTATTTGACGAATAAAAGAAGTTACACTTGCAATTTATTATTCAAGTGAGAAATTATCTACCCCATTAATATACTTAGATGAAGGGTCAAAAAAAAATATTTACTTCAAAAAAAATTATCTACCAAATTGTTGAGGAATTATTTACTTCAAAAAAATATTTTCTCATGATAATAATTAATGCGGACAGGTTAAGGTACAGGTTAAGTTATATATTCGAGACTCGAGAGCCCAAGCGGAATGCGTACGGTAGAGTTTAATATGCATATTTTAATCATAAGTGGAGTTTCACATTCGATTCCAATCTTAGAAACTGTCGAGCACATTTTGATTCTGCCCAATTAAAGTGTCTAACAATGATGATTATATATAGAAGTTAGAACCTACTGACTCACCCAGTCACCCTCCTTTTTGCTGGAAATGATCCTAGTCAACCGATTAACTGGATTACATGTTTTACTTTCTGAAATTTTGCGCAAAAAAAATAGAAATAAAAAAATTATCCCATTTACTTAGAATATATAACAACATGACATATATTCAGGAAAATGTCACCTGTAATTAAATTTGTAAAAATATAATATTAGCATTATTCATATATAACTGAGAGCTATGACGATAAAGCAAAGCTATATATACACTAACAACATGGTAACGTAAGAAAGAAGATGAGTTATTGCGTAAGATTATGCAACTTAAAGATAGATATATATAAATATACCATTTCCTGGCTCAGGGCTTCCTAATCACGTTGTCTTATCAATCACATATACATACACACAATAGATTCTTAACTTTAGATTATAATTCCAGGTGGTGGGTGTAACATGAAATGCCCCCTCCCCCTGGACCCAACCCTCTTCAAATAAAAAAATAAAATAAAATAAAATAAAATATGTTAGTTTTTTAATATTTATTAAGATAATATTTATTTTAACTTATATTATATTGACTTTCTTTCTAAAAATTATCTTGATTCTATTTTAAAAAATTTAATTTAATTTAATTTAATTTAAAAATAAAATACATTTTATATAAAATAAAATAATACAATAATATCATAAAATATTTTTATTATAAATAAAAAGAAAAATAAATTAAATAATTTTTAAAATATTATTAATATATTTTTATCATGATAACATGTTATATATTTTACTTTTACTTTACTTAACTCTCCAATTTATGGCTCTAGCCATAAACAAAGCCAAAATAAGAAAAATTTCACACCCATTTGCATATATATATATATATATATAAGTGGCAAGCAGAAGCTCAGAGTGTTCAAATCCAAAATACATCTCTGACAAGCCGAACACCGCGTACTGTTCTTCTGCTCGACAATGTCCAAGGAAACATGTATAGGAGTCCCACTTGAACATACCCAAAAAAAGGGCTCCAGCCTTCACGAACGGTAAGGTTATTATTAGTAGAAAATTACCTAATTCGTCCTAGTTATTGGTCACCTTATTTCTTATACTAGAACAATCTTGTTCTTTGTCCACTTCGCAGCCTCGCTAAGTTATTATGCTGTCTCCGTGCTTCTTCTGCTGATGTCAAGCAATAGGAGTTTGATTTCAAGATGGCGGCATATTATGCCGATGGCCTTTGTATACATTTTAGGCTTTCAAGTAAACCATATCTAGAATCTAGTACGCTGGTCTTGCTGCCTAAGATATCCACTTTGTTGGACATTAATTATCTGAATATTATTTGGGTCTCAAACCTCTGTTCTTGAGCACAGATGTTCCTTCAGAAAATAACTTGGTGTAACAGAAACACGTATTTGCATATATAGAAGGCCACTATCTTAGTCGCTCAATTTATATCCCTAACCTATTAATCCCTTTTCAGAGAACTGGGTTTTCTGTAATCAGTTCAACCATTCACTGCTGCTTTAAATTGAGACACAAATCGAACTGCGGTGATATAAATTACCTATAATTTATTAATTCATCTAGCAAGAGAGTTGCAAGGGCACGGACGCCTATCATTTTTGTTTCTCTTTTTCACATGTTCATAAAAGATGGGACTTGAATTCACGGCATCCACTCCCTTATAGCTATACTTGACTGCCCACCATTTTAATAGAATGGTGTCTGAATTAGTTGACTGCAAATGGTGGAGATTCACATTGAGGACGTTCTTTAAATGGTACCCAAAACTAGTAATTTTTTTTGTTCCAATAAACTTCTAATTGTCTTGGTTGCTAAGAAGAGGACATAGGGTTCTTAAAACATGGAAAATAAAATCGAAAAAATATATATGGCTACCTATTTGTTATCGTATATAATAGAAAAGACTTCTATTGGGAAAATTTAACATTCCTTGAAACTGTAGAAAATTCATGTGAATTGAGAGACCAAAGCAAAAGGTATGGGACGACCAAAATCACCTTGTAGGTGGGAGAGGAAAAGAGGTATCCTTTTCAGAAAAAATTTAAGCTTTTTTTTATGGACGAAAACAAAGTAGGTAAGTAGCTTTGGTATTGTAGATATCACTAACCAAGAAAAATAATAATGTTGTAATAAGACTGCATGGAATTGGACTATCTTCTTGATTATCTCAACAGTTCCCATGTTATAGGATAGAATGAACCATTGTATGAGCTTGACAAAAACTCACACAACTCAGGCAACTGAAAAGAGCCATAATCTAAAATATTCATATATAGATCTTACTTATGTACTCAGAGACAGAAAAAGGTCCCAAAATGTCTGTATGTACTTCTTTTCTACAGAAAACTGCAAACTAAATCCCAAAACTCTTGTACAATTCGGATTGTTTCATATTATATCCCTTCTACTGTCAAATGAATTGCATTCAATAAGCACATAACTTACCCTTTGCTTGATAAGGGTATGAAACAACAACACCACCCTTAACTTGACCCCTCTCCTCCTTCTCCTCCATTTCTCAACAACCGTTTTGCTCCGCCCAGATCACTCCCTTCCTCCCTATCCTCCTAAGATTCTTCTTGATTCTTCTTTCACGGCCTTCTTGTTGAATATTGTAATTAATAGTAACAAATATGCGAGGAGTCCTTTTGTTATTCTGTATTTTTGGTTGTACCTGTAGCATGACTCTTTACCTAATTCATGTGAAGAATAATGCAAGTGATGAAACTTCTGACGGATAAGAAAAAATAAGAAAGAAGAAAATTACTATTGAATTCTTTATTTCTTCTCATAGTTTTGAATTCCGTTTCGTTTCTGCCAAAATGGCCAGAATTTTTCGTTTTGGCATAGTATCCAGTAATACAGTACTACCATACCCCCTTGTTTTGTTTCACTTTAAATTCCAGTCATTTCAATCCAAATTTCAGTCATTCAAGTCCCTATTTTGTTTTGGTCTATTTTTCTATTTTTCTTGTGTTTGAATAATATTTTTTAAAATTTTTAAGTTCAGATAGTTTTTAATTAATTCTAAAATATAAAATATATTTATATACTTTTAATTTTTTGTAACTTTAAATATGTCCCCTTTTTGTTTTTTAAATATCAGTATTTTAATATTTTATGTATTCTTTTGCTTTTTTTCTTTATTTTTTGTGTCTCAATTCAAATTTATATTTTTTCAACCTATATTCATTTTATAAATATTCAATTCTTCCCATATATACACATATACATTATACACACTTACATATATATATATATATTCTATTAGTTGTAGTTTAAATATATATACATATAAATATTTATATATAATATATAATTAATCCTGAAACAGTATGCCAGAATACATCGATACTAAAATATTTCATTCCAGTACTTAAATCGGAATGATTACTGGAACAGAATTCAAAATATTGCTTCTAACTGTTAAAGTAAATAATAAAAGAAGATAGAAGGTACTTGATGAAATGCCTCAAAGGGCTTGCATTGATTTAAAACAAAGTATTTTCCACACATAGTCTGCCATTGGCATTTACAAGATATTTATAGACAAGTTTAACAACATATTCTAGTCCTAGATGAATGACACGTGTCTATGGTATATTTAAATCTGTTACAATGAATTCTGAGCCTTGGTACTATTTTTGCAATGCATTCCTTTACAGGATTAACCAAAAGGTATGTAATTCCCAAATTGTCACACGAAATCGTAGGAGGTTTTTGTAAACAAATACCAAGTTCTCTTAAAAGATATTGGATTCAAATTATCTCACCAGACGTATTAGCCACTCCTTTATATTTAGCATCGACTGATGATCAAGCTATAGTGGGCTATTTTTTTTGCCCTATGAAATCAAATGTGAACCAAAGAACACACCAAACCCACCTATAGATTTTTTGTCATTAAGACAATCAGCTCAATTAACATTGGAATAGGCTGAGGTATTAAGAGAGGATTGAGGAGAAAAGTGAAGCCCTAAGTGAGAAGTATGCCAAAGGTAGCGTAATATACACTTGACAACTTGCCAATGAGAATGTTTAGAACAATGCATAAATTGACATACTTTATTAACAGAGAATGAAATATTAGGACTAGTGAAGGATAAGTATTGTAAACTACCTACAACACTTCGATAAAGAAGTGGATTTTCAAAGGAAGAGCCATCAAAGGAGGTGAGTTTAGTGGAAGTAGCTATAGGAGTTGAAACAGGCTTGGCTTAATGCATATTAGTACGTCTAAGCAGATCAAAGATATATTTAGATTGATTAAAAAATAAACTGATTGTTTCGGTGTATTTCTATGTCTAAAGGTCCTAAATCTTTAATAGAAAAGCATTTACCAAGAACATAAATGAAATGAGAGATAAGTTTTGAATCAGAACCATTAACAATTATGTCATCTATGTATACAAGCATAAAGACAACATGAGCAGAATTTCAAAAAATAAACAATGAAGTATTAAACTTAGATTCATGAAAATCAAGAGAAAGAATTTGAGTATTTAGCTTGGAGAACCAAGCCTTAGGCACCTATTTGAGATCATAAATGGCCTTCTTGAACTTACACACTTATAGAAAAATCGGGATGTACAAATCTAGGAGGTTAATGCATGTAGACCGTCTCCTCTAAGTCATCATGAAGAAATGCTTTTTGTACGTCCAATTGATGGAAATGCCACAATGAGGACACGACCAGAAATAGAATAACTCAGATTGTCACCAGCTGGACCATGAGAGAATATTTCAGTGTAATCCACCCCTGGTTGCTGATGGAATCTCTTAGCAACCAAACAGGCTTTACTCCTTTCAAAGGACCCATTTCGGACCCAAGATGTTGAATGATGAAGATGAGGGAACAAGATCTCAGATGGAGTTGTGCAACAAAGCCTGAAATTCAAGTTTCATTGCATCTCTCCACTCTAGTTATTTTGTGGCGTCAATGTAGTTGTTGGGCTCTTCTGGTACAAGGGTAATAGTGATTTCGGTGAGAAATTGGGAGTTTTTGGATTGTCGCCATGGCATAGTTCCATCTTTCCGAACACGAGGGTAGCAAATTTGATCTCAAAGTCTTGTAATCATAAGGTGGGAAGATTGAGATTGAGAGGTGAAAGATGGCGCAACTACAATAAGGTTAGGGTTTGAATTTGGGGAAGACTCGAGAGTGGGGATTGTGAATGAGAGGACCAGGTAATGGGCTTAATTATTGAGATGGGTGCTGTGATGGAGGCATAGATGATGGGCCTATTGGGCTAGTCATATGAAATGGTGAGATAGGTAACGAAATGGGTGGAAAAAGACCAAACA